>CM067343.1:64378475-64463475 GCA_034190875.2 Urechis unicinctus | reverse complement strand
ATTTATTTTGACCTTGACCTAGAACTAAGGTCAAGGTCATCGAATAAGTGAAGAACTAGTATCTCAAATGACTCCGTTAATAATGGTCGGATTATTACAAAATTTACATCATTGTGTAGCTTATTCTTATTAAAAGCCCAAATCTCTAAACTTTTTAATTTCGCAATTAATTCGCTAATTATCGTCCGATAGTAAAAACATTAACATTTTCTAAAAGCCAATACAATTTCCAAACTTTCATAATTGACATATACTATCAAAATATTCGTCGTTATCAAAGGGCATTGAGTTGAAAAAATAAGTTTCACCTAGTCAATTTTCGTCAAATTTTCGATTGCTAATAAAATCGTAAATATCAGTGATTGTAAATGATACATATTTTAAAAATTCCAGCTTATGTTAACGCTCCGTTTCACAATCGTGAATGCCCGTATCGTTAATGACCCTCTTTATTTTGAACAAATAACTCATTACATGTAGTTGTAAATTCCTGAAAGTTTTTAAAAAGCCAAAAGTGTGGCGATGGCACAAAACAGGGCTACTATGTATTACGTCACATCGATGAAAACGGTTCAAACTGTCTATTAAATACCTGGCAAGCGACCGCATTATATTTAGAAACGACACCATGACAGCGCTTTAAAATTTGAGTTCAGCCAAGCGTCGCATATATCGCCTCATGTAGTGACAGGGTATCTGCGTTCAGATACGAAGATAACCATACTGAACAGGGTTGTTTTACCTGTCTACTTAAACACTCTTTTGACTCATACTTTCTCCTCCGTTGGTTCAGAAAAACGTTCCTAGCGCTTCGTCTGCTGACAGAGCAGAAGAAAAGTTGCTTCACTCAATCCAGAACATTTGCGAAAGCTCGTTTTTAGATGCTAGAGTGTGATTAACTCGACAGATCCACACATTACTTTATGTGATTACTTGCATGAACTGCTGACCTGCAATTCTCACATATTTGTGGAACTATTTCAATATGTTGGTATTGCGCGGCTAATATCTACAACCACATGAACCAACAACTACCACACATCGGCAATCACCCCACATCAACCGCCGTCCAAACATCCACCACCACCACCCATTGACCATCACCCCACATCGACCATCACCACACATCAACCACGACCCCACATCAACCGCCGTCCAAACATCCACCACAACCACCCATTGACCGTCACCCCACATCGACCATCACAACCCCACATCGACCACGACCAGATATCGACTATCATCCCACATCAACCACCACCCCCTACATCGACCTACATTCCACATGGACTATCACACCACATCGACCCCCCATGCCACATCGACCTACATCCCACATCGACCACGACCCCATATCGACCACCACCCCACATCAACCACCGTCCAAACATCCACCACCACCACCACCTATTGACCATAACCACCCCACATCAACCATCACCCCACATCAACCATCACCCCACATCAACCGTCATCCCACATCAACCATCACCCCACATCAACCATCACCCCACATCAACCATCACCCCAAATCAACCATCACCCCAAATCAACCATCACCCCACATCAACCATCACCCCACATCAACCATCACCCCACATCAACCACCACCCCACATCAACCATCACCCCACATCAACCATCAACCCACATCAACTATCACCCCAAATCAACCATCACCCCACATCAACCACCACCCCACATCAACCATCACCCCAAATCAACCATCATCCCACATCGACTATCACCCCACATCGACCACCACCCCACATCAACCGCTACCCATCATCAACCACCGTCCAAACATCGACCTCTACCACCCATCGACCATTACCCCACACAGACAATCGACCAACATAGACCCCCATCCCACATCGGCCACTGCTCCCATCGACCACCATCCCACATCGGCCACTGCTCCCATCGACCACCATCCCACATTAACCGCTGTCCAAACATCCACCAACACTACCTTTTGACCATCACCATCCCACATCAACCATCACCCCACATCAACCGCCTTCCAAACCACCACCGCACATCGACCACTACCCCCACACGGACCACATATATATATATACAAACATACGGAGAAATAACAACTTAGTCAAAGACTTCGCATCGATGTGATATTTCACCCAATTGCAATTTATGAGCTTCATTCCCTAGCCAATAGTGGTGACCAAAAGTTTATTAGATCGTGGTAAAAGCGATACCGCGAGGCAGACATTTCAGAATGATGCTTCAATCGACCGTGTACAATGTACGCCAGCCATTTCATTATTCGTACAATCCTCGAACATATCGTGTATCATTTTAGAAAAGGTAACAATAATTATATAATCGTAGATAAGCGTGCTGCGTCGCTGTTTGTCTTTAAATGAGCTATGTAAATGGGGGATATATATATATACATATATATATATATATATTATATATATATACATATATACATATATACATATATATATATACATACATATATATATAAATATATATATATATATATATATATATATATATATATATAGCATCCATAGCTTTATAAATTTATATATATATAAATATATATGTATATATATATTTTTTATATATATACATATGCAATCATATATATATATATATATGTTTTCAATATACACCTATATATATATATATATATATGTATATATATGTATAATTTACATATATAGACATATTTATGTATATATATGTTTATATATATATATAAATATAAATATATATTATATATATATACATATGTATATGCGTATATATATAAATATAAATATATATATATATATATATATATATATATATATATATATATATATATATATATATATATATATATATATATATATATATATATATATATATATATATATATATATATATATATATATATATACATATATATACATATATACATACATGCTACCCTACCCTACCTAACACTACCCGACTCGACCCGTCGCTACCCTACCTTCAACATCGTCAAGGTTCAATAAGACTAACGTGACTTGTCCTTTGGTAAGTAAAAACAGCTATTTCAGGCCTTGTTCCTTTATAATTATTGCAGTTCAACGATTTCCACCTTTAACCTTGACTCGCACGCTTCGATAGCTCCATCGTTGACAGAAAAATGCCAAGCCGGGCCAGGCTCGTATTAACCTACGCCGCGCAATGCCTTGCCTTCTTGGTATTGATGTTGTTGTTGTTGTTGTTGTTTCCCGGTAAAGCAGTTCGGCAACTATAGGCCACGTACTGCTTCTTGGTATTGAAGTATTTTGACTCTAATTTAGTAAACGACACACATGACAGCGTATGGAAATGAGAGCCATGACCGCATATGCCTAGTTGGGGCGCATTGGTATCTGCAGATGCGTGGGTAACCCAATTGAATTGGGTCATTTTAAGTTCTTTCACCTCGTATTCTGGTGACGAAAAACTTCCCCAGCGCATCGTCTGCAGAATCACCTGATACATACAGGCTGACAGAGCTGAAGAAAAGGAAACAAGCTTTTCACTCCAACCTGGTATGTTAACATTTTTTAATGCTCGTTTTGATTTGCCGGTCTTATTGACCTGCGTGATTGTACTATAAACTCTACCTCCACTCCACAACGACCACATAGACCACAACCGCGTATATACATCAACTCCACATCGACGTTCAACCTATATCAATCGCTACACTACATAACACTTCGAATCGCTTCGCCAAGTTATCTTGGTTAGTCGCGTTTGTCGTTATGTATGTATGTATGTATGTATGTATGTATGTATGTATGTATGTATGTATGTATGTATGTATGTATGTATGTATGTATGTATGTATGTATGTATGTATGTATGTATGTATGTATGTATGTATGTATGTATGTATGTATGTGTGTGTGTGTGTGTGTGTGTGTGTGTGTGTGTGTGTGTGTGTGTGTGTGTGTGTGTGTGTGTGTGTGTGTGTGTGTGTGTGTGTGTGTGTGTGTGTGTGTGTGTGTGTGTGTGTGTGTGTGTATGTATGTATGTATGTATGTATGTATGTATGTATGTATGTATGTATGTATGTATGTATGTATGTATGTATGTATGTATGTATGTATGTATGTATGTATGTATGTATGTATGTATGTATGTATGTATGTATGTATGTATGTATGTATGTATGTATGTATGTATGTATGTATGTATGTAAACAATTTTTGATCCGCGATACAGGGCGCAATTTTTGAATTGTTTTTTTTTAATCGTTAGGCGTCAGTAATGCGCATGAACGAGAGGTTTTGTTTTGACCTTGACATAAAACTAAGGTCGAGTTCATCGAATAAGTGAAAAACTACTATCTAGAATAATTACATAATTACGGGTGGTGGTGGTGGATGTTTGGACGGCGGTTGATGTGGGGTGATTGCCGATGTGTGGTAGTTGTTGGTTCATGTGGTTGTAGATATTAACCGCGCATCGTTACATAATTTACACAATCGTGTAGCTCATTCTAATTACAAACTTTTTCTAATTTTCTATGTGCACATCAAACAGATAGTTTTTAAAAACTTCCTGATAGAGTTCGACAAGTTCTCCCATGTGTTCATGGGCCTCTTGTATTTGTTTCTTGGATAGATGTTCTTTTCACATGGTGTATACCGTACCAACACCAAAGTCAAATACATGGTATGGATATACCGGCGTCCCCTTGTGTATGCCACCACAAGCGAGTGTGTACTCCGATATGTTTTTCAACCATACCACACTCCTACCATGCTATACCACACTCCTACCACAAGCTAAGTAGATGTTATGTAGATGCTAGGCTATGTCCAGCACCAATGCCAAGAAAAACCTAGGACTATACAATACCACACTCCTACCATACTATACCACAGTCCTACCACAAGCTCCCACAGCCCATCTGGTATAATGCTATACTAGGCTACAACAATACTACAACAATGCTACTACAATGCTATAACACTACTACAACAATAGTATAACTTTACTATGCAATACCTTGACAATACAAGGCCTTACCATACTATACCACACTCCCACGACCACCTGTACCCACCCATGCCGATTCTTGTCTTCCATTCCAACATTTGAATGGAGAATATATAGACAGAATGTTATAGACCCACCTGGTATAGTGCTATACTAGGCTACAGCAATACTCCAACAATACTACAGCAATACTAAGCAATACCTTGGCAATACAAGGCAATACCATACTATACCACACTCCTACCATTCTATACCACACTCTTACCATGCTCCTACCACACTCTCCCATATAGACAGAGTGAATACAGGTGTATATATAGCTCCCAACGTCATCGATATTTGTAGATGGAGATCAAATGGAAACCAGGATAGCTGTGTTTCTTCCCCTATCTCGGCTTCCAGAAGGCTATCCGCCATGCCCGACCAACAAAATGTACTTTGTAGGAGTTGGACAAGGAAGCTTCCTTGGTAGGGGAATCGAAGGAGTTGGCATGGAGAGACAAAGGCCAAGCGGAAAAATGAAGGTCGTGTATGTTGGGTCGATTATATGCCGTAGGAGATAGAGGCTATTTGTTGCTCTGTACACGTGCTGGGCTGCTAGTTTACCCTGTTCGTAGAAGACCCGAAAAATAGACAGCAGATGTTCGGAGAAGAGCCTATCCCGAGAGATGGTCTGTACTGCTTCTTCTTCAATGTCCCCCATGGAAGGCTGCTAGCTGGTAAAGCTATCAGATGCTAGCATTTCTTTTTCGAGGAAGTACCCGCACACTCTCGCCATAGAGGTTCCCATTGTCGTCTACTGGTTGCAAGTATTGAAGAGATTGCTCGTTGCCTCGATATGTCGTCCTAGCTTTGCGTTGGTAATTGTACTCGCCAGGTACCATATCGATCGCTCTATAGATTGCTGTTCGTTTTGGCGGCGGAACCACTTCTACGTGTGCCAGCTTTGTTTCTCTCTCCTGGCGTGCTAGTTCTTTCTCTTCGTCGTCTAGGCGACCAGGTACTCCTTTGTAGGACAAGTTCGAACTTCTATTGGTTTCCAATCTATTTTTTTACCGTCTATTTCGAAGGTCAGATATCGATTTCTAGGTGCTGCTGCTGGCCTATATCCAGTGGAATCCAACCTATCGTTGCGGAAATCTACAGCTGTTGGAGTCAACCAGGTTTAGTTCCCAAACAACGAGTTTCCCATACCACTACTATATCCATCTCCGGTTGGGTAGGGTTGTGGTCGTGGAAAACAACACGTCTCCCACCTATTCCATTTGTAATACGATATCCTCAGTCTGCAAGGTCTTCGATCTCCTTCTTCCGCTCTTCTCGCAGCTAGCCGACCGGTATGGGCCTCTAGCCATAGATGTGCTCGCTCTCTCCAGTTTTTGGCATTGCATGCCTCTTCTATCTCCAACAAGACTTCCTCTCGTTTTTGGGTGGACAAGGTGGAGATCGTTCTTCTAGCAGCTATCTCGTGGACTTTTTGGAATAGTCTAGACCAATAGCATGACAATTTTCTTGTCTCCAGCAAAAGGACACTGTAGGCGTTGGAGGTAGAAGTGGGTGGATATCGGGTGCTTCTGGATGTAATTGTGTTAGGCGCTTCAAAACCGCTAGTAACGTTTCTCCATCTTTTGTATAGCAACATAGCAGGGCACGCTCTATGGACTTGTTCTGGTCGTCTATCGATGGAAGAATATCTACTCGATACATGAGGCAATTGCGGAAACCGAAGTCCCCAGCAGCCCAAAGGATGGCTTCCTCCCAATTTGCATCGGAGTCGACGTTGGCTTTCGAAGGATGGACTCGGATACCAGGAACACGACCTGTAGTGCAATGTGCGTACCAAGACACGAATATAGTACGATCAGCGAGTACCAGGCACCTGTCCAAACATTTGGCTAGGGCATTCCATTTATTCAATGGAGGTTGCACAACGAATAGTGGTGTTTTTCTCGGAGATACAGGATATAGAGTGTCCCCAAGGAGTTTGTCGGCAGTGTCCGCAGATAGGTCAATTCCATTGCATGCGTACAACGAGGCCTCGATTCGGGAACAACCCCTGGCTTGCACATCTGGATGCGAGAAGGTCTTGCAGAGGTGTTTGTTCGGGCAATCAACATAGTCAGCTAGATGGCCACCAATTGGTTCTCGTATCTCTCCAGCTTCGAAATCGGAGACGAACGTGTTGTAGATCTTTGTTTGCATTGTATAGCCCCTCTCACTGGTTTGGATACAACTACAGACGTGTTTGCCAACAGAGTCGATGTTGTTAGTAGTGATTATATGTACCTCTTCGGACCGTGTTTTTGATCGGGGATGATGTGGAGACCCTTTTCCTATGGCGTGGGGACCCTTTGGGGCCCTCAATGCGGCGGTGTTGATTGTGGTGAGGATTGTGCAATATATTTTTCGCTGACGGATTCGGTGTGCGATGTTTTGGTGACATCATTTTCGACGGATCTATTTTGGGAAGGTGTTGTGCACTATTTTTGGGTGATGTGGTAAGTTGTTTATTGAAAAGGTTTAGAAAGTGTTGAAGATATACTAATGATGACTTTGTGAGGGGTCTTTGAAAGGAGTTTGTAAGTGGCTTCCTCCATCCTGGTAATAAGTTGATATATTCAACAAGCAGTGGTGTTCTTGGTAGATTGACATGACAAGAGTAGTGTTGTTGTTAGCTTGGTGTGAGTTTTTGCCTGTTTCTCTTAATATGAAGATGGTCTTTATTGAATGGGGTAAGTAGCTATTAACTTCCTCTATCCAAGGTAATGAGGTGATATATTAAAACGTCATTAACTATTCAAGCGCTTAAGATTACTCAAGCGTATATCAGCTCTGGGTGATTTCACAAACTCCTCAGATATTTCATCATCGTTTGCTGACCTTTGCTAAGTTAAGTAATACCTCATGTCAATGCATTGGGGGTGTATATAAACTCGAGAGGATGGTTTCAGTTGATTATTTACCAAACGGATGAGCGATGCGGACTTGCTAAAAGCGTAGAATAAATTGAGATGAATCAAGCAAAGCCGCTATATACGCGCTATATACGCGCTACTTTGCGCAGTATTCAATAGTGGTTTGGGATAAAGAGGTGGCGTTTTTGAAAAACCATTTCATAAAATGTCATATAGAGTTGAGGATGAACTGTGTATTAGACTGTGAATGTGAAATAGCTGCTGTGACAGAAACTTTGAAACAGGTAGAAGCGGGAGACGAGAGTCGAGAGTAGTGTCGTGGTCTCTATTGGCACAGATGTGACGATGAGTGTACGATACCCGGTCCCTATGGTGCTAGTCAAAAAGGGTCATGTGACAATGCAATTGGACGGTTACACGTGGCATATGCTTGTAATAGCGTTGGACGAATTAAGACAGCTCTACCGAACCTGCGTGGTGAGAGCGAAATTGATGTAGGAATATCATATGGTGGTGTACACAGACACGCTTGTTGACTTAATAGAAACCCTTAAAACAGAAAAATGCAACGGCTGTCAAATACAACACCCGAGCCAGTTACAACATGATATCTGTTTGATGACAGAACCTGAGGAACAAGTTTCGGATGTGTATGGCGGACGCGCTCGAACATGTTGATGAACTGTATGTGTCAAGATTATGGGAATTGAGTATAGCTTTAATTGACCCCAGCCCCTCATGGTTGGAATGTAGCAAATGGTTGTGTGTAGACTATAGGAAATATTGGTTAGAGTCAGTAAAATCAGATATTGAAATAAGTGTAATTAACAGATTGCGTAATAAATGAGTGAAAATATAGAACGGTGTTTTTATTTGGAATGTATGTTATAAAGAGTTAAAATTTGATGGGTGGTCATTTATGACTAAGATAGCATGAGAGTGATATCAACATGACTGATGCGTATAGCAGGTGGTCTGTTTTAAACGAAAAGTTACTGATGAATGCACGACTTACTCAAGAACTGAGAGACAAATTAGTATAAATCAACAGGCTTGATGGAGCATGGTAACGATTTTGATACGGCTCTTAGTAAGGCTAGTAGTAAAGCGATCGAAGCTAGAGAGAGTGTTTAATGGATCATCAGTTAACTACTATAGAAATCGATATAAGAGATGACACGGGTCGACCCATTGCATTCGAATCTGGTAAAGTGACAGTTACGTTACATTTCCGTAAAACCAAGAAAGATATATTTTGAAAACCATGGCTGATATTTACACCCCGTATTATCTAAACCAGGCGGGTGGTGGGCTCCCCGTGTTTTCCGGTGCAAGGAGTCAGCGTGGCCATGGACTCGGTAGTGTGCTTGGGGGTCTGGCTAAAATGGCGTTACCACTGGTTCGAAAAGTTTTACCTGTCGTTAAGAAACACGCCTTGAAAAAAGGAGCAAGGGTGGTCGGAGATTTGTTGGGAGGGAAGTCTCTGAAACAGTCGGCTAAGAAACGAATGTTACAAACTGGAGAGGAAGTGTTCGATCAAATAGTTAAACACAAACAACCGCGTTGCCAACCAGCAGTCTCTATAAAACGACTCACATGAGGTAGGAGCAGTAGTTCACGCCGTCGACGCGGAACAACTCGGAAGTTGTCAAAGGATATTTTCGGTTAGATCATGGCACTGGTACACCTCCAATCTTGTCCCTGTGTCAAAAGTGAATCAGACCTATTTTCGATTCACCCATCTCAAAGCAGTTTTGATCGTGGATCGAATTCCATCCGGTAGCTGCTTTAGGTTTGGGTCCAGTCGAATTCCACATCAGTGTTTCGGGTGATGATTATATCGATCTGAACGACACGTATTTACAAGTGAATGCCAAAGTGGTGAAAAGGGATGGAGAGGTCTAGGAGACTGATAGTGCTGTAGCACCCGTAAAATTATGGTTACATTCACTCTTTTCCCAAGTTGATGCCTCTCTCAACGAGAAACTCATTTCCTCATCCACCAACACCTATCCGTATCGCGCTTTTATGGAAACGCTATTGAGCTATGGTTCGGAAGCCAAAAACTCTTAGTTAACAGCTAGTTTATGGTACAAAGACACCCCACAACGCTATAGGTGGTACTCACAACAAGGGGGTGTTAGCTATAAAGAAACGAGCTCAAGAGAGTCGCATTGTGGATATGACGGGCAAATTACAGTTAGATTTATTTTGTCAAGAACGCTATTTATTAAAGTTGTGATTAGTACGCAGCAGTGACACCTTTGCACTTATGGCAAATACTGCAGATGGGTTTGCCCCTAAAATAGTTCTGCAATCCGTGACCTTATTCCTATGCAAAATAAAGCTGAACTCCACCGTGCAACTAGCCCACATAAAGGCTTTAGAACGAAGCCTAGCTAAATACCCTATAAGACACATAGAAACCAAAGTGTTTTCTGCATCTCAAGGAGCTAAGACGATCAATCAAGAAAATTTATTTTTGGGACAGTTTCCCAAACGAATTGTAGTCGGAAGTGTTGATAATAGATATTCCCTTGTATTATTATACTCACTAACAACATCAGAGCTCCGAGTTGACCAGTCTAGCAGTTTACACTTATGACCAGTATTACTGTCTGCTAAAATAGGAGCAAGATATACATTGAGATTTATCATAACTGGGATGTGTCGTACAAGATAGAAACATCCTTTATTAATCTATGTACATCTACAGTTGCACAGTTGCAAGCATGGCTTCTCCAGGCATAACTGACATAAGCATACTCATCAGGAGATAACTTATTGAGCCTAGAAAATACATAATTAAAATGCTCACAGTAATTCTCCAAGTGAGAACCAAAAAGAGCATTATCTCTTTTACGTCACCCACAATTATAGAACAGTACTTTCACTTTCCTCAACTAAAACATAAAGCTAAGCAAGCCTTTTGGAAAATCTTCTTCATTTTCAATTCAATCATAAGGGAAATAAACATTGTATAATTGAATAATTCGATTATTTCTTTTATCTTAATTCTAACGACCAAGACATAATCATATTTATAAGAAGTTGCATATTTATATATTTAAAACCTCTGACTTATGTAATGCACTTGACTGGCACTGTGGATTGAGGATGGTTGTCTGGCACTGTGGATTGAGGATGGTTGTCTGGCACTTTGGATTGAGGATGGTTGTGATTGTTTTAAGGCTGCTGCGTCTGTGGTTGGCAGCTGTGGCATGTTCCAACTGGGTTGAGTCACAGAGCTTCGTATGTGTGCAACACTACAGGCTCTTAACTAGGCGCATCTTTAACACAGTATGAACTGTTTGGCCGTTTAACATAATCACAATGCCAATAAAATTAAGGTGGAAGATAACCTATGACCATTATTAACGCGTTTACTTCAAATTTCAGTCCCGTATTAACCCTGATTCGTTCGTAACCGGAAGTAAGGCCAGCGACAACCATACAATCTTAGTATTCAGTTGACGCTATCTAGAACACCAACTGATCCAATTTGTGAGACTATTGAGCTAATTAATCTGATTTGAAAATTGTCATTGTGGAACTTTCTTTTCAACGCATTTTGAAAACGACGAATTTTTCGAAAAACATGTCAATTATAAAAGTTTGCTACTAATTCAAGATTTCAGAAAATACTTACTATTGTAAGATCGGACCCAAACTGGTAACGTTTTTGAGAAATTATCATGATTTTTTCAACTGCGAGCGCACAGGAAGACTATTTTTAATTGAATAAAGCAATTAAAATTATGTAAATTTGGTAACGATCGGACAATTATCCTAGGAGATATTCAAGTTTCTAGATTTTCACAATTTCAAAAACCTTGACCTTAGTTTGAGGTAAAGGTCAAAACAAAACCTCTGGGTTCTGCGCATCATTGATGCCAACCATTTTTTTAAAAATATCACAATTGCGATCTGTCTATAACAAAATTACTGCAGGGGCTTGGGAAAACAATTCTATTTTTACAATAGCCTTTTTGTTAACTTTTTACAATTTAGATAAGCTACATATTGGAATATATTTGTAAAGATCGAACAATTATCCACGGAGATATTCGGGATTCGAGATTTTCACATTCTCAATGTTGACCTTAGTTGAAGGTCACGGTCAACAGAAAGAGTCTGGGATCCGCACATTGTTGATGCCTAACGATTAAAAAAATGCGACTTGTATCGTGGTAAAAAAACGAGTTAACAAATATTGATTTAGAAGCTGATAAAAGCTAAACGTTATTGATGAATTGTGTCAAATACTGAAGAGAAATGCCGTACGCATAAAAGCAACCCCTATTTATGACGCTTAGACTGTCAGATATTTCCGACCTGCAGGGCTTTTTCTACAATACATTATTCACAATAACATGTAATTAAACTAGATTTGGCACAAGCGCCAACGGCATGTCTTCCAACGGCAGGCCTGGACGACCAGCAATACGGTATCGACAAATTACACAAATTATCTCTAAACAAAGTGAATACCTGACCTATTACTGTGATTGCGCCTCGTTTACATAACGTAATGTTGGTGTTAAGGGTCCGTGTATATACCGTCTTTTCGTTTTTTTGTTAACCAAAACTAAAAACCGAAAACGATCAACATCAGCTAAACCGTAAACCGTTTTTTATATGCGACAACGATAAACGGATAACACCAAACAGAATCGTTTGTCATTTGGTCAAAAGAAAACGAGTGGCGCTGCTGTCGGCGGTATTTTTACTGATACAAGCGGCTGGAAATGTTAGTTGGAGTCAAGACGTTTCCTCTCACCGACAGTGTGCACCGGATGTCCCCGTGCAATCAAAGCGGGGGTATACACACACACACACGCACACACACACACGCACACACACATATTTATGTATACACACAGGCGCTCGGTTTACGATATAGAAGCTTCGAGCGCCGAGCCCCTATCTATATATATAGCAGACATATACATATAGTGTCTAGAAGCTTGTCAACGCCTATATATATATGTGTGTGCTATATCTATATATATATATATATAGATAGAGAGAGAGATATATATATATATATATATATATATATATATATATATATATATATATATATATATATATATATATATATATATATATATATATATATATATATATATATATATATATTATATATATGAATGCAGGGGTGGAAACTAACTTTTTCAGCTACCGGCCACCCGGGCCGGTACCTGAAAAAACCTACCGGCCCAAAAAATGTGCATGGACTTTCTGCTCCCTGAGTGTCAAATTTATTCAAACAAAAATGCATATACACAACAAAAAATCCTGAAACCTCAGCAAGTCGATGGCAAGTGATCACGGCATTTCAAATACAACTGCTCATACAAAAACCTAAATAAACAAATCACAGATTAGAGGTCCTTTAGCTCCTCCTCGGTCATAGCTATCAATGTCTGGTGATTGAAGCATTATTGTCATGAGGTCATTTAGGGTGGTTGTATTGAGGCTGGAGCTCCAGTCACTCTTGATAAGCCCCACTGAGCTGAAACCACGTTCACATTCTGTAGTAGAGGCAGGGAATGATAGGATAAGATCTGGTTCACATATTCTTCACCATTCTGTCTGTTCATGTGGGGCCAGCTGTTCATGGCCCTGTGAAAGGTCATGTTCTTTGATGCTTTCATGCTGGGTGTAATAAATGTGTCTCACCAATGTTTAATCTTTTGGTGACGTTCATGAGTAATTTGCTGGTTGATACTCTAAGCTGTTAAGCAAATAGCGCTAACAATGCGTAATCATTCTTTCGTAGTCGCGCGCAGACTAATGATTGGCTGTCTGTTACGAATTTTTTTAATTATTCATGAGGTTAGGCGCGGACTCCAGGCTGCCGCTTGCTGCAGCCAACCTCTAATATACAAATAATCGACACTCGCCAGCCGGATACTGATATATATATATATATATATATATATATATATATATATATATATATATATATATATATATATATATATATATATATATATATATATATATATATATATAGATATATATATATATATATATATATATATATATATATCTATATCTATATATATATATATCTATATATATATATATATAATATATATATATAGTCTATATATATATATAGTATATATATCCAAGTCGCTATATGTATATATATATATATGCATAGATATATATATATCTACTCATATATATGCACGGGGTACGTCCGGTGCGAATACTATCTCTATCAATATTATATATATATATAAAAACATATACCGATCTATATAGCGCCTCTATATTTATATATCTCTTTCTATATATGTCGGATATTAAAATATATATGTATGTATTGTGTATATATGTATTATATATATACATATATATCTATATATAACACGGTATACGGTCATATATATATACTGTATATCATTTTTGGTGTGTGTTTGATATGATAATACTAAAATAACAATACGATACACACAAGGCACGCGCATATCCCATATAAACGCATATATACAGGGGTTCGGTTCCCGATGCCAAGCTTCCAAGTCGCTATATAAATATAGGTTCCCGTAACTTATTTCATGCAAAGTTGTCAAAGCTCGCGGCTCCTCTTTGATTGCATGGGGGACGTCGGGTGCGAATACTAACCAACCTTTCCAGCCGCTTGCATCAGTAAAAACATCGCCGACTGCAGCGCCACTCGTTTTCCGTTTGACCGAATGAAAAACGAAAAACGAAAATATGTTTAGTGTTATCCGTTTTTTTGTCGGCGCATATGAAACACGGTTTACGGTTTAGTTACTGTTGTTCTTTTTTGGTTTGGGGTTTTGATAAACAAAAAAAGGAAAAGACGGTTTATACACAGACCGTTGATGTACCCTATGCGCCGCACACGTTTACGATAGATATCAGCGAGGGGTGCTGGTAACGCGCACTATTTGGGATAGATGTCACAAGCTGCTGCCGCTTAGATGTATTGACATGACCCCTTAGCAGATGTTTTGACATGGCCCCTTAGCCAAGCCAATGCAAAGCGAGAAGGGAAGATGGTCCCTGGTCGATTACGTAAGGTTTGGTAATGCATAGCGGGAGAAGGGATGATCGCTTCTGGTCGATTACGTAAGGTTTGGCCTACTTAGACATGTCATGCAGTTAGCCTGCTCGCTAAGCTGACTCAGTAGAAAACATTCAAACTAAACGTCCTTTTTACTGTTTTCTTTTACTGTGAACGCTTAAAATACTGTTACAATCATTATCACGAGGCCAAGTTCTAATTACTGACAAAATTACATGTGCGTAAAAACAGCCGTTTCAGAGATATCAGCGAGAAGAGAAATCATAGCAAAAATTGCGATAGGTACTCTAAAATACATGTCATTATACAAAGTACAAAAGGTGAAAACAAGTATTTTATCGCCTATACCATGCTGCGATAATTGCTTGTTACAACCATATTATTCATATGCTTGTAACTGCAGTAGTTATGGAGGAGTTAGTTACAGATAATTGGGGAAAAAAATCGACGAAAAATCGATCCCATAAGCTTTTAACACTGCGCATGCGCGTCAAACTGGATCGGTAGTTGTGTCCTAACATGATCTATCATTCCCCCAAATTTCATGTTGATATGTCCGACCGTTCCGGAGAAAAGCCCGAAAAAACCTAGGATGGAGAAAAAGAAAAAAAAAAAAAATAAATGTATACTTAAGATTATAGCATACAGGTCGCAATTTTTGAAATTGTTTTGAATTTTCTTTTGTAAATGGTCGGCATCAGTGATGCACAGAAACCGAAGGTTTTGTTTAGTTTTGACCTTGACAGTTTTGAAAGTTATATGCTGTGTGATATGGGATATATATGGTTATATACCATGTGATATAGGATATGCATGGCAATATGCAGTGTCATATGGGATATGTATGTTTATATGCTCTGTAAAATGGGATATGTTTGGTTATATACCATGTGATATAGGATATGTATGGTTATATGCTGTGTGATATGGGCTTTATGTATGGTTATATGCTGTGTAATATGTTGTTACATGCTGTTTGATGTGGGTGATTAGGGGTGTAGCTAGCGATACGCACTTACGCACGTGCGTAACATCAATTTGAAAAGTGAAAAAATCGATATAGTCAAAAATGGCATCACAGTCAAAAGCTAAGGGTTGGGAAGACTTTATTGTCTGGAACTGTAGATTTCTCCCGTCTGTGCGTAACATTCCTTCAAGCCTGGCTACGCCCCTGGTGATGTATGGTTATATGCAATCTGATATGGGTGACGTATGGTTATTTGTGATGTGATATGGTTGACGTGCGGTTATATGCAATGCAATATGGGTTCAACAGCATTGCTTCTCGGTTGCAATTCATCTGCTGCACTCGAAATTGTATTGTAAAACTAGCTGCTTTATCGACTGCGCGCATTGAATGCATAGCCATATAGCATACAGATGTATGGTAGATTGTCTGGGTGTACTAAACTCTACAATAAGCCAATATGTTACAATACATAAAAAAGATTATTCACATGACTATCTCCTTCGTAGCCATTTTCTTGCAGTGAGCCACCTGTTTCGTTTACTGTTGCGATTGCTTGGGGATTGTATGTCTCGTCAGTTTACCGGTCGTAAAAGCATGTATCACACACGTCGCTCAATCTGAACATCAGATCAAGTATTGCTATTCGCACCGTATTGTGTAGAATGTGTTCGATGTTAACCTAATACATTAACCAACAAGACATAAAACTCTTTTCTGATTGGTTAGAGTACGAGAGGAGACCTGATCCTGCCACTATTTCGAGTTAGAAGAGAGGCTTTCAGAGAGGACAATACTTACATGAATATATGGCAGGTTCGTGAAAACTACATCTGTTCAATATACTATCAGTTCGTAACATATTATAGATAATATACAAGTAGAGAAATGTTTGAGCTTGGGTAATTCTTACTCAGTGTGTGAAAATCACCGCACTGAAATACTATTACATTTGGATAACCCAGTCGTTGGTTGGTTGCTCCGATCATTCTTTGTGATTAATTCCGCTGCAAACAATATTATATTCCCTGGTGGTTCTGTTTAGCGCACGAGGTAATATTATGTTTGATAGGTTTAACGACAGTGTTTATGCTCTAGTATTTAGATTAAAAGATGGTCAATATCAGTGTACTAATAAATAGCTTCGCTTGACCTGATACCCGTTCCATTGGAACCAACCAACTTGACATGGTTGTATCATATTGGACATTTAAGACTGGTTAATAAAAATCACGTGACATATTCAACATAACAATGAAAAACAGATGAATGAATCGAGTATTGTAGTTTAATTCACTATGCGCTATGTTGAATAATTAATGACCCAGAGCCAAGCCACACTATTTATTCATATTATAATTATGCAATAAGTGCTGCAATAACTCCTCCGGTGTAATGATCGCATGGACTCCAATTTATGTCATGATGTCTTTATTTTGTAGCTTACAGCACAACTAACGTATTGCACTGGGCTGACTACGTCGTCTTCGTCATCTTCCTCGTCATCTCGTTGGTTATCGGCGTCTATCATGCCTTCTCCGGCGGCCGACAGCGCACAACTAGCGAATTTCTTGTGGCCAATCGTCAGCTTGCAGTATTACCCACGATGCTCTCCATGATGATGTCTTTCCTGTCAGCCATTGTGATCCTAGGGACGACGGCTGAAATGTATCTATATGGAGTTGAATATGCCATTGGAGTCAGCCTAGCATACCCGATAGCCCTGCTAGTAATAGAACGTGTCGTTGTACCTTGGTTTTTTCCATTAAAGCTCACAAGCTCATTCGAGGTAAGCAATATAAACATGAATAATTTCTAACCCATGTATAATATTACAAGCATTTGTAATCAGGTTTACGTTCAATGGTTTTCAGTTTCTCGAGAGACGATTCCAGTCTAAGGCTGCAAGAGCCACAGGTTCTTTCTTTGGGATAATTAGCAGTGTGAGTACGATTATTCATTATGTGCGCTGCATCTCATTCATAAGTTCACTCAGTCCTATCAAGAATTAACTAACAACGACCTTGTTAAACAGATTTTCTACATTGGGGTTGCTATGTTTGCGCCATCAATAGCCCTCGAAGCAGGTAAGATAACATTTTGCTTCCGCTTTGGCAGAAGAATATATACAACCAGATGACCCCAACTTTTCATTGTCATCGTCATCATGCACATACCTCTGCATTGCAGTCACGGGTATTGACATTATGATTAGTGTGTTTGTGATGTCCATGATTGCGACGATCTATACGGCTGTGGTGAGTCACAATTTATTAATGGCAAGTTATACAAAAGATCAGTTTTTTTCCGGCTTAATCGTTTTGAAAATCAAGCCAAATGCCATGCCTACAAATTACGTAGCACTATAGTAAATATGCAACTTGAATTAGGATGAAATAATGGCTACCATTTTTGAGCATAATCACCCTTCAAATATCCTACTTGAATGACTGAACGCGACGGACTACAACTAATACAATACCATATCATTGAACTTTGACTACTTATTGGTTCTTCTCCGCCAAAAAGTGGGTATATATATATATATATATATATATATATATATATATATATATATATATATATATATATATATATATATATATATATATATATATATATATATATATATATATATATATATATATATATATATATATATATATATATATATATATATATATATATATATATATATATCAACTTTGGTTATGAAAATACATATATCTTTTATTCAAAACTTAATGCATTTAATCATTAAGGGTTTGTCATTTAACTCTCATTGGTGAGGCGATACATTTGTTGTGCAGCATGTCCTTCGATCCAACCATACGCCATACCATGTGGGGATTGCTATTCGGCTTTGCATCGACAATAATCTATCTTTATGGTTTCAACCAAGCTTCGGTGCAGCGATATTCGGCAACCAAATCACTAAGAGATGCCCGATTGTAAGTCCACTAGCACCAAGTCAAATTCTGCTTCCACCAGCACAGTTTCTTGTTGATTACTTATATGTATCATATTTGGTTTTGCATTAAGAGTTATGCTAGCTGGAATCCCGTTTGTTGTGGCGCTCAATGTAATCAATGGGATTTCTGGCATCACCATGTTCGCCTACTTCACACAGTCAAGGTGTGACCCTCTGACCAATGGCGATATCTACAGCGCTAACCAGGTAATCTTCTCCGGACATAACACATCTAACACATCCACCTTGGTCACAACTCCTACGACCTTGGTTGTATGTTCCAGGTTTTGCCTTTCTTTGTGAATTTGGCGTTCAGCTCCTACAAAGGATTCCTTGGACTTTCACTGGCTATGCTATACAGTGGCGCCCTAAGGTAGCAAAGTATATCAAATTATGTGGGGATACTGTAAATATACTCATCTCCCATTAAATGTAATGCTGTGCAAAATATTTGCGAATCTATTTTCTGGTTTGGTAATCTAATGTAATTCCTTCTCCTTGGTGGGTTTTAACATTGCGCACTGCTTCTGTTGCAGCTCGGTTTCCTCGAGTCTTAGCGATTGCGCAGCTAACATATGGGAAGACATCTTAAAACCAAAACTCCGACACAGAATGTCAGAACATCGAGCTGCTGTTCTCAATAAAGTATTAGGTGAGTTGGTTACTACATACGGTTATAATATTGCATGATAATATCGAAGATGTATAAATGAAAGAAGACCCAAACGAATTACTTGTACGAACCACTCAATGGCCATTTCTTGTGCGGACCCAGTGGTCATTGTAGGTGTTGTAGGTATGACCATGGGAATGATATGCACCGTTCTGCCGGGAACACTGGTTCAGGTATACCAAACAATGATTATCTCAAACGCTGCGTAATTAATATCGTTTGTTTGGATGCTACTCCCGTTAAATGAAGAACTTTAACTAGCATTCTGGTGTGGTTATTTTCCCTGTATGTAGATTGCCATTGCCTTGTTTGGAGCATGCGGCGGCCCTATTGTTGGAATGTACCTTTTGGGGGGAATCAGCAAAGCTGCTAATTGGATTGTTGGTGCATCAAACAACATTTGTCGTTCACCATGTATTTCAATATTTGTTACAAATTCACAAGTACTACTAGTGTATGCGTTAGAGTACTGTATCGATGCTGTGTTGACAGGGGGCAGTAGCAGCCGGGTGGTCATCGTTCGCATTCGTCATGTGGCTTAACATTGGCTCCTTATCCACGAGATCACGAGCCAGGGTTCTAACTCCACCCCCAACTGACCACTGCTTTACCAACGCATCCATTATACAAGGCGATCTTAATAATACTACATACGAGTCATCATTTGTCCCTTTGGCTGGGTAGATCTATGAAATTCTGCTCTTACGTTATCAGTTAAGTATCAACAATAACCTACCTTTGCCACCCCCAACCCGCCCCCCTTCTGGACTGACACACATTTTGTTATTGACTCTCTACAGAGGTATTGGAAGTTTCTACCAACTCTCTTACCTGTGGTATACCATCATCACTGTAGCAGTGGCTGTAATCGTGGGCATGCTCGTGTCTCATCTAGCTAGTGAGCACACAATATATTCAATGAATCGACTATACTTAATTATTTTCTATACATATATGGGTACCAGCATTATTTAGACAAGTGTATGATGTTATAAAAAGATGATGGTAAATGCCTCTTTTCAGGGTATCTACAGCCTAGTTTGAAAGATCTTGAAGTGGATGAGGACTGTTTAATACGATGGAAAACTGTTTTCTCCCTTACGTTAGATGGACCTGACAGCGAAGCTGATAAACAGGTAGGCTTTGTAATGAGGAGAATCCTGTTTTTTTCAGACACCATTTCGTAACGCACATTTGCATACTGCAGACAATTGTGGGTTTCACAGACATTTGAACTAAACTATATATTATATAAGATAATATGTCAGTTGGGGAACAGGTGACGAAGAAGGGGGAAGGTTGGGAGACTATTGCGCAACTATTGACTTTAAACACCAACGATGCCGTGTGAATTACGTGAAGTCAGCATAACATCTCTAAGAGAGAAGAAAACCGGTCAAGAGGCAGTTGTCATTATACTATGTTTGATGATTAAATATTACAAACGTATGGAAAATCACTCGTAGAAGACAGAGTGGCGGTAGGAACAAACCTCTGGAAGAGCAATTCAGGGGAAATAAAGTAGAAGATCGTGGAGGTAGTGGGGCGGTCTTCACATCTTGTGACTAATGGAAGTGTTTTTTTTATAATCATTTTGAATCTAACAGATAATTTTTCATAACCAATATGTATGGCATCGCTTTTTGACAGGTAGTTTAATGACATCTTATAGTGTCGTGGTTAATGGAAACCAACGGAGACGTGTACGAAGTAGCTACTGGTACATATGTCACTCAAGAAGCAGAGAAAATAGCACGGAAATAAAGCAAAGACAAGCATTTCTTAACATCTGAAAGATTAAACAGTGATAGACTTGCAGACGGACTGGGCACTTTCATATATCTAGGAAGTTGTCAGCGTTGACCAATTGTCCAAAAGACTCGCTGTACGTGTGTATTGCAGTGAGACTGTCCGAAACATCTATACTGTATGCTGTACACAATTACACTTACAACCTGTTTCTGGCCTACCCATACCTATATTTGACACCTATAAAGTTAGGGTGGCATCTTCCCATCCCACCTACTTATTTGGTGCCAAACGTCTTGGGTGACTGTGGGGTGGGGAATATGTTGTAGACAACAGAGCGTCCACCACTAGCTCATGCTAATGTAACGTATCTGAGATGTTCTGAATTTTCCAAAGACTGACTCTAATAAAAGACATTGCGCAGTATATGATCCCATCAACTGAAGAGGGTCGTTGATATCCAGACTATCCCCGATTGAATGTCGCCATCAGGTCGGAAAAACTACTGTCGAGCTGTCTCATCGGACTATCCTGCCACATACATCGACCGCATCTAGAACCAAACGTCGTCGCTATGAATTTCGCGTCATCCTCATGGTTAGAATGGGTCGACATTGTCGTCTTCATCGTCGAATCGGGTTGCAATCAATGAAATTCCTTTGGCAAAATACCGTCGCTAAATACGTGTACAGGGTTATATTTGTAAATGTTATACTGCCTAAAGTTCTTTAAGTGCACAAGGCAATGTGATGTTTACTAGAATATGTCAGATTACACCTTCTGCTATACAAAATCATTGGCCAGTGTCAGTGGAAAAAAAAAATATCAGCGCTTGGCATAATTCTAACCATGGGAAGCCAAATGGTTCAATTCTTGGTATAGTCCCTCGTGAAAGAGTTTTTAATAGCTGCACAAGTGATAAGCAACAGACCTGTTCGTCTTCCGAGTGAAACTCCCGATAGTCTTTCTATACATCGGCCTCTTCAGAGGTACTAGGCTTGAGAGGTACTTTTTTCAGCAGCTCTTAAGACATATTACTTCACATGAAATGCACGTTCGGGGCGTTCCTATTATCGGCGAGTAGGGGTGACGGATAGGCAAAGTTCTCGCCCCTGGGGTTTTGATGATCTGATGCCACCTTAGCGCGGATGTGAGAGATCGAAAGTAGTAAATAGCGCGACGCTGTCAGAGGCGGAGTTTCTTTGCCTAGGGTGATGGATTGCATCTTCAAAATCCACACAATATGAGGATCTTAAGTCTCACATTAAATCAATTTAAATACTTTGAAGAATTTCTCTACTATGTTTACCAATACGATGATATACTGGACGAGAGCATAGCAAATACAACTCCATTTCTTTGAAATTTGAACCCTGGTGGGTTCTTCTCAATCTAAATGTGTGGATATAAGCACAAAGCTGCTTTTGTCGTCTAGGGTGGCAAAGCGGGCGGTCATATACACGGATGTCTTCCAAGGAGTCGTATTTTTCCACATACTGAAACGAAAAGTTGACCGGAATGACCCCAAACAACCTTGACATTCAAATCTTGTTTACAAACAAGACAACAAGAGGATCAATACGGAATTATGTCCCGCGAATTCACAAGAGTGTTGAAAATACCAGAGGTAATTGAAATTGATACCAAAAAAAGGATAGCCTACTTATAGTGTCAATTGGTAAAGAAAAACTTTTAAACAGGCGCTCAAACCCGTCCAACCAAACACTACACAATCGTATACACTAATATAATATACACACAGAAGTAACACATTATATAAATGAATATATATATATATATATATATATATATATATATATATATATATATATATATATATATATATATATATATATATATATATATATATATATATATATATATATAGCCATATAAACATTTAAATATGTATATATTGTAAAGCCAGAATTTCTAAGCTTTTCTTGCTTATGCACGCTCTTCGTTATAGTACTGTTACTCACTGCCTGTAGTTGCTGGAGTGGGGACTAATCAGTGGAAATTAAGTGGAGTCCTGGAATAGAGCTGCTTAATTGGTTTATTTAGTTTCAACAAATGAAGCTCCCTGGGAATCTCGCGGTCCGAATCGTTTCTCTGACTAGATGATCTCTCCGTATTCATATGCGAGGGTTGTTTATATAGCCCTTCGGGAGTGCGATTTCCCTCGGTACTGGCGTGTCGTACCGCGCTGATAATTAAGATGGGAGGGAGGGGGTACTCTATAATTAAGGTGTGAGGGAGAGGGTACTCTTAACTAAAACAGTATTATAACAACATCTGCATGTATATATCTGTGTAGGTATATGCATGTTCGCGCGCGCGTGTGTTCGTTACTGTGTGGTTCATCTTCAGCAGGTATGCACTCTTTATGTACCACATATCTGTTTCGAATAGTGCGCGCATATGTTATAAGTTGGACTTCAGTGGATGTTATCCAGTTTAATATTGATATGGAAGCCGGATTTCATTGACTTCTTAGGAAACTGCGTCAATATTAATCCACGAGTATTGCACAATGGATAACGGCTGGCTCGAACTAGAAAGTGACCCAGGTAATCATTGTCTGCAAACAGCAACAGCTTACAGAAATTGGTATTATCGCCTGTTATAATTTGCCGAACAGTGGCTATCAGAAACTTTAAAACGTTATCTTCGTTTCATTCTGGGGGAAATATTGCTTGAATATTCTGGCCACTTCAACACAAAATCCTAGGTTGGTCCTATATTCGACAATGGTAAAATGAAATAAGACCAACACGTAATCATATCCACCGACCACAGACTGCACAGTCCATACCAACTGCACACTGGGTACCGCACACTGCAGCCCTGTAGTTGTACCCTATAGCCTTGAAATCACTGGAACAATTCGGTCAGTGGGCGACCTGTGACTTGGGCTCGTTCATGCACACACTGACATTTGTCATTACTTAAGTTCTCTGTCCCAGTCTTGCAGGAATTTTACTTACACTACCACACGATTATGCATGATTTCAGTGAGATTCATACATGGTGATGTAATTAATGTAACTTACGTAAGGTCGTAGTCTCATCTGCTCTTGCCAAAAGGGATACGACACCTTTCATGAACTGAAGAAGTGCCACGTGGTATACATTTGCGAACTGTGCTCCGATTGGCAATTCATCATTGGAAAGAAAATGAAAATATACCAGCATTCTAGCATACTCATTTTTCTTGTGAACTTCTAAAATATGGTGTATCATTTTAAGAAATGTGATAAAATCAACATGATTTGGGGCCTTGTTTGAGCGACAATGAATCTGTGAAGTACCAGGTTGCCATTTCATTCACCATCATTTAAGTATTATGGAACTAATAAAACCCCATGTGCAATCCTTCTCACAGATGTCTTCTATGATTGGGGTTCAACATTATTGTTACTTTCATCCATAAATTTGTGTTTTTTCTCTATTAATTGAACATGATATGTACTTTACCTACTAGACCAAAGGCTCTTGGATCAACCTTAAAGTTGAATGTTTCTCGTTTGGAAAGTATCAGTTTTGCTACATTGATTTTGACCAGATAATGATTGCATACATTAGAATAATATATATATAACTCTTAGTTACAAGTACATGTTATGACATGTCCTGTGTTTCAGGTTTATTCACCTTGCTATTAGAAGACATTGGTGAGGTTGATTTAGTTTTAATATGTTGGCATAGAAAAACATATATAGTGAATGACTCGCTTCTGATTGCATTTAATATGTCCATTTCCCCTGAAGAATGTAAAGGATCATGTGTTTTACATGTGTACCTATGTTATACAGGTGTACAAGGAGTGCAGGTGGAAGAAATCTATGATCTCACCAAGGATATAGAAGGGTTTGTTGTTATAATTCTGGTTTATGAAGATTGAATTATATATAATTATCACAGTGTGTTTGTTAAACCAATAATGCCATCCTGGGTATTTTAATGACTTGGACTGGATCAAAACCAAAATTCCTATATATTTCTTAACCTTACTATGTTAATTTGACTAGTACACAAATGAGTTCAACGATGATTGTATATTTATGAATGTTCCACTCAACCAAAGAAAAAAATGATATCTGATTTTCATATGTATTACAGTTTGTGTAACAGCCCTGTTTATGGCTTTATCTTCCTGTTCAAATGGATTGAAGAACGTCGCTCCCGACGGAAAATAGCTCAAGATGAGGAGTCATTCGTCACTGAGGGTAGTGTTGTCAACTCTATGTTCTTCGCACAGCAAGTAAGTTCCAGGATATATCCTCTGTGTGACGATTATACATATTCAAGCTCTACCTTACAGTCTGCCATTCACATCAGATTATCATGTTCTATGAGCTTGGATTAACAACAGGAGAGTTTTGATATATATATGAATGCAGGTTTGGCCACTTCATCAATATATTTCTGTTTGTTTAATGAGTAATTCAGATGCAACAAGTATGAATCTTATAATATTCATTTACTTGAACAATGGTGCTTGAATGGTGTTATACACACATTATATGCATGGTTATATGATATGTGATATGGGATATGTACGGCTATATGTTGTGTCATATGGGATATGTATGGTTGTATGCTCTCTGATATAGGAGATGTATAGTTATATGCTATATGATATGGGATATGTATGGCTATATGCTGTGTCATATGAGATATGTATAGTTATATGCTATGTGATATATATGGTTATATGCTGTGTGATATGGTCTATATGTATGGTTATATGCTGTGTAATATGTTGTTACATGCTGTTTGATGTGGGTGATAAGGAGTGTAGCCAAAGTCAAAAGCTAAGGGTGGGGTAGACTTCATTGTCTGGAACTGTAGATTTCTCCCCCGTCTGTGCGTAACATTCCTTCAAGCCTGGCTACGCCCTGGCGATGTATGGTTATATGCAATCTGATATGGGTGACGTATGGTTATATGTGATGTGATATGGTTGACGTGCAGCTATATGCATGGTGATATGGGTTCAACGACATTGCTGCTCGGTTGCAATTCATCTGCTGCACACGAAATAGCATTGTAAACCTAGCTGCTTTATCGACTGCGCGCATTGAATGCATAACCATATGGCATACAGGTATATGGTGGATTGTCTGGGTGTACTAAACTCTACAATAAGCCAATATGTTACCATACGATAAAACACATTATTCACATGACTATCTCCTTGGTAGTCATTTTCTTGCAGTGAGCCACCTCTTTCGTTTACTGTTACGATTGGTTTGGGATCGTATGTCTTGTCAGTTTAAATGTCGTAAAAGCCTGTATGACACGCGTCGCTCAATCTGAATAGCAGATCAACTATTTGCTATTCGCTTCTTTGCACTTTGATTCTCTTACCTTTTAGCTACCAGGATATTACGAATGCAAATGTATACATGGCGCACGGTATTGTGTAGAATGTGTTCGATGTTAACCTAATACATTAACCAACAAGACATAAAACTCTTTTCTGATTGGTTAGAGTACGAGAGGAGACCTGATCCTGCCACCATTTCGCGTTAGAAGAGAAACATTCAGAGGGGACAATACTTACATGAATATATGGCAGGTTCGTGAAAACTACATCTGTTCAATATACTATCAGTTCGTAACATATTATATAGAATATACAAGTAGAACAATGTTTTAGCATGGCTAATTCTTACTCAGTGTGTGAAAATCACCGCTCTGAAATACAATTACATTTTGATAACCCAGTAGTTGCTTTGTTGCCCCGATCATTCCTAGTGATAAATTCCGCTGCAAAAAAAAATATTATATACCTTGGTGGTTCTGTTTAGCGCACGAGGCAATATTACGTTTGATAGGTTTAACGACAGTGCATATGCTCTAGTATTTACATTCAAAGATGGTCAATATCAGTGGACTAATAAATAGCTGCTTGACCTGATACCCGTTCCATTGGAACCAACCAACTCGACATGGTTGTATCATATTGGACATTTAAGACTGGTTAATAAAAATCACGTGACATATTCAACATAACAATGAAAAACACTTTTCAGATGAATGAATCGAGTATTGTAGTTTAATTCACTATGCGCTATGTTGAATAATTAATGACCCAGAGCCAAGCCACACTATTTATTCATATTATAATTATGCAATAAGTGCTGCAATAACTCCTCCGGTGTAATGATCGCATGGACTCCAATTTATGTCATGATGTCTTTATCTTGTAGCTTACAGCACAACTAACGTATTGCACTGGGCTGACTACGTCGTCTTCGTCATCTTCCTCGTCATCTCGTTGGTTATCGGCGTCTATCATGCCTTCTCCGGCGGCCGACAGCGCACAACTAGCGAATTTCTTGTGGCCAATCGTCAGCTTGCAGTATTACCCACAATGCTCTCCATGATGATGTCTTTCCTGTCAGCCATTATGATCCTAGGGACGACGGCTGAAATGTATCTATATGGAGTTGAATATGCCA
This sequence comes from Urechis unicinctus, assembly GCA_034190875.2. Taxonomy (NCBI): domain Eukaryota; kingdom Metazoa; phylum Annelida; class Polychaeta; order Xenopneusta; family Urechidae; genus Urechis; species Urechis unicinctus. The sequence goes on along the minus strand of CM067343.1, from coordinate 64,435,664 downwards.
TTGGAGTCAGCCTAGCATACCCGATAGCCCTGCTAGTAATAGAACGTGTCGTTGTACCTTGGTTATTTCCATTAAAGCTCACAAGCTCATTTGAGGTAAGCAATACAGATATGAATAATCTCTAACCCATGTATAATATTACAAGCATTTGTAATCAGGTTTAGGTTCAATGGTTTTCAGTTTCTCGAAAGACGATTCCAGTCTAAGGCTGCAAGAGCCACAGGTTCTTTCTTTGGAATAATTAGCAGTGTGAGTGCGATTATTCATTATGTGCGCTGCATTTCATTCATAAATTCACTCAGTCCTATCAAGAATTAACTAACAACGACCTTGTTAAACAGATTTTCTACATTGGGGTTGCTATGTTTGCGCCATCAATAGCCCTCGAAGCAGGTAAGATAACATTTTGCTTCCACTTTGGCAGAAGAATATATACAACCGAATGACCCCTACTTTTCATTGTCATCGTCATCATGCACATACCTCTGCATTGCAGTCACGGGTATTGACATTATGATTAGTGTTTTTGTGATGTCCATGATTGCGACGATCTACACGGCTGTGGTGAGTCACAATTTATTAATGGCAAGTTTACAGAAGATTTCTTTGAACTTTGACCACTAATTGGTTCTTCTCCGCCAAAATGTGTGTATATATGGACTCCTATTGTTGTTTGTGTTGTTGTGTCGTGCAGGGCGGCATGAGGGCGGTCATATATACGGATGTTTTCCAAGGAGTCGTGTTTTTCATAGGAACATTCGGTATTCTCGTTAGGGTGAGATGCTATCCACATCAAGCGCAGTATATAAGTGAGAGCTCTTAACAAACAGGGATGCAACGTGAATGCAAAACGCTTGTTCAATTACCAAACAATTCAAACATCTGTAAATGACAGATGCGAATTGATGCAGACATGAATGGATCTTATAACCACAGTTAACAATAATTCCTTCATACAGGACGTATTTATTTTTGGTCTGACATTACGCCTCTACATATCTGTATATCTGTCGAGATTGTTTGTAGTTCTAGAACCTCATCAACCATGATAATGCACCTTACATGGTTAAGTGGTACCGTACTACTGTACGCCACGGTATTGTAGTATTTATTGTTAACGCACTGAATAGTAATTTAGGTCTAGCAGGTTTACGTTGATGCGTGACTCACTTTTTGAGATGCGTGACATACATTATGGGGTTATCATGCAATAATTTTACATTAATGCATTCTATAACGGGGTATCACTCCAGCACCATGCCGCATCACTGCCCGGAATTGATGAGGACGCTCCCTATCTTGTTCTGCTGACTGTCTATCTACCACTGGCTGCACCATCTTATCATTTTCCATCGACCGTCAGCTTTGTGAGGAGACGCCACTGGTCGTCTTCACGGACTAGCCTTTTTAGTTTTCTAGGCAAACGGGTGCTTCAAACATTAACAGACTCTATACAACAGCAACAAAATGTGTCCTATTCTATAGAACATTCCGCCCATTTTCTGGCCCGAAGTAGAGTTCATGGTCTGAACGTTGTAGCTCTCAAAACGATGCTAGTGTAAACATTTTTCACTTTAAGAGTGGCACCTGCAAGTGCAGTTACTTAAGGGTCTTCACATAACAGGTCCATACGTTCTAAGCATTCTCACTGTCATCGCGTGGGGGCGTGGGGGTTGAGTTGTTGCACCTACAAATCCCACTGTACTCAACTGATCATTAGGCAGTATCAACGGTGACGAAGCAATCATCAATATTACTTTTTGAAAGTCAGTTGTGTGTGTTTTAGGGTTGGATCATCGTAGGTCCACAGAATGCATACTCTATAGCCAAGGAAGCAGGGCGATTACAAGTCAGGTAGATAAACTAAGAGTAAATTACGATCACCAGTGCTAAGAGGACAACGTGAAGGCAAAAATATTGCTGAAGAATAGTACCTCTTAGATGTGCACCATGTCAAAGCCACGCGGCAATCCTTTCTGCCTAGTTTAATGCTGCATCAATGCGATGGACAGTTACTTCTCTTGTCATATAGATTGTCATGCGTAATAACATTTTGGGAAATTGTCTTAAAATCTACAAATGTAAAAATCTACAAATGTAAGAAATTCCATTTGACACAAAAACATTTTGATGAGATATATACTACATATATACATAGGTATATATTATATATATATATAGTATCTCTTATCACTTAGAGGCATTATGATGAGTTATACATGCAAATATATATATATATTATATATATATATATATATATATATATATATATATATATATATATATATATATATATATATATATATATATATATATATATATATATATATATATATATATATATATATATATATATATATATATATATATATCAACTTTAGTTATGAAAATACAAATATCATATTATTCAAAAGTTAATGTATTTAATCATTAAGGGTTTGTCATTTAACTCCCATTGGTGAGGCGATACATTTGTTGTGCAGCATGTCCTTCGATCCAACCATACGCCATACCATGTGGGGATTGCTATTCGGCTTTGCATCGACAATAATCTATCTTTATGGCTTCAATCAAGCTTCGGTGCAGCGATATTCGGCAACCAAATCACTAAGAGATGCCCGATTGTAAGTCCACTAGCACCAAGTCAAATTCTGCTTCCACCAGCACAGTTTCTTGTTGATTACTTATATGAATCATATTTGGTTTTGCATTAAGAGTTATGCTAGCTGGAATCCCGTTTGTTGTGGCGCTCAATGTAATCAATGGGATTTCTGGCATCACCATGTTCGCCTACTTCACACAGTCAAGGTGTGACCCTCTGACCAATGGCGATATCTACAGCGCTAACCAGGTAATCTTCTCCGGACATAACACATCTAACACATCCACCTTGGTCACAACTCCTACGACCTTGGTTGTATGTTCCAGGTTTTGCCTTTCTTTGTGAATTTGGCGTTCAGCTCCTACAAAGGATTCCTTGGACTTTCACTGGCTATGCTATACAGTGGCGCCCTAAGGTAGCAAAGCATATCAAATTATGTGGGGATACTGTAAATATTCTCATCTCCCATTAAATGTAATGCTGTGCAAAATATTTGCGAATCTAATTTCTGGTGTGGTAATCTAATGTAAGCACACTGTGAATGATTCCTTGCTACTTGGTGGGTTTTAACATTGCGCACTGCTTCTGTTGCAGCTCGGTTTCCTCGAGTCTTAGCGGTTGCGCAGCTAACATATGGGAAGATATCTTAAAACCAAAACTCCGACACAGACTGTCAGAACATCGAGCTGCTGTTCTCAATAAAGTATTAGGTGAGTTGGTTACTACATACGGTTATAATATTGCATGATAATATCGAAGATGTATAAATGAAAGAAGACCCAAACGAATTACTTGTACGAAGCACTCAATGGCCATTTCTTGTGCGGACCCAGTGGTCATTGTAGGTGCTGTAGGTATGACCATGGGAATGATATGCACCGTTCTGCCGGGAACACTGGTTCAGGTAAACCAAACAATGATTATCTCAAACGTTGTGTAATTAACATCGTTTGTTTGGATGCTACTCTCGTTAAATTTTAACTAGCATTCTGGTGTGGTTATTTTGCCTGTCTGTAGATTGCGATTTCCATGTTCGGAGCATGCGGCGGCCCCATTGTTGGCATGTACCTTTTGGGGGGAATCAGCAAAGCTGCTAATTGGATTGTTGGTGCATCAAACAACATTTGTCGTTCACCATGTATTTCAATATTTGTTACAAATTCACAAGTACTAATATTGTATGCGTTAGAGTACTGATCGATGCTGTGTTGACAGGGGGCGGTAGCAGCCGGATGGTCATCGTTCGCATTCATCATGTGGCTTAACATTGGCTCCTTATCCACGAGATCACGAGCCAGGGTTCTAACTCCACCCCCAACTGACCACTGCTTTACCAACGCATCCGTTATACAAGGCGATCTTAATAATACTACATACGAGTCATCATTTGTCCCTTTGGCTGGGTAGATCTATGGAATTCTGCTCTTACGTTATTAGTTAAATATCAACACTAACCTACCTTTGCCACCCTACCTCACCCCTTCTGGACTGACACACATTTTGTTATTGACTCTCTACAGAGGTATTGGAAGTTTCTACCAACTCTCTTACCTGTGGTATACCATCATCACTGTAGCAGTGGCTGTAATCGTGGGCATGCTCGTGTCACATCTAGCTAGTGAGCACACAATATATTAAATTTATCGACTATGCTTAATTCTTTTCTATACATATATGGTTACCAGCATTATTTAGACTAGTGTATTATGGTATAAAAAGATGATGGTAAATGCCTCTTGTTCAGGGTATCTACAGCCTAGATTGAAAGATCTTGAAGTGGATGAGGACTGTTTAATACGATGGAAAACTGTTTTCTCCCTTACGTTAGATGGACCTGACAGCGAAGCTGATAAACAGGTAGGCTTTGTAATGAGGAGAATCCTGTTTTATCAGACACCATTTCTTAACGCACATTTGCATACTGCGGACAATTATGGGTTTCACAGAAATATGAACTCAACTATATATTATACAAGATAATATGTCAGTTACAGGTGGCCTTTAGGGACCGATATGATGGGGAACAGGTGACGAAGAAGGGGGAAGGTTGGGAGACTATTGCGCAACTATTGACTTTAAACACCAACGATGCCATGTGAATTACGTGAAGTCAGCATAACATCTCTAAGAGAGAAGAAAACCGGTCAAGAGGCAGTTGTCATTATACTATGTTTGATGATTAAATATTTTCAAACGCATGGAAAATCACTCGTAGAAGACAAAGTGGCGGTAGGAACAAACCTCTGGAAGAGCAATTCAGGAAAAATAAAGTAGAAGATCGTGGAGGTAGTGGGGCGGTCTTCACATCTGGTGACTAATGGAAGTGGTTTTTTATAATCGTTTTGAATCTAACAGATAATTTTTCATAACCAATTTGTATGGCATCGCTTTTTGACAGGTAGTTTAATGACATCTTATAGTGTCGTGGTTAATGGAAACCAACGGAGACGTGTACGAAGTAGCTACTGGTACATATGTAACTCAAGAAGCAGAGAAAATAGCACGGAAATAAAGCAAAGACAAGCATTTCTTAACATCTGAAAGATTAAACAGTGATAGACTTGCAGACGGACTGGGCACTTTCATATATCTAGGAAGTTGTCAGCGTTGACCAATTGTCCAAAAGACTCGCTGTACGTGTGTATTGCAGTGAGACTGTCCGAAACATCTATACTGTATGCTGTACACAATTACACCTACGCCCTGTTTCTGGCCTACCCATACCTATATTTGACACCTATAAAGTTAGGGTGGCATCTTCCCATCCCACCTACTTATTTGGTGCCAAACGTCTTGGGTGACTGTGGGGTGGGGAATATGTTGTAGACAACAGAGCATCCATCACTAGCTCATGCTGATGAAACGTATCTGAAATGTTCTTAAATTTCCAAAGACTGACTCTAATAATAGACATTGTGCAGTATATGATCCCATCAACTGAAGAGGGCGTTGATATCCAGTCTATCCCTTATTGAATGTTGCCAACTGGTCGCAAAAACTACTGTCGAGCTGTCTCATCGGCCTATCCTGCCACATACATCGACCGCATCTAGAACCAAACGTCGTCGCTTGAATTTCACGTCATCCTCATCGTTAGACTGGGTCAACATTGTCGTCTTCATTATCGAATCGGGTAGCAATCAATGAAATTCCTTTGGCAAAATAACGTCGCTAAATACGTGTACAGGGCTATTTTTGTAAATGTTATACTGCCTAAAGTTCTTTAAGTGCACAAGGCAATATGATGTTTACTAGAATATGTCAGATTACACCTTCTGCTATACAAAATCATTGGCCTATGTCAGTGGACAAAAAAATATCAGCGCTTGGTATAATTCTAACCATGGGTACCAAGCAACTTAAACTGTATTATAATATTTTTGCATTTATTGTCTGTGAAGTAACTATCTAAACCTTTTAGGTTCCCTGCAATGAATAACCTGAGTGCGGGCCACCATAAAAGCATCACACAGCACCCTATTACGAACCGAGGACGTAGCCATCTATTTTTCTTTTCCTTTATACTCTGTCTACTCAGCCTATTCTTCTGCCTCCTCCCCCTCTTATGACATCTCTTCTGTCATATGACATAGTTGCATATAGTCTTTTTTCTAATCTCTTAAACATCACTTTGATTGTGAAACCAAATGGATCAATCCTTAGTATTGTCCCTGGGGCTCGTGACAGAGTTTTTAATAGCTGCACAAGTGATAAGCAACAGACGAGTTCGTCTTCCGAGTGAAACTCCCGATAGTCTTTCTATACATCGGCCTCTTGAGAGGTGGTACTAGGCTGGAAAGATTTGATTTTAAAAGTGACATATTGGAATGCTGCAGTAACCTTATTTCAGCAGCTCTTAAGACATATTACTTAACAGCTTTACATGAATTGCACGTTCCTATTATCGTCGATAAATCAATTTAATTACTTTGAAGAATTTCTCTACGTTGTTATATTTACAATAACGAAGATAAACTGGACGAGAGCATAGCAATCACAACACCATTTCTTTGAACTTTGAACCCTGGTGGGTTCTTCTCCATCTAAATGTGTGGAAATAAGCACAGAGCTGTTTGTGTCATCTAGGGTGGCAAAGCGGGCGGTCATATACACGGATGTCTTCCAAGGAGTCGTATTTTTCCATATATTGAAACGAAAAGTTGACCGGAATGACCCCAAACAACCTTGACATTCAAATCTTGTTTACAAACAAGACAACGCGCTGCAGAATGTTCTGGTGTGGCTGGTGCAATAGTTGCATCAGATCAGATGCACCTTTATAAAGGCGCAATAACGTTTTAATGTTCAGTGTGCTACTACGCTTTCAGTTTGCTACCACTCATTCGTTTTCTTCGAGCCGTGAATATGTTTCAACGTTTTGCACAACAAACGAAGCAACTGTCAAGAAACGTGAACAGCATCAAATGTCGACACTTCTGCAGTCGCTCGAAACGACTCATGGTGACCCGTTCGGGATGGCCCAGCTCCTGGATGTATGGAGAGGACCTCGCAAGTAAGATGATGGGAAGACATTTTCGGATGATGGAAGATATGATGAGGCCGTGGGCAAGTTCTTTCGGTCGCATGTTCCCTAGATTTGAACTTGAGGAAAGTGATTCAAAAGATTTGCAGGTATTTTACTCAAATACCATATCTAGAATTCTGTTTCCCTTTTGTCCAGATATCAACAGTGGATGTCTTGCAGTGAGCACCCGATTGATTTCATTTTATCTATTGTATATACATTGCACATTATCGTTTTTTTTATCTAGAGTTGTGTGCTGTTTCTTTATGTTCAGATCGCTTATGACAAGAATCAGTTTGAAGTGAAACTAGACGTAAGTGATTACGAACCAAAAGACCTGGAGGTGAAGCTCGAAGGCAATCGTCTTACCATATTTGGCAAGCTAAATCAACAAGAGGATCAATACGGAATTATGTCCCGCGAATTCACAAGAGTGTTGAAAATACCAGAGGTAATTGAAATTGATATAAAAATAGAATAGCCTTCTTATAGTGTCAATTGGTAAGAACAAACTTTGTAATTCTTTGATTGTGACATGATAATTGCAATATGTTTCTGTTTAGGATGTGGATACCGATTCGCTGGAAACGTTACTGTCTGCTGACGGCCTGCTTCTCGTAAGTGGAAAGATAAAGCCCCAGGAGGAACTGCCATCGACGAAAATTAAAATCAAGCGAGATGGAGATGATAATAAAAATTGAAAAATACAATGAACTTTTGATTTATATATGCTGCTGGGCTGTTTGCATCATGGCTGTGGCTCAGAAGCTCATTTCTCATCACTTTAATTTGGAATCATTGCATGAGAGACAGTCATGATAAACAACGATTATCGGTTTTGTGAACAGAAATAAAGTAGAAACTTGCTCTGACTAACCAGGGCTGTAAGCTTTACGAAATTAACAGGCGCTCAAACCCATCCAACCAAACACTACACAATCGTAAACACTAATATAATATACACACAAAAGTAACACATTATATAAATGAATATATATATATGTATATATATATATATGATTTGGAACCTTGTTTGAGCGACAATGAATCTGTGAAGTACCAGGTTGCCATTTCATTCACCATCATTTAATTATTATGGAACTAATAAAACCCCATGTGCAATCCTTTTCACAGATGTCTTCTATGATTGGGGTTCAACATTATTGTTACTTTCATCCATAAATGTGTGTTTTGTCACTATTAAATGAACATGATATGTACTTTACCTGCTAGACAAAAGGCTCTTGGATCAACCTTAAAGTTGAATGTTTCTCGTTTTGAAAGTATCAGTTTTGCTACATTGATTTTGACAAGATAATGATTGCATACATAAGAATAATATATATATATAACTCTTAATTACAAGTAGCTCAAGATGAGGAGTCATTCGTCACTGAGGGTAGTGTTGTCAACTCTATGTTCTTCGCACATCAAGTAAGTTCCAGGATATATCCTCTGTGTGACGATTATACATATTCAAGCTCTACCTTACAGTCTGCCATTCACATCAGATTATCATGTTCTATGAGCTTGGATTAACAACAGGAGAGTTTTGATATATATATGAATGCAGGTTTGGCCACTTCATCAATATATTTTCTGTTTGTTTAATGAGTAATTCAGATGCAACAAGTATGAATCTTATAATATTCATTTACTTGAACAATGGTGCTTGAATGGTGTTATACACACAGTGTATGCATAGTTATATGCTATATGATATGGGATATGTATGGCTATATGCTGTGTCATATGGGATATGTATAGTTATATGCTCTGTGATATATATGGTTATATGCTGTGTGATATGGTCTATATGTATGGTTATATGCTGTGTAATATGTTGTTACATGCTGTTTGATGGTGGTGATCAGGGATGTAGCCAGCGATACGCACTTACGCACGTGCGTAACATCAATTTGAAATGTGAAAAAAGGCATCAAAGTCAAAAGCTAAGAATGGGGTAGACTGGAACTGTAGATTTCTCCCGTCTGTGCGTAACATTCCTTCAAGCCTGGCTACGCCATGGTGATGTATGGTTATATGCAATCTGATATGGGTGACGTATGGTAATATGTGATGTGATATGGTTGACGTGCAGCTATATGCATGGTGATATGGGTTCAACGACATTGCTTCTCGGGTCGCAATTCATCTGCTGCACACGAAATAGCATTGTAAACCTAGCTGCTTTATCGACTGCGCGCATTGAATGCATAGCCATATAGCATACAGGTGTATGGTAGATTGTCTGGGTGTACTAAACTCTACAATAAGCCAATATGTTACCATACGATAAGACAGATTATTCACATGACTATCTCCTTGGTAGCCACTTTCTTGCAGTGAGCCACCTGTTTCGTTTACTGTTGCGATTGCTTGGGGATTGTATGTCTCGTCAGTTTACAGGTCGTAAAAGCCTGTGTCACATATGTTGCTCAATCTGAACAGCAGATCTAGTATTGCTATTCGCCGCTTTGCACTTCGATTCTCTTACCTTATAGCTACCGGGATATTACGAATGAAAATATTTACTTGGCGCACGGTATTGTGTAGAATGTGTTCGATGTTAACCTAATACATTAACCAACAAGACATAAAACTCTTTTCTGATTGGTTAGAGTACGAGAGGAGACCTGATCCTGCCACCATTTCGCGTTAGAATATAGGCTTTCAGAGAGGACAATACTTACATGAATATATGGCAGGTTCGTGAAAACTACATCTGTTCAATATACTAACAGTTCGTAACATTTTATGGAGAATATATAAGTAAAGAAATGTTTGAGCATGGGTAATTCCTACTCAGTGTGTGTAAATCACCGCTCTGAAATACAATTACATTTTGATAACCCAGTAGTTGCTTTGTTGCCCCGATCATATCTGGTGATAAATTCCGCTGCAAAAAATACATACCTTGTTGGTTCTGTTTAGCGCATGAGGTAATATTACGTTTGATAGGTTTAACGACAGTGTATATGCTCTAGTATTTACATTCAAAGATGGTCAATATCAGTGGACTAATAAATAGCTTCGCTTGACCTGATACCCGTTCCATTGGAACCAACCAACTTGACATGGTTGTATCATATTGGACATTTAAGACTGGTTAATAAAAATCACGTGACATATTCAACATAACAATGAAAAACACTTTTTCAGATGAATGAATCGAGTATTGTAGTTTAATTCACTATGCGTTATGATGAATAATTAATGACCTAGAGCCAAGCCACACTATTTATTTATATTATAATTATGCAATAAGTGCTGTTGTAACTCCTCCGGTGTTATGATCGCATGGACTCCAATTTATGTCATGATGTCTTTATTTTGTAGCTTACAGCACAACTAACGTATTGCACTGGGCTGACTACGTCGTCTTCGTCATCTTCCTCGTCATCTCGTTGGTTATCGGCGTCTATCATGCCTTCTCCGGCGGCCGACAGCGCACAACTAGCGAATTTCTTGTTGCCAATCGTCAGCTTGCAGTATTACCCACAATGCTCTCCATGATGATGTCTTTCCTGTCAGCCATTATGATCCTAGGGACGACGGCTGAAATGTATCTCTATGGAGTTGAATATGCCATTGGACTCAGCCTAGCATACCCGATAGCCCTGCTAGTAATAGAACGTGTCGTTGTACCTTGGTTATTTCCATTAAAGCTCACAAGCTCATTTGAGGTAAGCAATACAGACATGAATAATCTCTAACCCATGTATTATATTACAAGCATTTGTAATCAGGTTTAGGTTCAATGGTTTTCAGTTTCTCGAGAGACGATTCCAGTCTAAGGCTGCAAGAGCCACAGGTTCTTTCTTTGGGATAATTAGCAGTGTGAGTGCGATTATTCATTATGTGCGCTGCATCTCATTAATAAGTTCACTCAGTCCTATCAAGAATTAACTAACAACGACCTTGTTAAACAGATTTTCTACATTGGGGTTGCTATGTTTGCGCCATCAATAGCCCTCGAAGCAGGTAAGATAACATTTTGCTTCCGCTTTGGCAGAAGAATTTATACAACCGAATGACCCTGTCTTTTCATTGTCATCGTCATCATGCACATACCTCTGCATTGCAGTCACGGGTATTGACATTATGATTAGTGTTTTTGTGATGTCTATGATTGCGACGATCTACACGGCTGTGGTGAGTCACAATTTAATTAATGGCAAGTTATACAAAAGATCGGCTTAATCCTTTTGAGAACCATCTGCCAAATGCCATGCCTACAAATTACGTAGCACAATAGTAAATATGCAACTTGAATAAGGATGAAATAATGGCTACCAATGGTTAGCATAATCACCCTTCAAAAATCCTACTTGAACGACTGAACGCGACGGACTAGAACTAATACAACACCATTTCTTTGAACTATGACCACTAATTGGTTCTTCTCCGCCAAAATGTGTGTATATATGGACTCCTATTGTGGTTCGTGTTGTTGTGTCGTGCAGGGCGGCATGAGGGCGGTCATATACACAGATGTTTTCCAAGGAGTCGTGTTTTTCATAGGAACATTCGGTATTCTCGTTAGGGTGAGATGCTATCCACATCTTTGAAGCGCAGTATATAAGTGAGAGCTCTTAACAAACATGGATACAACGTGAATGCAAAACGCTTGTTCAATAACCAAACAATTAATACATCTGTAAATGACAGATACGAAGTGATGCAGACATGAATGGATCTTATTACCACAGTTAACAATAATTCCTTCATACAGGACGTATTTATTTTTGGTGGGACATTAACGCCTCTACATATCTGTATATCTGACAAGATTGCTTGTAGTTCTAGAACATCATCAACCATGCTAATGCACCTTTCATGGGTATCACTCCAGCACCATGCCGCATCACTGCCAGGAATTGACGAGGAAGCTCCCTATCTTGTTCTGCTGACTGTCTATCTACCACTGGCTGCACCCTCTTATCATTTTCCATCGACCGTCAGCTTTGTGAGGAGACGCCACGGGACTTCATCACGGACTAGCCTTTTTAGTTTTCTAGGCAAACGGGTGCTTCAAACATTAACAGACTATACAACAGCTACAAAATGTGTCCTATTCTATAGAACATTCCGCCCATTTTCTGGCCCGAAGTAGAGTTCATGGTCTGAACGTTGTAGCTCTCAAAACGATGCTAGTGTAAACATTATTCACTTTAAGAGTGGCACCAGCAAGTGCAGTTACTTAAGGGTCTTCACATAACAGGTCCACACGTTCTAAGCATTCACACTGTCATCGCGTGGGGGCGTGGGGGTTGAGTGGTTGCACCTACAAATCCCACTGTACTCAACTGATCATTAGGCAGCATCAATGGTGACGAAGCAATCATCAATATTACTTTTTGAAAGTCAGTTGTGTGTGTTTTAGGGTTGGATCATCGTAGGTCCACAGAATGCATACTCTATAGCCAAGGAAGCAGGGCGATTACAAGTCAGGTAGATAAACTAAGAGTAAATTACGATCACCAGTGCTTAGAGGACAACGTGAAGGCAAAAATATTGCTGAAGAATAGAACCTCTTAGATGTGCACCATGTCAAAGCCTTTCTTCCTTTCTGCCTAGTTTAATGATGCATCAATGCGATGGACAGTTACTTCTCATGTCATATAGATTGTCATGCGTATTAACATTTTGGGAAATTGTCTTAAAATCTACAAATGTAAAAATCCACAAATGTAAAAAAATCCATCTAACACAAAAACATTTTGATGAGATTATTCAACTAGAGTCATTATGATGAGTTATACATGCAAAGATACATACACATATATATATATATATATATATATATATATATATATATATATATATATATATATATATATATATATATATATATATATATATATATATATATATATATATATATATATATATATATATATATATATATACATATATATATATATATATATACATATATATATATATATATATATATATATATATATATATGCATATATATATATATATAAATATATACACATATATATATATATACGTATATATATATATGCATATATATATACACATATATATATATATATATATATATATATATATATATATATATATATATACTTATACATATATATATATATATGCATATATATATATGTATATATTCATGTATATATATATATATATATATATATATATATATATATATATATATATATATATATATATATATATCTATATATCTATCTATATATCTATATATATATATATATATATATATATATATATATATATATATATATATATATATATATATATATATCAACTTGGTTATGAAAATACAAATATCATATTATTCAAAACTTAATGTATTTAATCATTAAGGGTTTGTCATTTAACTCCCATTGGTGAGGCGATACATTTTGTTTTGCAGCATGTCCTTCGATCCAACCATACGCCATACCATGTGGGGATTGCTATTCGGCTTTGCATCGACAATAATCTATCTTTTTGGCTTCAACCAAGCTTCGGTGCAGCGATATTCTGCAACCAAATCACTAAGAGATGCCCGATTGTAAGTCCACTAGCACCAAGTCAATTTCTGCTTCCACCAGCACAGTTTCTTGTTGATTACTTATATGGATCATATTTGGTTTTGCATTAAGAGTTATGCTAGCTGGAATCCCGTTTGTTGTGGCGCTCAATGTAATCAATGGGATTTCTGGCATCACCATGTTCGCCTACTTCACACAGTCAAGGTGTGACCCTCTGACCAATGGCGATATCTACAGCGCTAACCAGGTAATCTTCTCCGGACATAACACATCTAACACATCCACCTTGGTCACAACTCCTACGACCTTGGTTGTATGTTCCAGGTTTTGCCTTTCTTTGTGAATTTGGCGTTCAGCTCCTACAAAGGATTCCTTGGACTTTCACTGGCTATGCTATACAGTGGCGCCCTAAGGTAGCAAAGCATATCAAATTATGTGGGGATACTGTAAATATACTCATCTCCCATTAAATGTTATGCAGTGCAAAATATTTGCGAATCTAATTTCTGGTGTGGTAATCTAATGTATGCACACTGTGAATGATTCCTTGATCCTTGGTAGGTTTTAACATTGCGCACTGCTTCTGTTGCAGCTCGGTTTCCTCGAGTCTTAGCGGTTGCGCAGCTAACATATGGGAAGACATCTTAAAACCAAAACTCCGACACAGACTGTCAGAACATCGAGCTGCTGTTCTCAATAAAGTATTAGGTGAGTTAGTCGCTACATACGGTTATAATATTGCAAGATAATATCGAAGATGTATAAATGAAAGAAGACCCAAACGAATTACTTGTACGAAGCACTCAATGGCCATTTCTTGTGCGGACCCAGTGGTCATTGTAGGTGCTGTAGGTATGACCATGGGAATGATATGCACCGTTCTGCCGGGAACACTGGTTCAGGTAAACCAAACAATGATTATCTCAAACGTTGTGTAATTAATATCGTTTGTTTGGATGCTACTCTCGTTAAATTTTAACTAGCATTCTGGTGTGGTTATTTTGCCTGTATGTAGATTGTGATTGCCTTGTTTGGAGCATGCGGCGGCCCCATTGTTGGAATGTACCTTTTGGGGGGAATCAGCAAAGCTGCTAATTGGATTGTTGGTGCATCCAACCAGTTTTGTCGTTCACCATGTATTTCAATATTTGTTACAAATTCACAAGTAGTACTACTAGTGTATGCGTTAGAGTACTGTATCGATGCTGTGTTGACAGGGGGCAGTAGCAGCTGGATGGTCATCGTTCGCATTCGTCATGTGGCTTAACATTGGCTCCTTATCCACGAGATCACGAGCCAGGGTTCTAACTCCACCCCCAACTGACCACTGCTTTACCAACGCATCCATTATACAAGGCGATCTTAATAATACTACATACGAGTCATCATTTGTCCCTTTGGCTGGGTAGATCTATGAAATTCCGCTCTTACGTTATTAGTTAAGTATCAACAATAACCTACCTTTGCCACCCCCAACCCGCCCCCCTTCTGGACTGACACACATTTTGTTATTGACTCTCTACAGAGGTATTGGAAGTTTCTACCAACTCTCTTACCTGTGGTATACCATCATCACTGTAGCAGTGGCTGTAATCGTGGGCATGCTCGTGTCTCACCTAGCTAGTGAGCACACAATATATTAAATTTATCGACTATGCTTAATTCTTTTCTATACATATATGGTTACCAGCATTATTTAGACTAGTGTATTATGGTATAAAAAGATGATGGTAAATGCCTCTTGTTCAGGGTATCTACAGCCTAGATTGAAAGATCTTGAAGTGGATGAGGACTGTTTAATACGATGGAAAACTGTTTTCTCCCTTACGTTAGATGGACCTGACAGCGAAGCTGATAAACAGGTAGACTTTGTAATGAGGAGAATCCTGTTTTATCAGACACCATTTCGTAACGCACATTTGCATTCTGCGGACAATTATGGGTTTCACAGAAATATGAACTCAGCTATATACTATATAAGATAATGTGTCAGTTACAGGTGGCCTTTAGGGACCGATATGATGGGGAACAGGTGGCGAAGAAGGGGGAAGGTTGGGAGACTATTGCGCAGCCATTGACTTTAAACACCAACGATGCCGTGTGAATTACGTGAAGTCAGCATAACATCTCTAAGAGAGAAGAAAACCGGTCAAGAGGCAGTTGTCATTATACTATGTTTGATGATTAAATATTACAAACGTATGGAAAATCACTCGTAGAAGACAAACCTCTGGAAGAGCAATTCAGGAAAAATAAAATAGAAGATCGTGGAGGTAGTGGGGCGGTCTTCACATCTGGTGACTAATGGAAGTGGTTTTTTTATAATCATTTTGAATCTAACAGATAATTTTTCATAACCAATTTGTATGGCATCGCTTTTTGACAGGTAGTTTAATGACATCTTATAGTGTCGTGGTTAATGGAAACCAACGGAGACGTGTACGAAGTAGCTCCTGGTACATATGTAACTCAAGAAGCAGAGAAAATAGCACGGAAATAAAGCAAAGACAAGCATTTCTTAACATCTGAAAGATTAAACAGTGATAGACTTGCAGACGGACTGGGCACTTTCATATATCTAGGAAGTTGTCAGCGTTTACCAATTGTCCAAAAGACTCTCTGTACGTGTGTATTGCATTGAGACTGTCCGAAACATCTATACTGTATGCTGTACACAATTACACCTACGCCCTGTTTCTGGCCTACCCATACCTATATTTGACACCTATAAAGTTAGGGTGGCATCTTCCCATCCCACCTACTTATTTGGTGCCAAACGTCTTGGGTGACTGTGGGGTGGGGAATATGTTGTAGACAACAGAGCATCCATCACTAGCTCATGCTAATGTAACGTATCTGAAATGTTCTTAAATTTCCAAAGACTGACTCTAATAATAGACATTGTGCAGTATATGATCCCATCAACTGAAGAGGGTCGTTGATATCCAGACTATCCCTTATTGAATGTTGCCAACTGGTCGCAAAAACTACTGTCGAGCTGTCTCATCGGACTATCCTGCCACACACACCGACCGCATCTAGAACCAAACGTCGTCGCTTGAATTTCACGTCATCATCATCGTTAGACTGGGTCAACATTGTCGTCTTCATTATCGAATCGGGTTGCAATCAATGAAATTCCTTTGGCAAAATAACGTCGCTAAATACGTGTACAGGATTATTTTTGTAAATGTTATACTCCCTAAAGTTCTTTAAGTGCACAAGGCAATATGATGTTTACTAGAATATGTCAGATTACACCTTCTGCTATACAAAATCATTGGCCTATGTCAATGGACAAAAAAATATCAGCGCTTGGTATAATTCTAACCATGGGTACCAAGCAACTTAAACTGTATTATAATATTTTTGCATTTATTGTCTGTGAAGTAACTATCTAAACCTTTTAGGTTCCCTGCAATGAATAACCTGAGTGCGGGCCACCATAAAAGCATCACACAGCACCCTATTACGAACCGAGGACGTAGCCATCTATTTTTCTTTTCCTTTATACTCTGTCTACTCAGCCTATTCTTCTCTGCCTCCACCCTCTTATGACATCTCTTCTGTCATATGACATAGTTGCATATAGTCTTTTTCTAATCTCTTAAACATCACTTTGATTGTGAAACCAAATGGATCAATCCTTAGTATTGTCCCTGGGGCTCGTGACAGAGTTTTAATAGCTGCACAAGTGATAAGCAACAGACGAGTTCGTCTTCCGAGTGAAACTTCCGATAGTCTTTCTATACATCGGCCTCTTGAGAGGTGGTACTAGGCTGGAAAGATTTGATTTTAAAAGTGACATATTGGAATGCTGCAGTAACCTTATTTCAGCAGCTCTTAAGACATATTTCTTAACAGCTTCACATGAAATGCACGTTCCTATTATCGTCGATAAATCAATTTAATTACTTTGAAGAATTTCTCTACGTTGTTATATTTACAATAACGAAGATAAACTGGACGAGAGCATAGCAATCACACATTTCTTTTTCTTTGAACTTTGAACCCTGGTGGGTTCTTCTCCATCTGAAATGTGTGGAAATAAGCACAGAGCTCTCATTTGTGTCATCTAGCCGTGGCAAAGCGGGCGTTTTCATATACACGGATGTCTTCCAAGGAGTCGTAACAGCCCATATATTGAAACGAAAAGTTGACCGGAATGACCCCAAACAACCTTGACATTCAAATCTTGTTTACAAACAAGACAACGCGCTGCAGAATGTTCTGGTGTGGCTGGTGCAATAGTTGCATCAGATCAGATGCACCTTTATAAAGGCGCAATAACGTTTTAATGTTCAGTGTGCTACTACGCTTTCAGTTTGCTACCACTCATTCGTTTTCTTCGAGCCGTGAATATGTTTCAACGTTTTGCACAACAAACGAAGCAACTGTCAAGAAACGTGAACAGCATAAAATGTCGACACTTCTGCAGTCGCTCGAAACGACTCATGGTGACCCGTTCGGGATGGCCCAGCTCCTGGATGTATGGAGAGGACCTCGCAAGTAAGATGATGGGAAGACATTTTCGGATGATGGAAGATATGATGAGGCCGTGGGCAAGTTCTTTCGGTCGCATGTTCCCTAGATTTGAACTTGAGGAAAGTGATTCAAAAGATTTGCAGGTATTTTACTCAAATACCATATCTAGAATTCTGTTTCCCTTTTGTCCAGATATCAACAGTGGATGTCTTGCAGCAAGCACCCGATTGATTTCATTTTATCTATTGTATATACATTGCACATTATCTTTTTTTTATCTAGAGTTGTGTGCTGTTTCTTTATGTTCAGATCGCTTATGACAAGAATCAGTTTGAAGTGAAACTAGACGTAAGTGATTACGAACCAAAAGACCTGGAGGTGAAGCTCGAAGGCAATCGTCTTACCATATTTGGCAAGCTAAATCAACAAGAGGATCAATACGGAATTATGTCCCGCGAATTCACAAGAGTGTTGAAAATACCAGAGGTAATTGAAATTGATATAAAAATAGAATAGCCTTCTTATAGTGTCAATTGGTAAGAAAAAACTTTGTAATGCTTTGATTGTGACATGATAATTGCAATTAATGATTCTGTTTAGGATGTGGATACCGACTCGCTGGAAACGTTACTGTCTGCTGACGGCCTGCTTCTCGTAAGTGGAAAGATAAAGCCCCAGGAGGAACTGCCATCGACGAAAATTAAAATCAAGCGAGATGGAGATGATGATAAAAATTGAACAATACAATGAACTTTTGATTTATATGTGCTGCTGGGCTGTTTGCATCATGGCTGTGGCTCAGAAGCTCATTTCTCATCACTTTAATTTGGAATCATTGCATGAGAGACAGTCATGATAAACAACGATTATCGGTTTTGTGAACAGAAATAAAGTAGAAACTTGCTCTGACTAACCAGGGCTGTAAGCTTTACGAAATTAACAGGCGCTCAAACCCATCCAACCAAACACTACACAATCGTAAACACTAATATAATATACACACAGAAGTAACACATTATATAAATAAATATATATATATATATATATATATATATATATATATATATATATATATATATATATATATATATATATATATATATATATATATATATATTCATATATACATTTAAATATGTATATATCTGCATGTATATATCTTTGTAGGTATATGCATGTTGGTGCGCGTGTGTTCATTTGTGTGTGGTTCATCCTCAGCAGGTATGCACACTTTATGTACCACATATCTATTTCGAATAGTGCGCGCATATGTTATAAGTTGGACTTCAGTGGATTTTATCCAGTTTAATATTGATATCGAAGCCGGATTTCATTGACTTCATAGAAAACTGCGTCAATATTAATCCATGAGTATTGCACAATGGATAACGGCTGGCTCGAACTAGAAAGTGACCCAGGTAATTATTGTCTGCAAACAGCAACAGCTTAAAGAAATTGGTATTATCGCCCGTTATAATTTTGCCGAACATTGGCTATCAGAAACTTTAAAACGTTATCTTCGTTTCGTTCTGGGGGAAATCTAGCTTGAATATTCTGGCCACTTCAACACAAAATCCTAGTTTGGTCCTATATTCGACAATGGTAAAATGAAATGAGACCAACACGATACCTTCGGGTGGTCCACACGAACAGAGTTCCTTTTGCGGGTGTTTCGCACCAGCAAGATAGCTTAATTATATTTCAGATATGGCACACAGCCGGCAATTCCATCACAGCTACTGAATATCAACAACAGCACACAGCTTGTTGTACACCAGACGAACTGGTCCAAGACTCTTTTATTTCCAGATTTCACGACCTTATATACAGGAGGTCCACGTAGGATGTAAACGTCGATACGTGCGAGATACATGTGTGAGAAAGATTATCCCTGACTTATTTACAATAACATACTTAACAGATTATCTCCCTGATGTATTCGGATTCCATCATCGTTAAGACGTACAGGATTATGACATGACAAAGTACCAGGTGCGAGCCACACAAGTACTTTGGCTTAACAACATAATTTACTCTTTATATTACAAACATCTCCGGCATGAGTCCTATTTAAGAAGAGGAGATTAGATGGTACATATGGCGTACATGCACATCAACTTACCTCGTTCTAAACCTAGTGTACATATTGGGCAATTACACTATAATCCCTAAGTAGAAGCATGTGGTTCTCCACAACGTGCATATCCACCGACCAAAGACAGCAACCATACCAACTGCACACTGGGTACCGCACACTGCAGCCCTTTAGTAGTACCCTATAGCCATGAAATCACTGGAACAATTCGGTCAGTGGGCGACCTGTGACTTGGGCTCGTTCATGTACACACTGACATTTGTCATTACTTAAGTTCTCTGTCCCAGTCTTGCAGAAATTTAATTGCACTACCACATGATTATGCATGATTTCAATGAGATGTGAACTAGATTCATACATGGTGATGTAATTAATGTAATTTACGTAAGGTCGTAGTCTCATCTGCTCTTGGCAAAAGCGATACGACTCCCTTTCATGAACTGAAGAAGTACAATGTGGTATACATTTGCGAACTGTGCTCCGATTGGCAATTCATCATTGGAAAGAAAATGAAAATACACCAGCATTCTAGCATACTCATTTTTCTTATGAACTTCTAAAATATGGTGTATCATTTTAAGAATTGTGATAAAATCAACATGATTTGGAACCTTGTTTGAGCGACAATGAATCTGTGAAGTACCAGGTTGCTATTTCATTCACCATCATTTAAGTATTATGGAACTATTAAAACCCCATGCACAATCCTTTTCACAGATGTCTTCTATGATTGGGGTTCAACATTATTGTTACTTTCATCCATAAATTTGTGTTTACCTGCTAGACAAAAGGCTCTTGGATCAACCTTAAAGTTGAATGTTTCTTGTTTTGGAAAGTATCAGTTTTGCTACATTGATTTTGACCAGATAATGATTGCATACATAAGAATGATTTATATATATATATATATATATATATATATATATATATATATATATATATATATATATATATATATATATATATATATATATATATATATATATATATATATATATATAACTCTTAATTACAAGTACATGTTATGACATGTCCTGTGTTTCAGGTTTATTCACCTTGCTATTAGAAGACATTGGTGAGGTTGCTTTAGTTTTAATATGTTGGCATAGAAAAACATATAGTGAATGACTTGCATTTAATATGTCCACTTCCACTGAAGAATGTGTTTTACATGTGTACCTATGTTATACAGGTGTACAAGGAGTGCAGGTGGAAGAAATCTATGATCTCACTAAGGATATAGAAGGGTTTGTTGTTATAATTCTGGTTTATGAAGATTGAATTATGTATAATTATCACTTGGTAAATCTTTAACAGTGTGTTTGTTAAACCAATAATGCCATCCTGGGTATTTTAATGACTTGGACTGGATCAAAACCAAAATTCTTATATTTCTTTACCTCAATATGTTAATTTGACTAGTACACAAATGAGTTCAATGATGATTCTATATTTATAAATGTTCCACTAAACCAAAGAAAAAAATTGCTACCTGATTTTCATTTGTATTACTGTTTGTGTAACAGCCCTGTTTATGGCTTTATCTTCCTGTTCAAATGGATTGAAGAACGTCGCTCCCGACGGAAAATAGCTCAAGATGAGGAGTCATTCGTCACTGAGGGTAGTGTTGTCAACTCTATGTTCTTCGCACAGCAAGTAAGTTCCAGGATATATCCTCTGTGTGACGATTATACATATTCAAGCTCTACTTTACTGTCTGCCATTCACATCAGATTATCAAGTTCTATGAGCTTGGATTAACAACAGGAGAGTTTTGATATATATATGAATGCAGGTTTGGCCACTTCATCAATATATTTCTGTTTGTTTAGTGAATAATTTATGAATCTTATAATATTGATTTACTTAAACAATGTTGCTTGAATGGTGTTATACACACAGTATACACAGCTGCCATACTATCCCAATGAGACCAGTGGTAAACTATTTACCTCCCAACATTCTTGTTTGTTCAATTCCTCTAGAGTCCTCAGATCTCACTAAATATGTGCTGTTTGTTTGTTTGTTTCAGCTGATCCCCAATAGTTGTGCCACCCATGCCTTGCTCTCTGTCCTTCTAAACTGTGATGATAAGTTGAAGCTCAGTGACACCCTCATCAAACTAAAGTCGTTCACCTGGGGCATGAACCCTCAGGTAACATGCACTCTCTAACCACATCTCAGTCTGCATCATTGTGTCACAAGTCAATTTTCTTACTAGGATTGATATCACCTCTCATAGAGTACCAGTTGTCATGGAAGTTTTTATATGAATAAAATGCTTCTGGTTTGTATTATATGCACACCCTGACAATACCCACATATCAGAGGTTCTAAATGTGAGAGTGTGCACGAGGCAGTACATGACTGAAATGTGTAATGTACTATTGCTGTTGTTATTACCTCAGTAGAGGTGGAGTTGTTGGTGTGGGTGGGGGTGGTATTGGGGTGGTATTACCCTATTTCTGTTGTGCAGGATAAAGGCTTTGCCATAGGGAACATGCCAGAACTAGCAAAAGCCCACAACAAGTATGCCAGGTATGCTATATAATCATTGGCTTGCTTTGTTCATAGACTATTTACACCAACTCAGAATTTTCTGGCCTTGATTGAGCTCAAATACACCAACTCGGAATGTACACTGATTCAGAAAACACTATTTGAATATGGGCACCAAAACTACACTGTCTGGATTGGCTGTTGTTGTTGCCTAGCTGCCAGCCCTCTAACAGAGATCACTACGTTTAAATTTTGGTACTTTAGCACTAAAATAGACTCTCAATATTCATAGGAAACTCACTTCATGTACTCGCTATGATTAGACGTGCACAGTTGTTCCCAATATTTGCGTACAATTATGGCAAGTTGAAAAAGCTATACCATGCCAACAACCTTCATCAAATGTCAAACAACATTATTCTGTGAGCTCCATATTGAATGTTTCTACTTCAATCAAATAAATCAAATTTGATTCAATTGGTTTATAGGAGAGATAGGTACCAAGATACTTTCATGGAACCATTTCAAATTAGGAACTACTCGGTTGCACCTCTGTGTGAAATACGTCTGAAGAATATTTGAGTCATGCTATTGAATATTGAGGCTCACTATTTGGTTGAATTTATACCGGTATTTGATGTTTGGGGTGTTTTTGGATTGTGTTTAGGCCTGAGCCGAGACAGATGAGAGATAAGCAGCCAGGTATATCAGTGCGCACCAAAGAGGCCTTCCATTTTGTCAGCTATGTCCCAATAAATGGCCGGCTCTTTGAACTGGATGGTCTCCGACCACACCCTATTGATCATGGTCAGTGGTACGGCATTATAGTGTAGATGTCACAGTGACAAATTTCTTTCCAGTCAATGTTATTTCAATCATTATTTTTACTGTTGACTGGTATTGAATAAGTGAATGTTGGCAGGTCCGTGGGGAGAACAGGAAGAATGGACTGAGAAGTTCCGCCGTGTCATATCAGAGAGGCTAGGCATGGCTGGGGGGTAAGTCAACTTCCCTTCTAGCACATATAGCATAGTCAATGTCCACGAGTATAGGCTCTCCTAATGAATAGAGCTTGATTTTTACATTATAATGTAAATTTATCTGGACATGTTAGCCTTTTTGATGGTTGTGCTTATGCTCAATATATTCATGAAAGTCTGCAGGAGGTATAGAATCATATTTGAGTATATTCACACGGTATGGTCAGGTCATTGCTTCATGATTTTGAGATAACCCACTATAATAAGTGAGGCCCCCATTGCCCTCCTGTATCACAGTGAAGCTTACCAGGACATCAGGTTCAACTTGATGGCAGTTGTCACAGACCGTCGTCTCCAGTACGAACAGAAACTACGCACCCTGAAGACCAACCGCCAGATCGTCTTGGAAGCACTACAGCAGGTAGGAATGGACTAGCTCTGCGTCGTCCTGCATGTCTGCTTCTAACATTAACTAGATTTTATTTTGCAGCTTAGCATTCAAGAGTTTTCACTGTTATTATTTAGAGTCTTGCTTGGAATTAAGCAATTGTGAAGTTGATATATGTATGTAATGTAAAACCACCTCAGCCAGGCATGCTTACCTGTTCAGAAGGACTAATTCACACTTTGAGTTTAACTTTTTGCAGACTGTATATGACCAAACCATTAAGCATTCGGCCCTTATGGTTTTAAATTTTGCATTTCCTTAATTGTTTTGTTGGAAGTAACATTGTAGTTAAAAAAACAATTTATCGTGGCAGCTCTTAGATACAAAGGTAAGTGTTTGTTTTTGTAGCGAGGCCCCTGGTGGTTGTGTACCCTTTCCACTACACAGCTTCTGTCTCCATTTGCAAAATGTGATATTTGTTGTAACTGTGCACAATCTTTGCTTCTGCTGTCAGGGGTGTGGTGGTGTCAGGGCCATCATTTAGGCTGGATATCTTGGTGCTAACTGTTTTTACTTAGTCAGTTAACTCTATGTTTGAAAGAAGAATGCTGTGGGAATTGTTTCTATTTTGTTTATTTTTCCTGTTGAGTTTTTAGTGTAAGGTTCATTTCTCATTCCTTGAATTGTACATTCTGTTCGATTTGTTGCGTAACTTGATACTGGTGCTTTGTTTTTCAAGTACATAACACTTAACATTTACTTGAAAGTAGAAAATTCTTTGAATCTTTATTTTCATTTGACATATATTGAGAATGTGTATTGTTCATTGTTGTCTATTTCTGTTACATTGACAGATGGTTAAAGTTACCAGTCCTCACGGAGACATGCGTTCACGAGGGGAGTCCGTGGTGACACGATCTGTTGCCGCTAAGGAAGCAGCCACGTCCAGCATCAGTCTAACGCAGACACAGCCGTTACGAAGTGCACGGTTGAGACAGAAAGCTGCTGCAGCTGCAGCCGCTGCAGCTGCTATTGACAATGAGGTGATCACGTTGGATGGGGATGGTATGTCAGATTCTGTGAGTTCCGCGTTAGATGGTCACAATTACGCAATGAGTCCTAAGGTTGAGATTGAGGAGGAGGGGGTGGGTAGTGCTGCTATAGATGAGATGGATATGGTGAGTGAACACAAGTCAGCTATCATGATTGATTCATCCCCAAGTGTTGACATTAACCAGCTCAGTGCCCAGCGTCTCAAAACCGAGCGCGAGGTGAAGATACACATCTCAGTATCAGATGATAAGGACGGTAAGGTAACGGTGACGCAACCTTCTACAGTCGCCAATACAGATGTCACAAAGCCCCTCATGATACAAACCAAGTTCACCAACAACTCCCCTGGGCCGGGGAGTTCTAGCACCGACACGGCCTCAGAGGTGGGCAGTCTCCTCAACTCTCCTGTGCTCTCCACGGGACAATACAGTCCCTCTTTCGCCACCATCTCCCCAAGTCGTCTAAACCAGCACCATAACGAACACACACACAGCTGTAAACACGACCTCACAGACCGACTCTCTGTTGACACACATGACATAGATATTAAGGACCTCAAGGCCACATCAGATCACATGCGGGCACTGCGACTCAACTCAGGCTGCATGAAGATGGACTCTGATATATCACCTGGCAAAGACAGCTACAGCAGCAAATCTAGCTCTACTTGTCAGCTGAGGAGCAAGTTTGGCACTAAGCAGGGATTCACACCTAAGGTAGGGAATTCTTGTCTTTTTTAAAAATTCACTGATGCCAGTTTATTTCATGATAGGATTGGTATCCTTATGTTTGTATCAAGCATGGTGATGGGTGAATGACAACGACGATTTGGGTAGTATTGAAAACTTAGATGTTTTTTTTAAATGCTGATGGTGTTTGGGTGAGTGATATCGGTCTGTATGTGCAGGATTTGTTGGCGCTGTTGAAGAACGTTGAGAGTGAAGTGAGTCAATGCGAGACGAACCTCCGGGATGAGATCGAGAAACGCAGGAAGTACAAGGTCAGTGACATGCCCTTCAATCGAACTAGGACATAATATCCTCTGGACCTATGTCTGATGATGTGTTCCTCATCTCGCTATTGTGTTTTGTGTCTCTGAACCTTGACTATCAAGTATTGTTTTGTTTTTAGGTGGATGCTTGCCGAAGGACTCATAACTATGACCAGTTTGTTTTCACCTTCCTCTCCATGCTTGCCGAGCAGGGTCAATTGGCAGAGCTTGTGGAACCTCAAATCCAGACCAAACGTAGGCAGTCTGTGTCCGGCAGCAACAACTCTTCTACTGCCAAATCCACTGCCACCTCTGTCAAACTTAACCGTATAAAGAAGCCCGACAGGAAGCGGGCCAAACCCAAGAAACGCCGTGATGGCAACATCTCTGGCCTTGTGAATTGTGGTTGCCAGTTAGTTGGGTGTTGTGACAATATCTTACCCTTGGCTGTTGCTGTTAAATGCTTTATATGTCCAAGCTGAGGTAACACTAGTGGTTTGTATCACTCTGCTAGCATCTCTTTATGGTGTCAAGATCTCAGAGGTATTGTGATGTTTCTGAATACAAGTTGATTGTGGATGCTTTAGCTTTTTTGTTTTTACCATTTTAAAAATTCTCCACCATTATATAGGGCCATGCATGTAAGGACCATCATTTGACTCGTCTTGTACGTTGTGATTGAAATAAAACAATTAAAAACATTTCACATCTATAGAAGCACTGTCCACAGTAAGTGAGAGAGTAGTGATAAACTCTGGAACTGATATGCTAATTGTTCATTGGTTAATATAAGACAAATAATCATTGGATGTGAATATTCACAATTTATTTTCAATCATTTTGAAATTCACAGTACAATGAAAGGGTATATTCCACGGATCATTACCCATGACAAGATGGCTATGTGTTCAGTACGTGTTACAACAAAAGAAAGGACTTCAATTTTATCTCAAACAAAGCATTGGCTGTTTGTTCTGACTTGAGACTGTTGTTCAGCAGTTCTAAGCCGTCTGTTGTTGTCAAGTCCTGTGTATTCATTTCTTCCACCAATGACTTGTTTTGCACCAGGTCATCTCTGAATGCTCTAGGACTGGATAAAGATTTTGCAGTCATCTTAAAACTGGTTGGGGTCTTAGATGCCTTGGGTGTGTACAAACCAGCAGGAGATATGGAGAGTCTGGGTGAGATAGGGGAGACAGATGACATGGGGGTCAAAGGTGTACTACTTAAAGCTGACAGTGGCGACCCCAGTGAGGAGAACTGGGAGGTACTCAGAGAAGATCCCCCATCCAGCGCCCTCTGAAGGAATTCTTCATAGCGTTTATTTTCTTGCTTTGCAGTCTCCAGAGATATGTTGAGTTTATGAGCTGCATCCTGGGCCTTTAGCTTAATTGGGTCAGTTGGGGTCAAGGTCAGCAGTGATGTGTTCTGGGCAATGCGGGGAGATTTAAGTGCCCGCATTTCCTCAAGTTGACTGTCATCCTCCAACTTCCTCTTGGCTGACTCGACGAGGGAGGCCACCAGACCAGGCTCTTCTGCAGCCACAACAACACATAGTAAGTAGGGCTTAAGGTTAACAGGCTCTACATTGAAGCAATATGGCCAAAAACTACTGGTTTTGATACCAAGACAGAAGAGTTCAAAAAAGTCTAGTGACAAGAGGACTTATAATGGGTGTTATGCAAGGCTAGCATCACTAACCAACATGTGGTACGTTCCTGTCAGAGTGGAGCCACGCTGATGGAGCAGAAAAGCAGTTCAGGTGCTTCTCCATAAACAGTACCTCCAGTTCACCCTAATACAGCAACACATTTATAAATGATTAATACAGGTAGATAAACCTGGAAGTCTATTTACAAATAACAACAGATCCATACTGATACCTCAGAGTTGAGAGGGTCTGTGGTGTCGAGCTGGGACAGCCTATAATCCACACAGGCCACAATGATGTCTGTCCAGGGCAGGTTACATGAGGTCAAAGGTCGACATGCCATCGTGTTCAGACCCAACAGACAAGTGTCTTCAAAGTCTTCCTCTGTCTTCTTCACCAACCAACGCACACTGAAATCACAGCCACATGTATACTAGTCTTAAGCTATTCCAAAATCAAGTCGAAAATTTATGAAGCATAAAGCAATGCCTCGGTCACACTATGAGGCATAGTTTGTCACATAGCAAATTACAGCCTATTGTTTCTGCTTTGATCAAATAACAATTTTGCTCTAAATATATCTGGCCGATTAAAGTTAAGAAACATTGGATTGAGAACCATTGCAACAGCCGAGTAAGCACTGACCGAGAGAAGAGTGTGGGAGCAGGTGTGTCTTCCGCAACAGCAGCCAACCAATGCCACAACTCATCCTGACCATCGCTCCAATCGCCTTCCTCAATCCACTCGGGCTCCGGTAAACTCAGCTGGAGAATCATCTGTCTGACATACTCCAGATGATTCGCTTTGTTCCACTCTGTCATGATCAGATGCATGCCATTAAAGGGTCAAGGTCAACCGCACCATACCACCATGTGGTCATTTAGATCTCAAGGTCAAGGACAACTGAGGGCAAGATATTATAAAGTTAAAAATTATTAGGTAAGATAGAAAAAAACATTTTTAAGTAGGAAAAAAAAAGTAAAAGAACAAATGAATTATCATTATTCTAAAGATACAACACAATATAATAGGTTTATGATCATTCAAGCTGTTACCACAGAGACTGGGTCTTAGCTCGGGAATGGGGGTGGACCACTGAGTAAGCTGATCGTGAGTGATACCATCAGCTATATGGGACACAACGCTGTTGTAGAGGAGACAAAGGTTCTCCGGAGGCTGTAGGCCCCACACACACACACACACACGTCAACAGTGACCATACTTCATCACACCGCTGATATAAATCACTGGAGGATTATATAAAACCATGACCCATGCGTTCATGTTATTATATGGTGAATATATACCATTAGATATTTATATTTGTTTATAAAACCAGAGTGGTACAGGTGACTCACCTGGTCAAGAACTGACTGGCGTCTCCGCAGAGCCAGGTTCTTGTAGACAGGAGAGAAAAAATGTCGTCCCATCTGATCTTCAATAACCTCCCTAAGCACTTCCTGACGTAGCGCTGGCATCGTGGGACACTGTTCGGCCAGCCACTCTAAGCCTGCACTCAGCTGCAATCACATTACAATGACATCATAACTACATCTGGAGATGATCTGCTTCAAGTTAGTTTGATCTGTAACAAATACAACACATCAATCCAAAAAAGCTTGTCAGCCGGTAATTGAGGGTGTTCTATGTACCTGATGAATAGCCTCTTCATCCTCAATATCCCATCCGATGTCAACTAGCTTGTATTTCGATACGATACAGGTCCGTCTGTGTTTGGATAGGCCCAGCATCTCCCCTACCTTATCCCCCATGCTCTCACTGAGGTTGTAACTAAACACCAGCACTGGCACCGCAGGCTTCTCCAGCTTGGCATCCAATAACGTCTGCAGACGCTTACTTGCTCTGCCCACAGCCTGCACACACCACATTAAACACATCCTACAATAACCACACCAATTTATCATGGCATGGCCAATATTGGATTGAGTTGGTATGATATATGTGGTGCATTTAAAATATGCAATCATATCTGTCACCCATCACTACTCACATCAGTCACCCATCACCACTCACATCAGTCACCCATCACTACTCACATCAGTCACCCATCACCACTCACATCAGTCACCCATCACCACTCACATCAGTCACCCATCACCACTCACATCAGTCATCCATCACCACTCACTGCATCAGTCACCCATCACCACTCACATCAGTCACCCATCACCACTCACTGCATCAGTCACCCATCACCACTCACCACATCAGTCACCCATCACCACTCACCACATCAGGCACCCATCACCACTCACATCAGTCACCAATCACCACTTACCACACCAGTCACCCAGCACCTCTCACTGCATCAGTCACCCATCGCCACTCACATCAGTCACCCATCACCACTCACCACATCAGTCACCCATCACCACATAAGTCACCCATCACCACTCACATCAGTCACCCCTCACCACATCAGTCACCGATCACCACTCACCACATCAGTCACCCATCACTACTTCAGTCACCCATCACTCCTCACCTCACTGCTAGTGGAACACCTATCATCTATAACCACTATGACACCCATGGTTCCCAGCAGGTGGCGTTTCTCAGCTTCCTCTTCAAGCTGCTGTTGGCTTAGCATTCCTGACACCTTCCTCGCACAGAATCCTAGGGGGTAGCCATTGGGCAGCTTGGCTGTGTATAGGCTGAGTAACTCGGTCTGTAATAAAGTAGAGGAACAAAAATCAGAATTTCACAAAAGAAATTGCCATCCATCCACCATTTCACTGATTAATGAAGTTGTTAGGATATAAGCCTGATGTATTTCCAGGGCGGGGTTTAAACAATTGCATGCTACACTATCGTCGTACATATCCATGTACGGTGATAAGAATAGTAAACAACAATGCGGGTACTGACATGATGACTGGTAGCTGTGGGCAGCATGCCTTTCTTCAGCTTGGCACATACCCACGCTGTCAGACTGGTCTCTGTGTTTGCCTCTGGGTCCTTAGGACAAGACACACAGACCTTCCAATCCACACGGCCTGCAAACAGACAACATCAAACATATACAGTGGTGAAAGGGCATTAAAAACATTAAAAAATGACACATATTACAGTGTTCACCTAACCTATTGCATGAAGGATATTTGTCAAATTATTGAAAATATTCTCAACAATCCAACCTTGGCTTGATTTCTGCAGAGCCCTGCCAACAATTGGTGCCAGATTGAGAGGCTCCCATGCTCGTTCTTCCCTCAGCCTCGTCATGTACAGGTGTATAAAGACATCCCAGGTGAGGCGCATGCTCGTTAAGCACACCTGGCTGGCTGATTGTAGTGTTAAACGAGATGATGCTCCCAGGTGCAAGGAGTTATGGTCAGGTAGAATGCCTTTTGAGGCTGGTAAGAGTTGCTGAAGCTGGACATCAGGGGGCAAGAGTGGGGGCCCCGGCGGGAAGGTAAACATGGAGCGACGTAATCTCTGTCGTCCTTCACAACACACAATGACCAAGCCATTCATCCT
The DNA here is from genome assembly GCA_034190875.2 of Urechis unicinctus. Taxonomy (NCBI): domain Eukaryota; kingdom Metazoa; phylum Annelida; class Polychaeta; order Xenopneusta; family Urechidae; genus Urechis; species Urechis unicinctus. The sequence continues at coordinate 64,404,364 of CM067343.1, read as the reverse complement.
CGTTCCACAAATAAGACACTTTAGAATCAACCGGCATCCCCCCCATTGCTACCTTGACAACCCCTGCATTACCAAGGTTGTTTTTCCGCTTTCAAATATCCAACAGCAATTGAATACAGTGTGTATTGAGCCTTGAAATATCTGTCTGTGTGATTACCTATTGATTAATGATAGTGAGCATCATAAAAGAAAATAGTTATCAGTATCCAGGTAGGCTTTCTCACCTGCCAGGTGTTTCTTCCAATCATGAAGGTACCTTCTGAGCCTCAGCAGATGAGTGGCCCTGGAGGCATCATCTAATTCTCTTCGTCGTTTCAGCACATCCGTTGCGTAGACCACATTACTGATGGACTCTGCCTCATTTAAACTCACCTCTGTCCACAACTCAAGCACATATAAGCTGTGTCACTCGCTGAATGCTGACTTCTTCCAGCTCATGCTCCAGTAACCTTCAACAGGACCAGAATCACAAGGATGAAAAGATAATGCACCCCATAGAAAGAAACCAATGGGAAATATAGAAAAAAGGTAACTAATGGATATTCAATGAAAAGAACATGCTTGTACTTCAAAACACATTAGATGTCCAATAATGTTCTAATCACTTGCAGAGATGAAAGAGAAAGGGAGTTCATCAATCAAGAGAGCCTTGATGACTGCTAAACAGGTAATCACTCCCTGTCAAGTGAAAACTGCCTGTAAGGTAGTCACAGCTTGACGGGTAATTCCAGTCTCAAGGGTAATCATTGCCTGACAGGTAAACATTGCCTAGCAATTGATCATTTCCTGACAGATAACTCGTAATCACAGCCTAGCTGGTAGCCCTGGTGTATCAAGTAATCAGTCTGACAGGTAATCACTGTATGACAGGTAATCACTGTATGACAGGTAATCACTGTATGACAGGTAATCAGTGCAACAAGTAATCACTGCCTGAAAGGTAATCCCTACCTGCGTTCACTGACCACCAACTCCTTGCACTGGTCACCCACTTCCTCAACAATCATCTCCTGTGAGATACGGAGGTTGGCTCGTTCCTGACTCTCCATATGTTCATCATGCCTACGTTGCCTTTCTTGCTTCAGACGGGCTTCCTCAAGAGCAGCCGTCTCTTCCATACACTCCCTCGATATTTCCCTGGTGACATAAAAGCGAGAAGTTGTAGTTGAAACATGCAATCAATACCCACTTTTGTACCAGCTCAGATATTCAGTATTTTGGATTATTTAAAAAATTTAGTTCATTTCATGTGAGTAAATATAACATGATTATATTCTGCTGTTCTACCAATTCACCTGAGGAGTGGTGCAGTCACTTCCTCCAGGAGGTGATCGCATAGCGGGGGAGCGGAGTCGAGGAACAATCTGACGGCACGCATCAGGGCAGAGCTCATGCCCCGTACCAACTCATCTATCACCTCATTAAACAACTCTTTGGCAATGACCTTGATGACCTGTAGTGAGCAAGGTGGAATGATACATTGATGATTATATAATTCCTGATGGCAGCAGACTGAATACCACCATCACAACAATATGATGCTGGCCTTTAAACTATGTACAGCTGCTTTAGATAGAGGAATGTACTTAACCAGTTGTTGCAAGCCTACCTCATTGGAGTAAACAACAGCTGACTTCTCAGCTGGCGGTTCCAAGGAAGCCAGCATCTCACCAGGCTTGACGACTACAGATTCTCCAGTCTCCCGAGCTACCAGCGGCTCCGGTATCTCGGCAGGAAGGTGATCCGATCTCACCTCCTCTGCCACGGCCCCTGTTACCCCTACATACTGACCACTGGCATTGAAACTGAATGAGGGTGTTGGTATGGGTTTTATCTCCAGAGGCCCACCATTCACAACCTGTTCATAACAGTATACAGTATATATAATTGAGCTACTGCACCATTACTAACCTAAATGCAACAAAAATGTAAATCCACACAAATAATATGCTAGATGCAAGCATGGAATACACAATAACAATACAAGAACACAATGCTATTATGATTGTACCAGATTATCATGGGTCTACTTACATCTCCAACAGAGCCAGTCTGTTTGATCTCGATCTTATTGATAGCCCTCCGGGCTGTGAATGAGCTTTCTGGCTGTATGAAGCTTCCACGATCCAATGTAACCTGGTAATCTGACACAGACAAGCCGTGGTGGCCACAGAACTCACCCGCTTCCTCTTCATCCTCAAATTCCAGCTGCTGTACCATCTTGGACAAAGGATACTATAGAAACACAGCATTTCAAGTTGTAGAAGGCAGAGGATGAAGATGATGATGACGATGAAAGTTTGTTTGGCATATTTGCAAAAATATACTTCAGCTAAGGTGACGTAAACCCACAACCCTACAGCTGGGGATCTAGTTAATAATCTAAACTCAGGTTAAAAATACTGATATCTCAGAATATGGACAAACTGTCAGTTATGTTGGCAAAACCAATGCTACCTTTACAAATAAATAGATATAATAAAGGTAGGAGGAGGATAAAAACAGCATACGTACTGATACAGAATGGCCCCCTAGAGTGTATGCCTTCAGCATAATCATAAGTGCCTGGCTGCGTACTTGATTGAAGTACCGGTGCATGATGCAAGCTGACAAGAAACTGGCTCTATTTATCAGTTTGAAGAACTTGATATAATTATCGCTGTTCAGAGCCGAATAGACCTCCAGTACAAAGTGAAGTTGAGGCGAGTCACGTAGATCCATCTTTAGCTGCTGTGCCTCTCTACAACATCAAGTCACCCAGTCGAAAAGGGCATTACCATAGCAGAAGTATATATTTAAGATCTATGAAATAATAAATACAGTAATTCTCACCTTATGGTGTCACCTTCATTCAGGTTCATCAGTACCATATAGGCCCTGAATTCAGCCTCACATGGACAACTCTGACCTTGTGTCTTAATGTCATGGTAGAGCTCTTTCAGTGTTTGCAGACATTTCGTCAAATTCTCATTGTTGATCTTGGGATCAAAGATGACATACTCCTCCTGACAGAGGCGATGGGCACAATAGATATGGAAACGGACACATTTCTCCACAAGGTCAACTGTGGCAAGGTCACAGAGATGTTGCTGAGTGATGTCCTGAGGAGTAAAGACAGGATAGCATTGATTACAACAGCAGATGAACAGGCACCAGTCAAATCATCTAGACTCCTGGATGCATTCTCACGAATTTGGGGTAATTCTGATCGTTTGTGTTCAGTTGCTAAAATAAAAAAGCTTTTAAAAACTCTAATGTGGTCTTTTCCTGGTGTTGGGAACACCAAAACATCAATGAATAATCAAAAACAGCCTTTGTCTTTACAAAATCATAGAAAAGGGAAGAGATTAACTGGAATGAATACGAACAAGTAAATCTATCATTTTCCAGTATTTCCACTATAATTCCAAACCATTGCATGGTTTGTGCAGTTTCAAAGTTGCCACGTGTGTTGCTTATGAAATGGTATTCAGTCAGAATCCAGGATTTTACAATCCTAGTCAATTCAAACAATAAGAGATTTCTTTGAAGTCACAAAGTTTTAAATGCAATCAGTCAGGAGTTATTTTTTAGATGAAATGCAAATCTAACAGATAGTCTTACCAATGAACAGAAAGCAATGCTTCAATTTCAACACCTCATCGCCATAGTGCAATTCAGGCCTGATACCTGCATGTGACAGACAAACTTACCTTTCGAATAGCTCGTGTGCGGTTCCAGAGGAAGTCATACCAGTCTTCCCAGTGTCCGTCACGGCCAAGGTCCATGATATGTCCCATCAGGTAGTCCATTGTCATGGTGAGTGCTGCTGGGGGGCGGCACTCTTGGGGCAGAGGCATCTCCTGCAGAAACAGACCAGCCCATGACTAACAGCCAAATATCTGAATTATCTTGATACGACATATTAAATAAAAGAGCTGTATAAGCTGTACGGTCCAATGCTCTGACAGGTGTACTGTACCTGGTCCGCTGATGATCGACTGTACTCTTTGACTGCCCGACTATGGTCAACTTGGGGGTTCTGACCCGGCTGAATCAACAAGAAATATGTCATTGCTACACCAGCTTGATCCAAGCCAAACAGTGATATCCCTTCTCATGCCCAACTTCATGTCATACTACATCTACAGGAACAGCGTGAAATATGAAATCAATACATATTCACCAGATCAGTGCCTGGGACCATCTCATAAACACTCAGGTGGCGCCTATATTCCCGCATGTAGCGTTCCTTCTCAGGGCACATATCTGGACATGTTCCCTTCAATACCTTAGCCGTAGACAAGTCAATTTTCTTCTGCTTTCCTGTAGCTATCACAACATCAATTAAAGTGTCAAATATCATTTTTAAACATCTGAATGAAATGGTGGTGTATTGAGCAACCCAACATGAAGAGCTGTCAAAGCATACTACCAGATTGGAATGTAGAGGAAAATGTCTGGTCACGAGGGATTATTTAATGGATACCCACCTTCACGGATGATTTTGTCTCTGTTTTCAAGGATGTTGTAGAACTCATTGGAGTTGTGTCCCACACCAGCTGGTCCGGAGAGCGCCTTCACTACAGCACTGCTTGTTGGAACTGAAGACCAACACATAACCAACAACTTATTGCAATGTAGCAACATTGATTCAAATATGGATGTTCTGGTTGTAAGTTAGGTAATCATTTGCACACCTTTCTCTGACTTGCTGGCTGTGTATGCTGGAGGTCGAGTCCTTTGTGTGTCAGTATTCTCCCGCTGTTCCCTTCCTGCCCCCCTAGCCTTGTCTTCGCCTTGGCTGGCTGGAATCGTGGTGGGACTGGGGGTGCCCTGGCCTGGGCGACGTAGGATCTGTACCCGACCAGTGCTTATATCATCAGTACCAGCCATAGAAGCGATCTCGTCGTCGATTGGATCATGTCTTCTTCTCGCTGGCACAGGTTGTGAATGACCTTGTCCAATCACAACACACAAAATCATTTTTATTTACTTTCCCTTTTTGGCATCATTTAAAAGTTCATTTCATGAAAAATCATCCAAATACTGTTTAAAAATATCATCGAGCGTTTCCTTACTACGTTAAGTAATGATATAAAAAATCAGTGACCCAAGCTGTGTTCATTGACTTTGTAAAATATGATTTCTTATTTTTGACGGGACGTGAATTTTAATCCATGTACGTCACATGGTAGATGCTAAAATACATCACCAGCTGAAAATGGGCAGAGTTTGAGCAATAATACAAGAAAATAGTAATATTGCATATGCTTAATTAATGGTCCAGACAGCTATTCATTTGAATATTTTTGTGAACAAAGTTCTGAGGTTTAATGTGCCTTTATCAATTTATCATCGAGGAGTGGAATCAAATGAAGCAAGTCAGATAAGATATCTACACAGATGACAGCATACCTTGCCTTTCTGACTTGGGATTATGGGAGCCCCAGTTGATGACGAGAGGGGGCAGGCCCGGTTGCATCAGCTTACCCTTCTGTTTAGCAGCCTCCGCCGACTCCTAAATACAAGAGCAAGTACAAGTTAATGTCAAAAAATCTATATTTCCACAGCACCCTTGCACCAGCAAAAGTCATTTTAAAGAAGACACAACAGCTATTGGCTGTACAACAATTATTCGCAAAATTACGGGCAGATAATTTGTTTTGAAAAATTTCCATATACTTAGGTGTATAGTATATAGAACACGGAACGCAATCACAAGTTGGGCTGTCAACACCTGACATGCCAAACAGACTGTCTGGTAGTGTGAACCCAGCATGCATTATCCTCTTGGGACAAGGCCTTACTACATCTAACTCACATGGTCCTGGAAGTGAAGAGTAGCAGAGTGGCGGGCTAGGTTAGGATAGACTCTGGTCAGAGTGCCATAACCACCAAAGTGTTTCTTCAGTGCTGCTCGGTTATTTAGGCGATCAGGAACGTTGCGGCAGACGATAGCCACTTTATGAGCTACCTGGTCCTGACTGAGTCGTCTCCTGCTGTGTGGAGGCTGCTGAGGGCTGGAGTCACTGGCTCCCTCATACAATTCACCTACTAACAAGACAATTAAGGACATGTTACTAATTTGGCCAAGCCGTTTCCTTATGGCACTAGTAGCAAAATTCACTATGAATTTTGCTTCACAATATCAATATTTGGTGCCACCGCCATTAAAAATAGGCGTGAAAGATTCTTTTCTTTGGTTCAATATTGAAAAACGGCATCCAAACGCTAAAAACATGCTGTGTGCCATTCAGTGACATTACAGTTACTGTGGCAGTAGTTATATGTAACTACATTATTTGTGTCAAAGCGGTGATGATCTAAATGGAAATCCTGATTTCACCTTATGAATATGATGGCAAGCTGAAACAATTTCAGTTCACTTTTAACCTGAATGTGGCCATGATGGTGGATGTATGATTCCAACACAATACAACAGCACCCTTCATCAACTTTTGAATAATAACATTACAATACAGGTTTTGCCTATGCCCGCTGGTTACCTGTGCTGGGAGCAGATGGACTTGGCTCTCGGCTGGATGCAGCACCTTTAATAGCTCGTCTGAAGAGAGATGAATCTGTGCCTACCACAACATACACCATGGTGAAACATACACTCAAACACCAACATCATAAAATCAACATTACCAAGGATGACATACACAGATTTATGTTATATGTATCAATCTGGCAGCAATGAGTGGTGTTTCAGTGGGATATACCTAAGGGCTTGCGGGCAAGAGGCCTCCTACCAACAGGACTGATCGACCTTTGTCTGCTCCCATGACCCTCCTCTGAATCTGTCAAAGAAGGAAATCAATTACAGCCAGTCAATAACACATCAAATATCAATCATAGCATCAATATGATTGCTGTAAATCTTTACAGTGATAAAGTCAATTAATTTCGGAAGGTAAGCTATCACGGGCATAACCTGAGAGAGATTTGGCAGAGGTTGTCTGCTTGCCGGATTGCTCATCAGATTCGGACTCAGCTTCTCGTGGATCGCCAAAAACCGATTTCTTCTGAGTTTTGCCAAATACCCTGGAGCTAGATGAGCTTTGAGTTTTCCCAAACCCTCCAAAGACACTCGACACTGTTGGCTTGCCTGAACCACTGAATGCACTCGTCACTTTAGATTGACTGGATCCACCAAATACACTTGCTCCTGTTGCTTGGCTCGTGCTACCAAATGCACTTGACTGTTTAGATTCACCTGACCCACCAAATACACTCGACTGTTTAGATTCACCTGACCCACCAAATGCACTCGGCTGTTTGGATTTGCCAGACCCACCAAATGCACTCGGCTGTTTGGATTTGCCTGACCCACCAAATGCACTCGGCTGTTTGGATTCATCTGACCCACCAAATGCACTCGGCTGTTTGGATTCACCTGACCCACCAAATGCACTTGACTGTTTGGATTCACCTGACCCACCAAATGCACTCGGCTGTTTGGATTTGCCTGACCCACCAAATGCACTCGGCTGTTTGGATTTGCCTGACCCACCAAATGCACTCGGCTGTTTGGATTCACCTGACCCACCAAATGCACTCGGCTGTTTGGATTCACCTGACCCACCAAATGCACTCGGCTGTTTGGATTTGCCTGACCCACCAAATGCACTCGGCTGTTTAGATTCACCTGACCCACCAAATGCACTTGGCTGTTTAGAATTGCCTGAAGCACCAAATTCACTCAAAGTTTTAGTTGTACTTGAGGTACCAAAAACACCAGCAGAAGTTTGCAAATTTCCTGATCCAGAAAATAACGCAGTTTTCATCGGTGGTTTGCTTTGTTCAGGAACGCCAACTGCCGATGTCCCAGCGGTACTAAACACACTGGAACTCGCTGAAGCTCGGGGTTTTGTATAACTTCCGAACACAGTTGAAGCTGCTGAAGGTTGATTTTGCTCTGGATCAAAGAACACATTTGTCACTGTGGGATGTTGTTTGGCAGTATTCCCACCAAAGACACCAGACACAGAGGAGTCTTTCTGACCAACAGTCCCAAACACAAGAGGACCAGCAGAGGGTTGTTTCAGACCACCTGCGACACTAGGAGGTCTGACCTGATCACCAAACATTTTGGGTGTACTTCGGGTTTTTGGTTGGTATTGTCGAAGAAACTGGATTTTGTAGTACTAGTAGATAGTGAATTAGAATTACCAAATATTTGAGTTGGACCAGTGACTGGATTGCTTTGACCTACTGATACAGCTGCTGTGGACTGAGCTGAAGCAATAGATGAAGTCCCTCTAGGAGCACCAAATGAAGATAATGTTCCGGTAGCAGGGAGATTCTGTCCAAATAAAGGCATATTTGACTTAATCTCCGATTGAGTCACAGAAGGAACAGCTCCAAAAACAGCTGTGGAAGATGACATACCATCTGATTCAGAAGTGCTGCTTACATTGACAAATACAGGTATATGACTCCCCTGGCCAAATACTGACTGAGTTGAAGGAGTTCCACTCGTGGCAGCAGGCTCACCAAAAGGGGCAGTGTATTTAAATGATGTGGTATCGGTGCTGCCAAATGTGGGTGCTACGGCTGATCCTAATGCTGAGCCTTGTCTAGACGAAGCTGTTGCACCAAACAGTGGATTTGATGATGATGCTGCACTTGGGGCAGCAGCAACAGTAGTTGTGTTTGATCCAAATACTGACAGAGATGTGCTGGTAAGGGAGGTGGATGCAAACACTCCTGTCCCACTGGCTGGGCTGCCTCCTCCTCCAAACGGATTATTCTGCCCTGCTCCAAACATTTCCTCGAGTAAGGTTGCTCCCTACTGCAAAAAAAAGGAACACATCAGCTTATACAAAAAGTACATATTATGTAAATACACTGGTGATATTTTGAAACAAGAGTTGAATATCCCAGATGTCATAAACATTACTCTATTTTACCCTCTCTACCTTAAAGTTTCTGACCCATCAGATTCCTTAACCCCAACTTAATCATCTCATTAAGGGGCTAATTCATTAGTGAATCTGCTAGAAGCCTCACAGCCAATACCATTCGCTGATGGGTGCAGGTAAGGTAAGGTAAGTATAGGGTTTAACGGCACAACAACACTCATGTGTTATATGGTGCCAAGAAATGTAAATAGATAAGATTGACCTAATTAAGCAGCAGCCTTCTAGGATTAATGAAAATGGAGACGGAAAAGATAAAAATGGAAACGATTATCCCAGGACAAGTCACCACCAGCCGATTGACTGAACCAGGCCATTCCACTCTCTCTTTTAGGTGAAATCCGGGCCAGATTAGTGTGATGCAGATATGGCCCTCAAAAGGACCGCTCCACTCAACCACCTGGATCCCATTGTCCATCGACACGAGTCGCAACCCACGGCCAACAGGTTGCCCCTATAAGTTGCCTCTTACGACATGCAAGGGAATACAGTGGGCCTATTCTACCCCCCGGACCCACAGGGGGACTGATGGGTGCAGCCTCCAAAAGTAATGCAATATAAGGGAATGTGCACAAGAGAGACATCTCTCCCCTCATTAAGTATAATTCGCTACACTTTAATAAGTGTTTGTGTCTTCCATTGGGATGGCTAATGAGGCATGAATGAAATCTAACTAGGTATAAATTCTATACAAATTATGCAGGCCCTGACTAATGCATTGACCCAGTCACTAAATCCCACCTACAGGCCACGGAATACCCCCCAAATGTGGCCCCTCCGATGACCACATTTTGTAGGGTTCACTGGCCCGGTTTTGGTAAAATTTTCAGTTGTTCTAATTGCACCCCCCCACCATGACACTTGTTTACACAACCTGCTTCCCATCTAATTGGCTACTTGGTGCCATCCCTTCAAACATTGGTTGTTAAAGTGGAGCCAAGTCATTCAGCTAATTCCTTAATGATTTTTACAAGCCAACTTTTGCAGAATCCTTGATACAGCCTTGTCAATAAAACTTCCAATACTATTGCTTGACTTAAGGCTTCTACAGTTGAAGCTGTGATTGCAAGTTGAGAAGCCTTGTTCACCCATCCCTACATGCTAAGACCCTGGTAGGGTGACAAACTATTTCACAATAGATCACTCCAGTACATTTGGCTTGCAATGGCATGGGGTAGCCCTCTGCTCAAGTGCAGAGGCCGATTGTAGGTCTAGGACTGAGTTAGCCCTACAGGACGTCTGAGTAGACATTCTACGATGTTCAATCACAAAGAAATGCACAAATCCACAATTCAAATCAGATACCTTGAACATATAAAAGTTATTTGGTTTCATCGCAAGTTTTGAAGGTAATGAACAATTTGCACCTATAATCATAAGTGATGTATCCAGTCTAACATGGACTACCATTATGATTGCAACCTTGGTGGCATCATGAATGAGCACATGTGGACATGTTTATCTTAACAACGAGGGGGTAGCTGTATTACTCATTATTGAGTAAAACCCACTCCATGAGCACCTAGCGAACGGAGAGCAAACAAATACAACGTGACCTAATATTTAACAAAAGGCAGAGGCTATTCGTACGGCAGCCGTACGAATAAGATGGGAATTGGCTATCGGTACGGCAGCCATACGAATAAAAGTGTTTTGGCTATTCGTATGATTAATAGGGTGCATTTTGGCTCTTCGTACGAATAAGATATCGGTTGTTTTGGCTATGCGCACAATACGAGTAGCTAGTTATACAGTTAATGTCTTTCAGGCCAGCTCAACATATTTCATCATAGTACCATGTCATTGTAAGGGTTGTGGTGGGATGTGGAACTTCAATATATATGCTCTTAGCTGTGTAAATACTTTGCCTGGCAATGTTGTACAAGGTAAGAAGAGAAAGGCCTAGAAGCGTGGACTAGTTGGATGGAACTTAGTTGTTGTAATTAAGTATTTGCCTATTTAGAAAAATACCCAAAATATTAAGATATGGAGTCTTTTTCCACTATCACAAAACACCTCCTTGGCTTAGTAATCAAATTTAAAAGATATAGCTATGGATTGATAGAAATGTACAACAGAGTGCTGGTAAAAGTAAAGAAATAATTTGTAAAATTTGTTGTGAAAAATGTTTATTCACACTTTACAACTTAAACAAACCAGTTCATGAAACACACACACACCTTTTCCAAGGGTGCTCCAGGGACAGGAACCATTGCCTCTGGGCACCTCAGCAACTTAACAACCAGGGCAGAAAAAATTGCCTCTGGGTCACTTGGTAACATTGGCACACTGAAAGTGGTACCACAAGTAGCAACCAGAGCAGAGCACCCATTTAACTTGTTTATGGGGAGGATTTGTACATCTCTCCATGGCAGCACATCTGTTGTTAGAGTAGTTACTTAGAGGCTGCATCAGCAGTCATGAGGCGGTTAGCAACATAGCATCTGTACTTTGAGCAGTGTTGCTGATCCATGACTGATGGCTGAGCCCCACAAGCCAATGCCTCTGCATTCTGAAAGCAGTCAGGAGTGGTTACAGTTTTATCATGCATCATCTATGAATGGCCATTCATAAAAAGTCACCCAACAAATCCAAACAAATAGCCTAACATAAAGAAATGAACAGCAACAGAATGGGTCATACCATTAGGACAAAAACGCCGCAGCTGGACCCATCACTTTGCTGCCCACTGAGTGAAGGTTCATGCTGCCAGTCCAGCAGGATTTCCCCAGTGACTCTGGCTCTTATGTTCATGTACTTCCTGAGAACACAAAACGAATAAAAATGAAACATCTCCTTCATTTCCTATTCTTTGATCTGCAGTGTGCTTGTGTGAACAGTGTGAGTTGGAGAACTGGTGAGACTTACTACCAGTGGCTAACCAGCTGAGCCTCGCCATCCTTGTAGCGGTCATTCCGTTGGAGCGAGTTGTCTGCAATGTCTGCCACGAACAGCATCCAGTGTTCCCCTGTTGACTGGCATCCTTTGACAAAGGTGCTTGATGCACCAAAGCAGTGAGGTATCATGACATACCTGTAGCCGGCCAGTTTTACCTGTACATAACAGTACAAAACCCAACTGTGTTAAGCAAATTGTGGGCGTATGGCGTCAGGATGTCACAGTACTGACTTGCCTCTTGTCTGGAGGGGTCCCTGTCAACGGTTTTCTGGACGTCACCCAAACTCTTCATAACAGAGGAGTTGTCCATCTGGCCTTGGTAATACTCAATGACAGACTGCAAGCAATCAGCCAGAGTCATATTGGCATGTACTACGCATTTGAGTTTTTGGTGGAGGGACTCTTAGACTGTTTGTAGTTATCACCCCCAGAGTCAAATCCGCATCAACGAGATAACGGACCCACTGGCACTGGCAACTATGCCAGTTGGCCACGAAGTATGCATTAAGCCTATCTGGAGCATTTGCTGAAGGATTACCCAGATCCTTTCCTTCTCCTCAAGGGAGCACTGCAGCTTGGCAACTTCCTGCCTGAAAGTCTTGCTCACATGAAAGGCACATATTCACAATGTGTGTATCCGGAAAAACATTTTTTATGGCCTTCACTTCTGTGAAGTCTTTGTCGATGACAAAAATCCTGGTCTTTTTTTGAGCTTCTCGGTTCCTTTGAACTATGTGGTTAAGCAAAAAATCAATGTTCTCATGGCTTTCCTTCGCTATGAAAGCATAGCCACATGTCTGGCCTTTCCCATTCCCATCCTTTACCTGCACTGTGTAGAGTGGCACCCTGTCTGTGTTGGTCCTGTAGGTTCCATCCATAAGCAGGACTTCTGGGAACTTGGTGTAGCTTTCTGCCATGGTGCTGGTCTGGACAGCAATAACAGTGACTACCACTTGGTCTGTCGTCTTCACTGCCACTGAGGAATTCGGGTCCTGGAGCAAAAGGCCATCTAGAACATCGATAACCTTGGCCTCATCAGTTTTGTTGCCACGAAGAGAGGCGCGGATGTTGTGCAGGTCCTTCCTCAGGGATGCCAACAGGATTTTGTAAAAAAAGAGGAAAATTTGCCTGGGGCCATGGGGCCACAAAGGCCCCCTGCAGATTAATGGATCCCAATGGACCCTGGCGGCCACGTAATCCGTGGATTTCCGCGGATCCGCGGAAAATTGGCATCCCTGTTCCTGGAGACAACCTTATCCGACTGCTGCATGAGGTGGGAACGTATGTTCTCTACAGTTACACCAAGTCCAACAAGTTCCCCAACTTTCTGCTTTTGCTCCTCTTCAAGTCTCCTATTCTCTGGATAGAGATCGAACAACCTTGACTCGACAGAGTGGTTGTGGTTATCCCGCAGTTGTGTCACCACTAGCACCTGTTGTTTGCGGTCGGCCACAAGGAGAATGGAAGCCTCACAGTTCAGCTTGAAAGTTCTGCAAAAATAAGTATATTCATCGTACAGCAGAAATTCAACAGGAGCTTATTCGTACAGCAGTAATTCAAATGGAGCTTATTCTTAGAGCAGAAATTCAACTGGAGCTTATTCGTACAGCAGTAATTCAAATGGAGCTTATTCGTACAGCAGTAATTCAAATGGAGCTTATCCGTACAGCAGAAATTCAACTGGAGCTTATTCGTACAGCAGAAATTCAAATGGAGCTTATTTGTACAGCAGAAATTCAAATTGAGTTTATTTGTACAGCAGAAATTAAACTGGAGCTTATTCGTACAGCAGTAATTCAAATGGAGCTTATTCCTACAGCAGTAATTCAAATAGAGCTTATTTGTACAGCAGAAATTCAAATGGAGCTTATTCGTACAGCAGTAATTCAAATGGAGCTTATTTGTACAGCAGAAATTCAAATGGAGCTTATTTGTACAGCAGAAATTCAAATGGAGCTTATTCGTACAGCAAAAAATCGTACAGCATTATTTACTTGTACTGCCGACTTACTTTTGTCAAAAGTTGGCTCTTTCCACTATTTTTCTATCCCGCTGATGAAAAAGGACATTTTTCTTCTTTTCATAACTTCTCAATGCAGATTGGAAAAGTTCCCAAGAGGAAAATTCCTGTCCCTCTTTAAAGTGATCCGCATCCGCCATGCTAACAGAGGTCGTTGATGAACAAAAAACGTTTCAAATACAAACTACTATTCAGGAGCAAGATGAATTCTGTGTTGTTCGAACGCTTCAAACTAAAGATGCTGCACGATACTTTTGCGGCCGAATCAATTTAAGCGCATGCGCAAAAATAGCCATTGCTGATTGGATGAAAATCGCCGTACATACAGCAGACCAAACTGCTATTCGTACGGCTGCCGTACGGAAGCCACTACGTTAACAAAATGGTAGTTATCGCATCATGATCTTTCGGAAATCGTTGTGTAGACTGCATTCCTTTAAGAATCCCATCAGCGAGATAGTGAAAAACATTCGTTAATGGGCGCAGAGTGATGATTCAGGCCGTCAACGAGACGTCCGACCGGGGTTAGGACCGAGTGTGTGCACTGCACGGGTCAAAACCTACAACAGGATAATCAGTCCAAGAATGAATGTGTATATATATCGAAATAAACAGCTGCAATGACTTCGACATTGTTGATTATTCTCATTTTGAATTCGATCAGAACTGACAGAAGATATGAACTATGATACTACGAGTATGAAGACATAGTCTTACATTATCGCTCACATACACATCTAATATTTATTGATATAAAAGAGACAATGGATTGACCAATATTTACAATAATCTCTCGACGAAACTAACCTCTATCATAAATTTACAATCAACCGACGCCAAAGAAGTTAAATTTAGGAATAGGTTTAGAACTAAACGGATTTGAACAGTATCAAGAACTGTATACAACCCGATAACAACATCGCATGAAATAACGAATGACTGACGATGCGGCACCTAGCGGTTACGGCAAAGATCTTGTTATGATTCTCGGCAGCTCGCCCGACAAATTCCGTGACACCGCGTAGGCAGCGCCCCTACTTATGTGGAAGCTGCTCGACGCGCTTCAGCCAACCAACTTCGTTATGACTTGCAAGTATGTTAGGCAAGGCAACTCGCCCCTGGTGTTTTGATGATCTGATGACAACTTAGGGGCGAGGGTCTGTATTGCAGAATCTTGAGCGATATAAGCAAATGTGCTCCTTCTCGCAATGCAGACAAGGGACAGTTTAAAAAAATATATATTTTCATATCAATAAATGTCTTATCATCAATCTTACCTAGCGTGGAACAACAGTCATGCTCCTTTATTTACAGAATGAACGAAATCCAGAATTGTTGTCCAACATTGCTACCGCGCGAATCGCAAACATGAGCGATATCATAGCGTATTAACGAGTATTAACTCCATTATGTAGCATTGTGGTAGTCGGCCATGTTGAGTTTTTGAACAAAGATTCATGATGTGCCGTATTTTAGGGCTCAAACAGAACAATTAGACAAATCTGTAGTAATAGAAACAGTCCTCGTGTCATTTTGTGATATAATCTTGCATTTTGTCACAAATTTTTTTTCTTCAAGGACTTAGGTAAGTTTTTAGCGAGTTCATCGGTCGTTTTGACTTGGGAAGCTCCGAAATCTTGCAGTCGGCGCTTCGCCTCTAGAGCTCGGATGTGAGAGATCGAAAGTAGTAAACAGTGCGGAGCTGTGAGAGGCGGAGTTTCTTTGCCTACAAGTATGTCTGACTAGAAGTCAAACACAAATGGGCATTTCTGCGCTGCAATTAACTGTTTGAATTGACAAAGGCCTTTCCACACAGGAAGTGAATATGCATATGTCTCTGGCTATATTGCCCGGAAATATGCAGAAACAAAATTTCTGTAGTCAAAGATATACATGACCAGAAGAATTACCGAAGTACAAAGGAAGGGCTCGTTGTCCCAAGCAAATCACTAGTAGATGCACTATGCAGGCTTAATGAACATTGCCGCAAATTCATTGACACTATTATACAGTAAGCAATGAAAGCCAGAGGCTATTTGTGACCTGTGATAGCCAAAGAGGTCTCATTAGAAAAACTCCAATTTGAGATTAGTTGTCATGTTTTGAGGAGGGTATTATGGTGAACCAGGCGCATTGTCCTGAAAGGCTTCCGCGGCATGAAGGGACCAAAGGAACCACCAAA
The DNA here is from genome assembly GCA_034190875.2 of Urechis unicinctus. NCBI lineage: Eukaryota > Metazoa > Annelida > Polychaeta > Xenopneusta > Urechidae > Urechis > Urechis unicinctus. Next base: position 64,388,358 of record CM067343.1, on the reverse strand, counting down.
AAACTCAGCTTGAATTCAGACATTGCATTTTCCCACGCATGAAAACGTTGTGTGCTCTTATTTGTTTGAAGTGGTGTTATATGTGTAGATTTCCGAAAAATCAAAAAAGTTGATATTTGTTTACTTAGTTCCTTGAAAGCCCTGTATGGCAGATGTACAAGGACTATTCTAACATAAATCCACACCAGCATATAGGATGTGTGCACCTTAGATTGTATTGGTGGGGCTTGTGTCTTGTCGAACAAATTTGTATTGATGTTTCCTGTGTATGTATATGGATGTTTCCTGTGTTACTTGATGTTTCGTGTGTTGTTATATAAACAGAACTATGTATAATGATTTGGTGTGTCTATGCACATATTATGATGTAAACATTTATTTGATTACCGCGTGTTCAGTGACTTTTATAGGGAAGCTTGAGCTCTTCGGCAGCGAGGAGATAGCAATTTTGGAGCTGTTTAAAGACTTTGTAATTTTGTTAAGAAAGCCTTATTGATCTTTTCACTGGTGAGTTCTGATTCAGTGGAACTATATTGCGGGTTTTTCAGTCAGTCAGGGTTGTCTGGAGGTTCTGTAAAGCGGGACCTCAAATATGGCACAGGCTATAATATATATATATATATATATATATTGTCTATATATCGGTAATAGTTGTGGCTGAGTCAGAACTAGTGAAGCTAACGGAAAGTCTAATAACGATCCCATTTCGCTATTGAAACCATACCATTCGCACGCTATATATATATATATATATATATATATATATATATATATATATATACAGAGTTCATTCCAGCTTTACTGTAATGTGGGGCCGATGTCCCACTTGTACCTTCAATGTGGGTCATTTCAACTCAAAATGGGACCACTAGTGGTCCCACATCTGACTACAGAGTGGGTCCAGTCAGGGACTATTAAAATATATTTGTCTTAATCTTTTCATCATGAATGCAATCATCCATTGCTTTCTTTTTAAAAAAAATTACAACCTGCTTATGTAAATGTTTTGGTAATATTAATGAAAAGAACGAAATTATTGTGATACATGTTTTAATACTGGGACAAAAATTACTGTTACGCAGTAATATACTTAATATACCGTACTTGCAGGGGGAAAAACCATGACATAACTGTAACACGTTACTTGTTAGCACTTAAACCAAACAGTCTTCTTTCCTTCTTCTTTCGCCAAACATCTCTGCATGCAGAACTTGCAGAGGAGTCAGACATGTCAGACCCCTCAACAGACACAGTTATCAGGTCCGCCAGTCTTTTTTCTCCGAGTCTGTTTCTGAAGGTGGACTTTATGTGGTTTTGCACACTAAACCCCCTCTCACAGTGTGACAGGTGGTTGTCAATGCAAGAGCTGCTAATTTCACTGTTCCCTGTGAAATCTGTGGATTAAACCCCACAGTTCCTTGATCTTGTCTCTGGGGTAACCTTGACTTCTAACCAGTGTTTTGAGTTCCTTCCATTCATTTCTAGTAGCCTGTGAATCTACAATAGCCTCCCTGGTTATGTTATTCCTGGTTTTCGGTTCACCATACTGCTTCAAGAAGAGTGTCATAGTTGGCATTGCCCAATGAATCCCGTTCAGTGTTTGAAAAGAAAGTGATGGGTCTCATGCCCAATACTCCAAAAGCATTTAGTAAATTGGTGGCTTCAAGAGGGAACCTTTTCTCTAGGTTGTTTACTAAGTCTTGAATAAACTGATCTTTGATAGAAAGTAACTACTTTGACTTTGTGGTGACATTGTTTCCTTTGAAGATCAGCTTTCCCCTTATGAGTGGTTCTATCTTTAAGTCATTAGCCAGTTGTTTTTCATAGCTTCCTGGATGGATCCTTTTGCCCCTTTTTGTGGTCATTTATGGTGTGTTGCACTGCTACTGGAACATAGGCAATGTTTTTTTCTCTCTTTTGGAAGAGCATGCTGAGTTTAGTTATGATGGGAATGATGTCCATCAGCCAGAATGTTGTACATATGAAATCTTCTGTAGCAATTTTTTTCCCAATTCCCTGCCCTCTTGGGTCGGTTTCTTCTGCAAAGAATGTGATCAGTGAATCCAAACAGCTGTATACGGACTCCAGAGCTGAATAAAATGCAAGCCAACTGACCTCAAACACCTCCTTCATTTTGATTTGGGGCTCTTCAAGAACCTCTTGTATGGATTTGAGTTTCTCTGTGCGTACAGCTGACTTCTTGAAATAATAGAAGATTGAGGTGTCTCCTGGTACTGTTTCATGAATGGAACTTTATCTGCTGCTTTGGAGGAACAGAGAGTAAGACGATGAGCTATGCAGCCGATATTGACGAGCATTGGGTTCAGATCTCTCATTCTGCCAGCAACGCCTTTGCCATCACCTACAATACTTACTCCCGCTGCACCCACGCATCAGACGGTCGCGAAAGCATAGCACAACAGCCAGATACCAGACGCCAGACGCCTTGTTACGGAAATCGACGAAGCCGTCTAATTTGATATTTGACACTTTACATGTAGGGTGTAGATTCATTGAACAGACACAATGTGACTCCTTTCTGCGTTAACTGAATATGCATGCAGATGACAACAATGTTTGATTTGCGTCAAAATGGACGCACGACGGTTGCATATGTGGGTCATTTAGGTAAAAAATGGGTCAAATGATGCAAGGACGCGTTCTGAAATGAACCTATATGAATATATATATATATATATATATATATATATATATATATATATATATATATATATATATATATATATATATATATATATATATATATATATATATATATATGTGTGTGTGTGTGTGTGTGTGTGTGTGTGTGTGTGTGTGTGTGTGTGTGTGTGTGTGTGTGTGTGTGTATAGAGAGAGAGAGACAGAGAGAAAGAGAGACACAGAGAGAGAGACATAAATACAGAGAGAGAGAAAGAGAGAGTGAGTGAGTGAGTGAGAGTGAGTGAGTGAGTGAGTGAGTTAATGATGGTTAAATTCATGCTGCATTAATGTTTTTAGTATATGCTATGTCCTGAAATAATTCATTATTATATTGTTAATCAAAATAAGCAAGAATACATGTTACAGTACTACATAATAAAATCATACGTCTGCATAGGGCACCCCATCAACCGACAATGCAGCTTGTTGATTCGATGGAGGTTCGGGTGACAAATCATATATCATTCAAACGGGAAATCATTAGCATGTATTTAAATCAACTTCTTATATTCCGCCGCAAATATGTCCACATTAATGACAAAACCAATATGATTCAGATTCATCTTTTAACGTCAAATAAGGGTAGACTAGAACCCTACAGAACGTCTGAAAAAGAATGTATTTTACCGTCTGATCGGGGCTAGGCCTGGGGTAGATACTGATATATGTGACTTCGTTCAAACGTTCATAAAAAAATATTGTAGTCAATAAATCGTCACATAGATTGATAAAAAGGTGTCAATAGTAATTGGTTTTGTTTTTATGTATTGGCTCTATCAAAAAGTCGTTAATTTATTAGAAATACCGCGGTATTTTCATCCGAGTCGGGTATCTTATTATAGCAAGATCTTTGGTAAGCCTCAGTTAGCTCAGGTGCATTTGACATGTCGGCCTGCCAAGCATAAAGTTTGTTAGGATCTGGGAAATTGACATGCTCTCCCTCTTTGATAATAGTTCTTCATTCATTGTAAATATTCTCTCCATCATCTTCCCCTACCAAGTCCACAATATTTACGGTACTGCAGGCATTTCTTACTAACTCTACGAGCTCAGTTTTCTTATTCCCTTATCTTTGAGGAAAGTTTTTGGCCGGAGTACTTTCCACTAAGAAGGGAACAGTGATGACATGGTGTAGCAACAGTCATCCACGCTAACTTCGAAGAGATATCGGGTGAATACTGATGTTCTTGCAGAATACTCTTCAGACGACTGGAGATGAATGTATTTGGCATCACTATTTAATGATAATCTCTGTGTTTGAGAACTGTTTCAAATGTGCTCATTGCGACGTGACAGCGTTCAGATGAACTTAAGAGAAGTTCAGAATACGCTTGACACCTTCAACGTCTTTGATGTCCTTTACAGCTATAGAAACACGCAACAAGAATGTGCGCAACAATTCAGGAACTTAAAACAGCAACTGGTGAAGCGAAAACACAGCTTGACAGGCAGAGAAACATGCCCCCAGTTCCGGTCATAATCGCTGTGCGCGACGGTGGCCCTCTTACGGCCGCGACGGAAACCCGAGAATGTGAAGGCAGGAATAAGGACTGTTGTGAATCTAAATCTAAATTTGTGTGAGTACAAAACACTTGGCTCGGGAAATGCTCAGTACTGGAAATCTATTAAGGCTGGGTCCTCCTTCCACACTAGAGTATCTAGCCTTGTCTGACTGCTTACTTCTTATTTTTTTTTGTTCTTACATCTTACATCGAATACCCTTAATTTACTTCACACAATCTGACCGTGACTTACATGTCAAATAAATATGACATATGATTAAAATGACATCACGCTCCGGGTAACACGTTGCCTATGCTGTCTACCCTACGGGTTAAATCAAGTGTGTTCGTAGCGTCATGGCATGAAAAACATCGTTGTATTTTTTCAGGAATAACAATTCATGTGACACTATTAAAAAACACTGGCCTTTTCAGAACAACAATCGAAGTGGGTTAGTGTCTTTACAACTGATTGAACATGTGGCGAACTTAAGAAAAAGTCTCTACGAACTACAAATCCTGGCTACGGGCTTGAATGACTGAGTGCGATTTCTCACTTCGCTCGGGTGCCGCAGTGGTAAGTGTCGCAACCGTGAGGTGCCGTACAGGCTAGGAGCCCCAGTGGTCAAGGTGCCGTATCGACCGGCTACCAGAATGTACACACTGTTAGGTTAGCGCAGTGCTAAACGGGGTCTGATTGTGGCTGGTTGAACAAATAGCCTAACGACCAACATAGACGGTAATCATCAAGATGTGAATGAAACTAGATTCGACAGAGCTACAATACAGCCCAACAACAAATGATGGAGTTTTGATTTATTAAGCCATTAAACCACGGAATGGTAAATCAACTTAATACTAACTAAGTGTAGGAATACAGTTCGTCATCTGAAATTAGAATATTTTACTTTGTTCAAACAATGTACACAGGTATTGCAGTGCAATATAAATTCCGTTTGAATTGAGGTAGGCGCTCAAGTATTGTCTTGGTGAAAATATTGTATGTTGTTATTTGCAAATGTGGAGTGCATGAATTGTTTTTCTTTGTTCTCTCCCGAGGTGAACGGGGTTGAACATTTTAGCAAAAATCGGGAAAACGCTTTTTGCATAAAGTGATAGATTCATATTTACGACACAATTATTAAAGATGACATTCGTTTCGTTCGAAAACAGCAAATATTATACTTATATTGGGCGAGGACACTCTGTAATTTGGAGACATGGCAGGTAATTTACACCAAGTCCGACAGATTGATCGGACCATTTGGATTATGATAACATAAATTTAAGGTAATTGGTTCAGTTATCTCCCTCGAATGTTATTTGATAAGCTACTTTAGCTTGCTGCGATTTGCTATCTATCAATGTATATACGAATGGTGTACTTCGATTTAATATTTCCCCAATTAGCGATGCCATCAATAGTATAAACTATCAGCGGTTCACCTATGAGTGTTATTATAGTTTAGGTTGTTGACGAATTATCAGTAGGCAACGGGACAGTCACTATCAAAACTTCGCTAAATACAACGCATTTAATATTTCCAAAGATCATTAGCGAGTGAGGTCAGCTGATAGATTATAAACTATCAGCGGTTCACCAATGAGAGTGCGCGATGTCTAATGCCTTCACCCTGTACAGCAGTTCGCATCGCAGACATCGGGTTGCGTCTGGTTGGTTCCGTTATTCGCTCCAGACGTTCGTAAAATAACTTAATTTAAAGCACGAATAAGTACCCAAAACGTATTTATATAATCCATCGCAAATTTGTCCAAAACGTCAGTATGGTTGGATAATCCGAAGTTGACGAGTCTTTTCTACAAGGACCCACAATGCGCCCACAGTTCGCTCAGTATTACATTATTATATATGTCACTGTCGCTCGGTGGTATTGGCTAGAGTACCTGTGGATGAATACACCAGCTGTACCACGCTGTAAGATCACATAGTGCCTTAAATATGCAGCGGTAAGTACCTGGGACGGACAACTCCGGGCCCGGGCTATGCACTACGTGGTCACGTGCACACTTCCAGGCATCTGATGGCAACACATTGACACGTTCACTTATCGCACCTTATTGCAGGTCGATATAACGTCCTTGCCCTCTGCACCTACTATCTAAAATCTTGCATTAAAAATCAAGTGCGCAATAGGTTAGATCGTGCGCTCCAGTAACTTTCTCTCGAGCACAATGGCGAGCACCGCTAAGACGAAAGCAGACGGCACAGGTATTGGCAGCGAATATTGGCGCGTGTTTTTACAAGAAGGGGAGTTGGCAGTGAAGACGGAATGCGGATTTGACTCGCTCACAAGGCTTCGCAGGGCTGACGGCGGTATTGTCAACAAGGCAGCCGTGTATGACACCGGACAGAAAGAAGTGTTCATAAAATACGCGGACCGTCATAACGTGAGCCCAGTACATATACAAGATTGCCTCCAACAAAAAGTGTTCGTAACAGTGAAGCATTATCAAGCTACGCAAAGTTATTGCCTGTCGATTTCAAATCCGCATTCACTTTCAGACATTGTATGTTGACTGGTTTACAAACAATGTTTTCATTGATCTTCTAGGCTGATGGAATGTTCCATTCGGAACAGTATAGTTTGCGAGCCATGAAAGCTGCTGGGGCTGTTCGAGTACCCGAACCAATGCAGGTAAACCCGGTATTCTGATTAGCAATTGAAAAACAAAATAAGTTGTGTGATGAAAAATAATATAAACTTGTCAATGGAGCTACAATGTGAAATCGTCATAATCCCGTCCGACCCCACGACCGACGTCTGGTCTTTATAATGTTTCTACCTGATCAATCATCCATTTTTTTCCAAGCTCCAGTCATTTTCTAGAAAACCAAGAGATCCATCAGCCTCTTAAGAGACAGCAGCCGCAGTAATTGGACAGCATACATGGTTCACACGAGCTGAAAACTATACACTGTGATAATACTGCATTAATATATCCAGATATAACTAAAATGCTGCTAAACAATATATCTTACTATGTTAACCCAGTGGAGAATAAGTTTTAATGGCACCTTTCCTATTAAAACAAATAAGCTGCCCCAAGTTACATATGAGCCCCACTGATGTTGATGGTTCCTTGCGAACTCACAATGAGCCCTGCGTAACCATTAACCTTAGCCCTACATGACCGTTATTTAAGAAAATCTATTTAAAAAATTCTTGTACAAAACCCAGTGGGGAATGATTTTTATGACACGTTTTGCTCCGCTGTTTGTCCGTACTTCTGTTTCGTCAGTCCGTCTGTCCGTTCGTAACTTTTTATTTCGCATTTTCTTTTTAAAAAGCGAGCTAGCCGCCCCAAATTAGATTTCTTATGATAATGGATATTTGCATACTAAAAATCTTTTAACCCATTGTAGCATCATCATTAATCTTGTCTTAACTTGTTTTCGAAAAGCAGCAGAGCTTCAAGGACTTTTATTGATGCACAATGTAATTTTTTTGCGCAGGTTGTGAAGCACCCTGCGTGTGGAGCTTTATTTGTGATGGAGTATATCCCAGACCTCCAACCAGTGACGTCATCATGGGCGAACCTAGGAAGGCAATTAGCGAGGTACCTCATTTATTATTATATTTGGTGAATATATCTACAGTTTGACAGCCTTAGACTCGCCTTCATTAATGTTTCAGATTACACGAGCACAATTTAAACCTCGTCAAAGAAAACAAGCGGCACCAGTCCTCAATACACCACCAGCGGGCTCCGAAACCTATCACGCGGTTTGGTTTCTCTCACAACACGTATTATGGACCGGCGTTCCATACTATTCCCTCGTGGTGCAATACCTGGTGGGTAGGTATCAATCATTAAATACACATCTGCTATTCCTGCCTCGGTAAGCTGCTTAATTAGGGTAATCAACAAACAAAACAAATGCATATTACTAATAACAATTCTATTGATCAAGAACACCTTGTTTTGACGTACCGTTGCCCGCCGTTTTCGCTCACTGTTTTATGCGTCATTTTCGTAGGAATACATTGCCAGATTTCTGCTGAAGCCACAGTTTGACCAAATTGCACAAAAGGTGAGTGTATGTTTTGTCTGTCCGTCAGTCAGTCAGTTTGCGTATTTGTGTGTACGCGCATGCGTGTGTGTGAGTTAGTGCGTCCCCGAATTGACACATGACTTGTAGAGTAGAAATTCGACCTATAATCGTATCGTATATCGTGTCACAGCTTATCGAATTTAATATGAAACCCATTGTGCTACAAGGCCTTTTTCGAATACTCCGCACCTGGTGGCATGGTGCAACGGGTGTGCTGTCAGCGGTAGGGCGATGACATTTTGTGGGCACTGTCCAAGCATAGCAATCATTATCTTCCTGTAACGTCGCGATTTCATCCCGTCGTTGAAAGCGACTGTAGTCTCCTAGTTTCGTCTTTATTATGGTATTCATGCATTTATGGAAGTGTGTGAAATTATACATGTATGTATGCTTTTAGACGTACGTACTTACTATACTATATGGGGCTACAAAGTTACATTCCTGATAACTGGCCAAACTTTTTGCTTAAGCATTTGAGGCAATATCTCGTTGACCACCAATAGGAGAAATATCAAACTTTTCATGGTTATATAGAGAATAACTGGTGCTATAACAAATGGATGTCCAAGGACAAAATGCATGGCGTCAAATGTCCGTGTTTTGTATAGCAATACTAAAGGGACCCCCTGTAGTTGGAGCCAGTCTGTTGTTTGCGCACCATTTTGTGCGTCATAACTTCGTAGCCCTGTAGAGATCGTAAGAACGAATTGGTGAATCGACGCATTAACGCAGACACGCATGATTGCATGCATCGACGAACCTGTCTAGCCGCTCATGGATGATTCGCGTGTCAGTACATCTATTTGACACCTCTTCTTCCGTAGCAAACTCAAGGCTCCATCCCTCCTGTTCACGGATGATCTACCACTTATGCCATATTTCTGTATTTCTAGACAAGCGATCAGGCTTTTCGTGAGGTGTGGTCCGAGCTGCAGCTGAACATTGACAAGGCATACACTGGCTGCATTCTTCAGCCTTCATTAACTCACGGCGACTTCTGTACCATAAACGTCGGTGAGGTAAACTCGGAACCAGGTGACTGTAGACATATATTGAGACTGCGAACTGAGATACATTATATTGCCATTCAATAGCTGAGTACACTGAATATCCACATGTATTATTTTTCTAATGTTTTCAGTAATATTCGATCCGTGCAGTGTGTTCGCCCCAAACGAATGGGACCTCACTTTACCAGCGATGGAAAATGATTTCGATCCTGCATTTTATCAAATCTTACCATGAGATTCTACCGCGGCAACCGGGGTTTGAACTCCGCATGAAGGTTCAGTTGACTTTTGCAACGACCCTCTTATACAACATGCCTGGTTACGAGCACACTCGCCAGGAGGCGCTGGATACCGCTAGGGATTTGGCGCGGAATTTGCGACAAAATACCAGTTAGCTCATAGCCCGGTCGGATGGTAGTGTACATATATATATATAAGACGTCGTGCACGGCAAATTAGCGCTGAATGTTTCTTATCCACAATTGAAAAGCTGCGACGAATTTCTACTCAACATTCCATGTCTGCTGCTTGTTGTCACTTGTCTTTCCGTAAAGACTTCTGTTATATTCCTGGAGTAAATCAAGGAGTTATAT
>CM067343.1:64213475-64373475 GCA_034190875.2 Urechis unicinctus | reverse complement strand
CCTAGCGAAAAGTCGTTTGGTCCCCTTGCGGGAAGATGTTTCCTCTCTCATCTCTGGGTTTGGGGAGGGGTGTCATAGTTCGCAGAATTCAAGTTTTTATTCACAACACACACACACACACACATGTGACAGTCTTCTTTCTTCCTTTTTTTATCGAGAACAATGATGTTTGCTTTTTGAATTTCTTTGATCTTGGTTTATTTAAATTAATACCATAGTATTTGCAACATTTACATCACCTGCCAGTCCGACTTGCATTTTCCCAGCAGTCCTCTTAAAGTATGTCAGCATCGTATAAGGTGTTGATTGTGCGAAATAACAGGCAATCGTCCACAAAAACTTGATTTGGAATTCCACATCAGTCGAGAGGTCATTTGTGAAGGAAAGAAATAGCAAGGGGCCTCTGACTGTACCCTGGTGTAATGGTTATATTCTCAATGTTGGTATATGTTGTTTAAGTCACCTATTGTACAAAGATAAACTGCCAACCACTCTGTGAATAACACAATCCGATCTGTTTAGTGGAGCGATACCAGGTTATTCTTGCCATTTACCTTTGATTTATCTCCATAATTTATTTTGAATATTGTTGGCACTTTGACCCATTATGTCTTGTAAGCATAACAGACTTCCCTGATGCGCCTCTGTTAGCCGCTCTTTAGCTTCTTATAGCGTGTTGTGTCTCTGGGTTTCCTCGTGGTAATGGCTTTTTCTTTCTTTTTTTATACCTTGTTGTTCTTGTGTTCACTGAAGCGTTGGTGACTCAGTACCTTATGGTGTTTTGGAGAAATCATGGTCCATTCCAGAGAGGTGTTGGTCCCTGAATGATTCCGACAATCGTCCGCTCCCTGGTGTCGTATACTACACAGTGGTGTATTTATGATGCACGCAGACTCCTCTGCCAACGTTGTTAAATTTGTCCTTTCACAGTGGTAGATCTTGCGACGAGTGAACTTCATCCTTTGTGGATTAGATAATGCTCATTGAGTAGCCTCTTGCAGAGGTTGGTTGGATATAATTCTATATACACAGAAACTTTACATATATATACTCTTTCAACCAATCTTTGATTGTGCAGATGTCCTTTTTTCGGTTGGCTGTTGGTTGTTTTTATTCTTGTCTTTATATCAGCTATACTTTCTCAACACATACATGCCTGAAATAATCCAAACCCAAACATGAGTGAGGTATTGCAGAAGATTGAGAATATTGAAAAATACCTTGTGAAGAAAGCATGCAGTGATCATAATGTTTCCTATCTATAACGAGGTTTCTTGCCATAAGTCTTCATTTCTATATTTAGAATATGACGATTTCATTCTACTTATCAGAGACAGGATACCATCAACATGTTTTGTATTGGCGTTTGTCATTGGTCAAGAAAAACTGGCGAAGACGGAAAGAGTAAGGCGTGAATTTTCGCAGCATAAAAACAATAATATGCAAGATTCTGGGGTTGAGCTCGACTTCGAACAGCTTCTCGGGGGAGATGCTGCATGTGACTTGGGAGGAATAACCATATATGAACTTCAAAGCACTCCTTTAGTGGAAAGGTGAGTGGAACAATACCCAAGATCAGACTTCGATCGCATTTGACTGACTCATAATTTCCATTGCTCTCTGGCCACCAAAAAAGTGAAAGTGAAACTTCTGCCAATATGGTTACCTCCCCTCCCCCAACATCACGCAGTTAGGCATAGACTGACTCACTATCTTACTGTCAATAATATTCATTGATACTTTTTTATTAAGGTTGTGCATGCTCATCTTCATTAGGGGAAATGTACAGTGACCTTAGTTAAAGGTGCATTTTTTCAAAAAAATCGAATCGAAAAAAAAAGTTGCTAACTGCAAGAGTACCCTAAATGGTGTGCTGATATCCGGATTCCAAAGTTGGAATGGAATGGCCGTATATATTTCTTGTTGTTCGTGAATAACCTTCAATTCCTTATTTTTCACTTCCAGCCAAGAATAGACCATATTTGGAAGCTCATGTATTATTAATTCCGGAAGCGCAGCAGAAACGTCATCACTCTGTGCCGATTGCCGCCGGCGGGTGTTTAGTTTGCGCTATTTTCATTGCGATAAAGGACGATCAAACCAAGAAACGAAGAAAAGGTGGAGGGAGAAAGAAGCTGTTTATAGATTCAACAACTAAGAGAAGGAAGCGGGAGCTAGACCAGCTGCGGTCTAACACGAGGGTGTCTTAAGATAGGCATTCAGGGAAGTGAGGAGTGTGACCAACGAAGAAGCTGCAAAGTTTTGCTGGACATGTAAGTAATCTCGTAGCCCTACAAGACGTCTGCGTATAAATTCATGTTACCGTTATGACCGGAGCTAGTAATCTCGTTGTATTATGAATACCCTGCTATCGAATCGGTCTGTATTGAATCGACTTGTGTAAATGTCACCGATTAAATAAAATCTAAGGGCCTATTGTGAGTCCATTGCACCATTTAGATTTGTAAATTGTTGTTGCAAACATACCTTACTTAATTTGTAAATTTCAGGTAGAGAAATTATTGCATCCTCTTGACCCTAATTCAATGGCTGGTGATCAAGTTTTCGTCTAACCTTGCCTGCAGTCAAGTTGTGACAATGGACCACAACAGGCATATGCACTCAAGTAGGGTTGGTCAGCCAATGTAAGTCTGACCACTCAACTACACACTGACTAAATGTCCTATCAGAAAACAAAATACTGATGCTGCACATGTAATGTGTTCTAGCTATTTGGCCATATAATGCCATTTGTTGTGTTACAGGTCCAGCAATCACTTCAACAAGCAGTCAAAGACGTGGTCATCGGTTTAGAGGCCAAGACTTGCGCCCATATACCAGATATGATGACAGAAATCTTTAGGCCCAAGCAATGCGACAGCAATCACAACAACACCCACAATGCTCTGCTGATGACCCCGCAAAATCAGTTTGAACATTGCTCCTGTGCCAGGCCATCTACCCAAGAAACAGTTGCAGGAGTCTCATTTTGATTAAAAATATGATTTGGAAATTTGTTTTTGTTGAAATGTACAAATATTTTATTAGTCACAATCTTTTGTCTGTTAATCCAAACTGTAATAGAAGAACTCATGTAATTGGCAAATAAATAATACATGAACTCATTTTAATGTCACTTCTTTTTTTATCAGGGCTAGAATTATGAACATAAAAAGTCAAATCTGAAGATAAGTGTCATGACTAATTGACAAAATAATGTGTGCATAATTCTTTTCTTCTGTGTTTGAGAGACGAAAAAATTTACTAATATATGAATGCTCATTCCATAAAACATATAGACAATAAGTTATCAGATTGTTGAAGCAAAAATGTTCAGAACAAATAATACCACATGTTTTGTAAGACTAAGCAATTTATAATCTACACAAAAATACCAATCAGAACAATGTGATATTTCCGGATTAAAATTAAAACATTTAGGCTATTTTGTATTAAGCCTGTATACTGTCAATACTTGTTACGGAAGAGGTCTCTGATCTTCCTTACACAACCGGAGTTACCCTCCTGTTGCACTCCTCCAAAAATACATGAATCCACTGAACCAATTGCTGATAGGCGCCGTGTCTAAGCATCTTTTTTTTTGTCCTCGACAACCGCATCCCATAGCAAGTCCACCCGGTACCTGTTAATAACCTCAATGACCATCGGGTCAAGCACAACTCCTTCCATCTGAGGTAGTGCATATGTGCAAAAGTCTGGGCTGTTAGTGCACCATTGCCGCTCCACAGGGGGAGGCATTTCCCTACATTGAAGGCAGATGCAACAGTCTGGGGAAGTGGTAGTTGATGGAGGGTGGAATCCTTCTTTCGGCGGTGTGGGTTGTCGGGTGATTGTAAGCGCAAACTGTGGCTGTCTTTCTAACCAGCAACTGCCCCACCCACCCCATCCAAATCCAGCCACCGCACTAAATTCTGAAAATATGAGTAATCAAAAGTCTTCTTTTTGATGGATTGAATATCTCCAATACAAATCTCTCTCTGTGACCAAAATTGCAAGAAGGTTTTTGGAGCAGCTTTAAGAGTGCTAAATGCTGAGTTGTACAATACCTTCATTTTCTCCTTCTGTGACAGCTCTAAAGATTTAGCAGTCACTCTACTCTGCTGTAGGGTCTGGTTAGTTATTGGTGTGTTGCAAAGGTAGCCACTGCAAACAAGATTGACTCGCTTTCGGCCTGTCGAGGTCTACAAACAAATGAGAACCAATGGAAATTTATGGTTCGATAGTTCAACATTGGACCTATTTACTGACAAAGTGATTCAATTAGGTAAGGCAAGCCCAAAAGTACCTTGTTTGAAGAAGGTGGGGCTCCTCTGCCACCTCTTCAGGCTTGTCTGCAACCTCCACCAACTTGGACACCTGTGTCATGGTGAACAATTTCAAACCATTAAAACACATCCTTCCCAGTCATAATGGGTGTATTGAGTTCAATAAAATACCCTTAATAAGAATCAAATAATAAAGGAATCAACCTCAATTCCACACATGTTGTCAGAATCTGTACCATGACCCCTTCCACTGCCTCTTCTTGTATGTGATCCCCTCCTTGGCATTTTGATTTCCTTTAAATTTGAAAGTGGGTTGGTTCAATTTAATCAATGAATGAACATGACAAGAATAATTCAATCAATAATGTTACAGTGTTTGAGCCAAAAGCCGGCAAAAGTCAGCCAAACCCATACGATGATACATACCACCCCAAACTCCTAGCATTGACGTTTCAGTACACAGGGATTTGCATTGGCTGGCCGTTATCTTCTCTGTAGGGTTTATGTATGCATAGAAGATAGCGACCCGCCAGCCAATTCAAATCCATGTTTCAGTTCACTATAACCAGATAAAGTAGACGTCATGAGGGAGACCCCAGTCCCTTGATTTATAATACAATTTATGAGTTCATTCAGGAATACTCCAATAGTTTGCTATGAAAAAGCACCGATAATTGCATAAGAAATAATCAAACTTCGAACAAGAGTCACGGCTTTACACTCCAAAACGTGAAAAACTAGTCAAGAATATCGTTTTTATTACGCTTGAACATGCGCAGCCTCAGTATAAATATACTAAGTCTAAGGGCTACCTCAGGGTTCGTTCGCAGGCTATCTGTTGTTAAATTTACGGTAATCTATTGTACTGATAGTGTTCACTTAATTGAGGCGGGTTCTTTTTTATATACAACATTCGAAAACTCCAATCAAAGAAGAAGAAAGAAGAGAAATGTAGGAATCAAAACACTCACCATTTCGGTTGCATGCGTTTCCACCTTCTATCGAATCTGCGCTGCGCATGACGTCACGACTATGTGTTGTCAACAAATGACCCTTCAATACGCATGCGTCATTTTCCCATCGACATGTGCTCATGTTTGTAAACATGGGTGTGGCCGACAGATTTCGATACGGTGTAATCGACGATATAGCGTTGAACTAGTCCGCAAAATGGTTTATATGGGTTCCAAAAGAGTTGTTCTATTAAATGGAGCAAAAAAACCGCATGTCATTTTTTTCAAAAAATGCATCTTTAAGGTATCTGGTCCGATTTTCCTTGTTGCAACGAAAATAGCATTCACAATCACATATTGTCATGTTATCCACAATTGTTAACCTGCTACTCAATTCTATTATGCAATTTGACACTTATTTTATGGCTTGTTCAAGCTTCCTCTTTGGCAAAAGAACTATGTAAACATTCCCTTTAGTCAGCATTTGTCAGTTAACTTTGTCTCATATGCTCCCTTCGAAACTTCCTGCAACCTTTTGAACATTTACATAGAGCCTTTAGTTATACATGGGCATCAATGGATGAAAATAACTTCCTTCTGCTATGCTATAACTATCTCTGATATTTATGAACTTTCTCTGAAGAAAACATCATGTGTTCATTCTTATACTTGGGTAAAAAGCATGCCATCTATTTGACCAACTGATAAATTTCCATTATATTCTATTTAACTCATGTGGGCCTAAGCTGAAATTCTGAAGTTGGTGCTATGAATTCATCCCAGTGCACATGGTCTTCATCCTTCATGCTTCATCTTTCATTGAGAAGAAAGATGAACATCCAGTCTTCATAACTTTGTTGTTGATGCAACATCGTTTTATTACACCATGTTCCTGTGGTCTATCAAACCCATTTCCTGATCTAGACTAATTAGTTAGATAGTTTAATTTCTAGTGTACATCAGATGCTACTGATAAATGAAGTATTTTAAGATACATTTATCTCCAGCATTTCACATGTAAACCTGCCTAGCATCAGCAGAGTTCAGGAAACTTTCGGACATCGGACATGTCCGGTATTTTTTTCTTTGGTGCGGTAAATAAAGTCATTTCCATCGGTCATTTTGTCCGACAGTTTATTTCGTCCATAATATTGTAAAAATAGGGAAATATCGACTGTACATCGATCTTTCGAAACCATCACCGACGTTTTCTCTGCTTACAAGCAAAAACAGCCGAGTGAACACGACTATATCCGAATAACAATAATATCGCGAAATCTAGAGTAAGGAACCACTTTATGAATCAAACAAGTAATGAGCCATGGTAAGCAGATAATGGAAAGCGAAAGTTGTGATTTCGTTTTCGTTTTCTAAATTCAGTATCAAGATTTTCGCGGGTTTAGTGTTTCGGTAGTCAAGGTCCCCTAGCCTGATGGCTGCGGGCGCTGCTTACATGTTACTGATATTAAATAGTCTCGCCTTCAGGTCTAGGCGAGCTTAATGTCTTGAACTGGACAGGCATCCCAGATTTGGGATGCTCCAATCACAAGCTGTGTCTCTCGGTCACTCTCGGGTACTTTTGAGTCGTTGTCTCTCATTGGTCAGTTCTACAATTTCCAAAGAACTTGTCCAACCGGACGAGTGATTTTTATGAGCCGGGCAAAGGACATCATGATCTAAATTAGATCCTGATGTCCTTTGCATAGATATTTTATTTAGATTCTAATGTTGACAATAAACTTATTTTACCCTAAAAATAATGTTTTTTTCTGACGCATTATCTTGAGACATCGCAAAATGATTAATTTTAATTCGGTCCTGAAAGAAAAGTCCCGGTCCTGTAAAGTTTGGGCCCTTAACAGGACATCGGTCCTGTAAAGTCTGAAATTCTTTCCTGTACTCTGCATCAGACATGGTGGCAGCATCCCTTGCTGCAGTACATGTCAATGATGCCTTAGTTTGCTACTCCCTCTGTACAATTTGTTTGTTAGTTTTATTAGCTCTGCCGTTCTGGTTTTTCGTCTACTTTTTCTCTGTTATCCATCTGTCATATACTTCGATGGCCTGTTCTGTTATACCCAATGGGTAATAAGTTATGATGGCAGGTTTTCTTAAAATGCAAGCTAGCCAGCCTAAATAACACATGGACCCTTTTGAGTTTGTTTTCTCTTTGTAATATATACCTGACCCCCGAGTTATTATTGAAAAATCTCTTGTGCTATGTAGACCTTGTGCGGAATGGGAACTGCTGTTACAAACTTCAAAGCAATCAGCAAACCTACCGCATTTTCTTTAAAACCAAATTGATGTCTGGTGGGATCTTAGATTGGAGAGGTTATCCATGACCTTGACATAATTCTTAAGGTCACACCAAATAAGGAATATCAATACTTGTAGGTGGCATAGTTTTGTCTATTTTACATGTGGAATGTTAAACATTTGACCGTTTGTTTCTCTTGTGTGGTTCAATTACTTGGTCAATGTGACAAGATTTCTCTGACCCTTCAGTTTATTTTTTGTTCGAATTATGGTCGTTTTTAGCAACGTAGGCTATGTACGCCTTGACTCTTCAGAGTGTGTCAATGTAAATATATATATGAACATTATGATCTTGTCATAACGTTTGATTAAAAAATTATTTTCAGCTTAGTCAGATTTAATCTCAGGTTCTGCTCTTTCTTGTCTCATGGGCAGATCTGACATGTTTTGTCCATGATATGTTAGTCTGAATCATATGCATGGATTGAATAACTAGAAAATGTAATATTAATACCAGCTTATGGGCTCTCTGAGTAATGGATTCTGCAAAATGGACCCTTGTTTTCATAGCTCTCACCTCACAACACCTGTATAACCTCATATCACACGTTTCACATCACAAAACCTGTATCACCTCTCAACATCTGTTTCACCACATAACTTATGCTTTACAACACATATCATCCTATCATATCACATCAGAACATTTGTGACACTCGTGTCACTTCATAAAAACGTATCACTTCCCAACACCTGTATCACCCTGGAACATATGTCACTTCACTACACCTGTATCACCTTGCAACACCTGTATCACATCACAACACCTGAATCTTCTTACAGCACCTGTATCACAACACCAGCATCACTTCAAAACACCTGCATCACCTTTATCACTTAATAACATCTGTATCATTTCACAACCCCTGCATCCCTTCATAGTGAATCCCTTCACAACACCTACATCACCTCACAACACCTGCATCACCTCACCACACCTGCTTCACCTCACAACACCTGCATCACCTCACCACACCTGCTTCACTTCTTTTCCGTATTGCATCATACCATCTGCATTAACACAACACGTTACAAAACCTGTATGACATCTACACACCCCAGTCCATTCACCCGGCCATGTTGGTGAGTTGTCTAGAATGCAGTCTGGTATCCGCATCCCTTCCCAGACCTTGTTGGCTGGTTCGTAAGAACAACACATAATTCTTCATCACTGCATCACTACCAGCAAAATTCTATGTTGTACAAATCATTAGCCCCTGACAACATACCCACTTGTTTCATTTACTCTTTTGGCATATTAACAGTCATGTGTTTTCCTCATTTTGTGTCAGTCCTGTCACCCGTCCAAATTACATCCCGGAAGGTGGTAAGGAAAAGCAGCGCCATCTAGTTGACCTGTATCATGACATGGCTGGTCTCCTTGACGACGCTCCTTGACGACACTGCTTGTGGGAGACTGTTCGTCATGGCTGGTGTTAGGCTTAATTATAGACTCTTAGGGAGTTAATGTCGAGAGTTTTACCAAATGTCCTCGTGCTGAAAGCAACTTGGACAAAATCGCTTGTTTGTTTGTAGGTAGGCTAAATTCTAGTCGACGAAGAGGTGCTGAGAAAAGTATGCTCATGTTAAATCTGATAAAAAAAAACAGGCCACTTCTGAAAAACGTTGTCACACCTTTAAAACGAGCTTAGGCTCCTACACCCAATAGTTCTGGTGACTATACCTGACCCAATCGTGGCCCGGTGCTGCGCGACATCAGATATCCTCCTCCCCGGCATGTTACCGAGACAACTGCTCGTTTGTTAGCTCATTTGTCAGCAATTATAACACGATCCCTTCTCCTCTTCGTATTTTTCTGAAGTGTCGGTAAGGTCAGAGTTGAGATGGGGAGATGACTTACGACTGGACGATGGTGTCTAGCAGTGGTATGTTGGGAGTCGTGTGTGTGGTCTCATTGACTGCGCGCTACTGTTCAGCATGAGTTGGTAAAACAGCACACGTGTCAAGCCTATTTGCTCTGTTAGGGGCTTGTAATAATTGTCATCTTTCGCATGCCAACTATCAGATGATTTAAATGCCGTAAAGGTGGTGTTTGTGAGGCGGCGAGGAGAATGATGGGCGTAGCTAAGGATGCAGGACAGCGCCATGCGTCATGGCATTCGAGCCCGGGCTAGAGGTAGCTGTGGCCCGGGGCACACCGCCAGCGAGGTGGGGTGGGCGCCGCAAGTAGCCCGAGGCTGGCTATCGTCTGACCGACGTCCATTCCAATTTCGCTCATTTATAGTGATTGAAGCACAGTAGTAGGATTCGCAGGGTAGTCAAGGGGGTGTGATTGGAGGCACTTTTCAGCTGTCATCACCACTTATATTGAAATGTTTTTGGTGTGGGTATTTTTACAAATATCCATCCACAATATGGCTGGATGTTCGCGCGCCTTATGCCTGGGGCGGGCTATAAGTTCTGACCGCCTCCAACTTGTCTCCTTCGGGCTGTCGCGGTATTCGCCTTATACCAGCAATCCGGTTTAAATTTCTCGGCATATCCGGAATGAAGCGCATTAGTACTGAGTCCGGATGACTTAATGACTTTGCATCAGTCAGTGTATAGCGCGACCTGAGCCACAACGCGTCACCCGAGTCGCTTGCTAATGATCACCAACCCTCGCCCCTAACTGCTTTAGACGCTATCACTATTTTTTGTTTGTCCGGTATAATGATAAAAATAGAAATCCGTCATGTTTGTATATGAATATAATAAACTATTCTATGAGGGCATAGATGTTCAAATAATGTTCACATTATTACGATTCACTGGGCTATGTTATGACGGAAGTGTCTTCTCCCAGTCAGGGACGTCTCGCTCATCTGTCAGTATATTACTATAGAAGAAGAAATGACATTCCAAACCCGACACAAATGGGACTGTGTTATGCATGTCCCTATTTACAGCCGTCTTGTTTATTATACAATAAAAAAACTCAATAATTTAGCCTCATTCACAATCTGTAATGGATTTATTTTCCCTTTAATGGGGCTGAACGTATCAAGTTTGATTTGGATGAACCAATCACATTATTTATATTGTATAGAGGCCTTATTCTGTCGACCAGGACCGCTGACGTCAGCGGCTATGATCTAGTTGTCAGCAGGTTCATCCGAAGCGGGCTAATTATGGATATTTCGGGGTAGTAATGAACCCCCGTCCTGAAATCGTTTGTTTCCCGCCGCACGCCGCTTTACGACCGAGCGAAGTCATCACCGACACGCCTTTTGTTATTTATAACGCCTTTATCGTATTGTAATGTCCCACGGTGTCTTTAATCACCATGGACATCAATTATTAGATTTAAGACGTGTTTTTATCCAATCGTGTTTGTTACAGCTGGTTGTGGTATTGCTATATTCTCACTAACAAGAACGGCACGGAGTTATACTTACCCTCCTTGGAGCTCGGAAGCCGCATGTGGGGGTCCGAGCGCGTGGTAGTTTACATTATTGTTGGCATTTCGGGTCGCTGCATGGTAACGGATGTTGGGGTACCGTGTTGGCTCGGATCCCGCTTCTCAAATCACAACCGGTTTTAAATCTCAATCTCTCCCAAATTATCATGTTGTGAAGCATTTGGTTAAGTTAATGATAAAATCGGAGTGTAATATCTGTTATTTATATCTCACTTACACACGATGACACTATCGGCATAACTGGACGTAAATCGGCAACCAGCCAATCACAGCCAACTTACTGCTTAAATGAGGTTATTGGCGGGAAATACTGAAGAGGAAGTTTCCTGTTCGTAGTTAATGCGATCTTCAAAGAAAAACAAATATTGCGGGCATTGCACGTGTTTGTCTGTTTGGTGATACGAAGAAAGTGATTGGGCAGAGCGGTATTGTTGCAAGTTGTAGTTAGCGTATTCATTTGATAAAAATGAAAAGATTGTTGTTGGTCACGTGATTTGAGCATCATTGTCGGCGGTAACCTTATACAAGCCTTTTCTCTCTCCCGTCACTCACACAGCGCAACACGTATATCGCTGTACCGCGACCCCCTGACCTGACCTTCTTAATTATCAGTTCATAACTGTTTTAACAAAAATTTAGTTACGATGTGAAGAATGACGAGGATGCTTCATGTGACGAGCATTGGGGTTGGGATAATTGTGTGATCCGTGGATGATTGGAGCATGGTCTCCCCATGAGGTCCGTACTCTGTTCGTGTAACAATGACACTCACGTAGACTGACTTGTCGCTACTGGTATTGTTATCTGTAAGTCTGGCCTGTCTACCTTTCACGTCATCGCCTACCTGATACCTCTGCATTGGCGTTCCCACCATTGTCAGCCTTTGATGAAGTCGCCCCTGTTGTGATTCGCCAAATCACTACCGCGCCAATTAGGCCGCTTTGAAGCATGTGCAACTTGCTTCCCCGACTACGTATTCAATTGTGCCGGGAAATGACGATATGCTTATTGTTATTCGACCTGTGAGAGAGGATATGGCGCGGGAAATCAGCTCATCTGTGCCGAACCCTTCCTGTTATATGAAGTGGAAAACGTCTGGGAAACCAAGCAAAAAATCATGCCGACCCCCCGGGTTGCGCCTTACTCAATTGGCCTCATACGTGTAGTGATTAAACGAATGGCTGGAGTAGTGAAATAGCTGACCTATTGAAAACACCACCGCCAAATTATAAGCCACGTTGCTCACTTCCCAGGCAGTTTCTCTTGGAGCGACTGAAATGATGACAAGGCAGTGCTAGTCGTCGGCGAGCAGTCGCTAATCCCGTGACTTGAATCGGTTGTTAGTTAGACTGTTACCTGTGGACGCGATACTGCCGTATTGGACCAGGCGGTGTGTAGTAGGTTTGTAGGGGAGCGAGTATTGTAACGAGGCCCATCTTCCTCATCACTGCTCATATGTTATATCATGGAGTTATTACTCTATGGTTTATATCCTGATATGACGTTGTCTCCGTCATCTTCTATAAATAGAGTCAACCCAACAGGTAGATCAAGTCACCGTCTCCGCTGCCGGAATATCCGGTTTTCGTCTGTGTCACTTTGAGATCACATCGCGCTAAAGCTGCATGTTGTTGTAGCCTTACGCCCGTACACCCCTCACAAGTTGCTTGGCGGGTCGAGTTTATGTTCTGAGTTTTGATTAGCAAATTGTCAAATCATCACTTACCACTGAAAACCTTGTCTATAAGCTGCTAGAAAGTATATTATCTTCAAGCTGGGGTTGTTGTTTTTGTAACGACCGCCTCTATGCCTGGTCCACCGTCCGCCTATCGATATTGTTGTTTTCTCTGCTTCCATAAAAGTATATTAATTTTTGTTTAGGGTAGCAACATTGTATGACAACTGTCCGTGCCTCTGAGTGTATGCGTGGAGCATCTGTTGGTGCCCGTCTTCTTGAAATATGCAAATGAGTGATATTTGTGTTCCTATATGTGATTGGCTGGTTGCCATATCTATAAGCGGTACAGACTTTTCCGAAAATCTGAAATTTTAGCCAGGAGGAGCAAAACATCTGTTGCTGTGATTGGTGTGTTGATAGGAGACTTGATTTTAGGTGGCCTGTGGGTGGCACATACTATAGAGCTGACGGAGTCGGTGATCAGCGGGAGGGGTGGCGGCTTGAAGCTCTTGTCTGGGTGCTGGTCTCTGATTGGCTAATGGCCCGCTAATCTGTCGTATACTGGGACGCTGAGGTGTGACTACATAAAGTGGGGTTTTTAGAGAAAGTCATTAACTAGTTGAATGTTTGCTGGTGATGCGGGGTTAGTTAACTCGATCGGAGGATTCACCATAAAGGCATCTTCTGCTATCTTTACCGAGACATCTACTCAAGCTGGTAGCGTATGACGAGTCGAGTTGACCATTTGCCTGACTCTCGTCCGATCATCTTAGAAGTGTGCCCAGATATGAACCAGCAGCTTTCAGAAGCATTCGTCACTTTTGCTGCGATCGAAGCAAGCTAAGGATGCGCAGACTCTGAAGTTTGGATTGCGTTGTAAGCTCGGAATCGTCAGCCAGTACTGAATGAGGAGCGGGTTGTGGACGACAGACCTGTTGCTATTTGGAGGGAACTGCTGCATCAAGTGAAGGGCCTCGCGATCATGCCGGGTGTTAGCATGTCTCAATCGTATAAGTCATGTCGTCTGCATCCCTATCAGACAAATAATGGCTACCACGGAAACAATCACTATGACTACGAACACAATGACTGCAGTTATTATGACTACAATAACTACTACAATAGTAACTTTGATGACTACAGTGCCTTTGGCGTCGGTGACAGTGCGTACGTCAACACTTACGACGACACTTCCAAGGACTACTACGACCACCTAGCTTGTTGGTGGACACGGTAATCACCCCCTTCACTTCATCCTCACATCTCCCATTATCGATTCATCATCGATGAATTGATTTACCTATCGATTAAGCGGATTTGATTTCTAATCCTAAGTGCGCATGTATTATTTGGTGACGTGCACCATGTTTTTGGGGCGTGTCATTTTAAAATGATATGAATCCTCTTGAAACCCATCTGTTACGTTAATAATTTGTTTGTATGTGCGCAATAGCACACGTGTGATCGGAGCGGGATCAATATATAGGTGGTGTTGGCTGGGTGCGGCTGGGTGCGGCGGGATGCGGGTGCTGTTGTCATCTCGCCCATTATCCTCTCCCTCTCAGCCGCTCAGATCACCATCGCTCAGCTGACGATTGCCTGGATCTACTTGGCGCTGGGAATGACTCACTCAGACCGGGCATATTTTGGGGACACTGTGATTGGAATGAGAACGCAGCGATTCTTAATAAGCGCGATTACTTACGACATAACGGGCTATTTGGCATGATTTCGGTCGTGGTTGGGGATTTCGTCTATTCTTGTTATGGCAGCATATTCGTTGTGACCATGAGTCATACCATTGTCAACAATTGTTTTTAGCGTTGGGTTGGGGAACAGCATCTTGACTGATGGCGGTGTTTTAGATTTAGGTCTGTTCGTATGACGAGAAGCTAACCTTATGCTTCCTCAATGAACTGCGCTTACGCGAGCAACAGACGTTGCAAGCAAAGCCTTTTTTATTTACGCGACAACTGGGCTCGCGTACATCTCTATAGATAACAGAGCGAGTTTCGAGGCGACCGCAACCAGTCGCGTGTCCCGGCACTGCCTGCACTGCATTAGCTTGGTCCCAGACCATCTGCTTGTCAGCCCAGCAACATCGACAAAACATGTATTTTGACAACGCAACAGGCGTCATCGATAAATTAATTGTACGTACAAGAATGAAAGCTGTATATGTACACAAACACACACTCGTCAGGTGTACTTCTCCCGTGGCATGTCGTATACAGGGTTATATCTTTCTTCCTGCTTTTCTCGAGTATTCATTGCGTCACTAGCGTTCCTTTTGCGATCTCTTCCATGTCTCATGAAAGAGTGGACCTCTGTTTGTGGGCGAAGGTTTCCTGTGTCGCCGCGAGGGCGGGGCGTTATTCTTGCTTTGTTTACAATTTGTTGGTATTATTTTTTTTTCTAACTCTATCCTGGGCCTACCACCGCCCACGTGACGTTCAAGTCCGTTTAGTGCGTGTGTCCATTGCACCCGTGCCTTTGAAATAGCATGACGCTGCGACGCGTCGCTATATCGCCTTACGTGTTCCTATCTCTGCTGCTAAAACACCTCACCGTCATCGCCTTGTGACGATACACGTAAATGGCGCAGCTATTTATAGCCATTCCGATTGACATTGAGAACACCGTCAATGCACAAGGTGTTTGACTATATTTGTCATCCTATAGTTCTCGTTATTAGCATTCACACTATCGTTTCATAGCTATGTGGACTTTGGGCCGTTACCATGGTTACGGAAAAGTGTAAGTGTCTGAACGAAATGAGTGTGGCACTGATCGACTTCATCCGGATCCGTTCCGTCAGGTGATTCGTGAGTAGAGATTGGTGGAGATGGCCGGTTGGAGTTGGCTCGTGTCCGGATGGGATCACCTCAACAGGTAGACCAGTGACACTGCTGAGTGGCTTCTCCGCTTGGCTTAAACAACACGGTGTTCTATCTTGGCATCTGGAGGTAGCGAGTTGTTTGTTATGACTAGAGGTAGCGAGTTGACACTGCTCGTGTCGTTGCCATGTGCGTCTTACGGGACCCGCCTTCCACTTCATCTTCTAATCGTCACCTGATAGGAGTACTTAAGTAATTAGCCGGTTTGTGTTGCCCGAGTCGTGCCGCGTTCGTTCGGCCAGCGCCGACTCCAAACCTTCAGTGACTAGAATGAAAGTTTTGTATATTTTGAGGGAAGCTGTCATCTTGAAATGTGTCAAGTGCTGCTTCAGCAGTGATAAAGCACGGATATGGAGTCAGCGATATTGTTTTCCGATAATTCGACTAGCGCAGTTATCGCTGGGGCGAGTTGTGCTCTAGAGGATGATGGACTTACTAGTATTTAATCGTTCGTCTGATATTCGCGGCATTACTTGCCATATGTATTTTACATATCGTCATCGAAATGTGTGAATATATTATGCTGTGAACCTGTATTTATCAGCCATCATTTGCATTGCTTACAGCCAAGGTGAGCTGGCGTCGCCCAAGGTCATATCGCAGTCACAGACGACCACAGCCTCCAACGCTCCCGCCATGGCCAAGTCACTTCCGTTCCGTAACTTGCGCTTCAACCAGAGGATGGATTTGGAACGGAATAAGTTGGCCGAGCAAGAACGACAGCAACTGCTTCAACAGCAGTCTCGTTCTCACGCCGACGTCGCCATGGCGCAGAGCACAGCCATCGAAGTGCCCACATTTGTCGCCATGGAAAGTGCTCTTCCACCTGCCCAACAATCAGTTTCCAAGGTGAGCAAACATATCATGCCAGAAAAGCCATCGTAGCCATCAATGCAACAGTAACAGTCATTATGATCGCCACTAGTCCGCCGGTGATCTGGTGACTATTTGCACTCGAGCACAGGCCTTGTTAAAGGTGCATATTTAAAAAAACCGCCCATCTATACCCAATGGAAATTTGGCTGAAGGGAGAAGAGGTAGACTGGAATTTTGTTTGATTGTCAGAACGTGACGTATGCTGTGCCCCCTCCCCCCCCTTTCAACCTCCCCACCCCACCCCTCTCCTGGTGAACGCTTTGCCACCACTCAATCCCAAGCTCCATTCACAGGGGGCACTGTGATTTACTCCACCGCCAAGAATGCAGGTAGATTGGCTCCATTAACTACTCTATAGCTTGGGTAACCACTGGCGTGAGGCTGGTAGAATATTGGGGTGCTGTATATTCTCTGTCTTCAGCAACCAACTCCCGATCGTTTCCTCAGCACACAGCCTTCCCCATCACTCCGCCGGCATACCGTCTCTCCCTACACCTATCACTGCTTTGATGTATTGCATATAAAGCACACGCTCACCTTATCACCCATTCACGCGTCATTACATTGGATAGCCCAGATGGTGGGGACGTGGTACCCCAGATCTAAGCAGCGCCCTGTTCTTGTCAACACCTCTTCTCTTTAATTGACCACGAGTAGTACGGAATGATGACCTTGATTCGGCTGCCATGTCTCCAGCGTAAATCATTGATTGGCCTACAGTTTACAGCAGTCTTACTTTAGTACAGCTTTAGTGGCATGAAATATGATGCGCCTCCCTCCAGGACGTGACTCCCCATTAACTCACTTCTTCCACTTTTTCCCCATCAGTTAAATGTGTAAGTTGTTATGAATATACTTAACGGCCAGTTTACATAGAAGCTTTCATCGCGTGTATGAATGACATAAGTTAGTGGAGCAGTCCTGGCCATCCTGTGGGGTCATTGGCTAGTCACCAAGCGCTGATACACCTGGTCACAGCGGTTGTACTCTGAGCGAACTTCGCGTTGATCTCGTCTCACCCCGCTCCTGGGAGATATAACCCCCTTGTCCTCAGCTCACCTACCCGTAATGTCATTGTCAGTGATACCCACTTCCTCGTGCTCTTCGCGGCTTATCGTCTTCTTGCGCCCTGTACCAGCTTAATTTGGCCACTTGGTTACGTTCATCTGCACGGAACTCTCCTGTATATTCGCCGCTGCGAGGAGTTGGCATTGCCCAGGTTTTGTTGCTACTCGAATCAAGGGTTTTACAGCAAGGAAGCATTTTAAGTGACGATTTACCTGCTCGGTGGCCCACATGGCTTGTTTGACTTGGAACTAGCGCGCTCTGTTGTCGGGTTATTAGACCCGAGGATTGTGCGCAACAAGTCTGTACGTCCATCGTCGACCTCACTGCAAGGGCATCTTGTATTTAATTGAGGACTATGGTTGTTCCTACAGGTGCTATGGGCAAGGTGCATTCCTCAATACCATCCTCACATACAGTCACGCGGTGACTCTGTTGTGACTCAGCTGTATGACTTGATTGGCGCTCAGTATCCATGATAAATGTTCATTGTCTGTGACAGGTAACTCAACTGGAACACCCAACTCGCTACCATCTTCAACAAAAACAGCTACAAGTGCGACGGGTTGGCAATGGCAAGAACTGCGCCATCAATTCACTGCCGGCCGAACTGCACGCCACCTTGGGTGGCGGTGGCATTGGGCGGGCGACCCTACTGCCCGGCTCGGCACCTACTGCCGGGGACCCCGACTCCCCGACATCGATGGGCATGAGCAGCGCCGCTACCAGCGTCTCTGAGGTGAGTTTCCGTCGGATTGTTGAGGACAGTTTACATGTGTTAGGTAACTTGGTTATTTGGTTAAGTATTGATTTCATTTTTGCCGAGTTAAGTGAGCACCAATGGTTGTGTGAATCTGATCCCCGTTCACCCACTAACCGTCGTATGTGGTCCGTGTCTTGTGAAGTTGGCTGCTAGACTCGCCATTGTCATTGATTAAATCCGATGCTCCAAACTTGGCAAACAGTAACTTGATTATATATTTATAAAAACCGTATATAGGTGTGAGCTATAGAATGGGTAAGTGTTAGGGTGAATATTCTAGTCGGCATCGAACATCCCCGCAAGCAGGAAACGTTGTGTCCATAGAAGGAGGTGCTACCTCTTTCCTGGTCGTGACCGTGAGCGGAGCCACGATGTGGTGGTGAGGCGCGTGCTATGAGCTTGTAGACGAGAACGCATGCTAGAGGTCGGCTCGTATGACGCGGATATGCAATTACATTCTCCAGAAATAACAACAAATAACGTTGGTTTTCTGAGAGCTCTACACCATTGGTGGGTACGTTTAGTGGATTATTCGTGCTATACACGACATAAGGGACACCTACTGGGGCGCTGACCCCGTGTGACCTACTCACCCGCCAACTCTTGAACATCATCACCCAGTTCGACCCTCCTTACTCGGTTCTACACTTCGGCCCGGCTATTGACGTTATATTTGACTGGCGTTATTGCTGGCTGTTCGTGCGATTATTAAACGATCGTGACCCCTTGTGGCTTGCTTTCCTTAAGTAGATAATACACTGGGGTATGCACAGGCACTGGTCTGAGAGGACGGACGTATTATGACTCGGAGTGTCGGTGGTGGGGGCCGGGGTGCTGTTGGTTACCGCTGAACGCAGGGATTCTGCTGTAGTGATACGTTTAACGGAGGCAGCGAGAAGAGTCGGTATGTATCCCATCAGTAGACTTGGATATGTGTGTCTGGTGGAGATTGCATTGCGCGGGGTGAGGGGGGGGTGGGGGTCGTTAGGTGTGAGATGGACGATGCCTGTCGACTTAGGTTTCCAACGACCCCACATGCCTGGCGCATTGACCCTAGATGGGACACTGTCCACTGATTGTACAATTGGTGTTGGTCAATTGGATCTGGCGGATGGAGATGTATGGTACGTGGAGTAAGGGCTTTGATGGATTGTATCCTTGAGAATTGAGAGCGATGATGTCTAGGGTGACGCCGACTGTGGCGTTGACGGATGGCTCTGTTTGTGGTGCCGGAGGTTAATGACCTCCACGCGACGCGTCGCTGGTCTTGACGATGTTTAGGAGTTGATGAGGCTGAATGTGATGCGTATGATTAAGCGATGGATAAGATGGATGCTGTTGACGTGGACCACGCCCTTATGGAACAGGTACAAGCATTAGTATCAGCAGGGTGAATACACCGTAATGCAGTCATCAGCTTCACTCGCTGACTTTCTTACTCACTCACTCGTTCACACACTCACTCATGAATTTACTCACTCATGAATTTACTCACTCATGAATTTACTCACTCACTCACCCCTTTTGTCTCTCACTCACGCGCTTCTGTAAAGCTCACCTTTACTCGCGCTTCTGTAAAGCTCACCTTTACTCGCGCTTCTGTAAAGCTCACCTTTACTCGCGCTTCTGTAAAGCTCACCTTTACTCGCGCTTCTGTAAAGCTCACCTTTACTCGCGCTTCTGTAAAGCTCACCTTTACTCGCGCTTCTGTAAAGCTCACCTTTACTCGCGCTTCTGTAAAGCTCACCTTTACTCGCGCTTCTGTAAAGCTTACCTTTACTCGCGCTTCTGTAAAGCTCACCTTTACTCGCGCTTCTGTAAAGCTCGTGAACTTCCTGAAGTTGTTGACATGGCTGAATAACGCCAATGTTGGACTGTCATGTTTGAGTTTCCTTATTGATTTACTCAGCAATAGTTCATCGGTTGCCTATCGGATTTCGGTGTCTTGAGAAGCGGACTTTGACAAGATGACCTTAATGACTTGTATCTGATCGACACCACAAGAGCGGTCCGCCCCTGCCTGACTAATGTCCGGCCCCTCCCACTCCCGCGCTATCCATTCTCTACTCGCGCCGCGGCCACTGTTGGGACCATGCCGGCCAATGGAGGGTCATCACCCTCCCCGTACTCCGTGTCGCCGGACGACACTTCATCGTCATCCACCTCATCATCCGCTGCTATGCCGGACGACGCGCAGCGGGTCGTCGCGCGAACGGCGCGTCGGACTCGCGCTAGTACAGCAGGGCTGCTTCCCTATCTTAACAGGAGTATATCAGCGCCCACCACAGGATCTCATCTGTCCTTCTCCGAGCTAGCCAACATCCGGCTCCTGTCACAGGGAGCAATGGTAAGCCGGCTATCTGGATGGGTGGCGTGGGGATGCTGAAGCATGCATGGAGGTTATGGTCTCCATGGTTACGAGTGAAGGCGTCGTGGGGATGGGGATGATCGGTGACGTACTCACATAGTCATTCATTGAAGTGTATCCTATCGGCTTTGACCTTGGTTACAGGTAGATGACCTTCTGCATGACATTGGTGACATAATCAGCCTCGAGTCCGTGGATGCAACGAACGACTCAGACCTCGTCGACCCATTCACTCAGGTATCTCATACGGTAAGTGTCTAGTTGCACTCATCCTGCACATCTCCACGCAGTCTCCTCTTGCCAAATACCGCAACCTGATCAGTGTGCCCAATGAAAATAGCACAGACAATATGTATTGGCACGACAACTGAAGGAAACGGAAATATACGCCATATGATACGCTTTGCATTATATCTGGGCTGGGTGGCGATGCCTCGCATGGCCATGTATGCATATATAATCCTTCAAGTTCCGTATGAGGTTTTCCCATGGGTATGTGGCCACAGCAGGATGTGTGAAGTGAAAGTTAAGCGCTTTGATATGAGATATGAGTGAGTGGGTGGGTCAGGCCGGGTACTAACACCTATCTCGACACTTTTCATATGGTGAGCATGGGTATTCCTCACAAGGCTAATAACTAGAGTTTATTTTCATTTTCACAGTCTGTTTGTCATTGTGGTGCAGTGAATCCGGGGTGTGGTTGTTCAAGTTGTCATTAGCTCTTGATAATCGAGTCACCATCATGTTGCAAAATGTCAACATTTTCTTTGAGGTTGACCATCTTTCACAGTCATCAATCTATTGTATATAGTTAATAAGTTATCATTGTATGAGCCTGTGTGTCTGAGGGACGTGGTTCTTGTTGCTGAACTTGTTGTGTTTCACTGCCACTGTCTTAACTCTGCCTCTGTATCCCACTGCAGCTGCCCCATCATGCCAACACCTACCTGGATCACCTCTACGAGGCAACGAGTCCAGGGGGCAGCACCGTCAACATGACTGGCTTCTCCGAGAAGTCCTCGGCTTCATGTCCGGAGGAGCGCACTCCGTCACGACGTGGAGGGCGTCAGAGAGAGGCAGCCCCGGCATTCATGACAGATGATGAGGCCAGGATGTGGGCCAAGGAGCGGCAGAAGAAAGACAACCACAATCAGAGTGAGTTGTTGATGCTAGGGCATCAGAGTGAGTTGATGATGCTAGGGCATCAGAGTGAGTTGTTGATGCTAGGGCATCAGAGTGAGTTGATGATGCTAGGGCATCAGAGTGAGTTGATGAGGCTAGGGCATCAGAGTGAGTTGTCTAGGGCATCAGAGTGAGTTGATGATGCTAGGGCATCAGAGTGAGTTGTTGATGCTAGGGCATCAGAGTGAGTTGTTGATGCTAGGGCATCAGAGTGAGTTGATGATGCTAGGGCATCAGAGTGAGTTGTTGATGCTAGGGCATCAGAGTGAGTTGATGATGCTAGGGCATCAGAGTGAGTTGATGATGCTAGGGCATCAGAGTGAGTTGTCTAGGGCATCAGAGTGAGTTGATGCTAGGGCATCAGAGTGAGTTGTTGATGCTAGGGCATCAGAGTGAGTTGTTGATGCTAGGGCATCAGAGTGAGTTGTCTAGGGCATCAGAGTGAGTTGATGAGGGCATCAGAGTGGTTGATGATGCAGAGTGAGTGAGTTGTTGATGCTAGGGCATCAGAGTGAGTTGTTGATGCTAGGGCATCAGAGTGAGTTGATGATGCTAGGGCATCAGAGTGAGTTGTTGATGCTAGGGCATCAGAGAGAGTTGATGATGCTAGGGCATCAGAGTGATGTTACAGTCATGTTTTACTTGAGGCTTTCAGTGTTTCTCAGTTTCTTTCACTGTTAATGATGTTGTGTGTAGTTGAGCGACGGCGAAGATTCAATATCAACGACCGCATCAAAGAGTTAGGGACGCTCGTCCCCAAGTTCTCCACCGACCCGTAAGTCCTTCCTCTCCTCCCTCATCCAGCCTTCTTACACACATAGCAAGAACACCTGTCTTACCTTTTTCTTGTTTCTCTGCAGTGATTCTCGAAACAACAAGGGTTCCATTCTGAAGGCATCCGTTGACTATATCCGTAAGTTGAGACGGGATCAGGATCGAGTGCAGGGTCTGGAAGACCGGCAGAGACAGCTCACCACCACCAACCGCAAGATGCTGCTCCGTATCCAGGTGAGCACTCCTCTTACACTCCCATCCCGCCAACACAAGCATTGTGACATCATTGTACTGATTCCTAATTGGGTGTAATGTTTCAATGTGTTAGCTGTCGTGGGAGTCTGTATTGTGGATCATGACGTTAGTGGGGTATAGGGGAAGACGATATTCTTGTGTTTTATCACTGCTCTTGTCAGGTTGATATTGCTTGGTCACCATGTTGAAGTGATTGCGTGGGTGTGTGACAGGAGCTGGAGATGCTCATGAAGTCTCACGGCATCTCGCACCCCACTATCGATGGCAGCTCCAACTCATCAGAGCTGCTGGCTGACGTCCTCCGTCAGACACCAGAATACAGAGGGGTGAAGCAGGAGCCCTCTGAGGATGTAGTAACACCACTCAGTCTGCCAGCATCCATACCAGACGAGCTGATGGATGACCTTGACACGTCTCCAGTGGTCACTGCCGTCGACCCGATGATGTCAGAATCGTGCCAGGCTGTGCTCGGTATCTCACAGAGTATGGACGATATGTTCTCCTAAACTACCCTCCCCGTCCAAGTCACACCCTCCTCGCCTCGTAATCATACTTCATGTGTTTTAAACGCAGACAGTCAGAAGCTTCTTGCTTCCATGCCATCTTTCGTAGAAACCCATTCTCTGTGCTGAACTGAACATTAAGTGTCACAGTGAGCAAATGCTGGGGTGCTTTCTTGATGCTCACCCTCTTGCTGTTTGTACCATGGGATGTTGTAGACAACCCGGGACAATGTTTTTACTCAAATGATTTTAGTTGGTGCAGCTGTTTTTTGTTGTTGGCAATCTCCTTGTGTACTCCAGTCGACCCTTGTTAATGTACATATTCACTTTACCCCAATACATCTGCTCTTTTACGAGAGCATGTTCATTAGGCTGCTCCTCAGGCTATAGCTATTAATGAAGTGTATGTTTTCCTCCTAGTGATTCAGCGTTTGAACTCTAGTTTATTCTTAACCTTAAACGCCTCTAAGGCGTGTGTGATGTGAAATCAAAGTGAGTATATTTTCAATTTCTCATCCAAATAATGTTAGTCTCTTTCATCGCTTTTTATCCAACTTTCGTTAGTTGTTCCGACCAATCGTGTTTGTTCATTCGGTTCTGATTTCAAATCATTCGGATCATAACGTCATATTGACATCATGACGTTATATCATACTTTTAGTCTATACCAATGTTACTTAACCTCGTTATGACCTATGCATTACCATAAGCGTCAGTTGTTTCCTTATGTACAAACGTGTTTATTTTGAACCTTAAGTTGATGTATCTAGATGTTTTCCAATTTAAATTTGGGAGCATAAAGCTGGAAATGTTGATCATGAAATGTGTCCAAAGGAAATTGTTAACCATTTATTTGATATCAGACTGATATTGTTTGTGTTAAGTATATTTGTACAAAGGACTGACAGTCTGTGTAAACTATCAGACATATGCAATAAAGATATATTTTTTAATGTAATCCGGCCATTTATTGTCATCTTGGATGTTGGGCATATTCCGAAAACACTGCATACCCAATCAAACTAAGAATAAAATTCCTATGTTGCAGTAGTTGTAGGTCGCTATCCCTTTGAGATTCACACCTGAACTACAGACCATACTGTTTATTCTAATTTGATGTGTTGTAGAGATTTCTCGGTTTTGCTCCCAATTGTTGAGTTTGATATAGCTACGGCCTGTCTATTGGAACTTGCTAAACTTATTACAGACCTTCGTTACATATGTTCAAAATGTTGTGCTAGGATTTTCAAATACATTACCCAAGAAAGTTTGGTGCTGGTGCCCAGGCAAGAAGACCGTGTGATCCATAGGCGCCCTTTTCAGGGGGATTACGAGGCAAAGGGTATTACACGGCTGAGGGTTGAGGAGACTTAAACACGATATCTACGACAGCGCTTGGATTACAAGTATATTAAATGATACTTTTTTACCAAAGCCTTCAGCCTATTATAATCATACCTAAATATATATTTACGATATGATTGGTCCCTGATAACTAAAAAAAATTTATGATATATGAAAAATCAGTACCGCCATTATTCGGAGGCCTCCACAAAATGTCAATTCACTTTGGGGACGTTCATTATTTATCTGTCGGGGAGGGTCCTACTTCATAATATATTTTATACTAAGTCATGCATGAATATGAAACCGATATTCACGTCACATTGAACGATGAGGTGATAATGGACGATGGTGGATGGGGATGGTTGTGATGCTTAGACAACTTCCCTATGTTGCCACCACCCACTTGGTGCAAAAGCGTTTCGGAGACTGGTCTGTGAAACCCACGCTGTCGAAATGAAGATGCTAAGATTTTCTAAAAGAATTTAACAGCGTGAAATTTACTTTCCAAAACTCATCAAATATCTACCGTGAAACTGGTTTAACTGACTGATTTGTATTGGCAATGATATTCATTTAGTTGAGTTCAATTGGCGTTCCGAGTAACAGGTACATGCATTCCCTTTTTACACGGACAACTTCTCTTATTTAAAGATGCATTTTTCGACGATTGTGTACAATTTTTTATCCCATTTCTGTGTTAAAATGAATCGTTTATAATCCTAACATGTAACCGGAAACACAAAATCATCTATGATTTTTTAATCATTACTTAACCTAGTAGGGAATCGATTGATTTTTTGTCATAACGGAATTTCGATGGTCTTTTAATAAATGCACCTTAAAGGTCTCATCAGAACTTGAACCTTGTCTAAATTTAATAGGTCAGGGGTCAAAGCCATGCAGATTTGATTCTTAGATTGCAAGGATGTTAACGTAGATGAGGTATGTGTATGATTTGGGCTGCAAGTTTGCTTCAGAGCTAATTGTGCAATCAAAACTTAACGAACAGACGGACAGACAGACTTGTCGCATATATAAGCTCTGCTGAACAGCTAAGCTTAAAATTGAGGTAAAATCAGTGTTTCCAAAAAACTTCTTTTAAAAAAGGTATTTAAAAAAATACAGTTGAAATTGCATATTATTTCTCAAATGAAATGATTAGTGTGGTAGGAGAAGGGTTAAAACAAATTTTACTTCAATTTTGGGGAGGGTCAATTATTTTTTCATTGTTTTCATTGTAAAATTGTAGGAACCCGACTCTCCCCGGCAGATAACTAATGACTCTTCTCTTACAGAAATGAGTATTTATACTCGGCAACCAGTGGCCCGAATGGACTGGAATATTTTTTATTCTTCATGTTTCACGTTATAACTGCGTACCTTATTGCAGGAACAATTTCGCTGCAAAGCAATCTCTTAGCTAATTTATGGTCACAGACAGACAGAAGTGATACAATATCATTTCGAGCAAATGAGTGCAACCACATGACTTATAACTCGCACAGGCCAGAATTTTCGGATATCCAATTTCGAATATTTATCATTTCATCAATAATTGTCAATATTCTTTTTTGAAAAAATACTTCATAAACCTATTCCCTACTGAAATCTAAAAAAAAACCACGAGACCAATCAGTGATCCTATGTATTTTTATGGCCATTGTCAAGTCCGATTTCTTATGTTTAATGGGACGTGAATCTTAAACCAATATGTCGTATGGTAGACGCTTTTTGGGAGTTAATACCAGTAATTGGTTGAGAGACGCATGCGTAGTCACTTACTCAGGTCGCTACTTATTTGAATAATTGTGTACACAAAGTTAGAAGCCTGTTTTCAAAGCGCCTTTATCGATTAATAATCGATTATGAGGTGTTTCCAATGAGTCATTTTAGCATCCACAAAAAACGGAAACAAAATACATAATGCTCCGAATGGCCGAAATGCGCAGTTTAAAGTAATTATTTACTTATCAAGTTCTTCATACCCTTCTCTGAGAGACAAACTTATTAATAATGAGCTATGGTTGATTGCAATGATAGTTTGTTAGAGATATTTTTCAATGCAAATATATCTTTTTATTTCTAAACAACAATAATATGAAAGTAATAAAATAGGAAATAATAAAATACAAATAACAAACTATATACATCTTAAAGAAGAAAGTAATGTGGAGAAACTCTCATCAAGTTAAGGTACAGACATACCAAGAAAAGCGAAAACATGCACAATGAATCGGTTAAATACTAAGAATTCACTAACTAATAAGCACACGCAGGGATATATAGGCCTACTACAACATGACAGTTACATTATGATACAAAGTGAACATCAATTTATTTTCAATTCGGCTCTTTAATGGAATGTGGATTTTCACTGATAGCGAAGAAATTAGTAAAAAAGAATAGCTGCATTGTATACTTGTAATGTATTGATATATCTACGCTATAAGCGAAGAAAAGATAATGGACATGGTTGGATTTTCAATAAATAAAACAGTATTGAGGTCAATAAGCAAAGTTGATGATAGCCCTGCCTTGCAATAGACCTTTCCTCATACGATCTAACACGGAATTGATATCATCCAGTTTACACAATTCCACTGGAGGATACTTTTCTATATTTTGCACAGAAAGTAATTCGACCACACTGCGTAGATTAGCCATGCTTCCTACCCGTATTCCATGAATTGATATAGATCTGGATATTAAATTGGGAATGGAAAGCTTAAGTTCTCCCCCATGTAGTCCAACAGAAGCAACAGCTCCACCACTGTGAAGTGAATCAATGGCGGTCGATAGGGTTTTTTGACCCCCAACGAAGTCAATGGCGGCGTCCATTTTGTTGAACCCTGACATTGTCGTGTGATCGACAAGGTCATCTGCGTCTGGTTTCCACAGAACCGCGTCATCTGCCCCATGTGCCAGTGCTATGTCGAGTCTGGACTGACTGATATCGGCACAAATGACTTTCACATTCTTATCGCAAAACACGGATTTGATAAGAACGATGACCCACATACCCAAGCCACCACAGCCAATCACAAGCAAGTTTGCAAAGCCGCGCAGGCGCACAGCAAGGTCAAGGGCAGCTTTCGTTTTCTGGATGGCACAGTAAGCTGTAAGGGCGGAACAAGGTAACATGCAGCCGATTTTGGGCGCTATATTACCAGGTAACTTGACAGCAAGCTCCCATTCGGGAACAGCAACATAGGAAGAATAACCACCACTGTTCGAACCCAGCCCAATATCTGTCGACCCGATGCTGTTGTTCTCACATAGCTGATTCTCCCCGGCGTTGCATGCTTCACAATTGCGACAACCCCTCCAGGGATAGATGATCACGTGGTCTCCGGGACGTATATGACACGAAGCGGGCGCTTCATTCCCTACCACTAGCACCTCGCCGCAGATCTCGTGTCCCAGAACCAGACCCTTATATGCGTCCACCTGACAAATATACAATATCATGCTAAAATCGATACCGTGGGAAATCTCTTTGATACACATTAATTGTGTCATCTAATGGCATGAGAAAAGTGAATGCTAAATATATAGATGAATTAATCGGTCAATAAGTAAAAACTGATTTTATCATACCTATTGCATCTCTCATACGAGCTGTTTTTCCACTACCCAAGTCGATTTCGTCATCCACTATATGCACGTCGGAATGACACACCCCAGAGCAAACTGTTTTCAGCAGGAGACCAGCATCAGGACAGGCCGGCACAGGACGTGACGTCACATTCAGTAGCCCGAACGCCTCTTGGATCTCAGCACAATTCATCCTTTCTGAATTCGGAGAAAACAAATCAAATATTATAAATGAAAAAGGCGTGTCCGCTGTGGCATATATTACAGCAATACACACATATCGGCGGACGTGATTCGTAGTTCAATGAGAATTGTCATGTCTGGGCGGTTTATCAAGATTAACACCGTGCGAAAAGGCTGAGTATTTTTCAACTCTGTTAGTCTGTTTGTTTGTATTACTGTTTGTCTTCCTGTTTGCAAGATATCTGGAAACATATTTTGGATATTTATTGAAATTTTCAGGGATGGTTGGTCACTGCACTTGTTCATGCAAAACGGGCAAAATGTTTTTGAATATGATAATATAATAAGTCAAGGACGTCTAATTATAATTTTCAAGGTTTGCTAAATATGAAGGCGTTATCTCACTCACTCATACAGTCAAACACTGACTAACACACACACCCTTTATCTCTCACATACTCATACACAATTACTATTTTATTCATTTACGCACACATATACGCACACACATATATACACATAAACGCTCATTTATTCATTCACACTTATACTGATTCACACGCAGTCTCACACATTATCTCTCTCTCTATCTTACACACACACACACACACACACACACACACACACACACACACACACACACACACACACACACACACACACACACACACACACACACACACACACACACACACACACACACACACACATTTACCCACTCACTCATTCGTTCATTCAGTCA
The DNA here is from genome assembly GCA_034190875.2 of Urechis unicinctus. Lineage (NCBI taxonomy): Eukaryota > Metazoa > Annelida > Polychaeta > Xenopneusta > Urechidae > Urechis > Urechis unicinctus. The sequence goes on along the minus strand of CM067343.1, from coordinate 64,344,269 downwards.
CTCATATGATTATCCATCGAAGGTTTAAACACTAGCAACGATCTATGTCGCCATTAAATACGACACAGGACTACTTACTCACGTCCGCTCTCTGGTCCCAGGGTTGGCTACAACCTACTCTTGTCGGCTCTCTGAACTAAGAGTGACTCCCGTCAGCTCTCCGAATCTTGAGTGGACTGTCCCACAGTTCCCATCGACGTGGCACCCACAGAACTGGTGCTTGGCATTATGCATGAGCTCTTCCGGACCCGTTTTACTTCACGGTCAGTACCAAGTCCATGCTTTTCGCTTTTTCTGTCTAACTTCGTAAAGGCACGAACGTGTGGATCTCGAGATAGGCCACTTTTACAAGTCGGTACCGTCAGACAATGGCGGATAATGTTACAGACGCGGCAAACAACAAGTCCATGTTTGTGAGTAGTTGTCTGGGGTCACCCGCTGTAGAGCAATGTTCGGGTGGTGATCTGTTGCCCTTAACAAGCTCACAGGTGAGAGACATAGTTCACTCTCCTGACCACACTACGCTCTAAAATATAGGCTACCACTGGAATGTCAAAGTCGCGTTCATACGGGTTTCAAGAACGGGAGGACGCAGTTGTGAAGTAAATGCCCAACTTTTATCAACGTTTCTATCCTGGTCGGATCGAAGTAAAATCATGCTGGTATGCAATTTCTCATGTTCGGCTGTAGAATTCGAGAGGGTGGTGGTTTACCCAGATGACTGGGTTGAGATCGGAGCCAACTCATGCTGATCATTATGGTACTCACTCCACTGACCTTCGCCCAGCTAAACAGTCACGGCTACATCATGCTTCTGTATTACTTGAGTTGAACGCATAATCAGGTCGCAAATTCAATCAGTGCTTAAATGGGAATTCCGCATTATACTCTCACGCTTTCTTCTCCTTACCCCTCTACCTGCATAAATGCAACCAACCTACAGTGTAGCAGGGCATCATGGCTATATCAATCATGTTCTGGCAAAAACAAGTTTCAGTAACCGTAATACACTAAAATTGAGGTTAGGTTGTACAAAAAGCAACAGGAAACAAAAACCGGACCATATTTATACCAAGCCAAAGTGAGAAAAAGGAACCATTACATACCAAATCCTCTGAAAAAAGACCCATTCATATACCAAATTTTTAAAAGGGTCATCAATAAATATACCAAAATCAATGATCCCAAACCATATCTAGACCACCTCGAGGAGCTACAAAGGACCCATCCATATACCAAACCAACGATTCAGAATGAAAAAGTACGTTTATTATGCTTAGCAACTGCAAAAAAAAAAAAGCAACCAAAAAACTTTGCTGATACCGTAGTCAGTCCCAACGATGCTCTGGTTCGTAACGGCAAGACAGTTAATTAAATAGCGGCCACTAAATAAACAGATGTGTGACTCGGGCCCGCAGGCTACCAACGAGCGCCCCAAGACGTCCGGCTCATGAGGTAGACGATATTGCAGGAAACAGTGGAAGGATAATGTACGGGCCTGAGCTTTCTGTTTGCGTATCATGCATAAAACTTGTCTTTGAAACAACGCAACCACTTTTAATGGCCACCATTGACCCAGGGGACTTATCAAAAAAACAAATATCCATTGCGATACTCGCTGTCAAAAATACGTACCTATTGGCATACCAGATCATTGCCAAAAAAACCGAACCATTGCTATACCTGTCTTCTAGAAATAACGACCCATTTGTATATATCGAAATGCCCCAAATTAGAGGCACATCCCCTCTAACCTCCACATAGAGAGAAACACCCCTACCCCCCGGCACATCCCCTCTAACCTCCACATAGCGAGAACCCATCCCCCCAGGCACATCCCCTCTAACCTCCATATAGCGAGAGCACATCCCCTCTAACCTCCAAACGAGAAACACCCCCCCCCCCCCCCATAGCGAGAACCCCCCCCCCCCCCCACCGGGACATAGCGAGAACCCATCCACTCTAACCTCCATATAGCGAATTACCCCCCCCCCCCCCCCCATCCCCCCACACACCCGGGAAGCTATGTTACAGCACGTACACATGGTTGATGCTTGCTTTGCAAGCACACACAAGCTGATTTCTCTATTTTTTAAATGTCGGTATGTAAATCAATACCCAAGTGAGAGGAGTGCATCGAATAACATCACAACACTGTGGAGTGATTTATTACATCAGGGTGGTGCTTAACAAAGCAACGATTCACGACACTATGCATGTTTCCTATAAGCACGATGAAAGTACGATTTAAGCATACAGGAGCCAGATCCACGAGTAAATCAAACCTGGGGGTCACATAACAATGATCAACCATAACTTATCAACGATGATAATTGGTAAATATTGTGTTGCTTGGGTGCACTGTTTATACCCTCAACGCAATGAATAGGAGTATGAAACTATGCCCGTTAGAGTTATCTGACGAGATTAAAATCCCTTGTTTATGTACACATGTATTGGTGTCAACGCCATGTTTAACACTGATACCCTCCGCAACAAGCCACCCTAATCTCGGACGAGTTGGGCTTATCTATCGGCCAGAAAGTTAGTACTTGATCGAGTCGTGTCCAAGCATGTTCCTCTGCTCACAATACTCGCTTATTCTCGAGTGTTTCAATCGCCCTATCGTCTCTGTTCAATGTGTCTTCCAACAAGGCGGTGTTTATCATTTTCAAGGTTAAAGGTTAGTTCCTCGCTGGAATAAGATGGTTAATAGGAGTCAATGTACAAGAGCGGCCGACCAAGGACACCCTAGAGGTTAAATAGGCGAATAATGCACTAAGTGTGACGTTACATCGCTGATAACGGTCCTAACTTTCTCATTAACACATTTTTGTTGTAGCATTCTATTCATGTCAGGGCGGAATGTCTCAGTTAGGATTTCTGACGTCTTGCATTTTGTCCTTAAAATTGTTTCTAGCTGATGAATCATCCATACGTTATAGCCCCAGCGATTCTCTAAATAACCATGTAAGTCTGATATTTATCCGATTCGTAGCAGCCCTATACACAACGTAAATGATATGTGAACACCAACTACAAACAGATTATAATTGAAATCTTTATTACCAATAAGATGAAAGTTGGCTACTTTAACCTTCGTCTATTTGACATTATCTACATGTGAACTAGATTTGTTTTAAAGGGGAGAAGAATTAGATTTAATATAACAGATGTAAAATTGTCTGTCCTTTAATCAAATGTCAGAATTGCACGGCCTTTAATCTCTCCTTTGTAGAGTTTACTAACAGCTGTATTGACATCTTCTATGTCAAAGATATCGATCTCAGGGGGTTCGAATTTGCCGGAAACAGCTGACATAAGCCCGACCAGCTCGTTTAAGGTTGTAAGCGATCCCGTGCGGTTACCCTGGATGACAATAGACCTTCCGATCAGTATCGGGATTGGAATAGGAAGTTGCCCGCCGTGTAGGCCTACAGGAAACAGGGTTCCTCCCGTGTGGAGGGAATAGAAGCCCGCCTGACACGTCTTGGGCAGCCCGACGTAATCGACAACGGCGTCCATGCGGCGCTGACCTGATTGAGTGCTGAGAGTTACCAGATCATCCATGCTGAGATCTTTCCCCCAGACAAGAACCTCGTCAGCACCCGCTTTCTTAGCAAACGCCAACTTCTCTTCGTTGACGTCGGCACAGATGATATTGATGTTTTTGAGTTTCATGATTTGTCGGACCAGCACGATTGCCCAGATACCGAGTCCCCCGGCCCCAACAATCATGAGATTACCGGAACCTCGAATGTCTCTAGCGTGTTCCAAGAAAGGCTTTGCTTTTTTTAGAACAGAAAAAGACGTCAAAGCGCTACATGGCAACATGCACGCGACCTGAGGAGGAATGCATTCTGGGACCTTGACGGCAATCTCAACTTCCGGTACTGCTATGTGCGAGCTGTAGCCGCCATTTTCCGGCCCTTTCCCGTAGTCAGTGGTGGTGCCCTTGTTATGCTCGCATAGCTGACTGTCCCCGATGGCACAGTTCTCACATTTACGACATCCACGCCACGGATACACCATCACGGTGTCCCCTACCTTGATGGGACAATCATCACCAGCTTCACTTCCAAGAGATTGAACAATGCCGCAAATCTCGTGGCCAGGAACTAAACCAACATATTTATCCCCTGCGAAACACATTAAACAAGACCATTAATAAACACAAAGAACTTCCCTTGAAAATAATTCATCATTGTCTTTATAAAAATTATTATTAAAAACCATATCGAGACAATCGATATATTCCAAAACTTAAGTCTGACATGTTCCATTGGATATGTCAAAGAACCTTTTACCGATGAGGTCTCTGAGTCTAATGGATTTTCCTTCCCCGATTGAAATGTCATCTTCTATGACATGAAGGTCAGTATGACATATACCAGAAAATAAGGTCTTCAAGACAAAGCCAGCAGCCGGTGCTTCTGGTACCGGACGTGACGTCACAGATAGTGGCTTATTGGGTCCTGTGATCTCAGCGCGTTTCATATCTGTTTGTCTGAAGGTGTAACAGGTAAAACAAACAAGATTTCATCTATCTAATTGCAATAACCAGATGCTGTTGTAATGCATAAATAGGGGAGTATTTTTACGAACAACTGCTATCTTTGCATTTTAATAATCAAAGTCGAGCAATACTTGAACGCGTACAAAAGGAAAAGAGACAATTCAGTCATAAGATAAATTCGATAATAGGTAAGTAAACGTTCACATAACCTGCTGTGCTTCTTTTCTCGAATAAATTCTCACGGTAATGTAGGTACGCCAATGTCATCCAGGACTTAAATAATCATCTCCTAACTGGTGATGTCAGAAGTAGATACCTTTGCACAGTACACGTGCGCATAATTTGGGGTAATCTGATTGCACTATGTTCATCTGAGCGTGTACTCATGAACATGCACTACAGGTAAAGTTACAGTTATCTTAGTGTACGGTCAATCACAGAAAATCATAGATCACATCGACATCATCAGGCTTAAGACAGACACACGTAGAAGAATGTGTAGATCCAAGGTTACTACGCCAAGAGGTGATGTATAATTCACGGGCCTAGAGCGTAATTATCACATTTAGCTGAGTGAAAACATGATAAAAACATCTATATTATAATGATCCGATTCCCGAATGCCTTCCGGTTCAAGAGGAATTACACATTTTTCGAAGTGAATTGACATAACGACATAGAGGAGGTCTTCTAGCGAGTATTGATAACCGAAACACATAGTGTACTCGTGGTTTGGGCCAGACAGATGCTAATAATTCAGCCAAACGGTCGGGTCAAATAGAGCCATTTAAGGTGAATTTAATCAAATATCATAAAAATTCTGCGATGAAATTGTTTAAACTAATTTATCAATGAATAGATTTGGATATCGTATATTCAAGTCCAATTAGAGACGACGGCTATTTTTGTGGTCGCTTATTTTGACAGTGCGTGAAGAATAGGCAGCAATTGAATAGTTTTAGTAACAAAGCAAAAATGGTAACAGAATAATAAAAATAACACGAAATCGCCCAGATTGCATTTTTATTGCAGCAAGCTTTAAAAACATGATATATTTAAGTATAAATGTGCCCTTTTTTACGCTACATACATAGTCTATCGCTGCTGAGGCCCAACACACACACAACACACGCACACATAGACACACACAGAGACACACACACGCACTCTCTCTCTCTCTCTCTCTCTCTCTCTCTCTCTCTCTCTCTCTCTCTCTCTCTCTCTCTCTCTCTCTCTCTCTCTTAACTTCTTGACAGTCCCTGTTACGCGTGTAGTGTATTGCCCCCAGATGCCCTCCAGTACATCGGAACTTCGGAATGATGATAGTTATCAAAATACCCACCAAAGTTCACTGATTCATACATGGGAGGTGATAAGGATGATCAGTCAGGCTAATGCTTCAACATGACTGCATGTTTCGGTCCGTGTGTTGATAATGTCAAGAATAACTGAGCATCGTTGTATGTGCATATGTTCGGGTGGTTTAATAGCTTTCAAAGATCGAGCGAATGATAATCCTGTATTTAAACAGTGTGCCTGCATGCCTAATTATTCACGAATTAAATTAGCGTTGTTTGCATACGTTGGTAAACACAATCGAAAGTGTTTGTTTGTTTGTAGATGATAAGATGGGAATTGTTAGATATAGCGGTCATCATTTCCCCCGGAGTAAATACCCACGTGCGTAGTAGTAAGCAACAAGACAGCCCAGTTCACGGCGGGCGGTACTGACACAGAAGCCAGCCGATCCATCAGCTGCAAGACTATAATCTGTTAATGTGGAGCTAAAATGTAAGGTTATGGTTCGGTAACGCAGCTTTATGCTCTGTCGACAATCTCATCTCCCTGCTACGACTCCGAATAATATTAGTAAGATACCACACATAGTACTTGTGATGGAGAAAGGGATGGCACGGCTATACATAGTCCAGAGAGCGTGTACGTCGATTATCTGACAACGACATTTCCAACGCGCGGTGCTCGCTGAAACCACCACTGCTATTAACATTGTTCATTGTAAATAACGATATAGTCATTTTTGTGGTGTTCTGCTGCAGGGTTCACACTGGAGGTATTGTTCTTATGCTTATATGGCTGTATATCCTCTGGGGTGGGGGTTGATGATCCCAATTAAGAGAGATTTTTCTGACCATACACATGCGAGAATGTATCCTCTCTTGGCTTAAAGGGTATATATTTTTTTCGTTCGTAGTGATTAAGTATTAAAATAACCTGGAATTCAGGCAATAATTAAAATAAAACTTCTTAAATGATATTTGGAGTTTCTTACCTACTGCAAAACGTGGAATAATTTGAAGATAGTCTGTATACACAGTCTCTGTTTTAGATTTGTTGTGAACTTGCTCGCATTAATATGAGAAATAGTAGCCGCTGAATGCTTTACAATCAAAAAGATTTGATAGAGTATCAAAAACACCCATCCCCATATACAATTTTCCGAGGGTAAAGAATAAAAGACGAACGTGAATGTTTTCACGCCTTAAAATCGATCCACAAATCAGTTGGTCTAAAATCGAAGCAGTTAAACGAACAAGTTGCTTCAACTCATGGTGAGCTATATCTGTATATGACAGGTTCATATACCAGCTATATGAAGAATATACTTTGGTATAAACTGCGCAAAGTTTGTTCAACAAATTAGTACTTCGCAAGAGGGTGGACTGAAGAGTCCCAGGGGGTAAGAGCCCACAGCCCTTTGATGTATTGTTCAGTGTTCTTTTCATAAGTTGCGCACGAAAAGGTCAAAATCTCAAGACAGACCACACAACATTCAACCCTCCAACCCCATACTCCCCGTTTTACTTTCATATTTCTATAATCTCCTTGATTACCCAATGACAGTGTTATTGTGTAACAGATAGGGGATTCGTTGTCTTGGTTCTCTGTTATCCGAATTAACTGGGCCGTCAACCGATTCTAGGTCACTCGTCGCGCGGACCGAAGCCCTTCCTGGCATACCATCGCTATTCTACTATACCACGATCGTTGGATGATTCATTATCGCGACCTATTATCGCCTATAAGTATCAAATTGAACACTCGGTTCGTTCAATCTGCGCAACATGTTGAAATGAGAATTAAATATGTCTCTTATGAAACCTTTTGCTATATTTCCGATTTGGTTGAGAAGAAAAATAGGTGCGCATAACTTGTCACTTGATGAATAGTTAGAATTATGCATGTTCTGGCAGCTAGCCCTATCGAACTAGCCCAAAAGACCAACGTCAGGTTCTATTTATCACCTTGCTGAAATTCAGCTTCTGGTCCAATAAATGTTTGGTGAGTTGATTTAATTAGCTAAAACTAGGTAAAGCAGCGGAACTTGTGATGATTCCGTTGACTTACGCCGGGAATATAGGGTCGCGCGCCAGAACTAAGAGGGAGTGCATATCGAACCAAGTACGGGAGCTGTAGCCAGTGTAGGCTACAAAGTAAAAAAAACTGATGTTGGTCTGTTGTAGGGCTAGCTGACAGTAACAGTGACACTAGGGCCTGAAGGCTGTATTTGTTGTACAATATCGTAAATTGACGCCAACTTCAAATACGTGCCTCATAAATTTAATGCTAATTTTCATGTCTCCTCACTTCATTGGGAAATGCACACAGCTTTACTTGTGATTTATCAGTTATTTTTGTTGTTAGCACCCAGGGTCTATATTTATATCAGACCAACAGTATTTTTAAAACTCTGTTGGAGCACTTAACTTCTGTACTTGGTTCAAAAGACCTAGAAAATATCCCTCATCATCAGATAGCCACCATATGTCTGACAAAGAAAAGAATTGCCACAAAAATCAGTACATTATGCTCATCATTGCAATTGGTAACAATGTTAAGTTTTTTAGTAGATAATCAGTGATAATTCACACCAAAAATACTATTCTTAGTCTGCATGTCTTTTTTTTTTCAGGACTAAGAATGGTCAGATTTCAGCTCAACACACAATGCACTATCTGTGCCATCATCATCTTCATTCCTCTCTTCAGTATATATCTGGGTTATCTTGCGGGCATATATCTCATGCCAAAGACCCGACCGTTCGCTGATCGTGATGTAATGGCTGACACCAGCAGCTTGAACTACAGCTGGTACAACACCCACAACCTCAGTATTGTCTTCGCTGGTGGTATAGGAAATCAGCTCTTCCAGTATGCATCATTATATGGTATTTCTAAAGCTAATGGATTCAAGTGTGTTGTGCCTAAACATTCCCTGGTTTCTCAGCTCTTCCCCTTGTTACGAGCACAGAAACAAGATGAAAATGAACTGGTTGCTAAACCTAAAATATTTCTTGAACGAGGCTCCAATATGTTTGATGGTCGTGCATTCTCCTTGAATTTTATGAATAATTTACAACTTGATGGCTATTTCCAATCCTGGAGATATTTTGATCATGTTCGATCTGACTTAAAGAAACAGTTCAGATTCCCTCTCAAGATAGAAGACAAGGTCAGCCAATTCCTTACCCAAGCTCGTGATAAATTCAATGCATTCTTTAAGGAGGACCACGAAGCAATGAAAAAAGAAGTTCAGTTTGTTGGGATACATGTGAGAAGGTCGGACTTCCTTTCCTCAGACAACAAGAGAAAAGGCTACACAGTAGCCAATGAAAAGTTCTTCCATAATGCAATGACTTTTTTTGAGAATAAGTTCACTTATGTGATATTTGTGGTGTGCACTGATGATATGAACTGGAGCAAAAAACACATCACATCAAGTCAACAGATTGTAGTGTTCTCTGATTGGCTTGATTACCCATCACATGACCTCTGTCTGCTGTCCCTGTGTAACCACACCATTGTCAGTACAGGCACCTTTGGCTGGTGGGGGGCTTGGCTGGCAGGAGGCAATGTCATGTATTATAAAGACTATCCACAACCTGGTTCGAGTCTTGCCAGGGATTTCAACAAGAACGACTTCTACCTCCCCCAGTGGGTTGCTGTATGACTCACTATTGCTGTATATTATACTTGCCATGCCTGTGTATTCCATATGATTTCAATGTGGGTTTTTTTCTGTTTTTTTGACAACATGGTAGTTAATTAATCCACCAATGTTCGTCTTACAAAACTCTCATAACAAATATGTAATGGCTAGATAATACATTATTTTTATATTGCCAATGTAGCATTTATTTAGAGTTTTTTTGCTAGTATTAAGATATACTAAAGCTATCATGTTGACATATTCCAATCCTTAGTCAAATCATTTTATGATTGCAGTTTACTGTATATTGTTTTCATGATATAAGATATTTCATACGACATTATGTATTTCTAACCCTACATTAAATCAACAAAAGCACTGTTGATCCAACGTCTCAGGGCTTGGCGTCTGGTAAAGATATAGAGTGTCCTGATTGGTTGAGGAGACCACGCCCCAGAATTAATTAGAGAATTCCATCTGGTTATATGAGACGCAATTACCAAGCACCATGCTGCTCACAGGCGCCATGATCACATAGTTTCTCGGGCAGGGGCATGAGGGAACCTCGTTAGTGTAGCTATAAGCTCTTTGGTGTGATTTTGAGCACCAGGATAGGTCGGTAAAAGACGAGGGATATCTGCACTGACCAACACAGGTTATCTGTGTTATGTTTCGTACCAGCTTCTGGTGAAAATGTGAGTGAATCTGAGTCTGTGGATGAATCTTTCAGTATGAAAGTGAACTTTTGCGTTAATGTGGTTGTGCGTGTGAGTGTGTGTGCGAGTTAATATTTGTGTTAATGTACAACTGAATCTTTTTGAGAGTGATTGTGAATGAATGATTGACTGTATTAATGAATGAATGAATGAATGAGAGAGATTGTGCATTTGTGAATGAATGATTGACTATTATTGAATGAGAGTGATTGTGCATTTGTGAAAGAAAGCGAGTGATTGTGCATTACTGGATGAGTACGTGTCTGTTCGTAAGTGAATAAATATAAATACATTTGAGATCGAGAGAATTTGTGCGAGTTTATGAATACATCAATAAGTATGCATTGGTGAGTGAAAAATCAGCACTGAATGACATTGATTCATCTCTGAGCTAAGGTTCTTACCAGGTCATTGAAGTGTAGAATCGTCACAATGGAGAATCCTTTGAACCTTCAATAGAGAATTGATAGTGTCATCTCTAAGCAATTGTAAGACCTTAAGTAATTTATCTCGGGTCAAACATGAATTCTGGTGGGAACTAAGATAAGATCGTTGTCATAGACCTTACCCTAACGACACATGCATCCTTGTATTATCTGATACATTAAGGTTTCAAGTTTTGTGAAAGATATAACTGTACAAAAATTTTAGCATGTCACTCTATGGTTAATTGCTTAACCATAATGACCACTATTGGTTATAACTCCTTGATTGACCCATCTAATATTTAATCAGCTCTTAAGTCATTGTTACAAAACTAATAAAAAATCTGTTGCTTTTAGCATTTTAGAATGACCTAAATGTAACCCAATTTCTAGGTCAATGTCATATAATGTTACAATGTAAACCATAAAGGTTATCGTTTCGTCTTATCATAACGTAATGTTTTGGGTCATTTCAAAAGCACAAGAGCTGTGTCCGATCAATCTGGCGATCAAAGCCAGTCCGCTTTGAGCGGTCGTGAATTGGTTTATCAATACGGATAGCCCCGGTCGGACGGTGATATACTTATATACCGTCCTGCATCGTCATTTTCCGCGCGAATGAGTGATGTGATTTGAAAGTCACGGGGTATTTAGTATCTCGAATACAACATTTATCAAGAGCCTGTGTAGTAACTAGCCAAAAGCACAGCTACTGCCTCCTCGTTATAAAGATAAACATGTCCTCATGTGCTCATCGATGGTGTCACCACCTCTGCAATCGAAATGGTAGTCTATGTCAGCTGAATGCATCACTAGTGATTATTGGTGCAAATTGCTCATTACCAGCAAAACATGCGATGAAACCAAATAACTCGCATGGTTTTATACGTTCATGGTATCTGATTTGTATTGTGGTTTGTGCATTGCGTTGGGATCGAACATCGTAGGACGTCTATACAGACGTCATGCAGGGCTATCAATACGCATTGTATCCACACCAACCGACAAATGTGCGCCTGTAGGTCATAACCAGATAACATGGAGTAATGGTTAATACGATGGGGGACAACCTCCGCGGTATTTACATCGTGACAAGATGTCCTACCGCGTCGGAAGTGAGAATATCTCCTGACCCATATCAACATCCCGGAACAAGTTTAAGTAAACCAACAACAGCTGCACCAGCGATAATGATAATTCATATTGTTTCAGGCCGTTATCCAAAAACCCCTTCGCCACCACCCGCGCGTCGTGTCAGGACGTGAGATGTCCAATTTGTTTCTATATATTCATTATTCCGGGAAATATCCTGTCGGCCATTGGCTTGTGTCGGTAGGTAAATAATATGGCTTTACTGGTAAATTATGACAGTTAGACGCAGGTGTCTTCGTTATGTGTGCCAGACGGCGCGTGCGCGTCCGTGTGCTACTGTCACGACACAACTCCAAATCCACCCAATTTAAAATAGGTCGGTGTTCAAGAAAGTGGAAGCATCTCGTCACAAACATAACTTACAGCCAAAAGGATGCGGAAAGAAACCAGATACCTAAGTCTGACGTTTGTCATCTTGTCTGAGCTGACGTTATGTAAATTGCATATCTTGTAACTAGTTGACCCTTTCGCTTCTGCCAAGTAATCCATCAATCAGAGCTCAGAGCACTCATTGACAACAAGCCAACTGCCATCTTGGAGGCAACACAACGTTGTTTGTAGGGGTGACAGCCGAACGTCACCGCGAAGGGTCGCGCTCGTAACGCAGTGTAGTCTGCATTTTTTCCTAATCGTTCAAACCAGCACTTTTATTCAAGATTCACTAACGAACAATACATCAAACGAGAGCTAACATGCCGAATTTCAATAATGTGTCAATACATTTCCCCCCATTTGAGCACTGATTTGAAATTGTTCGCGAGGATTGTTGACTTTTTGTGATTGGGTCCGTTTCGAATTAGCCTAATCGCTGGGAATTCGTAGCTCTTGACGTTTTTAATGATTGCTAGATGACATGTAAATGTGTATTTTGATATAAAATCTGAGACAATTGGGTCAGAGGAAAGTAAGAAATTACGTACGAAATGTTACCTCAAATATACGGGACATAGGTGCCGACAGTTTAAAAAGTATTGTCTCAAACGGGTGAGATTTTTTTCCAGGTTTATTGGAACTCATTTTCCGTATTTTGAAATTTAAATCGCCGAGCACAGCCAACCATTATCCCAACAGACCAGGTTTTATTATACCTTGTTAAGGAGAGCAGCGGCAGCTCCCGTACTAGGTTCACAAGAGTTATCTACAATTAGCCCAAAAGACCAACGTCAGGTTCTATTTATCGGGAGTGCATGCATCACTCCCGTACTTAATTCGAAAGAGCTATCTACAATGCCTTCACTCTTCATGGCTTGATACTCTCGCAGATATTCAGTTTTTGTATATTTCTCCACCTGACCCCCATCATTCACCTATATTGTGGTGAATTTCAGGTATATTGGAATATTGAAATTTATTTTGAAATAGATTTTTAGTTATTTTCCCAACTAACTCGGAATATCCATCTATTTAATGAGGTTATCCTGGCATGATGAAGCAATTTTGTCCAATTTATTTTGTCATAGATTTAAACGCATTTAAAGTCATTTAAAGTCGATCAATCTTGTCATGGATTATTTTAGCAAGACCAGCTGTTGTTGACATTAATGATGCACCTTGCGGAATCGTTTAGGATATCACCGACTGGATTGTGGTCTTTTATTCATTGACTGGATTAATTTTATGTTCCATCGGTTATGTGAAATTCAAATTGTGCTTCACAGGGATGTTCTTTTTCAAAACATGTCTGTTCAATATAAGCACACGATTTCCCAGCATCGCTCAGGTGCATTTGACATGTCGGCCTGCCATGCAGAAAGTTTGTTAGGATCTGGGAAATTGACTTGCTGACCCTCTATGCTAACAGTTCTTCATTCATTGTAAATATTCTCTCCATCATCTTCCCCGACCAAGTCCACAATATTTACGGTGCTGGAGACATTTCTTACTAATTCTACGAGCTCGGTTTCTTTTGCTCGAGCAAGGGATTCCCCTATCTTTAAGGAAATTTTTCAGCTGGGGTACTTTTCACTAAGAAGGGGACAGTGATGACATTGTGTAGCAACAGTCACGCACGCTAACTTCGAAGAGATATCGGGTGAATACTGATGTTCTTGCAGGATACTCTTAAGACGACAGGAGATGAATGTAGTTGGCATCACTATTTTATGATAATCTCTGTGTTTGAGAACTGTTTCAAATGTGCTCATTGCGACATGACAGCATTCAGATGAACTTAAGAGAAGTTCAGAATACTCTTGACACCTTCGGTGACGTCTTTGAAGTCATTTACAGCTATAAAAAACACACAACAAGAATGCGCGCAACAACGCAGGAACTTAGAACAGCAACTGGTAAAGCTCGAATAAAGCGTTGACAGCTTTACAGGCAGAGAAACATGCCCCTAGTTCCTGTCAAAATCGCTGTGCGCGACGGTGGCCCTCCTAGACGCCACGGAAACCCGAGACTGTGAAGGCCCCTATTCCACGTGGTTTTTAGAGACGTTATGACAATGCAACACGCGGCTCACATGTGGGTTCTTCACGTATTTTATCGGGCGGAGCCATGCGTGAGGCCTTAAAGCCTTAGCAATTAACTCTTTGGTCCTAGTAGATACTTTGCAATGTATGCTCAATGTAATTTTCCAAAACACAAATTTAAAAAAATAATGTCCCGATAAAGGAGCGTGCATGGTCAAGGTATTTATAAAAAAAGGAGTACTTCCATACACTAACCCCGGTTGTTATAATGATAATATCATTCTACCATTTCATTCATTTTCATGAAGATTGCCTTTCATTTGTTTATAGATAAGGCCTGCGAATTGACTTCCATATACATAAATCAATTAATAATCGACAAGCGTAGTGTTTTACATTTAAATGAGGAACGTCTGGTTCTCCGCGCCACACTAGATAACTATATTCAGATCATAAAATAAAAGAGAAAGGGAGAGGCGTAGACATTCCATCTCTGCAGCGGAGACAACAGCAGTTAGGTCTTGTTCCGGCGAGCGAGTGGCGATACGTCATGATGTCAAGTATGAAACTTCACGTGCAAGACATATATTCCCACAGCTACCAAGAACCAATTTTCGAAATACCAAAAAGGGTTTCTCTTTATACACTGTCATAAGAAACCACCAGTGAAATTGTCTGGCTTAATCACTTTTTTGATAGAATATCTATATTTCCCTATGCAGATTGGTAATTAATATGGTCTTATCGAGCTACAATACCCATGTATAAATACAAACATGTTAGAAAACCGTTAATTGAACCCTAGTGACTGGGTGTTTTTATGTTGCATTCATCTCGACTCAATGATCTAATACACTATGTAAAAAGTGAACGTTTATTGTGTTAGAAATTTCATACCAACAGAACAGCAACAGTCGATGGACAGTGCAGCCAAGCACGTGATCCATATGAGGTTAATAATATTTTTCATTACTTTTGAACTGCTATGTAACATGATTCAGATTAACAAGATAAACCGAAAACTCAGCTATGCAACATGATTCAGATAAACAAGATAAAATGAAAATTCAGCTATGTAACATGATTCAGATTAACAAGATAAACCGAAAACACAGCTATGTAACATGATTCAGATTAACAAGATAAACTGAAAACTCAGCTATGTAACATGATTCAGATTAACAAGATAAACCGAAAACTCAGCTATGTAACATGATTCAGATTAACAAGATAAACCTAAAACTCAGCTATGTAACATGATTCAGATTAACAAGATAAACCGAAACCTGGGGTTATCTTAACTAGCATAGCACTTCTACATGAGGCAATACAATACAAATACTGATACCACCACGACTGGCATTGCCACATAGCTCTGAGCTGAGGCTTGATTGCACAAATAGGTGTCACACAAGCACAGGACAAGTTCACTGCCAGCTGTTTCTGGGTTCCTCATAGACTGCAACCAATGAAGCCAGGAGCTCCAGGTATGCCTGTCCTTAATGTAACACCCATGCCTATAGTACAGAGGGAACAAAAGGAAACCTTAATGCGAACGTCTGGGTATATCAGGTATTTACATAAATGATCCTTTAAGAATTGAAGCCTGTGATTATCAGTTCATCACCAGTGTCACTGTTGATCACGCGCTGCAGCAGACACGCAACATTTCCTGTTGTTACGTTGGCTCTTGCAGGAATACAAGACTCAGCGGATGGGGCACACGCATAGCAGCTGACGTCAGCTTCAACCGGCGCAGCTGTTGACGACATACATATTCTGACTCAAAATTGGTTAATTCACACATAACTGCATAACGGAGCAGAAATTACAATTGACCTCACACGAAACTATCTAAAGAGCGCTGGATGTGTCGAAGCTTGTAACTATTATTTGGGACTGAATTATTTAGGCAACCATTGTAACCTGGTTTGGGTAAAATGCAACCTTAATAGTAAAAGTTAATTCGAATGTTTGAAATCAGTCGGTAACGCGATGATTAACTGAAAAGACAGATAGCGGATGACGACGACAGGATCATTTATTCAACCCAATTCCAGTTCCGGTCGAACGGTAATATAAATATATACCTACTCGGAGGTCTTGTAGGGCTATCCCAATTCAAGAATATAAATGCAAACCTGTCAACATCAAAACAAAGGCAGATCGCTGAATAAGATTCATTCTCGTTGATATTTGTCACACTCTTCGAGATTTGGACGAAGCACGTGGCTTTTATATGTTCAGGTGATTGCAACTGCTGAGCTTTCATTGTCATTGGTTCGTATATTATCGTTCAGACTCAACATGCGTATAAGCAAATTGGTCGACCCAATTTGAAATTCCTAGTTGACATAATTTTGGCCTGGGGAAGCTTATGAAACATTCAAAACGAAGAAATTATGTGTGGGTCAGAATCTTATTTATTTCACCGTTGTGAGATATATGTTTGACAGCCGTACTCACAGGACTCGGCTCATATTATATAGCGCCACACACTCCTGTTTGCGTAGCCTGGTAGAACAACCCAATCGTTTTCAGCAAGGAGTTATAACCAATAGCTCCTTGTTTTCAGGTATGATTAAACACTATAATATAGGCATGGCGCGGAATAACAACATTGCAAACCTCCAGCTAGACATGGTCGAAGAGAGTATTGAGTAGAACCAAACTGATATGGCTTCATTTCACCATTTAAGTAAATAAAAAAGTAAATATGTCTAGGCATGCCAAACTTCTTATTTATCTTATTTGAAATCACATATTTCATGTTAGCGCACATTGCTGAGGCTCTATATTTTGGGAATCTTGTTAACAAAGAAGCGAAACCTCACAAGAGTTTCGTTTTTCAGATTCGCTTTAGCGTTATATAACTTGAAAAATAGGCGAGAAGCATCATACCCACAGTTTGTAAGGGTCCGGTGAATGATAGCAAATACATGAAAATTGTATCAAACAACATATGGATATGCCAAATTAAAACCCCCGACATATACAGGTTAAGTCGTAGTTCACATGGACATGAGGGGGATAGCATCTAATACCGAAACGAAACCCATGCATCATATTGAACTTTGGTCTGCTACTTCCTTGGGATCAAGACATATACGTTTGAATCCTTGCAGCTTTAAACATCCCCCACCCGGATAGAAACTAATGCTTTGAAAATGCGGTAAAAGTTACGATCACTGCATCAGATAACTTCAACCCGGGCACTCTCAAATGATTCATTGGGGTCGAAATATTGACTGCCCCAATTATCTTGTTCATCTCGTAGAGGCGACGACTGATCTGCTAGCGAGAAGACGTCTGTGGTGGTCGTTTCTGATCGGGTCGTCGCGCGCATGTGACTGGAAATTGAGCTGCTCAGTCTTCTTCTGCGGTTTCTGTCGCGAATATATTCGGCAGCGTTTTTAGTTAGTCGTGGTGGGAAACAGAGACAAGAAGCGAGCAGGCTTCTGAACTGATAGCTAGCATACAGACAAAGGAAAGGTTTGATGCAACAGTTTATCGTTAGACATACTCTGTAAGGTATGGCGTACATCGTGGGAACATTGGCAAATCGATAATCCATGGGCTTTAAATGACAGTGCTGATTCAATGACTCCTTGTACATATACGGGTAGGAGAGACCATAAAGGATAACGCATGCGCCGCGTAGAACTAGGTAGGACGTACATATAGCTAAGACATTGTCGACGGACCGCCCGCTTTTGAAGACCTGCAGAAATTCCTTACTGAGTACATCCGGTACTGTCGCAGAAGACATGTCTGTGTCTTTGAACTCCTTCTTGAGACGCGCATACGTCACAAAGATGGGGATGATAAGTAATGCTACTATAGCCAAAGGTGCTACGTCAAATATCACATAAAAAATATACTTGTCAACTGTTTGATAGTTTTTACCGCGGTAAATAGCTGATATGCAGATTTCCTGAACGGGGAAGTCAGTGATGTTAGGGGTTTGCATCGTATTCGTGATGTTGCTGTTAGTCAAGTGTAATATGACGTCACGCCGGCTGAATTTGAAAAACGATATCAGATGTATCAAGATACAAACATTAAACAAAGTCACGACGAATTTCAATCCTTTATCTGTTGAGGTCCATTTCTGTAATTTGGAAGGCATATAAAATGCAGCAAACTGTTCCAGAGCAAGAGATGCCGTGAAAAGGCTAGACGCAACTTGCGAGACGAGTCGGAACGGATAACACATGATGTAGGAAGTCTGCAGGACGGAAAGAGACTTCCAAAATGCCCCTGTATGCTCCCATTTATACAGGTGATGAATCCAGTATTCAGGGGCGGAGGTTATCGTGGCAAAAATAAGGTACAAGGAATCGGCGACGAGGTTGGCGTTTAGTAACAAGGTCGACATGGACTTCATATCCGGGTGGATGAAGACGCAGAAAGCGAAGAGATTGATGGCGACCCCAGCGGCAGCCGTGGCGGGTAGCGCCAGGCCATACAGCCAGTGGAGTGGAGACGCTTGGAAGAGCCACTGGTCTAAGTCATCGTTGATTGAAAAGTCCTCCAGAGTCCTTACGATCGTCGTTCCGTGCCGGTGCCAATCTGTGACCGCCGTCATGTTGCTAACTTTCTTGGTAAAAATGAGAAACCGATTATTTCTGAGAGGTGCATAATTTGCACGTCAACTCGAGCAAGTCGTGTTGTCAGTGCGGCTCACAGTTTGACGGCTACGCCCCAGGGCTACGCTCAGTGGCATTTGTTTTAATCGTGTACACGTAGTTCATTTCTAACATCTGTTACCTGTCAATCATTCTACACCAGCGTTCCCAAAACTTGCCCATTAACGACCATATCCGCGGCCAGTGACGTAATTCCTGTGGATTTCTAGCGTATGCTAATGATGAATACACATTTCGCTTCCTATCATTGGGTTGTTATTGAAGACGCATATACGCATTGACAGACAGGTGGGATCGGTGGTAGCCCCGGTCGGACGCTAGTATACGTATATAACAATTAGACGTCGTGCACGGCTAGATCGGTGGCAATTACATACAGTGGAAACCACTTTATTCGAAAGTGTGAAGCATCGTTTTGAATTAATTAGTAGCAAGTCGGCAAAACTGACTCGGACGCCATCATTCCAACAGGTATTACAAAATCCACTTTCACTAAAACAGAGGCTATTTAAAGTCCCCTGGCGGTTGGGAACAGCATCAAGCCATGACTAACGCTTCGTACAAAGCATACACTGGGCAACGCAGCACTCATATATTTGACATGGCGCCAAACTAAGCGAATGGGTATTCCTAATCGCCCCATGTAAGCGGTATGTCGGTCATGGATTTTATATCGCAAAATCGATTACGCCATAGCTCACAGATGATAAATTTATTCCGACCTGAAGAAGCTGTAGCGAAATGGTCGTGGAAATCCCGATTTACCTGACCCGCTACTCATAAGATATCTCGTTTCCAGAGGCTGAAATGGCAATAACTGTGTGAATTATCGCCTAAATATCTACACATTTTTTTTTTTCCGTGACAGTCATACCACAAAGTTATGTATGCAGCAGTCAACCAACCTGTCCATTAACTCGGTGTTAGTGCTGCAACAGCAAGGTAGCACCTCAACTACAACATGTCACTCATCACAGTATTAAGGACAACATTTGGTGGCATTTTTCATCATTTATCGAACCATTATTGCAAACATTCGTTCAAGCAAGTTTATCAATGCAGTGGTGTCAAATTATTGATTAAAAAATTCTTTCATTGGTTCAGCCATTTAGGTGATAATATGATGTTTAAAATGTTTCCTAAATTCTTAAGAATGCAGACATTTTGTTCACTATGTCAGGTTTCTAAGAATCAATCACAGCTTTATTACAATGGCAGTGAAAACAAGGTTAGCCATCAAGCAACTGTCAACAAATCATAGATGGACTGAGCAAAATCCTTAAGCTGATGATATCATTGTTAATGAATCATACAATAAACAAGAGACTTAACCAGGTATCTCATCTGCATAGAAACATATAATCCTCTTGAGTGGAACCAACCTGTTAATCAGATCCCTGGCCCCGACAGATGTACTGCCATACTAAGCCTCCCATAACAAATATCCTGGTTGATAACATACATTCATAGCTAGTATCGTGCTGGTTGAGTTGACGAGGAAGCGGGGAAGAGCATCTCACTTCTTCACGGAGATGTGTTCCCCGAACCACTGAACGATGTTGATGAAGGCATCGGCTTCCGACTTGACCTCCGTCAGCGGATGCTCACAGTCCGCATAGCATTTAGTTCTGCAGGCCAAGTGAAAATCAGCATGATACATGCAAAACAATTGGATTCATCACCATGGTTACACAATCATAACAAAGCACACTGGTAACTCTCTGTAATACAATGATATAGCTACTTGATAAGATTGACCCACTGACCTTACGGTGACCCCGCGGGCCAGAAGGGCTTTACGCAATGTATGCGACTGTCTGGGAGGCACTCTTTGGTCTTTAGCACCAATCATCAGCATCAATGGAGTTTTCATCTTAGCCACACATACATATGTCAAAATGCCAGGAATAATAGATTTTGTCAGATGGGTGATGTCAGGTGGGTTGTGCCAGGTGGATGATTTCAAGAGGGTTATGTCATGTGGGTATTGTTAAATGAGCAGTGCCAGGTGGTTAATGTCATCTGGGTTGTGCCAGGTGGTTAATGTCATCTGGGTTGTGCCAGGTGGTTAATGTCATCTGGGTTGTGCCATGGGTTGTGCCAGGTGGTTAATGTCATCTGGGTTGTGCCAGGTGGTTAATGTCATCTGGGTTGTGCCAGGTGGTTAATGTGGGTTGTGCCAGGTGGTTAATGTCATCTGGGTTGTGCCAGGTGGTTAATGTCATCTGGGTTGTGCCAGGTGGTTAATGTCATCTGGGTTGTGCCAGGTGGTTAATGTCATCTGGTTGTGCCAGGTGGTTAATGTCATGTTGTGTCAGGTGGTTAATGGTTGTTGTGCCAAGGTGGTTAATGTCATCTGGGTTGTGCCAGGTGGTTAATGTCATCTGGGTTGTGCCAGGTGGTTAATGTCATCTGGGTTGTGCCAGGTGGTCAATGAGTTTAATATTAATGTGGGTCTGGGTTGTGCCAGGTGGTTAATGTCATCTGAGATGTGCCAGGTGGTTAATATCATCTGGGTAGTGCAAGGAGTTTATTCATGTGGTGGGTTAGTCCAGGTGTTAATGTTGCTTGTAAGTAATTATCAACCAGGTGGGTAGTGGGTAGTTGTCAGTGAATAATACCAAGTGAGTAGAGATTATTTACCTGGTCAATGTAGCGTATAGGCGAAGCATCATGAAGCATCTTATAAACCTCGGCATTAGGGGTTGTCACGTGATCAAACGGGAGTCCTATCTCAGTGAACACCCTGTAATAGATTCAATATCATACATCGGATCATTTACATTCCATATCATTCACAGCTAGAGATAGTAAAAACTGAAAAAACATTTTCAAGTTAGGTCACATTGGTTCATATTCTTTATAAATAACTTCATTTTCATTGAATAGGTCGAGGTGTTTATAAATGGCTGTCACCATGACTGATTGCCATAACCGGCTTGATTAAATCTTTTAAAAATGAATACCAGTCCATAACCTGGAGATAACCGGCACACCATTTCATAAAAAGAAAAAAAAATGGAAATTCTCATGATGACACTAACCAGTCCGGTATGTCAGATGTGCCGGCCTTGGCTGAAACAGACACACCATTGTCAGGGGATGTATTGCTCAGACAATAGAAAAAATACACTAGTACATAAACAGAATTACCAAACCATTTTAGAGACAATATGACTAAACTATAAACATTTATGGTATGGTACATTAATATAGACAATATGTGTCCTCTAATTGACCCACCAAAACTATGACTGTCACCTATGGTACAGTAGTATATACCTGTCAGTGTCCTCGGACTAACAGACACCAACCAAAGGCTCATGATATATTTGTGACTTACAAGGCAGGTCTGTGACGTGGGTCATGTGGGTGCCAGGTGGTTAATGTCATGTCATGGCAGGTGTTATTTGCCAGGTGGTAAGTCATCTGGGATCCAGAAACTTGCTGGGGTATATTTTATGCAATGAGTTAACGAAACCTAGGCAAGAGGAAATGGCGAGTCTTGGATCACGTACATAACATTGTGAAAACTCATTAGGGGTTGATTAAATATCTCAGGGTAGTACCAGCATCATTTAAGCTCGGTATATAACTCCTATTAAAGTGAAATATTGGTCACTTGCCATACCGGACTTGCCAAATATTAATGAACAGGTAGATTGGTTATTAACCAGTGAGTGAAAGGTATAGGCAGTGCAAGTTAGGTCACATTGGTTAAATCGGCATAAATAACTTCATTTTCAACGGGAGTCCTATCTCAGTGACCCACTGTATGGACACATACAGGTTGAGATATTTATGGCTGCGTGCCAACATGAATGCCATACCCAGATTCAATCTTTTAAAAATGGAAATTCTCATGATGACCTAACCATCCGGATGTCAGATGTGCCGGCCATGACTGAACCACACTCTTTCTGGGTCAGCCACAGAATTGTTCCCCATTTTACAAGAGACCATATGCACTTTCTGTAAAACAGCAGTCCTGTGTAAAACTAACAAACCAAAAACATGATCACTTACTAGGCAGGTCTGTGACGGGGTTCCGAGCCCATATGATGACACCATGTCCCATATGATGTATTTGTCCACATAGCAGGCCTTGTAGAATTCCTGCCAACACATAATGGCAGGTGTTATTTATCCCAGTTGTATTGGATCACGTACATAACACCAAAAACTCATGTTGATTAAACAGCATCACGAAAGGGGAAATATTGGGGACTCACTGGATATTGGCAGTCATGTAAGAACGTCTTGAACCCGCCCATGACAACCGATGGGTCAGCCACGCCCATTTCCAGCACTTTCTCAACAGCAGCCTGTGAAAAGAAATAAACGTCAGATAAGATGCCATGTGGTCCACACCTGGTCATATCCCAGTTGTATCATGCTGAGGTGGCATGACTCACGTGGCAGTCCTGAACGTCTTGTGTGCCGAAGCAAAATACACCCGGTCGACCCGCGGAAGTAACATGAGTTTACTGGCAAGCAAATACACAGGAAGTAACATGAGGCGTCATAACGTGCTGTATATACCAGTACGGCGCAGCGCTAGGATGACATGCGACCGCAACACACATCCACCTTATCAATCCACGCACCCAGCAACCTTATCAAGTTGCGCAGCCAGCCGCCTTATCAACCCACGCACCCATCCACCTTATCAACCCATGCTACCAGCCATCTTATCAACCCATGAATCCAGCCACCTTATCAATCCACGCACCCAGCCACCTTATCAACCTATGCTACCAGCCATCTTATCAACCCATGAATCCAGCCACCTTATCAACCCACGCACCCAGCCACCTTATCAACCCATGCTACCAGCCATCTTATCAACCCATGAATCCAGCCACATTATCAACCTACGCACCCAGCCACATTATCAACCTACCCACCCAGCCACTTATCAACCCAGCCACATTATCAACCCACACACCCAGCCACCTTATCAACCCATGCTACCAGCCATCTTATTAACCCATGAATTCATCCACCTTATCAACCCACGCTCCCATCCACCTTATCAACCCATGCTACCAGCCATCTTATCAACCCATGAATCCAGCCACCTTATCAACCCACGCACCCAGCCACCTTATCAACCCATGCTACCAGCCATCTTATCAACCCATGAATCCAGCCACCTTATCAACCCACGCAACCAAAACGCCTTATCAACACATGCACCCAGCCATTACTTACCCTAAGCCAAACAACAACAACATGTTACGGTAAAGCGAATGTCCACACAAGATACAAGACACACAAGCGCCAAATAAAGCGCCCTATAAAAGCGGCCTACTTCTCCTAGAAGTTGACACAACCACAGAGCCAGCCGTACGCGTACGACAGCATACCTAACATTAACACGCATCAACTCAAGTTGTATTGTGACCAATAATAACATCGGGTTAGGGTAGAGGTGGGAGGTGAGGAGAGGGAGAATATCGGGGGAGGGGGGGGGGGGGGGGTGGATATGTATGTGAGGTGTTCTACTTGCGTGCATTGAGGACATAGATCGGTCTCCTCATGACACCCAGTTCGCCGACTGGACCAAATCATTCCACATTACGGATAAAAAAAGACACAATACACACCACGATTTGAAGAGTCAACATGACTATCTCTCGCATGCAGATCGTGAGCTGCTGGGGGTCTGACAGGCGTGTGACCCACCCTTCCTACCACACCCCACGCCCCACACCACCTTAAACACCTCACCTCACTACCTACCATAACATGATTACAGAAGTCTCACCTAAAACGTAAATGTAAAAAGCGACCACACCCAAGCTCGCCTGAATGGTCCAAAGATCTGAACGCATGACTGGCTCGTGGAAGTCTTTTTATTGCGCCAATATGACATGAAGGCGATTCGAAGGCTCTTTATTTTCACATATTCACCATTCCTCTACAGAGGGAGATATCTGCCTTAATTTACATAGAACGAAACTAACCGTGGGGATCTTGTGGGAACATATCACTTCTAATTGAATTAGATATTGTGATATCCTTTGCGTGAACTAACGAAGTTTCACAATAAGGAATAGGTGCTTAACGTGCAGGAGTAAGGAGGGCAGAGCGAGAGGGAGAGAGAGGGTTTTGGACATGCAAGGGAGGGCGCGTAATGCGGGTAAGTCGACGGCTTTACTACACTCTAGTTAAAACTGATAAACAGAGATTACAAGTTGTTCATAATTCCAACATCGAGGTTTATTTGAACAAGTCTTTCTAGCGCTTGCTATGTCACGATTCACGGTTCCCAAATGTCCAGAATTCAAAATTACCAAACAATAACCATGACCAGCAAATAGAAATCTTCTCCCTCGTCCAAGAAGTGATGATTATTTCGAATGAATCGACTTAGATCACTAATTAATTTAATAAATTGTTTAAAGAATTTATCAAGAAGCAATGACGTAACATTCACAGTTCACAGCGGATGGTGATCCGTAGTAAATTATGAAGGGTAACTACCGGGTCAGTTAACGACTGCAGCATAGATGTCCTCACGTTCCTATATACTCTACACGTCCATGTGAGTTCATCGATTCAGCCTGCCTGCACAAGCGAAATGTCTACAACGTAATTAGATTACCGCGTCAACGACTGGGACTCATGAAGGTCATGATGCATCATCATCATCATCATCATGTCCGCCCACCCCGCAGATTCCCATACCACCAAACTAAGTGTCTGCGTTGCTAGTGTCTGTGTCGTTAGTGTCTGTGTTGTAAGTGTCTGTGTTGTAAGTGTCTGTGTTGTCAGTGGTTGCGTTGTCAGTGGATGTATTGTAAGAGGCAGTGTTGTAAGATGTTGTGTTGTTAGCGGCTGTGTTGTAAGTGGTTGTGCTGTAAGTGGCTGCGTTATAAGAGGTTGCGTTGTTAGTGGCCGTGTTGTCAGAGGTGTGTGTCAGTAAGAGGTTGTGTTGTAAGAGGTTGTGTTGTCAGTGGCTATGTTGTAAGAGGCTGTTGTAAGAGGTTGCGTTGTTAGTGGCTGTGTTGTAAGTGGTTGTGTTGTTAGTGGCTGTGTTGTAAGAAGTTGTGTTGTAAGTGGCTGTGTTTTAAGAGGTTGTGTTGTCAGTGGATATGTTGTAAGAGGCTGTGTTGTAAGAGGTTGCGTAGTTAGTGGCTGTGTTGTAAGAGGTTGCGTTGTCAGTGACTGTGTTGTAAGTGGCTGCGTTATAAAAGGTTGTGTTGTCAGTGGCTGCGTTGTAAGAGGTTGTGTTGTCAGTGGATGTGTTGTAAGAGGCAGTGTTGTAAGAGGTTGTGTTGTTAGTGGCTGTGTTGTGAGTGGTTGTGCTGTAAGTGGCTGCGTTGTAAGAGGTTGCGTTGTTAGTGGCTGTGTTGTAAGAGGTTGTGTTGTCAGTGGATGTGTTGTAAGATGTTGCGTTGTTAGTGGCCGTGTTGTCAGTGACTGTGTTGTAAGAGGTTGCGTTGTCAGTGACTGTGTTGTAAGTGGCTGCGTTATAAAAGGTTGTGTTGTCAGTGGCTGTGTTGTAAGAGGTTGTGTTGTCAGTGACTGTGTTGTAAGTGGCTGCGTTATAAGAGGTTGTGTTGTCAGTGGATGTGTTGTAAGTGGCTGTGTTGTAAGTGGATGTGTTGTAAGAGGTTGTGTTGTAAGAGGCTGTGTTGTAAGAGGTTGCGTTGTTAGTGGCTGTGTTGTCAGTGGTTGTGTTGGTTGCAGCTTTGACAGCCGTGGTTGTGTTACTTTGCCTCTCGGCCAGTAGTCATGGAGCCACTGTGGTGTCCCAGGCGTGCTCAGAAGGCATGGTTACCGCTAACCAATGCTTAGCAGACGGCATCAAAGCCGGGTCAGCCACAGCGTGCAAGTAAGTATCACTTCATAGTGTTTACACGTCGGGGGTGTGGGGCACGGATAAGGCAAACATTATGGAGAATAAGTGGTTAGGGCCGCGGAACGGAAATAGTATATATATGTGTCTGTTGAAGTTGTTTCAAGACCTTCTGATCGTGGGTATGATGTTGACATACACATGTGTCTGTTGCAGCTGGTACATCGTAATACCATTTCTGGAGAACTGTATACGACCTGCAGTATCTCTGTGTTTCGTGGAATATGTACAGTTTCAAGATGATCAGATTGCACTTTTCAATGAAACTCTCAATTCACCCGATTGCAATGCAGGTAAGTTCAAAAGAACGTTTGTAAAGCATCTAATTCACAAATGATGTTATGGTTCACTCATGACTCCCCCCACTTTGACACTCCCTATTTGTAGCTCATCCCACTGGTGATTCTCTCTACTTGTGACTCCTCCTACTTCTGACTTTCCAGATATGTGATTCCTCCCATTTGTAAAATCTTCCCATCATTTGTTGCTCCTCTCACTTGTGAAACTTCCCATATGTAACTCCTCCCACATGTGGTTCTCCCCATTTGTAACTCCTTACACTTGTGAATCTTACAATTTGTGACACCTCCCACTTGTGATTCCTCCCATTTGTAACTCCTCCCACTTGTGACTCTTCCCATTTGTGACACCTCCCACCATTAGTGACTCCTCACACTTGTGACTCACATCACACATGACACCATGGGATAACACCTATTTTGGTGAGAGCAATTAATCTAGCGAGTGTTTGCAGCTTGTGGTGACCAGCAAGTACGACTGCTGAAGACAGTGGCCTGCAGAATAACCTACGACTACACAACTACAGTGAACCTCATCAATGGGGCTCAACATCCTCCTGTGGGTGAGTCTTTCACCTAGTCATGTAAACCCATCCACACTGAGTGACACAAAATACTATTTGTACCCTGATAAAAAAAACCTAAGTATCCCAAGAATCAATGTCTTCATTGTCCATGTATATGAATAACAGGAATCTGCAGGGATTGAAGGACTGTCTGACCGAGGTCAACCTGGGATGCCCCGCCCTACAAGAGATAGCCATCGACGAGGGAGCAGCTATTGGGGCTGACCAAGCGTTCACTAAGTGTGGCATCAGTCAGTTCAGCCCACCTGCCACAGTGTTACCCTTCCCAGACAACCTGGAGATAGTTGATGGGGTCATCATGTACAAGGGGTCAGGAGGTGACGATGGAGATGATGGGGATAGTCCTACAATTACCGCAGGTTTGGCCTAAATACTAATAACAAAGGGCTGGAAGGAAAGGGGGGGGGGGGGGGGGCTGAGGGTGGGAACAAGGGGTGGGGTTATGATGCCAAGGAATGACCCAACACAGTCATGCTATGGGGTTAGGGGGTTGCCGATGGAATATCAAAGAAAAGTCACTGTGTAACAGATAAGGTAAACAATGTATGATTCGCACTCCATTATTTCTGTGAAAAGAGACACGCAAGTTGATTGCTTGCTTGGTAGGAATCATTCTGGGCTAATATAGAGGGTGTATACTCACTGAGGAGAACAGCATAGCCACACCGACACAGGCCTGAGAAGTAGAGGGAGAAGTCTGCTCCAAACACTGAGTGTGGTCCCCCTGAACATAGAAGAGACAGACTCATTCATTAGCCCTAATTTTACAATCAATTAAAATTGGAAATCTATTGAAGCTTGGATAAATGTAGGGTAATCGTCAGTGTCTTATTGAAGGTTATTACAACTATACCTAGTTTGATATTGTCATTTTTATATTGGAAGAACTACTCCACTGAAATAAGTTAATTTGCAACAAGCTTAAACTCTAACACTTCATCGTTTTCATCAGATCTAGACGAGGGTGGATTGGCCACAATCTACATTGTGTTCATCGTAGTGGGTATATTGGGACTTCTCATCATGTTGGTAGCATGTTTCTGCGTCTGTCGAGGACACCACAAGCGTGATGGGTAAGACCTCACTCCATCAATCTACTCTTGTAGGATCAACCCTCTATACATATAATCCTGCCTATCTGACCAATGAAGCATTAACTGACCATTAAAGCATTAGCTGACACTTCAAGCATTAGCTGACCTTTCAAGCATTAACTGACCATTGAAGCATTAGCTGACCTTTCAAGCATTAGCTGACCTTTCAAGCATTAGCTGACCATTCAAGCATTAGCTGAACCTTTCAAGCATATCGTGATTATACAAGCATTTCCTGATCTTTTCAGTCACTCATCACTTCATTGCTGTGTTGTTGTGTGCAGTAGGTCTGTTAAGGATATCAATGACTTGGACTCAGACAGTAGATCCACGCGTACAACAGGCAGTACCTTCCGACCACCGCAAGCTTTCAACAGCCGTCAATATCGACCAGCCAACATGCAATCCTACTACTATCAATAGGACCACCCTTCATTTGGATGAGGATAGATACAAAAGATTTCATACATACAACCAATATGGGAACAGTGGGCTGTTTTGCAGTGCAATTATTTAAGAGTGGGGACAACCTATTGTTTGTATATTCATAGTGGTGAATTTTTTTCTCTTATGTGCCCCTTTTTTTTATAATCTGCAGAATGACACATGCTTTCAATAGCTATCTGGTAATCTAACCAGTGTATGGTTATATAGTGGTTATAACATGGTGTTAAGGTGGTTAACCATTTGTGTTGATCTTCAACCAAATTTATCATACTTTAATGCTCTGTGGAAAATTTCTTATCAATATGGCCTTTTATGCGCCAACTTATGCAATTAAATATATTCAATAAGGACCAACAAAGTTGATGTTGATCACCCAACTAACCATGATTATTTCAATGCTATATGATAATTCCAATAGAGTGCCTAGTGATAGAGGCAATCATTATCACTTGGATCACAAGCACACAAGCTTGAGCTACGCTTTAGTTTTAAGATGCATTTCTTCAGCAATTTTTATTCTGCTTCCATTTTGTGTAGTTGCTTCAATGATTTGTTTATAATCCTTAATGTAACTAGGAACACCAAATCATTGATATATAATTGATTATAAGACACTGAAAACAGCCTCTGAACTTTGTTCACAAAAATAGCCCATTTTCAGCCTTGGAGTATACTGTCGTAACTGTGTGTCATATTTGGGTTAAAATTCACGTCCTGTAAAAAACTATATCGAGCTTTACAAAGGCCATTAACATAGCTGGGGTCACTTATCCTCGTAGGGAATCGATCGACAAATTATTTTTCAGAACAGAATTTCGATGATTTTTTATGAAACGCACCTTTAACAACAGATAGAAATATGATAGAAAGGCTTTTGATTGAATATTGTCTAGCACCACTAAACAATACTGTCTAGCACCACTACACAATATTGTCTAGCACCACTACACAATATTGTCTAGCACCACTAAACAATATTGTCTAGCACCACTAAACAATACAAATCTTGATGTGTGAGGTTAGTTTGTAAACAAAGCATAATCTCATCAGCTATGGTGCTCACAAATCATACTTTTTTAGGCTGGGGTTGCACACTGAGCATGTTTACTGAAGCTATGTTGTACACTAAGTACAATCTCACGATTTTAGAAGCTGGCTTGTACAAAAAGCATGAAATCAGAAGCAAGGTTTTGTACAAGCTCTCTGAAGGTGATTGGACGTAAAGCATGATCACTGAATCTCTGAAGCTAGGTTGTTCACAATGCACAATCTCAAAAGTTTGTTGTTCACAAAGTAAGATCTCTGAAGCTAGGTTTTACACAAAGCATTAGCTCTGATGCAGGGTTTTACAGAAAGCACCATCAATGAAATAGATTGGACACAAACTGCCATTAATTCTAGCACATGGAATTGATGCAAGCACCTGTCATTAATTCTAACACCTGTCAATGATTCTAGCACCTGCCTTAATCATTCTATGCATATCACATCAGCTATTTATCTATGTTGAGTGTCAACCCCAAATTTGTAAGTTGTGTCACAGTGCTATAATATTACAGGGGATACCTGTAACATATCATGTAAAAATGAAGGTAAACAGACAAAAGACAAAAACCCATTTACAAAAGACACTAATAAAGTGTTCTCCGGCAAGAACCAACTCTCGATCACAAGATTAACCTTACCATGTGGGAAAGCAATAAGGGGCGGTTTCTTTCCGTCCTTGGCTGTATCCAATGGTTCCAGCAATACACACTCGTAATCCAAACTCTCTGAAAACAAATATCGAACTCTCTACAACAAACTGTAACAGAATAAGTTACAACAACTTCTGGTTGTCCAAGACATGAATGCCAACCTAAATTGAACTGTTCGAAACAGTTTCTCAATGGTTTTCATATATTCATCGGTGGACAAGTCACATCAATCATTATACCAGGGAGGTAACTACCGTAGTCGGGATTAATGCTGGCCTTGGACACCTCCATGGGTAGATGGCGCCATGTGACATCACGCAGACAATTGACATCAGAATCCAGCATGGTCCAAGATATAGTCTCCTCATGGCCGGCCTTAGGCAACTGGCCTATTACCTACATATGGAGTAGAACAGCGATTTGTGACAATAAAAGAACTTAACTGTAACACTAACAACACTGTGGGTGAGTTTACTCCTACCATGACACTATTTTTGATCATGAGATACGTATAATACGTCTACTATGTAAAGATCAAAATGGTGCTGTTGTAACTATTTGCAGAAGTGTAGAGCAATTATATGGATTTACCAGGTAGGGTGGCATATCTGGACTAGAGCAAGCAGCTAGGATGAGGTCGTCTTTGATATCAAGAAACTGCCATCCCCCTACCACTGGGTCTGCACACGCACACAAGTACAGACTCATATCATAACGGATGACCGTTATGATGATTTATTACAAGTCCTGGCTGTTCTGCCCTTACCATCCGTGATTTTGACGACGGTTCCCGTCTCACAATCGATACACACCATCACCTGGCGGACCACACACAGCAAACAAACTGGTGAACACAGTTGGATATACAGAAAGCTACATGGTCATGACCCCCACGTGGTGGCGAGTTAATGAGCAGCAAAATGTTGTTAAACGTCCCCTATATGAGCATTAGTCAAGAGAAAATGATGCAATGACTGGTGCTCTATCCAAAGCATAGTGGACTGGACGTACAGCTTTGGAGCGCCATTGGGTTCCCATTATAAGACGACGGCTGTCATTGGCCATGCAGCGTACAGGTAGTGTCGTGGCACCAAGAGCAGGGTAGAGCCCGGTGAAACCCGAGTCTGGAGAAGTCAGGACAAAAAGCACAATAATACATTAGAAAAGTCATCAATTATGTGGCTATTTGTACAATATTCTCCCCAGTCAAACAGTGTGAAGACAAAGCCAGGTAGAAATGAACAAGAGTTGTGATCTAACCCAGCATGTCATGTATGCATGTCATGCATGATTGTGGACAACCTACCAGTAGCACTGGCGACCTCATCCACAACAGTAACCACACCTTTTGTAGACCAGTCAATCTGAAGTCAAACAAGATTATCTTCTGAATAACTGAACATCGCTGCTCCAGAAATAAAGGCATTATGTTGTCATAATGGCAGAATCTAAAGGTTGGCATTCATGTGCCAATATTATATAAGGGTGAAGGGGCTATCATGTCAACATGCCAGCTTTCTCCATAGTTACAATCAGTTTTGATTCATCAATGTCAACAGCTACACCAAAAAACAACTCCATAGGCTGGGTAACGAGCGCCACCTGGTGAGTGATGGGAGTACTGACCATCATGAGGCGTGCACACTGTATGTGAGGTCCTCCGATAGCATTATCCAAGTAGAGAAGCTTTGAGAGATCAGGGCTGAAGCGAGGTCCTCTCACAGAACGACCCTCTCCTCCCAACACACCTGCAACATGCCATACACCTGTGAAACGGGTCCAGTAACCAGAGAGCTGGCAAGCAGGGGAATCCCCATCAAATCAAACTTACATGGGTCCATCTAACTAAAGCTAGCCATGAAATTTTAATGATCGTAGACTTATGCAATACGACATACAAATAGCTCCATGATCTCTTAGAATCAACCCTTGGTAATCAGGGATAATTACATTGCATGAGTGAGAATCTACAACAACAACTGTTTGCCATGTGTTATTATATGATTAAAAACATATATAAATTCATCGGAAATACTTACTGCATTGGAATGTTCTCAGATCGATATAATACAAATCGCTCCTGTCAACAAACAAAACAACAATAAGGTTATACTGCTTAACAGATATGTGGGCATGCACTATGATATGAGAAGAATGTGGGAAGCAAGGCTACGTATGTATGACCCTGTGTACCTGCGCATGGCACAGTATATGTAACCCAGTCGATAGGGCTCATGGTCCCATCCCACGCACACAATGCCAAGGTCATCAGGACACCACACGGCCTGTGTACAGAAACAGTCCAGACAAATGCAGTGGGTGAAGTCACATGACAGATGCAGTGGGTGAAGTCACATGACAATGACAGATGCAGTGGGTGAAGTCACATGACAGATGCAGTGGGTGAAGTCACATGACAGATGCAGTGGGTGAAGTCACATGACAGATGCAGTGGGTGAAGTCACATCACAATGACAGATGCAGTGGGTGAAGTCACAGGACAATGACAGAGCCAGGACCCGACCAGCAAGTGAGAATACAAAAAAAACCCATATTTATAAAAATCAACATTACAGATAAGGATTTTCATGATAAGGTGTGCCATCCACCTACCTGTGTAGGTGAGATATCATCAAGTGTTATCTTAACTCACCTGGCCAGGTGAAATATCATCAAGTGTTATCTCAATCCACCTGGCCAGGTGAGATATCATCAAGGGTTACACCAACTCACCTGGCCAGGTGAGATATCATCAAGGGTTACACCAACTCACCTGCCCAGGTGAGATATTATCGGGGACATTATCCAGGGTGCTGACAGCGCCAGCATCTATGTCGAGCACACAGATGACAGGATGTGACTTGCCGGTCATTTGTTCTCCCCACGGCTCCACATATTCATGTTCCTCCCCCTGCCCCACCACAAACACACACAACACATCAATTCAGTAATCATCAGGCTAATTTCCAGTATGAATTTAATGACCATTATCATACAAATATCCTCGTGATATCTCTATATCACATCGATATATTTTTCTTCAAATAAACCGACTCCAGATCAATTGAATATCATCAACCTGATTATCATTTCGATATCTTAAGTGATAGATGTTGGTAGATATACGCTATACTCACAAGCACAATATCCTGATTGCCACCCTCTATATCTCTTGTGGCTTTCCTGTCAAAAAATGACTTTGCTTTGGGTCGCTTTTTCTCCGCTACATACAGGATGTGTGTCTCAGAATAGGACCACTCCAAGCAGCCAAAATTACCTGCAAAAACATGGCCCATCTTAATCTTACCAATCACTGCAAACTAGCCATCACACATGAGCATATCTATCATATACCTGTGTGCTATCAACAACCTCCCTAAACTCATAACTTTATCCAGTTGAACGTCACTTCAATAGCTTCTCCATAACAACACATTAATACTGCATCATTGGTACAGTACCATCAACAGTACCATCAAAACAACACTGTGCATCTTTCATAGATAAAATAATAGGCCTTTTCACAATGAGTGAATTTGGTGACAGTTCCTAAATTCTCTGCATCCTACTCTATTATGTTAAGAAATGACTTGGCAGACTGGATAAAATCATGTATAACCAGCAAGTGGTTTTCAGCAAGATGTCCATATTGCACCTGTGAAGACACTGATATGAATACAGAACAAACACCATGGATAGGAGCTTGAGAATTAGCTCAAGGGTAAGTTAATACTTCAATTGGTGTTTGAAAACCCTTTACTTTCTCATGTTGAATAATTGGATGGTACCTGGAACCAAGTATAGTTATGTTCTAAGCATATTAACAAAACAGCAGTGAAAAACTTATAGCCACAATGTGGAATAATTTACTCTTCCTTGTACATACTGTGCAGTGGTCCCCCTCATATCTGGCCACCCTTTCAGCCCGCCGAAAGTGACAGTCTGATGCAGACTGATGCTGTGGCTGTTTATGTTGTTGATTTTCTATGCTGATTATCACTAAAATAAAGTACTTCACTATGCTGTGTGGTGTTGTCTTAAGGGGCCTTGCTCCTACATAACTTGAATAATAACATTTCCTTCAATTTTTCAACATTTTATTTCATGAAAAATTGTATTATGTTATTTTTTTTTCTTCAAGAGTAACGCCAGTCTGTGATCAAGTACTCTGCCTGGAGCAGGCTGCAAACAGCGTGTTCATGACTCATTACTCCATGGTACAAAAGATCCAGTTAATTGCAGATGAAGAAAAGAAGCTGTGTGTGCTGTAGTGGAATCAGCGTTATACCGAGAGAAACCAATTATGCAGAAAGACAGCCACACTGTCTGAACAAATGGCTTACATGGCAAATCAACAGGGTCAGGGAGTATATAGTATCTTGTCGTAGTGCGATGTATGGAGTTTCGTTCGCAAGCTGGTTTGGTCTCCCAACTCTACTGCCTTACCGGCCTTATGTCAAGATGTGGAAGGAGTGACTTGAGGAATCAGTTTTAAAGTAAACGTCTTATAGCTAATGTTCCTTTTCTTAAGGCGGTTGTTCCACGTTAGTTGGAGTGTGATACACAGTGGCTGAATGGGAAGGGTCATATTGAGGGTTTTCGTCTCAAAAGAAGTGGCTGTTGGTCAGAAATGCCAGGTGGTCAATCAAGAGGGCTACTTTTACATTGCAAATCATTCTGGACAGTCTGAAAATGAATGCACAAATAAGAGCTTTAAATTACAAATGCACTCACCATTTTCATAGATCTTGCCATGTTGCTCCTGGCTTTCTACATCAACATTGTGAAGGAGATTGCTGTTACTCCAGATCTACACGGAGAGTCATTAATCAATTACCGCAATTGCATATATGTGAGGCATTGGAAAGAAAAAGATCTATCAATATGATACCTCAAGAGGCACTCATGGATAATCACGGTGGATCGAGAGGTGCTATACTCGTACAACAATATCAATAGCTGAAGTCTTTCCATGCATTAAACTTTACATATAAATCTCCTTTTTTTGTAATCAATATTAAAAAACAAATTAACGATTCCATCTACGTCCTATGGCCAATTTCCTATACTTTACACCACACATATACAAGTCACCGCGCAACCTCATTGCATTACCAGCTGACCTCCTCACCTCTATAAACTGCTGGTCTTCTCCCTTCTTGTTTGTCACCTTCCTCACCACCACCCTCAACTTGCCCGATGGCGATTCCACGTTCCATTGTCTGTCACAACAATGCAATAACCCTTATAATGATGGTAACAGTGAGAGGTGTGTCAACTTAATGTGGAAATCAACAAGGTGCTGACCAGATGACTGGTAATGGCAAGCATGGTGAATTATGCCTGTCAGCTTAATTGATGGAATGGCACCTTCCTTAAACTGAGGGGTTAAACTGTATACCATGTCATAAAAATCTAACACAATGCCAGGCTGCTTAACACAATATATTGATTAACCCTATGTGCTTCAAAACAAAAGACAAAATATCAAGAGGGAGGGATTTCTCACTCTGTGCCTATGGCCTGGGGTGCTGTTGGTAGCACAACATCCAGTTGGACGATATGACCACGGCTAAACTTCACAGCTTCACCCCTTTCTAGGTCCCTCTGACTCCAGACAGACTCAATATATACATGTCCTGGCGCTTTAGAATTGCTGATGTAGCCCTTGGACACACTAGGGAACTTGGCATAATCCCTGTACACTTCAATGGCATCTTCAACCTGAATGAACACACATAATGCATGGTGGAGCATGCCAAGCAAAACTTACCCCTCAGAACATATGCATACCACAGGTTGAATAAGTTTCCCCACAAATACCCACTCTACAATGCATTGTGTTATATATAACTTTATCAACTGAGTAACAACTGATAATTTAAAATCCGCACATAATGAGACTGAAGCCATTAAGGGGTAAACAAGGGTATGTTGAACAAAGGAGGGTTTGTTTATTGGTGGGGGGGGGGGGGGGGGGGGGGGTAAACCTGTAAATGGAAGGTTTGTGTAAACAGAGGCTAGTAAATAACCTTAACAGCAATGGTGAAATAATTAAAGCACACATTAACAGTACATGTAGCAATTTCATTGTTCCATCACTGCATCATGGCTAGTAGCTCCGGTCAAACTGTAATATAAATTTACTCGGATTTCTTGTAGGGTTACATGGCTAGTAGCCCAACATCAGGTATTATTGCAAAAGGCAGCACAGCTGCTGTACTTGATAGGGCTATTGGCTTGGCGAGTTTGGACTCAGATCAGGCCTAGCATAACAATTGATACAATTTCCAAGGTCAAGTTGGTTCGTTAGCGGGGAAATTGACAACTGAAGGTACAACAAGACTATGTCCTGATCTGATTGTTATGGCTTATGCCCACGTAGGACAGCGATACACGAAACCCATCGCCCAAGTAGGTCTACTCGGACGACCTGGTAATGCAAGGGTCAAACAACGTTAACACGAATAATGACAGCATGAATTCTCACCTCTAGTACCATCTTTAAGTCCAACTCACGCAAATGTACAAGATATATATCAAATATAGAATAGAAAATTATAAAAGCTGTAGTTTATCTGTTCCTCTGACAAATGACAAACGGAAGACACTAAAAGTTGACAGCCATAGGATAAATAGGCGGGGCAAAATGCGCTCCAACTGCGGGGGTCACTTTCTATGTAGTATTCTGAATTTAATATTCTCAAAGAGCAATAATTTCTACACCTAGATATATGTTTACAGTACTAAATACTTATAAGAACGACACGATATGGAAGAAGAGTAATGCGATGTATAACTAAAAGCAGGTGTTCCGATAATATATTTAACATACTGTACGCTCTCCAACTCCAATACTGCATTGTTTGTTGTCATATTTCAATCCATGCTCCATCTTACAAAATGTAAGGACAAGATGATAGTAAATATGCTTATGTGAATTCGGAAAGAAATTATAATATTAATAAAAACTATTTCAACCTTATTTATTGACATCAACATAGAAGTGTCGTTCCAAATAACATGGCAGCCACATGTGTCAATGGACAATTAAAGCTATCATAATGCCAAACCAGTTCTCTGGGGGAGTGAGATGGAAAATTGTTCAACACAACAACTTTGACAAAATACACATTAAAGCAAAGTAGATGAAGTGTTATTAATTATAGAAGTAGCAAATAATGAAGAGGGGTGGGGGGCATGATATGGACAAGAAGGCACTTAGTGACCACTAGAACGTGACATAATATAGTAAAAACCAGAGAATAATTCATCACTTGCCACATGAAACACTGCACCTGTAAGAACATGTTTATGAAGTCACAGAATCTTTAATGACCTTTTTTCAGGTAGAGTTTATACCATATATGTTAATATACATAATTATTCATCACCACATATTTTGATACATCAACTGATGCCCTAATTTGACAGAAGATTACTCCCTTGATATACACAATCATAGTATCAGTAAATACACACCAACAAACAATTAACTTATTAACCTGTCATAGGTACAAAATTATTGTCATAAAAATATCACACATGTCAAACTGTGAATCAGCCTGGCTTAATTCTTCATCAGTGACGGAATGTTGATCAGGATAACAAGCTCATTGGGCTGAACTCCGATGGTAGCTTACAATTGGCTAGACCTTGTACAAAACAATAGATTACCTTAGCATGACCTCATTATTCAGATCGAGCCACACAACTTCAAATAAGAACTTTCAGTCTGAGTTGAAACAAACAAGTACAAAACAATACAGAATCGATACTGACATAAAGAAACAATCAGAAGTACAATAGTGATGGTGCACACAAACAACCACCTGCTCTTGGGGTGAGGGTATATATTCACAATATTCTGGCCCCATATCCCACAAATATATCAGTCAATTTCACCCAAAGAAACCAACACATACATGAATCATGAAATAACAAATGTTCATAACATATCTAACCAGGTTTCATATGCACACATTACATACCACGATGGTGCACATTTAATCTCAAATGAATCAAAATAACTGCAAAATGTACTTAAGCTCGGTGTTATGAAGTACATTTGCCCAAAAGAACAAATATTTCTAACAAACTTCCATTTTAAAATTATTAATCATCAAATAAGAATTATCATCCTCTCCATCACTGTGCTAGAAGTATATCAGTACCAGCATGTGAACAATATGACTCAGTGGACCTACATGGACACACATAAAAATGAACAGGATATGAAGAAGAACAAAAAGACATTTTGCTGACTTGGCAGAAATCAAGTTAACCCAGATGTTGGATTTTGATTCCAATGGTGTTGTGCTTTTGATTGGGATGATCTATAAAGGGGTTATAATGTTATGTACATATAGGAATGGGTTAGGCCATTGCAGCAGTTGGGGTGGCAA
This sequence comes from Urechis unicinctus, assembly GCA_034190875.2. Classification (NCBI taxonomy): domain Eukaryota; kingdom Metazoa; phylum Annelida; class Polychaeta; order Xenopneusta; family Urechidae; genus Urechis; species Urechis unicinctus. Next base: position 64,305,054 of record CM067343.1, on the reverse strand, counting down.
CATGATGCTTAAACTGACACATGCATGCACAAGATGGCCATATACAGCAGGAGTTCATTAAGGAAAGCAGCCACAGATCGACGACAACACATACCTTACCATAACATCGACTGTTACACTACATAGACTACATACAGTTAATGAGTGCAAGTGAATCATATGCCTGATTGTAAGTATAAATATCACTAACAGCAATAACGGAGCGGTGTTTAACACAAGATGACAAAGCTGGCTAGGTCTGCCCGTAAACAGGGGAAGAATTCACTCAGCACAATACTTATAATTCTTTCCTCAACACCTGGTCAATAGTCCATGAAGCATCACTGGTGCTGGACTGGTGCAAGATGCAAACAGTTAACAGCTGCCACACTAGCCAATCCAAGCTACACCTACCCTAGTGCTAGAACATTTCAATAAATACAGTAACCATATGTACAATTGCCAGCTAGAAATGCTACAACACAACTGAGGTAGCTAGCCAGAGCTGCTGAAACAAATGGATCAAAATTTGACAGTAGCTGATAGTGTATCAACAAGGTAACCCCTCAGTGTCCATTAATATCATAGAAAAGACATCTTCAATCATACTTTCACATTCTATAGTAACACATGGAGCTTATCACAGTTGTCATGATGATGTCAGCTGGCTGGTTTTGATGGGTCTGTAGCTTTGAGGCATGGAGTTGTAATAGGGCATAGTGGATCCCACCATTAGCACACTGCTGCCTTCATATGTGATCCTGCAATTGTCATTAAAGCAAATATCAATACCAGGCATTAAAGCACTGAGAACATGTAACTTGCCAGAGTACCAGCTTCAATATTCAGGTTAACATTGTAAAATAGGAGACATAAGACGATTTCAATATATTCAATAGCTCCGGTCATAACGGTAACATGGATTTATTTCTACTGACGTCTTGTAGGGCTATATATTCAACTGCCAGGGTTAAGTTACAATGTCATAGTGATTAAGGAAGTTGCACTGTAGGCATTACCATAGCAACCCATTGTGGAGTGCCCTTGGTGGGAAACCTGTGGCACTGAATGCACCAAAGCATTGTGCAAGTAAGGAAAGTATTCTCATATCATTTGCAGAATCCTGCTCGTAGAAGATACTCAATGTTTGCCTGAAGACATGTGACAAACATCAGATCACAGAGACTGCTTAGAAGATTATAGATGGTTTTGCTCCAATAAAATCACACAGCAGATCTTAATTGTGCGGCACTTGAAGATGTTCTAATAACAAGCAGTGCTGGTTCACAAGGTAATTATACAGGCTTCAAACTCCCCACTCACCCAGGCGTCTTAGGGATGTAGAAGCCAAGACCACGGCCCTTGAGACAGTCGTCAGCGTGTGTGGTGTCGAGGGCCAGACTGGAGGACAAGGTCTGAGAGACCTTCTGCTCATAATCCTTTTGGCTCAGGGTATTCACGTTCTTTATGTGGGTACCTGTAGTACTGTGAACAGTTACAATATCTTTAGTTCTGACAAAACTACAGTATATGACCAGGTCGTTGTGAACTATGGGGTGGAAAAAAGGGCTGTCAGATGAGGGAGTGATAGGTGGTTAGGAGGAGGTTGGTGGGTACTGTCATGTGGTTATGAGGAGGTTGGTGGGTACTGTCATGTGGTTATGAGGAGGTTGGTGAGTACTGTCATGTGGTTATGAGGAGGTTGGTGGGTACTGTCATGTGGTTATGAGGAGGTTGGTGAGTACTGTCATGTGGTTAGCAGGTGGTTATCACATACTGACTGAGGATCCTCAGGCACTCACAGTTGGGTGTTGCGAGGCCTGTTGAAGAGCCTCTGAAGGAAGTCTGCCTGTTCAGACAGTCCAGCATAGGGTCTGCGGTAAACACGAGACACATCTGGGGCGATCATCTCCACAGGCACATCCAGTGCCCAGCCATCCCACGATCTGTTACACACATCAGTCATCTCAATTGGAGGTAATGGTCAGCCCTGACAGGGATCGTTGTCATGAGGATTGAACACTTCACGCCAGAGCTTGACAGAGAATATAACAGCATGTGAAGTAGTGAAGTTCTGTCATCACTGACCGTTTATAGCAGCACTGAGCCATCTTGCCCTTCATGTGCTCCTCGTAAAATAACCTCTTGATGAGGAATCCTAAACCTGGGAAGGTGTTGACTCGTAGTACTAAGCTAGCGTCTCCTGACGTCTCCTGGTAACCTGCAGAAGATCGACACAATATCAACCTACCATACAATAACCATGACGAGAACAAGGAGCTTCACTCAAGGTCATACATAGAGTTGCCACAAACAAGACACAACTTCACGACACTATCATGGAACACATCAAGAATGCAGTACATGATGAACCGCTTCCACGAGCACATACAACAGCGGAATGGTGGTGTGTTCGAGTGAGACACTGAATAACGATAAGTGTTACCGTTGTCATTCCATGCTGTGATGCCAGCCAGTGTGGAGTCGGCTATGACAGCAGGGTAGACCTGGCCGAGGAATCCCAGCAGGTCCTGCCCTCAAACACTCAATCACTGATCACGCTCCTCAAACAACGATCAGGCAGTCTCACTCTTCCTCAAAGTCGATCATCACCATCCTCCTGTAACAAGCATCACAGGCTCATTGACAGACAGGCAGTCCCATACCATCCTCCCCGGATAAACTCACGAGTATGACTTTACAAGCCGGTTGTTTCATAAAACGTACAATGAAAAATCTATAAATAAAGGCGTAGTGCTATTTCCCAAATATCGCATTAGGGTCTATGGCAGTGTTTGATGGTGTAAGCTTGGCGCCGACTTACTGCAGTTGGGTAGAGTTCCCAGACTTTCTCTAGAGCTTTCTCCATCTGGACTGTAACCGAAAGAATAACACAGATCAACGAGCAGGAATAAAATAGGAGGTAAACACCCCTAAGCAATTACCCACATGCGATATTTACAGACAGGTCATTCAATATTGATCTACTTCAGGTAAGTATGTAGAGAAGACTAACCCTCACTGTAGGTCATGTAAGAGAAACAGTATAGTGACTCTTTCTCTCATACAAAGACATCATGCATGTATAAGTCACACACTCACAGATATATTTATTACTGCTGGAGCTTTTCTGCCTTGAAGTTGAAGAGTTCTGCAAGTGAGGCAGGTTCTGCAAACTTCTCATCATACAGCACCTGTCCACACAGACGCAGTGAGGGTGAGCTAGAGGGGTATAAGTAAGGGTGACATGGAACGTGACAGCGATGAGAGACAGCGAGACTGACCGTGACCATGTCCGAGTTGATACCAGGGTTGAGCAGCAATGTTTCCAGCTGCATGCGCACAGCATTGTGGTTGAGACCAGGGATGACTATGATAGGGACAGTGAAGATGGGGTTGTTCTCCAGGGCCTTGTCAGCTAGTGGGGCGGGCACAAGAGGGCTCGTCGATATGCTCCACTGAAATCACGACACGTGCAAATCCTCCAACAACATTCCAACACACTTAGCATATTACTGATTGATGAAATCCACACTGGGATAAGTAACAGGTAAGATGTGTGAAGAAAAAAATAGATGGGGGTAACTTCAACATGGATATCATAGTGCTCCACGTTACTCATGATGAGATCAGCCCCGGTCTAACCACGTCGCATGACTACAAACAAATACACTTTTCCACAGTAACTCACTTTCACAGAATTCACCATAGCCATCGTATTTGCCACAGAAATTCCTGCGCTTCTCATTCTTGTTGGCAAGAGGATCAGGTTTAATCTGGCTACCCTTCACTGAGACACACAAGCAGTGGGTTGATAAACACTTGACAGAGGAGTCCCGGCCACAATGACCAGCACATTGTTTATGTTTTCTTCAAATTTAATCCCCATAAAGATTTTGTAAATGTTTAATTTCAGGAAATGGACAATGAAACTAGCCTTGATAATCAGTCTGTTATAAATAAGTTGCATAATAATTTAAGACTAAGTTTGCATTCTGAAGTATTGTTGCATGTTTGAAGGCATAACTTACATTCTGTCAGGACACATATCTTCTTGTCAATGGGTCGAGGCCAGTGGGTTCCGGGAATGACAAACTCTATCTACATGTACATGTCACAAGGTCAACGACAGTCCAAGATAAACCAACCAAAAATTAATAATGATTGAAATCCAACAAATTACTCATACAGTTCAGTATTCTAGATGTTGTCAACATGCCAACAACCTTACTTAAGTAAACAACTCGCATTAGGATTCCATGGGTGACATACATAGGGTGGAACAAGCAGGTCCATGAATTCCATTACTGCATTATTCTATTTTAAATGATGTGGTCAAAATTGTGAGGGATAAGGAGATATTGTTAATTGAAATATAGGTCAAGGGGTAGGGATGAAGGTCATATATCATTATTGATGCATTTTCTGAGTGAAGATGTTTTGATGCGAGTTAAATGTTGTCTAATGTTGTTCGTAACAGGAAATACAATAATGCTGTACAATACTATATGTGGAGCAATGTAGCACGATACTGAAGGACAAATCTGAGTGGAATCGGTCACCTGCAAAGGCATATGTAAGTAGTACCCAAAAACAGAGTAACACAAGAAAATCGTTTGAGTTAAACCAGTCCCTTGATATAATCCATACAGCTTCATCACTTATCCCTACAGATTAGATCATCATACAGCCCACAAGCATAGTTATTCCAAGTTCATTTCTTCTTGGTCTGACTGACTAAGAGCAGAAGCAAAGCCCCAAGGAGGGTGTTAAGATAAGACACCAGTATCACATGGGAAGCTGTGTGCAGGAAGGACGACTTATCATAGCTCCAAGAGGATGACCAAGCACTAATAGCTCACCCACAGCAAAATTATCACAGCAAAAGATGGCTGTTTTCAATTCTGTAAGTTTGCCAAATATTTTAAAAAATTAATCATGGCTCCAACAAGCCAATGCATGGAACTTGGATGAGAAGTGAATGATTATATGGACCTCTTCTTCAATCTTTGAGGTAGGGTATTATTGTGGACTCTTATGATGTCTGGAATACCAGTGGGTGAGATTGGCCTTATTAATGACATCCAACTTGAATACATTTACAATACATTACTCAGTCTGACCTATCTGAGCAAGTGACCATACTGTTAGATCATTGGACTAAAAGCCGTCAGTGTGAAACAAATGCTTCTTCCTAAATTGATTATTTTCATGGACAGAATTTTTTGACAGGTTTAAATATCACAATTTCAACCACTAATAGAATTGCATCAGGCACATATTTCTTAATGAACAGACAACTGGTAACCCTGACAAAGGGAAACATTTCATAGTATCTGGAAATTTAAGAATGACAAGAAAGGAACACACTGGATCCTTGAATAGAAAATCACTACATTCCTGGCAGGAAGTATTCACATCACGATGGAGAAGGTGAGGAAAGAGAAAGCAAATCACCTGCTCCACGTCCCCAAAGCCATTGATTCCTTTCTGTCCAACAAAGCCCCACACATCGCGGAACTTCATGTTCTGAATCAGGCCACTGCCCACTTCATTCAACAACTGTTTTGCATGGTCGGATAGTCTGGTAGGCAGCACAAAAGTCACAACAGTGCCCACAGCCAATCAAAAGCAGTTAAAAAGTGGGTCAGGTTAAACATAACCTGCATTTTAGAGTAACTTCAGAGAGAAAACCAACCACCCTAATGACAGCACAACACAAGAAGTAAAGTAAATAAGCAAAGAAAAAAGCCCATGCATCCATAAAAAGGAAACCAAGTAAGAAGCAGGAAAGCCCATTTGGGAGGGTCAAAGGTTATCGTGAGTTGCTTACTCAACCAGTATGCCATCAAAATGGCTGAGGAATGTTTCCAATAGTTATTGTGGCATGTGAGGTGTTGGACAGTGTGGTGGGGGAGGGGGAGCTTTACTGGGGCGGGTGGGGGGTGCATGGGATGTAGAATCAACTACGTCTGTGTTCAGTTTTATCATCTTGTCTGCTTATTCAAAATGGTATGGCTTCTTACTGAAACAGAACCTTAAGAGAAAGCAAGCGGATGAGTGAGCGTATTACTGCTTGTACCTGCTCCAAAGTAGAAACACCAACAATGCCCTTCTGTCCGACAAAGCCCCACACATCCCGAAACGTGAGCTTTGAAATCATAGAGGCACCTAGTGATTCCATTATCTTCTGAGCATGTAAATTGAAGCTGTGACAGCACCATAAAAGCAACAATGTATGTTGGGGCTTTAAATACCAACGGGAAGTGACATACTACCAATGATATATTCCAGTACTAGGCGCAAAACTTAAGACCACAATTCAGCAAGTAAATAAGGGGTGCAACCTATACAAGAGGTATGGGAATCGTTGCCCTGAATGCCATATTCATAACCATGGGCAATAATTGATATTGGGTACATATAGCAGGGCAAGATTGTGTACTTCTCTGGGAGAAGAACTTCTGATTATGGGGTAGAGAAAAGTCCCAATCAGACAAAATGATTACTTCAATGACTGCAAGTCTTATCTAGGGAACCAATTAATCCCTGCAGACTGAGTTTACAGTGTAACCTTGTGCAGCCTAGCGTGACTAAAAGTTTACCCGTAGAAAAGTAACAGTACAGTGTGGAAGTCATTCCAGTGAGTGACTTTGACAGTGGCATATGGTCTCCCGTCATAAATTAATTTCAATCTTGCCACTTCTTGTTGTGTATAAGTATCTATTGCAGCATCCACAATGGGAGAAATAGGTGTCACAATGAGGCTGCTTTATTTGTGTCTTCATCCACATATCCCGCCAGCATGCAGACCATGATGGTGTTAGGGTGTAGCATAAGGACTCATTTTTATAGAATAGCTCCACTCCTAGCATAGACAAGGTCAATTTCACATATATATAATTTGTACCAACTTTCAAGGCAATATATGGGGTGTGACCTATACCCAAGTGCTACCTATACATGAGTTAATACTCAGATGTTCAATAAATATCTACTCTTAGACTGAATAAAGACAGCTACCCTAATAAAAAACTGACTGATAATTAACACAAAGGGGTTATAACTTGCAGCACAACAAGCCTTAAAAGCTGACCCGAGGCATAACGCCTGTAAGCTACTGATCACCTAGGGACTCAACAGATATCATGCATGAGTTCAAATGAAACAATAACGCGGAATGAATGTCAAACAAATGATACCACACTCAAACTACACACCACTTAAAGGAAACATCGGGATGGTGCACATGTATTATTGTAACATACACTCACATCGTGAATACACTCACAATTTAAAGTGGAGCTGAAATGTTTAAATAAGTTCATCCCAACTGGCTCCTTATGCTTCCAGTAACATCAATCTCTTCAAATTATATTTTGCAAAATTAAGTTTTGACTGAAACAGCTTATTAAATGCCAATTTAATTTCCAGCCATGGTCAGCATCGTGTTATTTTTCCTGATGTCACTGATTGGTACAGATAGATTCAAAATTAGTCTACATACCAGGAGAGAAATAATTCATCAGCCCCATTCAGTGAAAAGTCACGTAGACACGTGTAAATACCTGGACTTTAATAAACTTATTTTGTTGTTGTCAAGATGCTGACCATTTGAAGGAAAATGAATTTGGACAAATGGTGAACAAAATTGTTTCAGTTCCCTACAGTATAAAGTTGGAGGAAATGTTGCTTACATAATGATTTATCATTTGCACACCTTGCATATTCTACTTCAAACAAAAACAGATACCAAACCATTAACAAGCCATTTCATGTTTTTCCCCTCAAACTCAAACGATATAGAGTATGCAAAACCTGATTAAAGACGTACTTTTTGGATGCGTCATCGTGCGTGACTGCTATGATTATCTCCTTATCGTTCATCATCTCCAGAAATATCTCCAGATTGCTGCTGTCTACACAACAACACATGACATACATGATGCACGGCCACATGGGACAGCACAGCATTTGTGGCTAAACAGTGTTTGGGGAGTTGAAGTTGGAAATAGAACATAATATGGCAGTGTTTCTGATACACCTGTAAACAGGGACGGGGTGGACAGATTACACTCCACCTACCTTCAGCGTACGTGTCAAAGTGACCGACACGCAGGACATCTTTCGACTTGGGATCAACTATGGCCACATTGAATCCACGCCCACCATCATTGAGACCGTTGGCCAGGACACTGAAACCAAATCATAGAGTCTGGATACAACATAGATAACCTCCAGAGAACAGTTAGAGAAGGATGCAAATGGAAAAGAAAGCAACTTTTGCTTGAAGAAGGCTGTGTACCATCTCCATAGCAGCACCCCCTGGCTGCTAATTGTAACATGCATCAGAGCCTCTATAACCACGTGGAGTTTAGGGCAGAAAGCAAGAGTACTCACTACTTGCCGCTCACGCAGATCTTAGGTCCCTCCCTGTTCTCAGTGCCAGAGAAAAAGTGCACTGGGAATGCTTCAGCACCACAATCCTCAGTCACACCACACTGAGGCAGCTCCTCACCGACCTTCACCACCCCTCCGGCTGGCTTGGTGCCAGCAGCAGCAGGTTTGCCACCACCACCACCATCTGCTGCTAGAGGGACATCTTTATTTGCTTCATTAAGCTGCCCCACTGGAAATCAAACTGCAGTATTTAAGACCTTGACAAAAAAAAGTTAACCAATAGAACAACAGAAGACGCTTCAGTATGGCAGATAAAAAGACTCACTAGGAATAGACAGGCAGCCACTGATCTCAATTTGTTCTGCAAAATCTACATTGGAGACACGAGCCATGTGCTGTCATAGATCAGATGGCAGTAACACAAGGACATGAACCAGTGGACATTTTAACATAACATGACAAAGGTTAACAACAACAGAATGTCAGACAAATGCTACGTAATCATCACTATTAGATCTACGCTACCTTTTCGATTGCGCTTCCCTTTGCCAGTCCTCGCTGACCAACCAACACCATGTTATCACGGAATCCCAGCCGGTCTATCAACGAGCTCCCAAATTGGTGCAGAAACCTTTTGGTCTCAGGAGTCAGGCTGAACATGACATGTCTCTCACAATAAGGAAGAACTCAATATTATCAATATTGTCATTCTCGACTTCAGCTGGTATCACATTACAAACTCAAAATTGTAAACGCTGTAGTATTACAAGGCTAGACCCTGATCTGGTTAAGGAGTGACAACACAACATGGTTCTCTTGCAGATGGTGCTGATTAAGAGATATCAAGGAGAAGGGTTGGCAAGGGGGGAGGGGGTGTTGTTCTTACTGTAATGTGGCCTCATCTAGTGTCGCGGCAAGGATGATATAATTGTCAGGAACACCTAGCTTCAGGTACCGCATCATTACAGCATCTGAACACACAAGTCACACACGGTGTCAAATGAGGCAGTCTCACAATCAAAAAAAGACACATTATCAACATAGCACATTGTCACAACTGACACATCACCACAACTGACATACCACCACAACTGACACATCACCACAACTGACACACCACCACAACTGACACATCACAACTGACTCATCGCAACTGACACATCACCACAACTGACATCGTCACAACGGACACATCACCACGACTGACACATCGCCACAACGGACACATCACCACAACTGACAAATGGTACCCAAGACACAACATCATGTCATCTCAACAAATACATCTTCACATCTGACATATTATCACAACCAACACACAGTTACAACTGACACATATAGTCACATCATCTCAATTAACACATCTTCACAACTGACACATCAGCCCACAGACCTCCAAAGGAGATGTAATTCAAAACACATCCTGACTTCTGAGCTTCCTCTAAGCAAGTATACGTATTCATGAAATAGCCACACGACCCTGTAATAAGGTGTCACACAGCTCTATTAACAGGTGTTATGTCACTAAACAGGAGTCACTTGACACTAGTCAGAGGTCTCATAACACTGCAGGTCCCAAATAATACTATTATAAGATGTCACTGTAACCAGGTGACACTTGACATGGTAATCATGACACTCAACATGGTAATCAGGTGTCACTTGACAAAGTAATCAGCTGTCACTTGATAAGGTAATCATTTCACTTGACACGGTCATAAAGTGTCACTTGAAATGGTAATCATTTCACTTGACACAGTAATAAAGTGTCACTTGACACGGTAATCAGGTGACATATGACACGGTAATCAGGTGACATATGACACAGTAATCAGATCCTAAATAACACTTCCACAATGTGCCCTTACCATCACTGTACGTGTCAAAGTAGCGCAAATCCTCCACGGTCAGCTTCTTGTCTGACAAAACAAAACAAGATTACGGCTTCATTAGAGCATAAACGTTAGTGGAATAAATTTCAGCATTATTGCCAGTTGTTTGTATCATTTTATCATTATTATACAAAGAACAGATAACATGTATGATTATGATAGATATCGACGTGTTATCACTCACCATTGATGACCACCATGTTGATACCACGCTTGCCATGTGCTTTATCACTACCCATCACCCTACACACACCCATATCAATGCACACCATCAAGATATTTCTTCAACACATTCTACCCGTGTAAGAAGCAGATACATGGTGTTATGTTGGGTCATGAGGGGACAGTGAAGAACTCACGTGTTTCCATTGAAGCAGATGGTGGGAGTTCCATCCCTGCCATATCCCGACCGTACCAAGTAAGCATACTTGCCTGCAGGACATGCCTCTTTCAGACCGCAGGCAAAAGAATCTGTGGAAGAGACACATAAACCGGTTTAATCAAGAGAGAAAAGTTAAAACAATGAACTATGGGAAGCCATCCATAACACCTAGGTATAGCCCTCACATACGGACAAAAACATTCCCTTTGAAGTGAATGGACAGAAAGCAGTACAGGATCAATAATCTCTTAAGGGAAACACAAATGAAGTTACTCCTGGCATGAAGCATTGGTGTTCATACTGTTTAAAACTTGTTTTTCCTGCGTATGTGTACATCTACAACTGTACACCAAGGCGTGTCACACCTTTCATAGCAGTACACGGTACGGCAGGGCCTTTATTCTGCTTCGGATCATTTGGCTGTAGAGCTATCCAAAAAAGCTATTACAAAGACTACTACTAGCCAATCTCAGTTGTAGCCAGGTGGCTTGCAGTTCACTGGGCTGTAGAGCTATCCAAAAATACTATTACAAAGACCCTACTACTAGCCAATCTCAGTTGTACCCGGGTGGCTTGCTGTTGACTGGGCTGTAAAGCTATCCAAAAATGCTATTACAAAGACCCTACTACTAGCCAATCTCAGTTGTAGCCAGGTGGCTTGCTGATCACTTGGCTGTAGAGCTATTAAAAATTGCTATTACAAAGACCCTACTACTATGTTGTTAGTAAACAGCTCGGATGGTGTACTCCCTCCAAATCACACCTGATTGCTTGGCAGCATCAGCTTCCTTGGGCTCTTCTGCTTTGTGTGGCTGGGTCGCTGGTTTCTTGGCAAGATCCTCACCTGCTTCTACATGATCTGCAGGTGCTTGATTGGGATCTGCCTCACTCTCCCCTGCAAGGTTACCCACATCGGCGATAAATGTCAATTTCACAATCAGTGGCAAATACAGAATGAGTTGCTTTCAGCATTCTTTGAATCCCACAGCAAACAATGATCTTAATGTAAGAAATGCTCTTCTTCAATGGTGTATGGTATATTTCATACTGTCAGGGTATATTGGAATGCAACGTTCCTATTTCATCAACATCATCATAATGATCATTGCGCCCTGTGACCCATTTAACTAGACCAGTCTTATACAGTTGCAGATATTGATATCATATTGTGTTAAGCTGATTATGTTGTAAGAAAGCAAGACAGGGGCAAGTTGTTGAGCAGCGAGAGTATAAAATGACATGAGCTGCGTTATGTGCATAGTGATTACGCTAATTCAATCGAGACCCAAAATGTGACACGAATAACACATAAAACCAATTCATAAATGTGGAGAATACTCACCTCTCACATCATTATTTTAACACAGTTTGAACCCTTGTTTTGAATCCCTGACCTGAATTTAAACTATGCATCTTAACAAGTGATGTTGATGCATGAAGAATAGGAGAAGCACAACACAAGGTAATCAGGTCACCTTACCTTTAACGAGAGACTGGAGTCTATCACGGGTCAAAACGTACGAGTCAATGAAATAAATAGTAACCACAACAGCCACACTCCATATAAGGAAGTTACGTGTGCCTGTAATCATAAACAGAACTTGGTTGTACAAATCACTTATTCTATTTGCTCTGTAATAAAACTTTGAACATATATTATTTGTTATTGAAAGTGATATTTACAAGTGATTAAATTATTAGAGACCTACTTCCAAAGTGCTTGACAATGGTTCTTCTGTAGAACCTGGGTAAGCTTGCCGATCTCATATTGTCTTCATATTAGGCAGCTCTAAAGAAATTATAGAAATATAGGGTAAATGGTAACTCAATAAAAGCAATGGCATGATTGCTTCGTGGTTTGACAAGTAAGGAACAGAGAGGTTATAAATTGACCACTAGTAATTTCCCGTTTGTTTCAACATTGCTGAGTTAAATGGGTATTTGGGGGTCAAATACCATATATTTCATTATTGCAGATAATGGGGGTGGATAGGATTGTACAACAGCGGTACATACAGGCTGTAGTTATTGTAATACATTTAGAGAGACCAGATGATGAGTAGAACCCCCAGGGGGGGCACTTATGTGTATAGAGGTAGTATATATGTGCCGCGCGACGGGGTATGTTTTTTCGGCCTCTCGACTTGTACAATGGGTCATACTTGTACGACGGGGGGTTTTTTTTTTAGCTTCAATCTGTACGATGGGTTATACATTCGCATAATACCTTGTACGATGGGGTATGCTTTTGGCCATTTTGACCTTGTACGACGGGTACGGGTTTTCGAGGTCCCGCGGCACACCCCTATCCAGAATAAGGCCAAGTACCCCCCTGCGGTAGAACCCCCAACTGTATTTTTATTAAAACATTTAGAAAATGAGCAGAGCAAGCAAAAAGTTAAACATTGCATCATATGCTAGGTTATCATGACACCTAGACTTCTTTCATCTGTTCATAGAAGTAGTCTTATTTATTTGAATATAACACTCAATTGTTCAATTCTATCAAAACATATCAAAGAAATAGCTTGCAGGGTTTCAAGGTGTCTGATTGGAATTTTTAATTGTTGCAGTGCTTCAAATTCGTTCATTGATATATGTCATCAGACACCATCTAGTAAGGCAACATGACTTAAAAAGCAGACTAGCCCTACAAGATGTCTGAGTGGATGTGCTACAATGCTTGATTCCAACGCAATGCACCAATTCAAATCAGATACATTGAACATATAAAACCTAATTATTTGGTTTTATTGCATGTTTTGATGGTAATGAATAATTTGCATCTATTATCATGAATGGATGTATTCAGCCGACTACCATTACGATTGCAGTCGTGGTGGCATCATCCATGAGCACATGTAGATATGTTGATCTTTAAAACCAGGTGGTAGTAGCAGCGCAGAGGCGCAGTTCAGACTATTTCAAACATGACAGTTAAAAAAACATGGTGCGCACCGAATGGACTGAGAGCAAACAAAAATACAAGTGACGTTATATCCACTAAAATGGTGGACATCTGAATTTCTCGGAAATCTATATGAAATGGCATTTCCTAAATAACTGCATGTATCAGGGTAAGCTTTTGGGCCGTAACAACATATTTTTTCACATGCTCTTGATAAGTTTTGATATCTAGATTCTTGATCCCACGTAACATTCAAAACACATTGCCCATTCAAGCGGAAATTGAAGATTCAGAACGGTATGTAAAAATGTCACCGTTCGACCGGGGCTAAACAGACAAGCCTAGTGAGGCTACTCGTTCTTTCACCTTTTGAGACAGGTCTATAAAGCGAATGACACTGTAGCAGAACTTTATGTGCTAATTCATTTACGAAAATGCAAACTCATATATGAATTAACGTCAAAAGTTTACCAAAAGCGATTGCCACAAACTTCCTCAGTCAATTACACGTCAAACGTCAAACAGCTACAACAACTTCATTGATTCAGTAACCTAAAATACGTTTGCCCCGAGGTGGTTGTTTAACTGGACAGATATTTACATAAGAGGGGAGCGCGTACGGGGCCCGACACACACACACACACACACACACACACACACACACACACACACACACACACACACACACACACACACACACACACACACACACACACACACACACACACACACAGCGCAACACACACACACACCACACACACACACACGCAGACACACACACACACTACAGACACACAGATGGAGAGAGAAGCGCGTAGAGGGGAGAGACGCCAGAGAGAACAGACACACACACACACACACACACACACACACACACACACACAGATAGAGACAGAGACACACACACACACACACACAGATATATATATTCACACACAGATTATACACACACACACACACCCACACACACACACACACACACACCACCCACATAGATATATATACACATATATATAGAATATATATATATATATATATATATATATATATATATATATATATATATATATATATATATATATATATATATATATATATATATATATATATATGATGTATGTATGTATAGGTAGATGTATGTATGTATGTATATGTATATATATATGTATGGATGTATGTATGTCTGTATCTGTATGTATGTATATGTATATATATATATGTATGTATGTATGATATGTATATATGTATATTCATATATATCTATATATACACACACACATATACATATATATATATTCAAAAAAGAGATATATATTAATTATATATATACCATATATATACACACCCACACCCGCACACATATATACACAATATATATTTATATATATAGACACATATATACACCCATATATATATTATATATATATATATATATATATATATATATATATATATATATATATATATATATATATATATATATATAATATATATATATATATATATGTATGTATGTCGTATTTGATTATATGTATGTCTGTCTGTATGTTATGTTTTGCGATGATATATCTATATATATATACTATATATATATATATATATATATATATATATATATATATATATATATATATATATATACATTTTTATACAATATGAGATATTTATCAGTTATGAGCGCAAACTATTTGTATACGATTTGATTTTTTTTTGAACAATTGAGATATTTATCAGTTATGAGCGCAACCTATTTGTATGTGTTGAACAATTACCCGATATCAGTGACTATCCGTCTGTTAAATATTACTTTTTGCTATTTGGAGGTTCCAATTTATCACGACAAGGGAGATGATTAGTCAACGGCATTAACGCCTGTCAATGTGGATTTGCCCTGAACAAGGAAGCAATATACTTTCATTGCAGCGCAACAACACCTAATCTAAAAATAGCTACCCACATTGGTGTGAACGAAAATGTTACATTCGGCGAGGAAGGCGATTAAAGATGATTTCTAACTTATCTGAAGAAGTGGCTCACTTCTGTAAACAAAACAGAAACCTTAGAAGATTGTTAGAAGATACACTCAAGTGTTTCCAAGACATCAATGCTGTCAAATATCAAAATGGAGGTGAGAAAAATGAGTTTACTTTAAATTTCCGGGGGCATCGTCCGTACTTGTTGACGAAGTCGGGTCTGATGGAGGGGGTAACCAGATATTAGGAATGTATTGCTAATTCAACTGTTGAATGGATGATTGTTGATGCTCGCAACACCCAAGCTGGCTATCCCTATGTACTCCTGATTATATGTTTATCGCTTTTATTTGTTTTAAGTATAGAGGTAAACAGGTAAAGGCAGAGTATATTTGCACGGGCAGGTTTGTCGAGACGGCTACGGAACCCTGGGTGTACGGCAACTAATGAGGAGACGCAATCAGTTATAATTGTGATATGTCAGTTGTACTTAAAGGAATGAAATAATGTAACACTCTTCTTCGATTACTCATGAGAAAGCTAAAGCAAGAAATTTGACCTTTTTGTTCTTATGCAAGTTAAGCGGCTACAGTAAATTTCATTTATGAAAATACACAAATCAATTGGCCTCTTCACAAGCTCCAGTTACTTTAACGGTATTTGTGCTAATCATTTCTTGTTTAATAGCTAATGCAGCCTTCAGAATTCACACTGGTCTGACAGTTATAGCAGCTACTGGTCTGACAGACCAGTATAGGTTTTCCATGAATTCTATCCCTGTCAATATTTTATTCTGCTGTATTCATGTTCATGATACCTGATCAAACCCCCAGGTCACATGATCAGGTCACATGGCTTTTCTGAACCATTTGTCAAAAGGCATTTCTATAACATTGTATGACATGGGGAAGGGGAATGATCATACCAATCTTCAATTTGAATGTAAAGGTTTGACTTAAGTGATCTATGTTTTCTGCAACTCTCAAAGGAGTTGTAACACATATTGTTTTAAAGCCACAGAATCTAACTGCGTATGTATCTCCACAGTTAGGTCTGTAGATGTAAGACCAAACTAGTGAAGGCTGATTTCATCTTATACATCCTTCTTGGCTGTCATATAACAGTGGACCCTCTCCGGGCAGAATTCACCCACAGTGAACAACAGGAAGCAGATGATGCCACAGGTCAGACATTGGCCCTCTGCATCGCAGGAAGGTCCTCCACGGCCAAAGCATTTGTAGCCAACCAGCTATTTGAGCAGCAGATCCTGCCATGTGATTTCACAAGACAAAGAGAAGTTGACAAACAGCCATGGAGACGGGTAGACTTTGTTTACGGCGAATACACCCACTTCAGTCATTGTCTGCCTGGCAGTTTTGAACTTGTCAACGAAGAAAACCATTTAGAAGATGCGATAAGCTCAGTTCCGCTGCTGGAGTTAATTTTACCTGACCACGAACAAGAATCCTCAGGCAGCTGGACAGCTACTGTTGAAGTCCGGCTCAACCACGCCCTGCTGCTTGAGGGTGCTCGAGTCACTGTTATGCCTACCAGCAACAAAGAGATGAGCGTGACCACCATTTACCATCTCTGTACCAAAGACACACTGCCTGTTGTAATTTATGCTATTGCTGAGGGTGTACTGTCTGAAGACGTGAGTCAGAAACTCATTTTCATAAACTGTAATCTATTTAGATAGTATGATGGATGACTCAATGTCATCTCAATGTCATGGTTGATGCCTTGTGTAGTCATAATGTTAGATTGGTTGAAAAGTAGTCATATTAATGAGGCTTCTGTTACCTGTAATATTAGCATGTCACAATGGGCTTACATTTGTTGGTTGCAGGATGCTGCTGATTTGAAAGAAATGAAAGAAGCATTCCCAGACATGCCAATTTTTTTTGTCAAAATATCTCTCCCGAGCTCTCCTCCAAGTCAACCAAAAGCCAGAGGAACACCACTGTCCATTGTCCGGGATGCTCTTGTGCGCAACAACATAAACAATGACTGCCCCCCACTATCTCAGGCCAATAGTTACCCTAGCGGGGTGCACGGGTCTCCCTCATTGGGTCTGTTCCAGCAGATCTTAGATATTGGTTATCTGAGTCTGCTTCCCAACAATGGGGCCGAGTCATCTAATGAGGACGGAACTGGCAGTCCTGGTGATACAGACAGTGGTTATTACGCAGTGGTTGACAGTGAACTGGTGGAGAGCTTTGATAGCTTTGTAAATTTGGTGCCTTTCGTGCATAATGTTGTTCAGAGAAGATTGATTCAAACTGTGACCTTTCTAAATATCATTCACATCAGGTGTGTACAAAGTTTTATCCTGAAAGCCTTTGATATGGCACGTGACATGTTGATAACGCCAAAGAGACTCGAGTTTGCTAGGAGTAAAGAAACTGCTCTTTATTCTTCCCTGATGGATATTGCATTGAAAAAACAAGCGGAGATCAAGGAAATCATTCGAGATACTGTCAGCTCCATGAAAGAAGGCCTCCTGCAGAAAGCTGAAAATTTTGAATTCTCCGGTGAGTTAAGCTCCTATTATTTCTTTGATTCTTCTTCTTAAAGAATACGATACAACTTTGGTTGAACAAAAAGCAATTTTATACAATTACTTCATTCATATATTGAATGCAGTGAGTGCAGTTGTTTATCTGCAAAAATCATGAGGTTAGTATTCTGTATGGACAAGATATACTCTATCTCCTGCAGGCCCACACACCTACATACAACAACCACCCACATACCATCTAGTCTCCTTTTCATTCTCACAGCAACCATTTTGTTGGTTAACTTCCCATATCTTGTGTATACATACATGCATGCATACATACATACATACATACATACATACATACATACATACATACATACATACATACATACATACATACATACATACATACATACACACATACACACACACACACACACACACACACACACACACACACACACACACACACATACATACATACATACATACATACGTGTAGATGCGTGCGTGCGTGCTGTATTCATTTCAGTGTAAATAACCATGTGATTTCTCCGATTCATAGTCACGGACATATTGCACCCTAGACATAGCGCTTTCGTACTAAGTACGGGAGTGATGCATGCACTACCTCTTAGGTGATAAATAGAACCTGACGTTGGTCTAATGGGCTACCTAGACATGACTAGAATGCTACTAGCGAACATGTGTTAAGGAGCCAGTTTGGACCGTTATCAGCGATGTGACGTCATATCACCCCTATCGCGCTGATGGTTACGTCGGTGTGGCGGTTCCTTATTTCTGCTGTCAAGTAATATGTTATATTTTTAGCGTCGAGCTGACTAAGGGTAGTCCCGTTGCGCATGCGGGAAGTTCATTTATTTGGTCAACCGGAAGTGTTGTGTAACTGACGAACTTTTCATCTTGATTGTACAGTTTCCTGTGCATCGTTTTCACTTCTCGGCCGGAAGTTAAATGATGAAACTGCATGGTGAAACTTGTTTTGTGTGGAGGAGTTGTGTGAAGGAGGCACATGTGAAACTAGTCCCTGTCGGACGGTGATATACTTATATACTTAGACGTCCTGTAGGCCTGATTTGAACCTAACTGTCTTACGGCCCTGCCTACCCTTTACCGAAAGGTCCACGAAGGCCATTTTTGGGAAAATAACTAAACGCTTTGAAATCACTAATCTATAAACATCTATCAGCTCTTCAAATAGGGGTGTCAGCCGAACCTCGCCGCGCTTGTGCCTTAATGTTATTTCCAATTTTTTTTCAACTTGCTCTAACTGGCATTTATATTTAAGATACATGGACGAATGATACATCAAACGAGAACTATCGTATTGAATTTCAATAATATTGCCTTACTTTTCGCATCTTACTCCGTTTGAGCCATAAAACGTGTGTTTGTGAAGCAATACGTTCGAATTCTTCGCGAGCATTTTTGACTTTTCGAGATTCAGTCCGTTTCGAATTCTCTAAATCAGTTCGTATTCGTTACTCGTATCGTTTTTATTGTTTGTTAAATGATATGATGATATTGTAATGGTCATGGTCATATAAAATCTAAAAAAAATGGCCAAAGGGAAAATAATATTATTTACGTACGAAATTTTACGGTGTAAACAAATGTATTTTTTCCCAAATTTGATCAGATGGCCGCGACATAGGTGCACACTTTGGCAAATTTAAGTATGATGTTACAAATGGATGAGGGTTTTTTTTCAGATTAAATGTAAATGTTTTGTCGTATTTTGCACTTCCAAATGTCGTCCAATCAACTCATGCTCGCCCCGGGCTCACCTTGCCTTGACTCAACACATCTGCGCACGCTCGCAACCAAGTTTCGTTCATTTATCAATCTGTCCCCGATTATCCATCTATATACGGGGATAATTCAAGTATAGTGGAACACTTTGGTCGAGTTTATTTTCGAATCGATTGTAAATTTTGGGTTGAATTTTAAACTTTAAAATGTTCGATTTTGTCATGCCCGTGCCGGGAGAGCGCATTGCTAGCCTTCACACGGCCGACTCAAGATCGCTTACGCGGCTGTTGCTTGGGGTCAAACAAAGTCGATTTTCGTTCATTTATCAATCTGCCCCCGATTTTCATCTATATATGGGGATCATTCAAGTATAGTGGAACACTTTGGTCAAGTTTATTTTCGAATCGATTGTAAATTTTTGGTCGAATTTTAAACTTTAAAATGTTCGATTTTGTCATGCCCGTGCCGGGAGAGCGCATAGCTTGCCTTATCAGCATTATGTAATCCGATTCTTAAACTTAATATGGTACCTGATTTATTTATTTGGGGTTGTACATTCAAAAAATTATCCGATACAGGCCAGTAACTTCAAAGGCAAAATGCCGCTTGCGCTGGCGCGTGGAATTCGGCAGTTAGGGTTCACGGAGTTCAATGTCACTACTGTTGTTTTACAAATTATACGATTTGAACACACCCGTACGTCATTGCTTTCCTAAGATGACACCTGCCGGGACTATGCTAAGCGGCCGGCCCTATGCTACGCGTGTTTTGGTATTGGCAACAATGACAATGACGTTTATTGGCAATCACGCGCCCTCTAGGAGAATATACAACCGAGTTATACACATGATTTTGATCGGAAAAAGTGCAACATACAATATAATAGGAGTACAATAAGTGTGCAACTAATTCTACCGGAAAACTAAAGACATTTCAATACGAATAGTACACATTAAGATAAAGCATAGTAACAGGGTTAAATCTCTATGTGAGACCACTAACCGAGACATATGCAACTGAGGGTTGTTGGCCATTTAGAGCCAGTTTTCTAATTTGAGCGATTCCCTTATAATTTTGCCAATGTTTTTCCTCGTTAACTCATCACCCAAATACATTTGTCATTGGGTGACATGTGAGAAAAATTTTCGTCGTTTTTGGCAATGTCGTTGAACAATGAGGCTCTTTTATTTTGATATTTGGGGCATGTGATCATGAAATGAGTTTCGTCTGCTGTAGCTTGCATTGCGTAACACTGCCATATTCTTTCATTTGGATTGGAGATATATTTAATGGATGGGAGCTCAGGCGTAGTTGTGATACTGCAGTTCTGTGGCTGATATTGTCTATGTTTACTAGCAATGCAAGATGAAATTTTTAATCACACCAAATTAGACTTATTTCAAGATAGGAATCTAAAGCCCAGCAAGAGGATAAAAAAAACATTGGAATTTTGAAAATCGGGTAAGCGGTTATGATTTTATTAGTGTTTGAATTTTCAATTTTGGTCAGTTCTGGTGACAGCTATTATGCTTAAAGCATTAGGGATAGTCTGGACCCCCCAGCTCTGAGCTACTTAGTGCGCCTTGGCGCATTGCGCGCGACGTGACGAATTGCGCCTTTGATGTTGTCTGCCCCGGTAGACGACTATAGCGTCCGTAGGTTTAAATTACCCGCTTCTGACAAAACGCATCAACGGTCATTTCTATTTCGATACGATTGATGTATTATACGTGAATGTCACATAAACTCTGTGCTCACTCTAGCCATTATTTTCTTTGAGCAAAAAATGCTAATGGGTCCAATTTTTTGTTAGCATTTTATGTTTTCCGTTAGCAGAAATTGTGAATCGAACAAATTTCCATTAGCACTTTTAATTTTTGTAAAATTTAACCTTGTATGCTTTTAGAAGTTATGTGGCAGTGCGTTATTAACTTAGTTTAACATGCTTGATGGAAGACTATTAATTTAAACAAAGCACCAATTAATTCTAAAACTTTATTTTCAGATAATGATGCTAGTGATACAAAATTAAACTATTACTAAAAAACAAGGCACTCAGGAAAAGAAAATTAACTTCAAAGGCTGACTAGAACTGTGATAACTAAACATGACAAGAAAAAAATTAAATGTTTTTATAATTTGCAGGTCAACATTAAATTCAAAATTAAATTGATGCAAAATGGCTCACCAAAACCTTTATATACTGTTTGGTTTCATAAACATCAAATTTAAAAAGATGCAAATACTTCTGAGTATACAGTATATCAGTGTATACCTACAGGCTATGTAGAGCATCAGACTAGTAATAACATTTCTGCAGTGCTAAATACTGCCAAATTACAGCACCAGTAAAAACTCCAATAATCATTTGGTATAGCATATGTATAAAGAATTACAAATCAATCACTACTCATATTTATATGTGAAGACTGCAGAATAATAATATGTTTGAGATTCTATTTTTGTCAGCTACATCCACATGGATGAAAGTTAAGCATCATTGCATGACTGAAAAAATGGAAACAGTTTTGTGGTGTGCAATAGTGATACATAATACTGTCCATGGAGTCTTTAAAAAATATGGAAATCCTCTCCTTTCTTTCAGGGTGACCCATTTTTGAAATGCTAGATAAAAATTGAACTTTTCAAGCACTGGGGACTCAAGATACAGCTTCATCAAGTTGTTCATGTTGGAAACAGAGAGCATGATCCTGCTTTCAATAAATTTTCACCTGCAGAATCTAAACGAATCCAAACAGATCCATGGATAGAAAGAACTCCCGAGTTCGCGCGCTTGTTTTCGCTTTCACATTCGACAGTCGCTGCGCATCATTTTTCTCGCACGAAAACGCCACGCTGGACGAGAGAAATCGATATCGCTTCATATCGTCTGCGTGTGCATGGGAAACAATGAAGACAACCGATCTTCTCATGTGCCGCTAATTTCAACAATAAACCAACAACATCTTGATAAAATATGATTAATGTTATATATTTGCCAATTTTTTCTACAATTTCGAAAAATTTGCGAATGGATGACATTTTATTTTAGCAAATTTGCGAATGGCTAGCGTGAGCATAGGACTTAAACTGTAACTATCGTTTTTTATCGAGTTGGACAAATATGCAGTTAAAATTGTGGCACAAGCGCAACCGCTTTTTGTGACGTTCAGCTGACACCCCCACCATGACGCATTGATGGATATACATGGGGACGTTCCCAAAAGTGTCACTCAAGTTTCCTGTCACCAATATTGTCGAAACCTCGCCAGTTATTAGATGAAATGTTGTTTTAAACATCTATTAACTTTAGGATGATGTCTATGCGTGAGAAAGTAGGTTTTGAAGCGATGGAACTTAACGAAAATTTATGAATCTCGCTATCTCCGCAATGACCTGACGTTAACAACAGCCAATCAGAGGCCAGATTATCAGTGAACGCCCTGCGCGGGATAAGCGAGAGACCCAAGCTGGGGCCTGGAGACAGCGGCCCACGCTTATCGCTGGGATTTGCCACATACCTACCAAACATTATTATACCGAATGACCGAATATTACCAACTTTAACCGTCAATTCCGCGGTATTAATTGACGGTTCTGTTTTATGTCATCGCCATTATTAGAATGATAAGATGTTATATTTTAAGCCAGAGAGGTTGGCTTGCGAAAAAATTTTCTGGTAGCTGCGCTGGGATTAGGACCAAATCCTTCCGTTTGTAACTGGAATACCCCACAACATACAGCTATGCCGCTTTCACTATCGTGTTCTGTAACACGTCCTCTAATTGTCTGCTAAATTTCATGCCGCGGTGAATACATTAACTCTTGCGGAATCTCGGAGAAAGCCATTACTACAGAGGCAACATAACCGTCCCGTTGATCAGCTTTGATCAGTAATATCTCAAAGAATGTGTGGAGTATTAAAGAAAGGAAAAGCTCCTATGCATTCTTTGAAGATTTATTATATTATAATTTAAAATTTCATGTAGATTCTAAATTTCATCAAGCGCACACACTCGCTAGAAAATTGTACTTCTGCATGTGACCTATTTTCACCCCTTGCGATAGCGGCCTTCTTGCATTGCTATGTTTAGTAAGTAATCCTCGAGTCCAAAGTGTTGTTTGAAAAGTTTGTAGGTTCTCAATTTATATCCCCCTTGTCTTCCTGATAGGCTGTTAGTATTGTTGAGTTTGTTGCGCCAGAATTTTCCATAGAGGGTTTTCATAGCACCTTTAGCTCTTTGGGCAAATATCTTTATTTTGTTCTCAGGCACGTTAATGTTGTTGTATTGTACTTTGTAGATGTATGTGCTCCAATATTGCTGTTAATTTTCCAAACCATGACTTTTTCGTTTTAGGATGTTCATTTTGACTTTCTATTAGTGCTTCCTTGGCTAGACTGCCTCCAGATTTTAATTTTATACAAAGAAAGAACTTTATTGAATTAGTTATTGCATGAAGACTAAGTGGGTGTCTGCCCAGTTCACCCCTGATTCCTATAATCGAGGTATGTCTTTTTACGTGTAGTATTCTCCTATAGAATTTTAACTCTAACTGAGAAAGTTTATTATTATCCAGATTTTGTTCAAATGCATTTGGGGATCGTGACTGGGATATTCCAATATCTGCTTCCCTCACTTCAGAGCCATACAGTAGTATGGGTTTTATGGTATGATCAAAGATATGCATCATGGTGCATATATTATAGTTATGACCCAGGAGTTTGTTTAGTTTGTATAGGGCCTTAAGGCTTTTATGGTAGCGGGTAACAATAGAATCCCTCAGTTTACCATTAGTTATTCCGAGATAAGGGTAATAATCCACACACTCAAGGTGGTGGACTCCATATAGCGGCTATAGACTGGTTGCTGGCTTCAATATCCGGAGGCAGCCCGAGCCGCGTCCGCGATCCAGGTATTTTATAAATCAGTGACTGAAATAAAGAAAATAAATAGTATACACAATTGTGTACCATAAATCAACTTTAACCCTGATGGAGGTTAGTCTACTTGTCCTAAGACGCACAGGACATTACCCCGTTTTCATGTCAAGTTGATTAGGCAATGAATTATTTATTTTTAGCGTCGAGCTGACTATGAGTAGTCCCGGTGCTTATGCGGGAAGTTCATTTATTTGGTCAACCGGAAGTGTTGTGTAACTGACTAACTTCTTTTCAACTTGATTGTACAGTTTCCTGTGCATCGTTTTCACTTTCACAATTGTGTACAATAAATTCCAACAGGAGTTCATCAATTTTTCTGGTATTATGCTTCCTTCAACTCTAACCCTGATGGAGGTTAGTCTACTTGTCCTAAGACGCACAGGACATTATCCCGTTTTCATGTCAAGTTGATTAGGCAATGAAGATATAATTGTGATTTAAAGAATATAGATTGATAGCATTAGTGTACAATTTATCAGCGGATGTCGTCCCGGCCGCATTCCGCTGGACAATCACTCTGTGAGAGCGCGCGCTCAACTGAAACTGGATAGCTCGCTTCAGTAAACCACCACACCGCCCTACGGATGACCTCGAGATGCGCCACCCTATTAAATTGACGTCGCGCCTACGTTGATGAGCCCATAAATGAGATCTGTTTACAATGTGATATTTGGTTTCTTTGTCAGTCGTTTTAGAACAGGATACGCTGTAGATGGTGCATTCTATATATGTGACGTCACTATCATTTCATTTTCTCTCTGGAAATGATCGTTCCTTGGCTATGGCTGGTTGTTTTGTGGCCTGTGTTTGCAGAGAGCGCGTTCTGTTATTCTGTGGACGCCGTATATTTGATACAATAACATTAAGCCATTATGTTCTGCTTATTGGATAGTCTTCATAGAAATCTTTATGAATGGTTTATTAGTTGCATAATGTTTCGACCGAGGCGCATTCAGCCGTCATCGTTGGGACGCTCCCAACCACCCCCTCACTCACGCTAAATTTCGTCCTTGGAGTCATGCGCTGGCTGTGCTTGTGACCTTTGGAGAATCGGCATGTCAAGTTACGGTTTACCCGACCGGATCCGCTTTCCTTTTCGGTTTATTTTCGTTGCGTCTACGTTCAGTCACCGCCGCAGGGAATGGTCTCACAGCGGCTGAAACATTCACAGAGAGGAGGGGATTTTTGCCCGTGCTCGTAAATGCCACGCCTATAAAACTGATGTTAGCACAACCCCTGTTATGTACTAAGATTGGGGATAAATAGTACAAGTCCGTTTTGAGTAACAAGTCTCTTTATTTTCGCGATCTCGATCTCTCTCTCTCAAACATCGTGTCCCCACTGCCTCGCAGCTCACGATACTTTGCTGGTCCTCCAGCCAACAAGTGTAGCCCCGGTCGGAGGGTAGTATACATGAGACGTCGTGCAGGGCTATCACAAGTGTTGAGTATATACTCATTCGCTGTTCCTTCATTCTCTGATCATTAGAATTCCCCGCGTCCCGTCAGTAACGATTGCACTCGACTTCAGGGAATTTATTTCTGAAAGTGCCGGGTAGTATGAAATCTGTCAGTGAGGTTTTTTTAACTGACGAATTGTGATTTATTTTAATGAAGAGCATCTGTAACACGGAAACTCGGGCATCCCAGAGCACTTCTGTTTTATATTCGTTTACCATGCAGAAACAGTCTTCTGCTACACGATATGATATAAGCACAGTATTCGCCCGTAGGATTATTTTAAATGGGCCGATGGATGTGAAGTAGTTTTCATAGTAATTGACATAAAATTGTATCGCCGTACTTTCTCGCAACGGCAAGGCGTTCTGTGGTATTTTGGAAATACGGATGTACTGAACGATGCGAATATTAAGTCCGCTATGCCTTTATCCCCATTACCAAGGGTAACATTTACATAGGAAGTGTCTCTCTTCCCTCAGCAACATCAAAACATGGAACACTAGACAACATGCTTAAATATCTGGATATTCGGATAAACTACATTGTCATGTCATGATTTCTTACTACAATTGGCTGCTTGGAAGTCTTACCAACGAATATGTGTGTTGCGTTGAGGGCGTCGGCTACATTCCATTTTACTAGTTTGTCCGGATGGAGGAGATCAGTTTTGAATTATCACTTTCCATTTGTCTTGCACTAAACCTGACAATAGGCTCCTGTATTTTCCTTGGTATTGATTTTGAGTGAATTGCTATGTGTGTATAAGTGTGATGCCTTGGTCATTGTGAGATGTTTGTTTACCTGACAGGTGTGGAGATCGAGCAATCAGGAGAGGTACGCTCATCCAGCCACCTGAAGACATGCACGGCTCAGATACAGGAGCTGGTGCTTGGGGAGCTCAACGCCAGCATCGCCGCCAAGCTGCTCAACTCAGTAGACGTCCTAAGAGACAGCTACACGGGTGAGTCGGGAATGGTTGACGTGGTGAGTTGGGTATGGGTGACGTGGGTGAGTTGGGTATAGGTGACACGGGTGAGTCGGGAATGGTTGACGTGGGTGAGTTGGGTATAGGTGACACGGGTGACACGTGGGTGAGTCGGGAATGGTGATGGGTGACGTGGGTGGTGAGTGGGTGGGTGGGTATGGGTGTGACACGTGTGAGTCGGGAATGGTTGACGTGGGGAATGGGTGACGTGGGTGAGTTGGGTATAGGTGACACAGGTGAGTCGGGAATGGTTGACGTTGGTGAGTTGGGTATAGGTGACACGGGTGAGTCGGGAATGGTTGACGTGGGTGAGTTGGGTATGGGTGACGTGGGTGAGTCGGGTATGGGTGACGTGGGTGAGTTGGGTATGGGTGACGTGGGTGAGTTGGGTATGGGTGACACGGGTGAGTTGTGTATGTTACATATATCAGGCGCTCAATTATTGACCTCACACCACTACGATCCCTTTGAATTTCGCAGTACCCACATATACTTTACATAAATCGGTGATCGCGACTTCCCGATTAAACGGGGGCATCGGTATTATTTCACACCTTCAGTGACAGATGTACCCTCAGTGCGGGTCCATGTGCACATGCACTCGAGTCTTAACACGCCCCTCATCCTTAGACGTAAATATGTGTATACTACACATCAGATGCCGAGAGCAAGGTGCGTTTTTATCCTCTAGTGTAGCAGACTGGATAGAACATAGGCCAGGTTTGCTATATGAGCTGCAATACCTGGTTGTTACTTAGTTCTGACCACTGATGTATGCGTCAGATGCCATGTTTCGATGTTCAGGTCCTAATTATAATATATATATATAAGCTGGAGCGGGTTCTGAAGTGTCATATCAGCGTGAGTTCTTGTTGGTATGTGAGTGGGTGATTACGTTATTCCCTTATTTCCGCAATATCACATGCTGAACGTAATTTGGACGACATGCCTTGGCTATTTATAGACCTGGTCTCTTTCGTTGCACATGTTGGTATCGCGTCTTAGTTACCACGGTCGAATGACGCATCGCGTACTAGATACAAACGTTGCCATCGGACGTCTGATGACGCCGCTTGCCACAGGCATCGTGGTCAATTCCTTCGATGTGCTCGCTCGGTGTGCGCCTGTCTCAGCTTTGCTAAGTAATATCATTATTATGCGGAAAACAGGCGCGAGGGACCATGTGTTTCATGCTATCTCACTGTTACGGCGGGGAAAAAAATCCATGACTGCTATCCTGTCGTAGTTAGGTTGGCTTCTGTCGTTTTGTAGGCGACTGCCACATTATCATATGTTAACTGAGTGGATGTGTATGGTATTTTCATTTCCTATGTTCCCTGAGTCGATGTTTCGGTTTGTTTCGTTAAACGCGGTAGCGGACCACCTCCGAGTTGACAGAGAGCTATTGTTTATGCTTTTATAAGCAATCGACATGAGGCAATGTATACCTAAGTTGTGTCCAAGTGAAATGTATTGTGTCTTAGTGAAATGTGTTACAATGAAATGGATTCCATCTCTGTGAAGTGGACTGTGTCTTGTTTAAGTGTTTTGTGTCTGTGTGAAAGATGAGGTGGATTGTTCTCTCTATGAGGTGGATTGAATCTTTATGTGGATTGTATCTTTATGATGTGGATTGTATCTTTATGATGTGGATTGTATCTTGTTATAGTGGAATTGATCAAGTGGTTTTTATGCTGATGAACTTGGTTGTATCATAGTACAGTGTCATGTGGGCACCATGGTTGTATGTGGGTGAATGTTTTCCTTGCAAAAATATAATGGTAGTTACAGGTGATCTTTGACCTGTCTTTGTCACAGAGGCAATCCATAATATTAATCAATGTGCACTTGATGACCTTATTATCTGTGCTGGTATAACCAAGAAAATATCACCAGTTATCACTGTTGTTGCTGTTATTAGCATTTGATCAATAAGTGTCCCCGAGCAGACCTTTGTCCTTATAAATTACAAACATTTATTTTTTCTCTGCTGCAAACAGAACAACACTTGCTTATGGCTGTATGGGAAATTTGGTCCCTCAGGAGGTTTTGTTGATCTTGCATTCGTGCAGGTTGTGACTTGCAATGTTGACTCATAACTGGCAGATATCTGGTACTATTTATGCCCCCCCCCCCCCCCTCTCCACACACACACACACTAGAGGGCTACAAAGTGCGACGTCCTAACACCTTTTCGCTGTAGCATTCATGTCTGGGAGGCAATATTTTATTGACCACTAAGTAATAGGAGAAATATCAAACTTACATGGTTCACCAGCTAGAATCAATTTGAAGGATAAGATGCAAGGCATCAAAAGTCATTATCTTGTATAGCAACGCTATAGGGACCCCCTGTCTTGGAGCCAGTCTGGTTACTTTTGGCACCTTTTTGTGGGCACAATGTGCTGTCTTATGGGATAATGTTAACATCACTTTGTAGCCCTATATATAATATGTGATTAGTTAGGGTTGTTTAAATTGGCCAATTTATGCACTGGCCCCTTGTTTATTTTACTCTCAGAGTAGATGCACTTTCATATGATTACTGTATTTACTGGGGAAGGTAGAATACTAGTCTCATCTTATCTCTAGCATGTGTCATATAGGATGGAGAGTGAATCATGACATGCTGTTTGGATTGACAATTCCAGATTGATCAATGCAGCTGTTTGGATTGACAATTCCAGATTGATCATTGCAGCTGTTTGGATTGACAATTCCAGATTGATCATTGCAGCTGGGTTGTTTGCAATAAAACAAGAGATGCTTATTGTTACATAATAGGCCAACCATGATGGCTCCATCATCTCTGTTTTTTTTTTTTTTTTTTTTTCCATTTGTCTTATGTATTAACCTGTGCAGGTGTTTTAACGAGATGTCTAGAGTCGTTAGAGCAGTCTGACGCCAACAGCTTTGAGTCAGCTCGGACGTCTATAGCCCTGAAGGAGGTAGGTAGATGCTGATATCCTCTGATCTCAGGTCACTGGGCGGTGTCTGTAGGATGATGCCATTGTAGATTGTGTCTTTGTGTACCAGATCCTAACAGCTGCGTACCAGGTGGAAATCACTGTCAGAGCAGGCTCATCCATCGTCAAGATTCTCATAGAAAAAATGAAACAGGTCTCTTGACTTAACACACTGTTTGCCGACTTGTTTCTTGTTTCATGTGTTTGAAAGTACTCATTGATTTGGTTCCTTGTAGCAGTTTTAACTTGCCTCCACGCTGTGTATCGTAGATCCTACACTCGATGCCATGGCACTCCACCCCACGGATCGACCGTGCCTGGAAGCGTCGTGTGGCTGCAGACATGCTTGACAGTCTCAGCGATACCAGGTCTTGGCAATGATCTAGCTCTTTATATTCCCTCCCTTGCAGCTTGTTTTCCCGAGGATAGAGCTTGAGGATGCTAAGAAGTGTCTGGTCTCTCTACTCAGCTCTGTCGTGGCTACTAGCACAAGCTTTTAGTTAGTTAGCATCAGTTAGTAACAGATGCTAAATTGCAAATACAAAAGTTTTAGATACAAAACATTTTCATTTCCTGATATCTAATATTATATTCAAATAGCATGCTATTGGTTGTTTGATTGAATCTGATTGAAATAGTCACATGTTGCCTTAGACCTGTCCCGTAACAACCTTTGAATGTCACCCTACAACTCATATCAGCTATGATAAATAACCATCCCTCTGGAGATAGACTCTGACTTACACTTGATGCTGTGACCCCTGTAGACTCGCTAAGGGCATCTGTAGTCAGATCAAGGAGCGCCTCAAACAGTCTCACGAGACATTCTCCTCTGCCCTAAAGCAGCTGGAGGCGCGTCACTCTGGACGCCTTGAATCCACGGAGGAACACAGAATCAAAGTCCGAAAAGTCCATGCTCCTAAAGTGGCTAGGCTGGCTCTTGAGTCGACCTCTTTCAAGGACTTTATTTTGAATGGTATGTTTTATTTCTGCTGTCGAAGCTAGATTATTACCGAAGCTAACCCATATGTCCTCTCAGTGTTCAGGGGACCGCTGATGTATATGGGTTCTAAACATGACTGATATTAACAACCTTTATGTACAGTTACAGAAACTAGATGCTCACAAAGCCCATTGTTTAGCATTGTAACTCGTATCTCAACAAACGCTGCTCCATCCTCATGAGCCCCTTTCTGTGTCAATATCTCCCTTCTCTTAGCAAACGTAATCAGCTCTGCACGGCCTTTGATCCCTGGGTTATAAATGACAAACTGAGAAAAAAATGTCCATTGGATGGTGTGGCTGGTGTGTGGGTGTAGGTTTGCCAGTGATGGGTAAGGAGATTGGACGAGGCCAGTATGGTGTTGTATACTCCTGTGAGAAGTGGGGATCATTTGGACCCTGTGCTGTGAAGACAGTGGTGCCCCCTGATGACAAACACTGGAATGATCTTGCACTCGAGTTCTACTACACCAAGTAGCTGCAATTCATTTTGTTATGATGATACACCTAATAACGTTTACTTCTTTGAATGTTTTGAAGTTAATTAACTGAGAATTAGTTTATATTTATGGATATTTTATTGTATTTTTGTCATATTATAATAATATGTCTAATAATTCACCACACATTAGTTAATTTTTTAAAAGTCTCATTTATCTTCAATTCCTTCTGCCATTGTTACCTGCCTTGCAATCTTAAAAGTTCATCATTCTATCTATATGGAGTGAAATGTTGCCAGCATGCTGTTGGTCTGTGCCTGTAGACATGTGCCTGAGCACCCACGCATTGCAGCACTACAGGGCTCTGTTATCGACTACTCCTTCTCTGGTAGTAACGCAGCTGTCCTGCTTATCATGGAGCGCATGCAGAGGGACCTTTATGCAGCTATCAAGGCTGGAATCAACTGGATCTGCAGGTAATAAACTCCTCTGCTAACTGAGATTCTCTGGCTAGACTTGTCAGGTGGTCAATACAATTAGAGGCCATGCCAGTGAGTCCTCTTAATAAGGTCACCAGGTACAAATCCCCTGGCGGATACAGCCTCTTACAAATACAACTACAGATTCAGATACAGCAAATCATTGAACTTAGTCTCATCTTTTTTATAAAAACTAAATTGATTATGTTTAACTGGCTATGGTTGTGCAGATTGCAAGTAGCAATTGATGTAGTGGAAGGCATTCGTTATCTGCACAGCCAGGGTCTGGTTCACAGAGATATCAAGCTCAAGAATGTTCTCGTGAGTATATCAGCTCGACCACCGTAGAAAGGCTGAGCTATATATTATATTTTCTTGTCCTACTTATACTATTGTTGTAATGTCGATAATGAAATGAACATTTTTAATTCCCTTTCTGTTATCAATTGCTACTTTGTCCTTATTTTAGTTAGTTAGCAATGGTGCACAATTGCTCCTTTAACATTTTTACCACTTGTGGCCTGTTTTCACCAGCCCCAATACACCACATGTCTAGCACCAGTCCCTTTGTACCCAAGCCTCCTGGGGAAACATTGGGACCAAATAATGAATCATTGAAAAATCATTACACTATTTGCCGTACTATTTGATTCTATCAGTATTATTCCCAAATAATTGTTATTGAAACAACATAATGTGCTTCCTGTAAGCATTTTTTAATTTCTGCATTTTCAACAAACCGACCGTTAACCCTGCGCTGATTTCCTGTGTACTAGGCTTAAGTTATATCTTATATATTGACTAGACTCTAATTGCGTACTGCTCGGCGGCAGCGCTGTGTAAGAGTTTGACATGGGAAGAAGGGGGTGTCCTGCATTATAAATATGTCATCGCATCTGTCATTGGTAAGGTGGTAGATCGCTGAATAGTCTACAACCACACAGTCTAGATTTCGTCTTCACACGGCCTGAAAGCCAACCTGAGTTCACAGCTACTACAATTATAAACAACAGGAATATGATCATAATCCTTTGGTGCCAGCCTAGCAATTATTTTTCAAATTTCCCCTCCTAAATATTTATCATATCCAGGTTTAGCTGGAAGTGATGTCAAAAAGGCATAGTTCCCCGTTAAAGGTAAATCATAATGCTCTTTCATGACTTGTGCCAGGTTCCCTTATCTTGACATTAATCTGATCTCTCTTGTTAATGTTGCAGCTAAATAAACAGAACCGCGCTTGTCTGACAGACCTGGGATTCTGTAAGCCTGAGGCCATGATGAGTGGTAGTATTGTAGGAACGCCAATCCACATGGCTCCGGAGCTCTTCACTGGCCGTTATGACAGCAGTGTTGATGTCTATGCATTTGGAGTGCTCTTCTGGTATATCAGCTCGGGAAACGTACGTCTGCCTCGCACATTTGAGCAGTGTGCTAACAAAGAAATGTTGTGGACATCTGTACGCAGAGGTAAGAGGTTATTTCTGCTGGGTGCAACTAGTTTCTGTGACCTTGTCCTGCCTCACCCAGCCTCACAAGCAATGTCTTATTTCACGAAGGAAGGTTGTAACGTGAATAAGGCATGTCAATAAACATCTTTTTGTTGTGGATAAAATATGTTGACGAGTCATTTCTCTATGCCAAAAAATTTGTTTATATTAGTGCATTAAATTGAGTTGTATCATAAGGAGTTGGCTGAATGGTGAGACAAATAACTGACTGACATAAAGTCTACAGATCTGGATTAATGTGTTCTTTTTTTCAAATAACAATCCATTCAGCATGTATCTGCCAGCTTATCAAGTTCATTACCTGTTTGGTAACCACAGGTATACGTCCAGAACACCTGCCTCAATTTGACCCAGAGTGCTGGGACTTAATGCAACAATGCTGGCACAACGACCCTGCCAAGCGCCCTTTACTGGGTCATGTAGAACCACAGCTTGCTCGAATTTACAACAGGTTCAGCACCAAACTCAAGTCATCCTCGCCACTCACTCAGCCCCGATCTGAAGCTAGCGGCTTAACCAAGGCGAGTTCTCAGCGCAGGAAGCCTCCCCAAGCAGTGAGGCCACTTCCTGTCCTATGACAACGACCAACTTCAGACAACACAGACCCACTCGCCATACATAACGTAGGACTGTCTGGAATGCCATTGGATGTTAACCATTGATTACACTCACAGTTAATGCATTTGGTCCTAAGTATTCTAGTGGGACCATCATGGCTTAATGTTGCAAGTTCACGACAAGCCTGAGAACAACATCTGACTTGTCATTATGTTATCAATTCAGTACATGTCCCTCTGTATTCCACCTTGGTGCTTCATGTTGTCTGAAGTCTGTTTTGTTTTGCCATATTCCTGTAAAATTAATGCAATAGAACCACTTAAAATGTTAATATTATTTAGTTACAGTAGGGTAGTAAAATAAGAATTTTGTCATCCAATTTTTCTGAAGTGCAATCTTGGAGGATTCATATTAACATGTATGATATATGTACCTATAAAATTTCATTTCAACTTTTGTTATATGTGCTTTGGGTTACTTCTCTTGATAAATGTTGATGCTGGTGATGTAATGGCCGGCACTACATATTCAGATGATACATCCACAAAGTCTCGTCCGTTTCATGTTAGTTTGCACTAGACCTCCAGGTTCTATTAGGTCTGACAGCTGGCCTTTGTCATCTCAATCTCATGGGGTCAACATGGCGACACTTCTGCTCCATAGAACCCATGTCTATAGTTGTGACACCACTGGTTCATTATAATATTCATTGACTGGGCCGTCATTTACACATACTGTGATGCTAATGCTACTGTGTGATAATGGCTTGCTCGCAAAACATTAAGTTCATTGTTTAGTCTCAAAGAATGTACAAATATAGTATTGTTACTATTGCAACAACTCTTCAGTTATGGGA
The DNA here is from genome assembly GCA_034190875.2 of Urechis unicinctus. NCBI lineage: Eukaryota > Metazoa > Annelida > Polychaeta > Xenopneusta > Urechidae > Urechis > Urechis unicinctus. The sequence continues at coordinate 64,270,048 of CM067343.1, read as the reverse complement.
ATATATGGATATTTAATGGTATACAGTTTGCCCCAGTTAAGTCCTGAGCACAAAATATATTGTTGGTAAGTGCTTGTTTTAAGAGAAGCTTACATTTCGTGACTGAACAGAAGTTCATATAAATGTAGATTCCAGAGCAAGGGGCTGGTAATTACATGCACACAAAGAAAGATATCACAGACCCAAGTGATATGAAATTTGTGTTTCTATTTATTCGTTTGTTACCTATCCTCTAATGATGTGATGTATAAAATTCACAATATGGCTGGCGTAAGTTATCTATGTATTTCATACATTTTTGATATATCTGCTTTATTTGCTGTGCTTTATTTACTATGTTAATTGAGAAAATTAATCACCATTTTTTTTAAAAACCAGAGCATATTAAGCCGTTTTTTAATCTGCTTAGATGTTGAAAATTCACTTCTTCAATTGATGATTCTTTGTATGTCCTTACCATCCAAGTAATAATAAGAAGTGTTTGACCTGTGTTAAGTTGTTAGCGTATATCTGAATTGCTGTATTTTTCTATGCTGGATGTTCTGGAAAAGTCTGGCTGTTAAAATGCCTTGCTGGTGATAGTGACATGTTAGGTGCAATATGCAATCCAAATATAATTCTCATATTATATAAAGCTCTTTTCAAACCTGGAACCTCAAAGAAGGATTGTTAATTTTAAAATTGCAAGAATAAACCTATGACAAATAATTTATTTACATTCTAGACGGTGCGTCAATAAGTCACCTTTGGATGATATCGTATTAAAATTGACAACATCAGTTCCATAGCACATTCCAAGATAAACATGTTTTCACTAGATACCGATGCAATTGAGGCGTTTAACAAATAAGTGATCACTTGGCGGCAGTTGGGGGTTGCCAGGCCTCGACTTTGGGCCGGGTGGTGCTGTAGGGGACATACTCCTTGTCTGTTCCTGACGTGTTCTCAATGTGGTCAATCATCCACTTTCGCTTCACTGGGGGATGTGTTGTAGGGGGGTGGTCGCACATGTTGTTTATCCATCGCTGCCTGTGACATCAAGTGCCATACTACACTTCATGTGAGTTGCATGGATGGATAGGAAGTCAGAGTGATGAATGTTAAGCCTTAATGATTTATAGTAAGTCTGAATGGTTCTATCTTTCTGCGTTTTATTAACACTGAATGGATGATGATAGATGGCCGTCAGTGCCTAGAACTTCTTTACAACAATATGCAAAAAAGAAGTAATTGCGTCGAATAACTATGCCAACTTTACAACTTGGGATTAGCCCAACGTCCAACAGTCGATCACCATGACTTTAAAATTCATGATTCTGACTTAAAGGTGCATTCAATCTACTAGATTATCAAAATTCTACTATGAGAAAATAAAACCTTTACTTATTCTCCTAATGTTGACATTGTCAAGCCTAACTCGTAGCCCTGAGTATGTTTATGGCTTTGTCCCGATTCCTTATTAGGAGGGGATGTGATTATAAGAAAATAAGTATAACAATAGACACAATAAGTTTTGCAGTAGACACCAAAACAGAGTGCATCCCAAGTAGCTATTTTGAACCAAGTGGACCTTTAAGTCAGAATCTTGAATTTTAAAGTCATGGTGATAAATGTTCACCCAGAAGACAAGTGATAAATGGTAAGTCAGAATAATGGATGTAAATTCACCCAACTTCCGAATGATGAATACAAATAAGACACTCAGAATGTTTATAGCTGAAACAAATAAAAAATGCATGAATCAACGCAGCATGGAGTGTTTTAAGTGGATGTTGCTTATCTACTGACCATTCAGGGGGCACATGACTGCCATCATAGTCCATCCCATATTGGTCTGAATAGTTCACCCAGCGGTTCCTCCCTTTTCACACAAATTAAACGACATGTCAGTTGGAAGTGTTGTCAAACCTTTCGGAACAGAGAAGCAGTCAAGGGTTTTACTGATACACTGTAAACTGGGTCACCATATAACACAGAGCAGGAAGGAAACTTATGCACTCACCCAAGAAATAATGGCTGTTCTCATAATATTTGTTTCCAAACTTGTCTTCACCAATGAAGTTGCCAAACTTAACCTCATCTGTTCTGTAGGGAGAAATACAAACACTAAGATCCAGTAGTCAATGCAGAGCTGGCAGCTTTTGTAAGAGGGCTGCAGAATGTGGCTGCACATCATTCATTATATTATTGAGATAAAAGTGGATGAAAGAGATCCTCTTATAACAAAATGTTGTAGTTAAAATCAGGTTTTACAGGGATGCCACCAGGATTTTGTAAAAAAAGAGGAAAATTTGCCTGGGGCCATGGGGCCTCAAAGGCCCCCTGCGGATTAATGGATCCCAACGGACCCTGGCAGCCACGTAATCCGCGGAAAATTGGCATCTCTGGTTTTAATGAGCCTCTTGCAAAAACCATCAGGTAAGCAATGTAATACAGAGAAAGAACTTGAAGGGGAGATAAAAATAAAGCTCTCTCGGGGGCAGATTCATTGCTAGTTTTAATCTATATCTATCTATTCCAACCTGGTATAACCAGTTGAATTCATTTGTTACCCTGCTCAGAATAAATCAAATGATTTCGGAGAAGATACACATTTTACTCTTTTGAACATTATTTTATTGAATAAAAAATATTTAGGTTGATGTGTAATTGACATACTTTTCAAGGTTGCATTTGCAGTCAACTAAGTTCCACTGTAAGTTATCTTTTAAACGGTTTGATTTTCCTTCAACAACAATACGATCAGTCTCCATGAATCTCATTTTGCTGGGTTTACTTTTCACTGAATATTCACAAAGGAATTTTTCTTGAAACCACACTATTTCACAAGTTCTTAATTTTGCATACATATTGTGCCATTGATGAATCAAAGCCTTCTATTATTATCAAGGTTGGTTGAATGCATCGACTGCAATACGAGTATCCCCTGTTTTCATCCTTCCCTCACTCAGATGGTTCTTTTTCAACCTAGATCTTAACGGGCTGTGGAGCTTAGATTTGTGATTTTTTAAGTTGTCTGCTTGATATGGCATGAAGATAAATTTTGACCACAGAGCTGCAGACAGCTTCATTCATCCAGTGCCTTGAACAGTCACTAACACTAAATGGCACTAGTCAATTCAGATTCAATGGATAATCAATTTTTTGGGGGATCAATCTCATTTGCTACAACTGTAACACCTTATTTGTGTTGCCATTGCAAATTAACCTAGCTGTGTCTTGCTGAATTATTGTGATTTCACTGAAGCTGGTGCTTTCATTCATTTATGAATCATAACAATTCAACAATAACCAGCATAACATCATTAAGCTGTTAAGTTCACAGGGATTCCTGTGGTTAAGTTGGCCACCATGATTGTCGATCCTTACAATGGTAAACGAATCAGCAAGTTAATCAACCCAATCCCGGTCTTAATAGAGACATCAGCTTGTCAATAAACACATATTCTCTCGTTATCGACTTCACATCAGTCAGATGCAGATGTTATGGACATCAGTAGCCTCGGTTGGACGGTAATATGCGTCTACTCCAGTTAGACGTCCTGTAGGGATACTCGGATAGGATATCAGCAAATAAAACAGGCTGGAGTTTTAATTCCAGGATGCCCTACCTATACCAAGTCAGGTAAGCACCAATGATACCACCGTTCTGGTCAACAGCCTTCTTGGCATTCCGAAATTTCTCCAAATATCTTGACATTTTCGAGATATTCGCGAAGGTCAAGGTGTCTCAAACGAGTATATGTTTAGGAGACTCCCAACCGCATTTGAATTGCGTTATGATGCGTAACATTCATAGCGTTACATCATTCGAACACAAGATTTTGTCCAAAGCAGATTTACTTAACAAATGCATTACTAGGGCGAAGTAATCAGTATATTGTGCATTTGGATAACGGGATGGAATCCAATCACAGTTTCGATGAAACAAATCCTTTTTCATACACGAGTTGTTATCCTTTGTGGTTGACATTCCTATCACAACATGTGTGAAGCAGTATTTCCTAACCATATACACATCCACCAAGATGACACCATGGTAAGCTTTGTACGATTAATTGCTCTTCTGAGATGGCTGCCATGCCTCTATCTTAGGTCTGGTGGTGCTGTAGGGTACATAATGCTGATTGGTTCCACTTAAGTTCTGCCTGTGGTCAATCATCCATTTTCTTAAAACAGGTGGTTTGGATGTAGGGGGGTCATCTGTTATATTCTGCAGCCAACGATGCCTGAAATGATAAAGAATTATCCTAGGTTTTAGTCATCATGCAGACAGAACACTAGGCAAGCTTTTCAACAATCAACAATGATAATTATATCAATATATGAGAGCTGTTTTGGCATTCACATAGTGTGGTTACTCACCATTCTGGGGGGACTTGACTTCCATCATAATCCATGCCAAATTGATCAGAATACTTCACCCAACGATTTCTTCCTGGAACATCATTGTCATAACATGCATAACCGATTTATAAAAAATAACTATTCCTGCATACTTCTACATTTTGCAATGGGGGTGAGATGTAAACTTTAATCATTTATATATACTGTATGTATATTTGCCATACCTATGTTATAAATATGTTATATAATAAAACATCATAAGACACATACCATGTCTTATTGTGTTCACCCAATGCATGTTTACTTACCTACGAAATAATGGTTGTTTTCATAGTACTTTGAACCAAACTTATCTTCACCAACCAGGGTGCCCCATTTCAAGTCATCAGTTCTGTGTATTGTATTGAAAAAAAGGATACTCAAACAATATGTATCATACCAATGCAAAAATAAGAGATGTTCCAGTAGGATAAGATAGAACAATTTAGGTTTAATCAGTGGATAGAGTTAATAAATGAAACAACTCGGGCCAGTTTCCTGCGAGTAAAGTTCACTATTTTCAAATCTTGAACACAGGACTACAATATTACCTGAAGTACTGCAGGTAAGATTGGCGAAGTCCCCCATTGTGTTTAAAGGCTTTCCCAAGATTACGAAATTTTTCGACGAAGCGCGACATGTGTGCGAATGTAGTCCGAAAATATCACGACAGATTTGAGCGCAGCGATTGTGCTAACGATGCCCTTGAATGGTTTGTGGAACGCCGACAGCGAATTGGTCGAACAGAAACGAGGGTCAAGGTAGTTAGGGTCGAGGACGAATTAGTTGCCAGTCGACAACTTGTGATTACGATGAGTTACGCCACGTGGTTTGCCTGCTCGGGAGCCATTAGTAGCAGACTACGACATAAGGCGAAAATTGCAGGGCGGAAGAAGGAAATAAGGCTGGTTGACTGCCAACAGAAAGATCGTAAAAGCTATTTCCTGACACGCGTTGCATACTACCCGGGCATACTACTGGCCATGTATTGTTAAAAAGAAGCAGTGAAGTGGAAGTCAACATGGATTTTTGTGGGAAAAGAGTTTGTATGTGTGTGTGTGGTTGTGTGCTAGTATATTTGAACTTGATTAATTTAATGAAATCCAAAAATTCCACAAATATACGTGGTAAAAAATATTTATTCCCTGGATAATACTTTATTATAATTCAAATGACCGTATTTTTACATAGCATAAAAGATTTGTATCTATCTCCGCGGGATGCATTATATAAGACAGCTAGTACCCAGCAAACACACTACACTACGTACAACTACTAACTGCGTAATGCTACGCAGTTCGTTGGTAATGGTTTGGTAATGTCAGGTAATTACGTAGTTAAAACGTTGTAATTACCCAACTCTTTTATGTTGTGCCTCTTTGCAAAAAATACATAACGACAATACATCATATATTTATACTTATCATTTTGCTACGTAACTGAAGATACATATTGCGGACGTTATCTATATCATGTATTTGGTCATAGCGGTATATATTTATATTACCGTCGTGCGCGGCTAGTCATAGCGTAGCCTGCGCGATCAAAATAAACGTAAGACCATCTGTTGCTTGTAGCCGCGCACGACGGTAATATAAATATAAACGTTAATAAACGTCGTTCACGGCTACTGTTGCTTGCTGCTTTGTTTGGTGCATTCGCACATCTAGTCTACAATTAAAGTATATGTGGAAATCTAAGGAAAAAAAGTGACAAACTGTTACCAAATTGTAATAACATTTAATAACAATGCAAGAATAATTTTTATCCTAACAATTATTTGTCTTTTGATCAAAATACTGTAGTAAGTCATTTATAATATACATTCTTTATTTCAATATAGCATGTACCGTTAATGCCAATAATAGCTCATCAAGAGGAGCTATGAACAACACAATGATCAACTCAGCTTTAAACAACACGTACAGTACAACATAAGGATCAACTTAGCTTTGAACAACACATTAAAATATGGATAACTCATCTTTGAACAGCATGGTACAACATATGGATCAACTCAGCTTCAAAATTTCAAGGTCATACAATGTGATTTAAAGATATATATTGTACATACATACTAACACAGGATTCAAATCCCTAAAATTGTATGACTAAGCACACACAATGAATAGCTGCATTGCATGTGACAACAACATTCACAGAGACCAGCAATAAGATAGTAACCCAAGTCAATTCATATCAGTGAGCATGCTTGGTGCTAGCATGACCCGAGTATATATCCACCCTCTGTGACTCAAAAGAGTTTGGAAGAAAGACTTGAGTGCCTGTGCACAATACTGTAAAAGGGCTTGGTTCTTGGATTATAAGCTTGAACAATTATCTACAAATATATGTATATGCCACAGGTAAATGAATGGTTTGAAGTACAGTTATTGGCATGAGATCCTGGCATATAGAAAACCTGTTTCATTATTTTTGGTAAGGTAATTAGAAAGATGATCTGCTAAAGAATATAACTAAAACTGTAATTAAGGTGTTGTGGGTATCCATATGATGGTAACTAGGAAACTATCACACCATAGTATATATGGATACCATAACTGAAAATGCATTTGATGTTATATGATACCACCACAGAGATTCACATTAATACAAAATTTGCATAAAATATACAGCACTTTGTTTCAAAAATACAATATACAACTACTTACGATCCTAAAGATTTAATTATCATTCATGAGCTGAATAATTTAATCAGATCTCTCAAGATGAATCCTCACTTTGCACACCCTATCTCATAGGAATTATAAATATCAATATTTTAAGATAATAATGACTTAGAGACAGCACCATCTAACTTAACTACCAACTCTTTTCTGAATGACAGCAAAATTTGCCTATACATCAGTTTCAATGCCATTGTGAGGTTACAGCAAAATTTGTACACACTCCTACACTTTGTAACAAAAGTCGTATAACCTATAAGGGCCTACTCTTTCCATGAAATAAATATCACAGCAGAGTTGTTTGCTTCAACTTTGACATGGCTTACACAGTAATTGATATCTAACGTAATATAATACTAATGGAAATAGAAATCGGCCTCATCGGATACAAATGCTCGCACCAATGATTTTAATGAATTATTCTGGAGAATCCATGATCACTTGTTATTGTATTTTCCTGTACATCTATGCTCCATTGAGCTCAATTTTTGAACTGCACTATGCTTCTCAGGTTGTACATTGAAAATGGCTGTGTCCTTGATTTTGTTTGACCTAATTTGGTTTTTTATATGCACAATATAAGTTGATTGAGGCGGTAAGATAAACAAGAAGAAAATGACCATACAACTATGTATTACATAATCATAGAATGTCAATTAAACTATATTGCAAATTTAAATATATACACCCCTACTTTCAGCAATATGTTTCTCAACATACATTTATCAACTTGACAACAAAAGTTAGGCTCACCCAGAAAAACAGCACAATATTGTGATCTATGTGCTCTCTCATAGAGTATACAATTTAACCAAAGCATATCATGGGTTTAATCAAACTATTGGTAATATATATTTTCTTTTATTCATCACTAATAATTCCTGACTGACCAAACCTTCGCCTCCAGCACAGGGTGCCTCGGAGCTCTTTGATTGCTACAGGCAGGATACAGGCAAATGTCACCAGCACCTGAAATAATGGAGCAATAATAAATACAATATTTAAGAAGGCACTTCTGAAGCATAATTTATTAAGGAGGATCTTTGAATGACACAAACTAATAAATACCAGACATATGAAGACATAGAATAAAGCATCCCATCCAAATGCCTTGTGCAACACAGGAACCAGCACCTTAAGAAAGTAAGTAAAACCAACATATTACCTCAAGTAAGCATAATCTACTAATAAGGTAATAGATACAAAGATTTTTGACAAAATTTATTTAATTGTATTGTCAAGTAAATGATATGCTTGGGAAACAAAGCTAGTTTAAGTATTTGTAAATGAATGAAGATCATATTTTGTGGTGAAAAGATGTATGAATGTACATGATTTGGATTGCATTACATAAAATGGAAAAGTAGGTATGAATTTGAAAATGTAGATTAACACACCTGTCCTATAGCAGCACCAACACTGCCTGTTCCATCCACGATTCCAGCCACGGTGGAGAGAGCCTTCTTGTTGCCTAGCAATGACCCTTGACTTCCTGAGTAAAACAACATCAGACTTGGCTTATCCTTATCAAATATAGAACATCTAATATAGAACCTAAGTGCTTCAATATTGTATATTGACTACTCAAGATTATATATATTTCACATATTGGAATGAAACTTACTGGAGTAAGTTAAAGAGGTGTTTCAGCCCCATGTAAGGCAATCATTTTGTTTTGACATTACTACGGTTAACAAAGCTACTAAATAATGTTGTCTTTTATTTTGTGCTGCAAATTTTACTTGGTCTGAAAATTATGCTGATCGATATATTCACCATTATTATTAGGCTGGGACATATGATGTACAGTAAGAAATCTCTGTCATTTAGTCATATCAGCTCATCGATAAATGGCACCTCCCTAATACCGAGAACCGCATGAATATTGTAACTCATTCTGTGTACCCTATAAATAACTGTTGTGTATACTTTCACTAACGGTACAAAATGAAGATTTCATCAAATCTACACTTCATTCTAGTAGTTGGCTACACCCACAAGCCAAACGGTAATTTTTGAAGTAATTTCAGAATACTGACAATCACCGCTCTACAGCCACAACTTGACTGCAATGTTCATGAAATCATTTATAACAGATGGGCCGGTTACAGTAAGACACGTCAGTCAGAGTGGTCAAATATTACGTCGATCATAATTGAGTTTTCATCTTTGCCTCCATGACCACATTTCAAAAAAATGAGACCAGCGAGAACACAAGCGTCATTTCTGACAACAACAATGGTGATGTATATATTTTTACAGACCGCAACACCACCCAGCGACTTAATGTCTGATAACTTTAAACTTTAGCTTTGCAAGGTGCGGTTGCCATGGAGCTTGCTAGGCAACCCTTGTTCCAGATAGAGTGCTGGAACTCCTCTTTAACACAGGAGTGTACATCAATGTAAAGCCCTAATAACAGCACTGGTGTTGACCTACCTAAGTCAGCAGAGATAGCAGAGCTGATGATATTAGATGGACCACCAACAAAGAAGCCCACGAGAGCCAGCAGAGCAGCATTTGTTGTTTTGTTGGCTGGTGATACTGTTGACAATGTTTACATGAACCCAAAATAAGGAACAGAGGCATGATGAGTGAGTAGATGTTAAAAGAAAAGAATAATTGTTTCTAAAAGGGGCTTAGGAAGAATGAAAACCCCGTTCAGTACTTATAATGCTGGTTCAATACATTTTACGGTTTGTCTCTTCACTGGTTAAGGAGATATGAAGTCACCAAACTATCTTCTTTTAGTTACCACAAGGCACTAATTTCCTTTAAGGATTATTAAGTGGACTCACATGTGTAAACATAAAGTGAGGGAGCTCCAAGTAAGAGCATAATCTCCATCAATGGAGCCCTATTATTCAACCTATCCTGTACAAGTACAACAAAAAACACAATTGTGGCATTCGGTTATTTCATTTCCTAGTCTACATCAGTTTTTTTTTCAAGTTATATCTTATCAAACTCATTCATAAAGCAACTTACAGTCACAAAGCCAGCAATGGTACCTCCAACAATGCCTCCAATATCATACCAAATGGATAAACTGTCAGCATCAGATTGTGTCCACTTGAATTGTTGTGTTAAATAGTAGGGCAACCAGAAAAAGAAAGCGTAGTTGACGAACTTGAGGGATGCATATGCCAGTGAATACTACACAGGAGAAGCAATTACATCATATTAGGATAGGTAAGAGGTATAAAACACTGATTGAATATATCTTCTTGATTTATGATAATTGTCCATGAGTATATCAAAACAATATCACTTCATTAACAATCAATGCACCTGTTCACATTTATCGGAATATATCAAGATGGTAACTGACATTCAAATCACAGATAGAACCGTTAAAGAAATCACTACAGAAACCAATAGAGCATAATCAAAAAGACTTGCCTGGATGACACCAGGAAGCAGGATAGCCTTACAGCAGCTGATGGCCTCAGGTTCGTCACTAGAGTAAGGTATGATTTTGTCAATCTGGTTGACACTGTCGTCATCACCATCTCCAACTTCCCTGACAAGCAGTGGGTCTATAAAAACAGCGAGATAACCACTAGGTAACATATAATATATATATATATATATATATATATATATATATATATATATATATATATATATATATATATATATATATATATATATGCCTGTATTGTGCCAATATCTTATCGAACTAATCAAACTTATAAGATATATCTTATCCAACTAATCAAACTTATAAGATACCAACATAGTATGCTTTTAAACCAGTTTTCAGCAAGTAAAATTGCATGATGCATTTGAAGGTAACATTGCATGCTAAGTGGATTAGTGGAATGTATTGCGATTACTTTACTTTGCAGAAGTCTTGCAATAATAACTGACCTCTTTCCTGTGGTCTAACAATAAGAACCTCCGCATCTACTGTTTGAAGCCCTGCAGCATAAAGCAGATGAAAGTATTTGTTGGATCTTGTAACTAATCTTTTATTGTGATACCTCATAGTATATTATTATTTTGAAGACAAGGATGTATACAAGTGGTACACCTACCTACTTCACTTGGATTTGGCACTAGTCCAAAGAAAATAAAAACACCCCAACAAAACATCATTATCGCTGGCACAAAAAATGCACACTGGAAAACAATGCAAAACCTGATGTTGTACTGAATATCTGCTAAATAATTATGATATGTATATGAGATGCTAAAAGTCTAATACCCAAAGACTCTACCTCATATCCATATGTAATGACTCTGGAAACGATTAATGACCCTATGATGTTCCCAACTGAGGCACATGAGCTCCAAACACCAAGCACTGTGCCACGGCTGCAAACAAAAATCAATGAATAACACTATTATCTCATGACAAAGAAAAGTCTGGAAGGATTTAGGCAATGAGAATATGGGGGTCAAAACAGAACTGATTAAATTATAAATGTCTGGCCCCCAAAATAGTTAAATGAAATTTGAATATAAAAGAATTGATATAGTTTACTTTTCATAGCACATAAGTACCTGGATCTTCCAAACCAGTTTCCCATCACTGCAACCATTCCAGGCCATGCTGTGGATTGCATGAGCCCAGCTAAACCCCAGAATACTATGTAGAAGCCTATATTGTATGTACTGGTCCACTCACTGACAACTCCAAAAAGAAATGCCTACCAGACAGAAATATTCATCATCACAAGCACCCATAATTTTCAATTACATATCCACATGGACCTATCATCCATAAGTTGTTCTGTTCAAAGCAATACAATCTGACTTATTAACCATGATATGGATGACACTTAAATAAATTAGGATGGGGCTTTGCATATTTTCATACATTGGTGCTTACGTATAAACCACTATTGTATTTTATTTAAGTAATGACAGCATAAGGATTATAATCCTTATGCTGTCATTACTTAAATATAATACAAATATCCATGCTCAGACTCACTGAAACAGCAGATCCACACATTCCAAAGGCCAGAACCTTCCTGAGATCAAATGTATCTCCAACCACTCCACTCAAGAATAATCCCTGAAAGAAACAGGTTATTTTTAAAATCTATAAACATTTACTGCTAATTTCAGACATGCTTCAGGCATAAAAAACAATTGAAGTTAACAAGTTACCACTGCATAGGCGAACATAAACACTGTGTCTAGTGATCCCAGGAAGTATTCAGCTCCGTCTTCATCTTGGAACAAACAATGGTCATTCCACACCTAGGGCAGAAACAATGGTACACAACAACAAATATTATATACTTTCAATACCAAAGGTCCCATCAAAGTTTACATTGAGATATTGATAAATGAACATATGTATAAAGATGAAATAGGAGATAACAAGGATATATCACATCTCAATGGACAGTGATGATTAAAATTGAATTGACAAGCAAAGTACAAAAATGGCTTACATCATCAGGTAATGTTTTATTGTAGGTGGCATTACTGAAGCTAGGGGTCCATTCTTCCACAATAGTGGATTTAACATTGCTGAAGACTTTCCGGTTAGCATGGATCCATGCAAATCTGAAAATGATGAAATCTGGTAATCCAGAAAAATAACAACAGCACAAGAAAGATATAATAAATAAGACCTCTGAAAGTGCAACTTATGTGTCTGATAGTGTCTCTAAATGTTTCATGCCTCTGTTTCTGAAGGTTGTTTTATCAGTGAGGAATATGGAAGATGGTAACACTCAACAGATGGCGAAAATTGCCTCAATTCTTACACAAACAACTCGGCTTCAACCGATGACAATTTTCTACCAGATACGTAACAAAGAATTATAACCATATAAAGGGAAAGGGAATAGAATGCAATAATCTTTTCGCTGGACAGTTACACATGCGATTTATCAACCACTTTACAATGTTGCAACAACTGCTGGTGGTTCCATGATATCAATGTCTAATAGGTTGTGACTTCAAAGGTGCATGAACATCATTATCAGTGTACAGTTGTGCTTGATATAGGGATTCATTACATAATTTATCAAAGTGTTCTAAAGTTATTGACCACAAGAAATTTCATAATCAGCAGCTACTTACAAGACTTTTAAGCTGAAATTATCCTGTCTCTGTGTACATATCTAAGGGGCAAGGAACAGCTACCATGGTCATCAAGGCATTTTTTGACATAAGGCTTTTGCAGTGACAGCTTCAGCAAAATCACTGAGTCACTGAGTAACTTGACAATATCTCCTCTGGTGCAGCAACCACATGCTGATAGATTTATCATATGGGATAGAACTGATTTTAAAATGTAGAAGTGATTCCCTCAATGACTAAGGCATGCTATCCCAATTCTCATGGAACAGGTAGCAGCCTAGCCAGTGAGGGCTGGGGAGTTGCCTAGGCAGAATGGACATGTGGCTATGGGATATTGGGTATGCATGAAGAGAGTGGGGAGGTTGCATATGACACAAAGGTCACTAGTGGATCTTGTTAGCTCAAGTTTATAACTCATATCAGCTGTAGGGGGCACCCCATCAAACTGATGACTAAGAGGGGCACGTTATGATGATGGGTAGGTTTGTTGTAATTATGCATTTTTTGGCAAATCACACTAGAAATGGGGAAAACTTAAAAAAAGAAACATTTCAGGCTATAAAAGATTTTCAAATATTGAACTCAGTTTTATGGATATGAAGCTATGGATTTACAGTCATAATAATTTACAATTGCATTCTCCAGCGTGGATATGAGAGAACGAAAGTAGTAAACAGTGCGGATACTGTCAGAGGCAAAGTTTCTTTGCCTATATAAGACAGTGAGATTAAGGTTTGTAAGTCAGCCAGTTTTTGCTAGGCATAGTCCCAGACTGAACGGAAAGACAACAGAAAATACGCCTGGTATATAGTCCAACCGACCAACCTGAGTTTATAGATGTGGCTACTTTCAGCATGGGAGTAACCCAAGTATACAGGTCTGGCTACTATCAGCATAGGAGTAGCCTGGTATGCAAAAAGTAGCCTAAGTTTATAGTTGTAGTTTCTTTAAGCATGAAATTATACTAGTAAGCACAAAGTAACCTGATTTAAAAAAAATATATGTGGCTACATTAAATATGAGAGTACATTTTCCTCTTTTTTATTCCTTCCATGACAAATACCCGTGGGGGGCATTTAAGTGTATAGAGATAGCATACATGTGCCGCGCGATGGGGTATGTTTTTTCGGCCTCTCGACTTGTACGATGGGTTTTATTGGGCCTCATACTTGCGCGACGGGGTATGTTTTTCAGCTTCAATCTGTACAATGTTAATTTTGGGGGGCTTCGTTTTGTACAGCGGGGTATGTTTTCTCTTCCCATGCAGTATGTCTCCCGGGATTTCCCACCAATCGTTGACAATGCAAATGCAATGAATGGTCCCTGTGTGACGCTCCGAGAATCAAACACTCAGCCCACAGTGAACCGATATCTTCTATGTATACAAACCCCTTATGGTTTAAGTAAACATAGAAGACAGCGGCCGGCCTGCCAATACAAATCCCTGTGGCTCGACCGTGCAAGCGCGCAAAGTTGTTACTGCATGTAATCAGAAATCTGCTCATAACATTTTGACATTTATCCGCAACTTTTATCCTGCCTACGTCGAACAACGGATTATATGTTATACATTTGCATAATACCTTGAACGACGGGGCACGCTTCTTTTTTTTTCCCATTTTCAACTTGTACAAGGGGTACGGGTTTTCGAGGTCCTGCGGCACACCCCTATCCGAGTTAAGGCCAAGTGCCCCCCCGGGACTTATGGTACACTTATTTGTATAAATGGGAGTTAACTCTCGTCTGCTAGTGATAACGTGTGTAATTATAGCTGAATTTAACTCTGTTTATTCCGACCACCACAAATAATCCCACGGACGATTCACTTTACAAAGAATGAATGGTTATGACATATTGTTTACTTCAATCGCCACTTTGCGCATAGCTGCGATTTTGCCCAAATACGCCCATGCGCAGTACGCGTAAACACCACTTTCTGCATAGGGTACTTCATGCATACCACACCCAGCTACCTTCAATGAATACAGGTAGTTTGGTACACAGCTTGTTTCGTACACACCAATTGCGTTTTTTCGTACACGCGAGATTGTTTGTTTCGTACACGCAATATCAAAATCAGTTGTTCCGTATGTTATGCTTAGTCAAGTAACTATGTAATATATCTACATATAAATTATCTGGTATCGTGGTTTATTGTTTATTTTCACAAAGGTTTATTAAGAGTTGGCTTGAAAAAATGTTTTGGCTTGTGTAGACTAGAGCATCTATTCATCTATTGGGTACCCGCAACATTGAGTGTTGTGTACATAAATGTAAATATTGACTATTAAAGAAATTGAAAGCATAGAAAATTTGTTTGTTGAGTTGTCAATATGGTCATAATTAATGTGGACGAAATTGCCAGTCGACAATTAAAAGTGTATGTAGTATGTTTGTTTTATTTACAATTGTTCGCCAAGGACTGTGGAACCGCTGTTAGACAATGAAATTATGGCGACATAAAACAAAAACAAAAATTGCCTGTAAATTTACTGTTTGTGTCAGTAATTATGTGGATGTAAATTACTTAAGCATAAATATATGTCAATTCATGTTGCTGTATCCCGATGTGGTTCTGTCCTGTTCCTCATAGGAATTCTCAACGGAAAACCGAGAGAGTGAAATTAAATGAATATTGCAATGGACGTAATATCCAGTTCTAATTGGCCATCGATAGATGTTGAAAAGAGCTAGTACAAAAAATGTTGATCTGATTATTTATTCAATTAGAAAACATGTAGAAAACACTATTTAAAATTTCACCCAGAATACAGTAAACAGACTTGTTGTTCGCCAAAGAGATTGCATGTGAAAGCAATAATACTATACAAACTAAACAACACAACTAAAGTCACATATACAAACGTAATAAGACAAAGAAAGTCGCACATACAAAGTAAACGTAACCATGCACTGCACTGAGAGAGAACGAAACACTACTGGTGCAGAGGTATGGCTGGTGCAGGCAAAACACACTGGCAAGCTTTCAAGAACGAGGATGTTGAATGCTTCTTTGCCTTGTACTCTTCCCACAGCTGAAACAGACGGGTCTGCTGGTCACGACTAGCATTTCTCTTGCACGATGTCAGTTTGTGTTCACTCACAAGTTGGTGTTGAAGACTGACGTTTACTGCTTCTTTGTGGAGGAGAGGAATGAGCAGATACAGCATGAGGTTGTCCTTCATTGGGTGGAGTTTGAGGCGAGTATGCCAGCCTTCAAGGTCATTATTTGTCCTAACAGCTCTTCTAAAACTGCACCAGTTGCTGACTGGCCATGTTCTTGCTTTGAGTCAAGTGTCTTCAAAGTATTGAAAAAGCGCTGAAAGTTGAGTGGATGTTGCTGCTTCAGCCTTCAGGCAATTGAAAGCTTATGTGTCTCTTTGGCAGATAACAGTAGCTTTCGAATCAAACTGTGCGTGGCTCCTTGCTCCATGTATGCTGTGGCCAGACCTAACGTCTGGTCCTTCCTCCATATGACATGAGCCCAATGGAAAGTGCAAACGTGAAGGTGCACATTGAAGACTTCACAAATGGAGTTCCACAACACAGTTTCGAAGTCTAGCACTACTTCTTGAACCTCTGGTTCACATGGCAGAATGTTCTTTACTGCATTAAACACCTCCATGAAATCTCCTTCTTGTCTGTGGCTCATTAGCGCAAAAGCTAGAGGTACTTGCTGGATGAACCCCAAAGGATAGATCTGAAAGGTTTGTTTTAATAAGTCTCCAACTATATAATAACTACTGCTCTATTTTATAAGTCATCCATTTAATTTAGAGTTGTCTCGTGGCTGGTCCATGGCCGTTTTGACCTTCCTCGCCAGGTAAGACGTAACATCTGGATAACTCATGATAAATGGATAAAAATGACCTACGAGAATGATATTACAAAAAACGACGTCATAATTCGAAAAAGATAACAATAACAAGCATATGAGCAGACACCTCGTATTCAGTTTTCGAAACTAGCTCTTATGAACCAAGTGGAGCTTGCGCTCCCTCTTGAAGGGAGTACCCGATCGACTCTTGGTCTGTTGGGCTATTCGACTCCCATCTGTGTACGAAACGCCCTGTGTACGAAACGCTTCCTAGTTCTGAGTACGAAACAAACATCGGTGTACGAAACGACCTATGTACGAAACGCCGGTGTACAAAACTACCGCACACCCCTTCGACACTGAACAGCACTGTTCAAAATGATTACTGTCTGATGAGTGATGACACCAACTGGAAGGCCAGGCCGGTAGAAACAGCTATCGACTAATGAGCAATGTTGTATTATATGCAACAATAAAGAAAGAACTTATTTTACCCAATAAAAGTTAAAAGGAACACTGAGACTTGATAAAGCAGACGTTTCGGATACATTTTCACTAAAGTAGTATTCAGTCACAATATTGAGTCACATGACAATAATCACATGATCACGTAATTGCCGTCTTGTGATCCACCAATATGGAGCACCGAATAAATCAAATAAATTCATTGAGCATTGTTGTAAACATTCACATTTCGATATTCTGATATTATTTTTTGGGCAATGTAATTTACACAGCTCTGTTCGATGGTCAGACCGAAAAACATCCTCATATGCAGCAAGGAATTGACATTTATCCTGGGATCAAATTATATAAATTGTGATGGTAATTTTTCGGTACGATAACATCAAGATATTTGTTCTACTTAGCTAAAATAATGCATGATGATATGTATTGCAGATATATTTGTATTCATACTGTAGAGATTGATATATTATATGTATAATAATGCTTCTATAAAGGAACCAATACAGAAATTTGGGCAGAATGGAAAACGGTGTTATACCATTGTTAACAATGATTTGTTTTCAAGTTCTTCATGCAAAATAGAGCATAACCATGGTTCTAATAAGGAGCACCATGGGGAACAAAGTAGCATAACTTATCATAGAATGCAAAACTTGCACAGTACAACATAAATGCAATGAACAACACATTTTTTTACATAAAAACATCTTTATTGTACATTCACTCATGACTACAGAAATCTCTTACACCATGAGCAATGGCAGGGTTACGTTGATTTATTCTGATCAAATAAGCAAACGCGCTTTGTGCTGAAATATTTCATTCATACATTCATTGATAATCTTCAAAAAAACGATCATGATGATGTTGCCTTGGATACAGCAAAAGTTATGTTCTCGTGACTCTTAATTAGAATGTTCCTGAAAAAGACAAACTGACATATTTAATACTTTCAGAGATGGTGGTATGATTATGATATAATAAGTTGCTGATTAACTCTTTCAAACACTTATATACCGTACCTTGTTTCAGACTCAATCGAAATAACTGGGGCATCTTTTGAATCCAAGTGAAGTTTGGATGCATGCAGAGCAATGCCAGATACAAGCCCTGCATCTGATTCAGAGCACTCTCCTTTGCCTATTGTAAACAATGTGACAGTATGTTGCTTGAAAATGCATATCTTTTTTTTAATTAACAGAAAGTAAATACAAAACTTTGTGGAATGCAAGATTTATATACCATGCTAAGTCAACTCACAACAGAGACACATCCCCTTGGCATCAGTGCATAGAACACCACTTACGCCAGGCACCGACAGGCTATCACAAAACAAATATGTCATATATCTGATGCAGAAAATAATAATGATACAATTATCCAACCATAATCTTAAAAAGATACACACATTAGAAAGATCTGATAAATTTATGATATAAAAGAATACTGCAATGCTTGAGGTAACAAATCGGAAATTTGATAGCTTAACTTGTTTACATTTCATCTGCGTGTTTTTCAAGGTTCCGTTCCATATCCAATGTAATACCCCAAACAATCTTGCTATCGGGAAGGTTTCACTGTTACCAATGCGCATGCGCATGAAATCTATAATTAGCTGAGGCATCATCGAGATTGCACCACCAACCTGATTGAATATTGCGCCACACGTGCGCGACCCTTGTATATAAACAACGACGAACAAATGACATGCACGGATTTATTCTTCAGGTGGAAATCTTCGGGAGTACATTCAGAAAACCTGGAAAAGGCAGCAGAGTTCATTCTCAATCACGTAAGTAACTTATTTTGATCAAGAACTGGATCTGGATAGATAACTGATTAGCCAAGACATATTTAAAGGCACAATTGAGGTCGTATATATGTGCCTGAATAATAATTATTAATTGTAGTCCGCATTGACATTGTTACTAATTGTGTCAAATCGTTACTCAACCGGGATACTGTGTGGTCATTTTTGATCGTACACTGTTTACTGTCATCATATGTAGATGCGATTTACATCAGAAACTGATGAGCATGAACTTTGATAAATTTGAAGAATCGAACTTTGACTTTTTATTATTTAGATCTATTGTTATTTGTCTTTTAAAAACCATATGTCTTGTAGATAAAAAGGCATGTAGTCTACAGGAAGTGGTCCTATTTCGTTTTGTAGTTTTTGAACCCGGGTAACTAGACTGGAGCAATCCACTGACATTCAGCTGACCTCCGCTGCGACAATGGCATCAGAAAAACATGGAGCATCTGCTGAAATAGAGGACCTGAAGTCTAACAGTCTTTACCTGGTCAAAGCCATCATCAATGTTGGTGACTTTGCTTTTGTTGTGGATGTCAAATCCAAAGGACTCGATATGGGCATCAAATTCCAAATACCAAGTAAGATTAATTACTGCTGTAATTAATGAATATATTACACAATCATTTATTGCACACCTACACATAATTACTGCATCAACTTTTGCAATATTTCACTGAATTGATATGCTTGTCAGTATCAGTTCTGCATAATTTTATCACAAATTTTGTGTCAACCAATTATTTTTAATGTGTTTTTGCAGGTGACTACCCCTCGACTCTTCCAGAGTGCATTGTCAAGTCCCAAAAACTGACTGCAGACCAAAATGCAGCACTACAAGAAGTGCTTACTCAAGAAGCAAACCAATTAAGAGGTGGACCAATGATTTCCAAACTATTCCAAAAGTCAATTGACTGGGCATTAGAAACGAATTTGGACCTGGAGATGTCAACAGATTCTAGTGCAAAGTCTACCAAGCCCAGCAGACAGAAGAAAAAGAAACCAAAGGGTAAAGATCCAGCTGAAGAAATCAATCAAAAACTTCCCTCCATGAAAACGGCTGAGCAAGTCATTTCACGAATATTGTGGGATGAAAATTTACCTGAAGAGTCATTTGTGATTGGCTACATTGACAGATTTGTTGGTGTTGTTGAGAAGACTTTTGATTCCTTTTCCTGGGAAGATATAGCCAGTGTGGACTACAATACATTGGCAATACCTAAACACAGGATCCAGTATTTTAAATACAATGGGCTTAAAGTCTGGGACAAGAATGAGAGATTGGATAATGTATTTGGCTCTACAGGCAGTGGAACTACAATTAATGATGTAATCGAAAAGAATCCATGCAAAAATCAGAGTATTAAGAGTCCTGATGTGGATGATGCTGACTCTGATGATGATGATGTAGTGATCAAGACGGGACTAGAACAGCAGTCTGAAGAGGAACAATTAAGACCACGTGAAAAATATTGGGGTAAAAAGGTTCATCCCACACATTTCCTGGCACTACGTATTTCATGCCCTGAAATATATGAAGCTGTAGCTACTGTTCAGAAGGATATTCTGGAGATAGAACCTACCTACAAGGAGAGCCTCATGCCAACAGAACGACTGCACATCACCTTATGTTGCCTTGGCCTTGACACAGAGGAGCAATTGGAGGAAGCTGCTGTGAAAGTAGAGAAGCTTTCTTGGGAATTAAAACTGCTCCGACCTCAAGATATAAAAGTGGAATTTGAAGGTGTTGATCATTTCCATGGAAACTGTCTTTTTGCAAAGGTCAAATCTAATGCTAAGCTTACTGATTTTGTTCATTACTTGAGACGAAGAGTAGTGGAAATAGGACTTGAAATTAGAGATATTTATGATTTTGTACCTCATATGACAATCCTAAAATTAATGAGGAAGACCTTTGTTGAGAATAGAACTCGATACTTTGATGCCAGAATATACAACAGCTACAAAGGTGAAAAGTTTGGATCACAGATATTTGATAACATTCATTTATGTGCCATGTCTAATGAGAGAAGTGTAGATGGATTTTATGAAACCAGTGCTTCTCTTACATTTCCTTGATGTTTTACGATCAACACTGCATTTTAATTGCTCAGTTTTTCTTCATAAATATACCTTATTAAAACTTCAATGTCTTGTATCATATATAGATGTCTTTCTAATGTCACATATCTTTTATAGGTTAACGCATGATTCTGTGGGATTGCTGGTACATATACATTGGAAAAACCCTGGCATGAACTGAGAAAAAAGCTGCTCATCTGACATGCCAGTCTATAAACCAGTTTACCAGACATGATTATTATTGCAGCTCATTATCAATTAAACATTAAATGGCGATATGCAGCCATCAAATTAAGTCAATTTGTCCTAGTAATTAAACCGCACAGAAAAAGTATATGCTAAAGTATACTGCTAAGCACATTTATAATATTCCGCAAGCTATATTAACAATCAGCCACCTAAATTAGATATGCCTCATTTGAGGTCAAAGGTCATTTATGGATGAATTATAATTATTATAAAGAGCCATTACTACAAGAGTGGTCCATGTGTAGTATGAGACTGGTAGAGTGCTTTATAAGAAAACGTGTCTACAAAACTATCAGATTCGCACTATTCTTATTTTTGGATGTGACCTTGTAATTAAAAAGGTCAACACATTGATGACCTCTCTTATATAAGGCCCAATCAGACTTACTATGTAGGCAGGTCCTAGCAAGTTTATTTATAACATTTTACAAGCCATATTGACAAAATATGCCACTGAAATGTATCAGATTGAAAGACTGCAAATTTGTGGCTGTGACCTTGCCAGAGCAATGGAAAATGTATTTCAAAGGCCAAGGATTTAAGTAGTCATTAACTTGACTCTCTTGTGTGACATAAAGATATTGTGTTTTGACAACCCATTACTGGGTGTCTATCGCCATCCATCATCCAATGGTCTTCAGTACCCATCTTTGTAGATCTTTCTCCATTTGGGAATGTAGTTATTCACAAAATGGGGGAAATTTTGACCAGGCTGCACTCCTAAACAGATAAAAATGTTCCTGGTTTTGCTGCTCATGATGAAACCATATTTTCAAACTGCACTTGGTACTTGTTTGTATTTGCTATAAACTGATTGTTAGTATTCTATAACAGCAAGTAAAATATGGGTTTAAAAAAGTAATGGTGGCAGGTCATCACCAACAAAACTTCCAACTGACATCTCAACAGTATGTACCAATAAGTTATGACTGTTTGGGTAGGTGAAATTTTCCAATTTTGATTATTTCAATTTTTACCATGAAAATCTTGCATGAAGCAGTGGAAAAATCTACAAAGTTCAGACATCAGTAATCTTGCAAACAAATAAAGGCTTTTCAATAAGGCAGTGGAAAACATACTTTTTATTGACGTCATTTGAGCTACAATAGAACCAGGCAATTCACTGACTACAATAGGTTGCTTCACCGCTGAGACGGTTACATTCAATTTAGGCTGCTGCTCAGGTAAAATTTAAACCAACAAATAATTGTGGCTGATGCTGAATGTCAACAAAGTATTGATAAATCAAGCATTTAATTCCACTTAACATATAGTCACTATATATTCTTCTAATTTATGAGGATGAAACAAAATGATCAAGTTATACTGATATACCTTGGACATCAACCAGCTCTGTAAGTCTGTATTACATAACAGCAAGGCCATTTTCAAAGCAAATAAATACTTCATATACATAAACAGCCTATGTGAAATCAAATGCCATTATCACTGCAATCGGCAACAACTGCACTATTATCACTGACAAACAGGTTGGTGACATAGAAAGACTTTACATGGTTGGTTATACAATGAAGGCTTGGGAGCCACAACAGAGTGGTCAATCTGTATCTAACTGATTACATCACATTAGAAACAATCAGCTACAGTCCATTATAATGCAAATTATTATTCAACCATAATTTAGCATATTGAAATGTGGTTTTGGTCTTTTTTGGCAGCAATAAACTTGAAGCCTGGCCATGAATTGTTCTCATACAAAAATAGACAGGGTCTGACAATGGTTGTTTACAAAGTACACAGCGCAAAGCAATGGAAGTAGCCTTTCACATATTTCATAACATTGATATGGGTATATTCATCCAAGGAGTTACGTAGGTATATGTAACTCCTTGATTACTTTACATGGTATATGGTTTGATGTTTATAGAATCCAGCCTCTTCTTATTGACAAAGTCCAGAACAATACGAGGGACATACCCATTGGGTATAACTTTGCAAATGATACACTGTAATGATGAATTATTTCAAAAATGTAAACTTACGAAAAACATTACTGTAATAACATATGTAATACAATAAGAATAAATGAGGAAAATACAAGTAGAAAAATACAAATTCAATTACAAAGGACACAGCTCCTAAAATAATCATTTCATTTTGTATGGCAATCCATTATTATACATGCATTTTCAACACATTGTATCACAACTCGTGTATACTTGTCGTCATGGCAACCCGGCATCATGACCATGCAAAATAATGTATATGTGCAAACATCAAGAAGTCCCATGGTGCGACTGTCAGTACAACAACAAAAACAGTTTCTACACAAATAAAAAAGTGTAATTTCGAGTGTAACCACTGCATGATACTCAATCACCATTGGTGCAAGTTTTGCCTTTCTTACAGCTCGGGTTTTAAAGAAAAAGGAAATATTGTAATTGTTTCACATGATCAGTGCCAATAGCCCTGATAAGATAAGATCACTGAGCGATGAAACACAACAAGTACTGCTTTTATTGTGGTTATTCTTAATGCGAGTGAATTTCTTTATTCTAGAGCAATGAGTCGTGTGGAATGGTTGTGGGTTACATTGATAACATCAATTAAGTACAAGAGGCCGGTGATGTAGCCACGAAGAGACATTAGGATAGACTGAATGCCTTACAATGCACCAGTCATGGGTTGCTGGCTGGGTATGGACAAAACACACACAACCAATCAGCTAAGTAGGAATGTAATACAGCAATCAACACAAAAGATAAATATACACATGTACATACAATCCCTGATTCTACACACATAGGTAGCACAAAAATACAATGTGAAAACATTGTGGTTTTTTTACAGCTAAGTGACGCAGTGTGCTCATGTCAACAACACCCAAAGTCCCAGAGTTTAACGGTTTTGTCATACGATCCTGACACTATGATAGTGTCGTTGAACTGAAGACAGGTAACACCATCTGTGTGGTTTCTCAGGGTTGCCAAGCGACGGCCCGTCTCCAGACTCCAAACCTGCACACCCAAAGTGATTTATCAATATTGTCAACAAAAGTTACAATCTAGTTCTCTACACAAAATAATAATTTTAGAAACAATTGAGTCATCCAGGCTGATAATAAGTAATAACTATAATTGTTAACAGGCATGTCGATTCATCAGGTATAATCTTGCACACGGTATCACCTTCAATGTGCGGTCATCAGAAGCACTCACAACCCTCCAACTGTCTGCTTGTAAGCACCTGATAAGTCATAATTACATTACAGTGTAATCTATCAACATACGTTTCAGGTCGTACTTCAAGGTTGTATATTGTGTAACAAGTAGCAGTAGATCATTACCTAACAACGCCAGTATGACCCTCAGATGCCTTCCAGTCGATGGTTTTCTGACAGTCCCCAGTTTTGAGATCCCAGAACTTCAAGTTACAGTCCAGAGAGCCACTGATTATTTGGTTATCATTAAACTGCAGGCATGTGACAGCATCATGGTGGCCATGTAGAGTCATGACACAAAGCCCCTCCAAGTTCCACATCTGATCACACAATACAATATAAACATTAAAAACCACCCAACGGGACTCATCAAATAATAATATAAGTTTAGTTAAGTGACCCAAGAGTCAGTTTAAGTCACTGACCATTTTTACTGCAGAAGTTTATACTTGAGGCAATACGTACCTTTATGGTTTTATCACAGGATCCAGATATGATCTTCGAGTCATCAAACTGAACACACAGCACTCCAGCATCATGACCTCTTAAGGTCATGGTACATATGCCTGATCTGATGTCCCAAACCTTCAGACTTTTGTCATACGACCCACTGATAACTTTCTCATCATCAACCTACAAGAAGAAAGAACTGTTAAAAAAGGGAAAATATTCACACACTCAAACCTCATTACCAGATAGCATTTAAGTGACAATTTACTAATGATTAAAGCTTACATTGTTTATATATTTGCGAATCGTAACTGATGTCATGAAATACCTGAATACATCGGACTGTGTCCAGATGCCCAACCATTGTCACCTTACAAGCTATGCTAGACCAGCTCTGCTGTGTTGATAAGTCCCAAACCTGACAACAACACAGCATGTCACAGAACTTTCTCCAATTGCCCATGTGAATAATAACTTGTGATTATAGACTGTGATCATGTGATTTCTACAGGCACCATGTGGAGCTGACAGATATGGTTGCTACCTTAATGGTCCGATCAGTTGACCCACTAACAAGACGATTTCCATCAAGGTGCAAACATCGCACAGTGCCTGAGTGACCAGTCAGTGTCTGAACTAACCATGGACTGTTGGTGCGAATATTCCATACCTAAAGTGTGTCATGAATAAAACATCACCACATCAATATATACCCGGTAAAATGTATTTGACATGAAACAAATATCACAAGCATGGGGATAAGTTCACTATTCCAGCTGATGACACCAGACCTTGATAGTTTTATCTGATGAGCCACTGACGATTCTTGTGTCATCGAACTGCACACATGATATGCCTGAAACCACAAATGAAACCTTGATATTCTATATGAATCACTGCATAAATCATGTTGAGCAATTGTTTATTCTGTAAAAGCCTAGCATGCTGACCTTGAGTATGACCCTCAAATGTCCTGACATTGCATCGACCTTTCAACCAGTTGTTGCACAGTTTAAATCTCTCACCAAACACTCGTTTCCACTGAAAAGAACAGTTAATCTTTTGTAATAATATAAAATATTCCCTTCAACTGATATGTGACAAATAAGAGTGTGCAAATAATTCTATTTAATCAAGAAATACAGTACTAAAGAGACCTTGTCTAATATTACAGCACTAATGACTCACATCTATGCAGCCATTAGGCATTACATGTTGGATGAGCTGTTTTTGTTCGCTGGCCACGGACAGGCGCCACTTGAGATGAGAACAGAACTTCCTCCACAGACTGGGTTCTGATATGAGATCATGCCACCTCCAGCAGACAGCCGACGCCCGGCACAGGGAAGCTACAAAAGCATTATAACTAAAATTACAACTACAGACATCAACAAGCCTTCAAATGACATCATCATTAATTGGCTTACCATATCGACTTGTGTAAAGATAGCACAATTTTGCACAGTCAAGAAAGTGATTAACAATACAGGAAAGAGAAATTGAAAGATAATAATGGAGGGTTGAGGATAATCACCTGGATCCAAGAAAGAGAAGATATAAAGTGAGACAGTCGGAGGTAGCCATCCAAGGAGGTCACAGCAGTTAGGAGGACATCCCTTGTGAAGTCTCGGCTCCATTTCAAGTGAGAGGAGGTGAAGCTGGGGGAGCTCACACTGGCTCTGAAAACATAACACCCATCAATTACTGAAACACACTGTGTACAATTTATCATTTACAGGCAGTTAATCATTATATACAGGGAGATAAGTATTAAGATCATTTACATTGTGCATATCACTGCTCTGAACTTTGATTATAGATCTTGGAACTATTGGCTTGATGATTGTATAATGGTACATACCAACAGTTGCTTGAGGAGTGCATTTTTCTGAATATCATCAAATCTGTCAAACCACTTGCTGATCATCTGTATCAAAATATTGAAATCATAATAATTATATCATATCTGATATGCATAGAATACATTAAATCAATATTCAAAAAAAGACACAATCTAGTTCACCAAACAATTATAACATTTAACAACAACATACATCCGTTTTGCATTTGAAGCCTTGAGGGTCGACCGCAACCTGCTCTGTCATACCTTCACTGCCATCAACCATTTCATCCACTCGGTGAGGCAAGGCAGTTCTGCTTCCATGTGCCCTGTGAGGATACTGCTTGCACTGACAAAATATGGAGCCTTGTATATATGGCAGACTGAGCATTGCTGACTCACATAACTCCCCATGTTGAGATTCGGATGACGGTAGATGTGATACACGGGTTGGTTTGTCACAGTGCAAACACTTCTTGTGAAATGCATGACTATAGTATGCAGGTAGACTATTACTTTTATACTGGTTCACAGAGTCAAGTTCAGGGACAGACTTGTCTTTTGCGCTAGTCACATCATGGGGGTTTTCATTCAGTTCCTTAAGGCAAGTCTTGCTGCTGTGATTATCGGCGTCAATTTTACTAGATGTTTTAAAAATAGGGAGTTCTTCCAAAGACCTGTGATGAGAAAGGGTCATATCCAGACTAGTTGTAGAGGTGCTTTTTCTAGGAAATGAGTATCTAGGACAAGAGCCTTGGAGCCTTTCAGCAATTGAGCAGTTGCAACATGACTCACAATGGCAACTACCATCCCTCAAAGCAATGTCTTCCATGCCCCCAGGGACAGACAAAGCCCTAGCAATAGGCTCTTCAGTGTCTTCCCCATGTAGCTCATCTGACTTGTGATAACGGCGTCTTTTCTTCTTCTGAAATGAGTACTTGGGTGGTTTCAATCCACTTCGCTGACTGACTGCTTCTAACTGTAGGAACAAAGCTCTGGCTGTGCTAGGTTTCAGACAATTATGTTCTATAATCTCACTGTTTGGGTACAGTTTGGATTTCTTCAACCTTGCTTCATGGTTCTCATATAGCTCTATCTCACTAGAGGAGCTACTGCCAGCCCAGAATACATGGC
This sequence comes from Urechis unicinctus, assembly GCA_034190875.2. Lineage (NCBI taxonomy): Eukaryota > Metazoa > Annelida > Polychaeta > Xenopneusta > Urechidae > Urechis > Urechis unicinctus. The sequence goes on along the minus strand of CM067343.1, from coordinate 64,241,890 downwards.
TAGCAAGAGAACAGCTGTTAGCAGAGCTAGGAGGGGAGACCTCCATACTCCATGCACCAGGAGCAAGTTGATCAAGGTTTCCAGTGGCAGCTACTGTGATAGCCTCATCAGACACACTAACATCTTTTGACTTGGACCGACGTGTAAACCAGGCCACTCTTTCCCATACTTTTGATTTACCCTTGGTTCTTTTTGAAGAATGTGGTTTTGATGAATCAGATTCCCCACTACTTTGTTCTTGCTGACTGTTGACTGAGCCTTCACCTCCACTGGCACCACCACAGGCTCCTGTGCTCATCTGAAATATCACATTAATCAATTAGCCACTTCAGCATAAAGGTTACCAATTATTTTAACAAAAACTTAGACACACCTCAACAAAAACATTGAGGGCTAATACTTAACAAAACTCTAAAGGCTCTATGAGGCAGATTGCTTGAACTCATCATTGGTCCTAAAGTCAGTTTTCTGATTCAAATGCTGTTCATTATTTCAATGTCAAAACAGCATACAATGCTCATTAGACATTGTAATGAGGAAGATTGTTTTTATTTCTGTGGATTACCACAATAGCAGTGTAGGTCTTATAACTCATATCTGATTCATCTGAACTGCCAACACCAGACCATACTATCACTGACTTTCTGTTGGGTCCAGCACTGTCCCAAGCCAAAACTGGAGGACTAATGAACTTTTACTTCATTGGCATTATTAATTACTTTTCACCTGACACACACAGCATTAAAAACATACTGACACTCAGCAACAGGAACACCCAACTCAACAATTGTCTTTCCCTAATGCTAACTCAAGTGGTCTGGACAAATCAACATAAATTAAGTCACGCGAAGGAAGAATTTACGAAAATCATCAGCACAATTGCAATCAAGACTCAGAGGAGACGAAATTGTGGCTGATATCTTCGCTTCAAATTCGTTTGTATGGATCTGTGGATATTAACGTGTGATAAGACTTAGAGTGCTTTACTGTGAGTTCAGTGAATTAGGTGAGATACAATCAAGTATAAGGGAAAAGATGACGGTATGTCTATTTCAAATGAATAAAGAACATAATGAAGAAATATTTCTCGATTTTCCACTCCATATAATTTGGGTTGCTATAGATTAGGCTGCTACACAGCCTATAGCTCCAGTCAAACGGTAATATAAATATATACCTATATATATATCAAATAGTCGTCGATGGGACAGGCCATTCTGAGCATGCGCCATGTACATGTTGCTATGTTTCGGACTTTATACCGGTTCCAAATTGATCGAACTATAACAAATTATCATGGTGTGGCGTAAGCGGGTTTCCGCGCTAAACTGCTTCCCGCTCTAGGTGGGGGGTCGTGTCGCGCAGTAAATGATGTGTGATATATTTGGTTCATTGGTTGCGCTTGTGTCTTAATGTACTTTTGTATTGACAGGGCACGTAATTGGCAAAAATGTGAATTGGCCCTCCATTTTTGTTCAACTGGCCCTTCAACAAAATGAACTGCCCCTGCCAGTATTTAACTGGTCCTCTCAATGGTCTTGTTATTCACAATGCCGAAAGCATTTAAATTGTATTTGACAATAGGTATCATAAGATAAACATGCATGATCAAAGTAGTTGGAGTAAACCATAAGGCAGTATTCTTCATTCAGTTACATAGCATTTTCGTAGCCTGAATAAAGACTTGTACTTTTGTCAAGAACGCCTTAATGAAGTTTTACTGGTGAGTTCTATTCAGTGGAACTATATATTGCGGGTATTTCAGTCAGTCAGGGTTGTCTGGAGGTTCTGTAAAGCGGGACCTCAAAAATGGCACAGACTGTCTCGATTTATCGGTAATAATAGTTTCGGCTGAGTCAGAACTAGTGAAGCTAACCCGCGAAAGTCTTATAACAATCCCATTTCGCTATTTAGAAACCACTCGCACGCTACAAAACTGGTGGCAGCGGTGGGATGTGTTATTGTATTGGAACCTTTTATAGGAGGTTTCAAATCAGATAGACTTTTGTCGTTTTGAGCTTGTTGGAAACCAGTCATTTGCGTTAGTTGTCGTGACTGCGTCATTGCGTGTCTCAAAATTTTTCTGCTTCTAACATGAGTGTTAGTGATAGTCCTGTCCCTTCAGAGGGTCGGCATAGATTCTCTAGAGGAGAATTAGATAGCCCGGGTGCTACCTCACTAAGTCCATGGGACCTTCCTGTTGGGGCTGTGCAACGTGTTGGACCTGCCCGAGGACCTAGCTTAAGCAGTTGTGTCGAAAATTGGCCAGAGATTAGGACTCAGTCTCCTAGGACCTTGACTTGTGCTGCCCCCTTAGTGCCTGCTAGGAGGGAGATCAAAAGACCCCCTACCTATGATGGTAAATCAAGCTTCAGGGATTATCTGACTCAGTTTGAGTTGATTGCCCAAATGAATGATTGGAATGAGAAAAGTAGTGGCTTAGAGTTGGCAACCAGTCTGAGTGGGGGCAGCTCAGAGCATACTGTGTGATATGGATGTAGAACTCAGAGGTAATTATGCGGCTCTAACTCGCACACTCATGGCTAGGTTTGAGCCTGACATTCAGTCGGAGGTTTACAGAGCTCAAATGAAAGGCAGGGTCAGGTGTAGGTCAGAACCGCTCAATGAGCTTGGGCAAGACATAAAGAGGTTGGTCAGATTGGCTTATCCCTCAGCTGGCAGTGACATCAGGGAAGTTCTAGCTAGGGACTGTTTCATGGATTCTTTGGAGGATCTAAATATGGAGTTGTTTGTATTTCAAGCGAAGCCAAGAAACATAGATGAGGCACTGAAGTCGGCGCAAGAATATGAGGCTTTCTGGTTGGACGTGCGCTTAGAACAGGTGGCCATAAGCCACAAAATGCACGTGTGAATTGGGAGGCAATTAGCTGTAAGCGTAGCCCTGTAGATGAGCTAAGAACTGAGTTGGCACATGTTAAAGGGCAGCTAGATCGGTTGTGTCAGAGTACTAACATTTCAGGTTCTCAGAAGACAAGGGTTGGTAAGGTGACTAGTAGTTGCCACTACTGTGGCCGAAAAGGGCATTTTGTTGCCAAATGCTTTAGGAAGCTGAAGGATGAAAGGAAGAATCTACGAGCCCGTCGAGTGGAGCTTCGAAGCACCACTACCAGAGACACGGTTAAAAGTGACAAGTCTTCCTCCTCCTCCACAGTGTCAGGGGATAGTGATGAGGCTTCGGTACGTACCCACCCGCCACGCGATGCACCCAAAAAGGGTGCAGCTGACTCCAATGGCAAACCTGAGCCTATCATGGTCAGCAAACCTCGAGTCTCCATTGTGCCTGACCTACAGACAGACAAGCTGGTAGTGTCTGTGCCATGTAGCAAGCATGTGGTTATTGGAAAGGTGACCGGTAGTTGCCACTACTGTGGCCGAAAAGGGCACTTCGTTGCCAAATGCTTTAAGAAGCTGAGGGATGAGAGGAAGAAGCGACGAGCCCATCGAGTGAAACTTCAAAGCACCATGCCCAGAGACACGGTTGAAAGCGACAAGTATTCCTCCTCAGCAGTGTTGGGGGATAGTGATGACGCATCAGGGTGTCCCTACTCACCACGCGATAAACCCAAAAAAGACTGCAGCTGCTCTCTCCAATGCCAAACCTGACCCTGTCATGGTCAGCAAACCTCGCGTTTCCATTGTGCCTGACCTACAGACAGACAAGCTGGAAGTGCCTGTGCCATATAGCAAGCATGTGGTTTTGCCTGCTATAGTCACTCAGGACATGCCTAGTTCTGTGCATGAGCCCAGTGTGATGGGTCAGCCCATTGTGATCAATGAGAGTTGTGTGGCCACTCCGCCAGCGCCGCCACCTCCTCCAGGTGGGGGAATGCTCACCAGACTACCCATGCCACCTCCCATGAAGCATGTTGGGGAGTTTGATGGTGATAGGGAGAGGACCCCCTACAGTGATGGTTCGGGAGCTGACACCCCTCGCAGGAGACCCAGTATCCGTGATCTTTCACCGCCATCTGGTGGTGACTCGTCAGACTCGAATGGAAATAGCAGTGATGACAAGTATCCTGGAGTGAAGGGTGTAATAAGTGATGCTCACAGCAGAGATGGGGCCTCCGACTGCAGCCACACCACCACGGAAACTGAAGAAGATCCACCCATGAAGAGGGGCATGTTTGCTATTCAGAGGATGAATCAAGAGGCTATTTGTGACTGTGATGAGAGGTGTGTTGAGGTGTTTGAGATTAGTTGTCACATTGAGGTGGGCTGTGTAACCAAGCGCCATTTGTCAGAAACTTTCCGCGGCATGAACACCAAAGCCAACCACCCGAAACTCAGCTTGAATTCTCGGCTATTAGTGGCATTTCTTTTCTTTTTGTGTTGTTGCATGAAACGTTGATGTGATTATTTCAAAACATTTTGTTTTAGTGTTGGTGTATACCGTATGCCTGTATGTGGCATGTTTGGGCCAAACACTTAGTAATGTGGGGGCAGTGTGGCGTAAGCGGGTTTCCGCGCTAAACTGCTTCCCGCTCTAGGTGGGGGGTCGTGTCGCGCAGTAAATGATGTGTGATATATTTGGTTCATTGGTTGCGCTTGTGTCTTAATGTACTTTTGTATTGACAGGGCACGTAATTGGCAAAAATGTGAATTGGCCCTCCATTTTTGTTCAACTGGCCCTTCAACAAAATGAACTGCCCCTGCCAGTATTTAACTGGTCCTCTCAATGGTCTTGTTATTCACAATGCCGAAAGCATTTAAATTGTATTTGACAATAGGTATCATAAGATAAACATGCATGATCAAAGTAGTTGGAGTAAACCATAAGGCAGTATTCTTCATTCAGTTACATAGCATTTTCGTAGCCTGAATAAAGACTTGTACTTTTGTCAAGAACGCCTTAATGAAGTTTTACTGGTGAGTTCTATTCAGTGGAACTATATATTGCGGGTATTTCAGTCAGTCAGGGTTGTCTGGAGGTTCTGTAAAGCGGGACCTCAAAAATGGCACAGACTGTCTCGATTTATCGGTAATAATAGTTTCGGCTGAGTCAGAACTAGTGAAGCTAACCCGCGAAAGTCTTATAACAATCCCATTTCGCTATTTAGAAACCACTCGCACGCTACAAAACTGGTGGCAGCGGTGGGATGTGTTATTGTATTGGAACCTTTTATAGGAGGTTTCAAATCAGATAGACTTTTGTCGTTTTGAGCTTGTTGGAAACCAGTCATTTGCGTTAGTTGTCGTGACTGCGTCATTGCGTGTCTCAAAATTTTTCTGCTTCTAACATGAGTGTTAGTGATAGTCCTGTCCCTTCAGAGGGTCGGCATAGATTCTCTAGAGGAGAATTAGATAGCCCGGGTGCTACCTCACTAAGTCCATGGGACCTTCCTGTTGGGGCTGTGCAACGTGTTGGACCTGCCCGAGGACCTAGCTTAAGCAGTTGTGTCGAAAATTGGCCAGAGATTAGGACTCAGTCTCCTAGGACCTTGACTTGTGCTGCCCCCTTAGTGCCTGCTAGGAGGGAGATCAAAAGACCCCCTACCTATGATGGTAAATCAAGCTTCAGGGATTATCTGACTCAGTTTGAGTTGATTGCCCAAATGAATGATTGGAATGAGAAAAGTAGTGGCTTAGAGTTGGCAACCAGTCTGAGTGGGGCAGCTCAGAGCATACTGTGTGATATGGATGTAGAACTCAGAGGTAATTATGCGGCTCTAACTCGCACACTCATGGCTAGGTTTGAGCCTGACATTCAGTCGGAGGTTTACAGAGCTCAAATGAAAGGCAGGGTCAGGTGTAGGTCAGAACCGCTCAATGAGCTTGGGCAAGACATAAAGAGGTTGGTCAGATTGGCTTATCCCTCAGCTGGCAGTGACATCAGGGAAGTTCTAGCTAGGGACTGTTTCATGGATTCTTTGGAGGATCTAAATATGGAGTTGTTTGTATTTCAAGCGAAGCCAAGAAACATAGATGAGGCACTGAAGTCGGCGCAAGAATATGAGGCTTTCTGGTTGGACGTGCGCTTAGAACAGGTGGCCATAAGCCACAAAATGCACGTGTGAATTGGGAGGCAATTAGCTGTAAGCGTAGCCCTGTAGATGAGCTAAGAACTGAGTTGGCACATGTTAAAGGGCAGCTAGATCGGTTGTGTCAGAGTACTAACATTTCAGGTTCTCAGAAGACAAGGGTTGGTAAGGTGACTAGTAGTTGCCACTACTGTGGCCGAAAAGGGCATTTTGTTGCCAAATGCTTTAGGAAGCTGAAGGATGAAAGGAAGAATCTACGAGCCCGTCGAGTGGAGCTTCGAAGCACCACTACCAGAGACACGGTTAAAAGTTTAAAACAAGTCTTCCTCCTCCTCCACAGTGTCAGGGGATAGTGATGAGGCTTCGGTACGTACCCACCCGCCACGCGATGCACCCAAAAAGGGTGCAGCTGACTCCAATGGCAAACCTGAGCCTATCATGGTCAGCAAACCTCGAGTCTCCATTGTGCCTGACCTACAGACAGACAAGCTGGTAGTGTCTGTGCCATGTAGCAAGCATGTGGTTATTGGAAAGGTGACCGGTAGTTGCCACTACTGTGGCCGAAAAGGGCACTTCGTTGCCAAATGCTTTAAGAAGCTGAGGGATGAGAGGAAGAAGCGACGAGCCCATCGAGTGAAACTTCAAAGCACCATGCCCAGAGACACGGTTGAAAGCGACAAGTATTCCTCCTCAGCAGTGTTGGGGGATAGTGATGACGCATCAGGGTGTCCCTACTCACCACGCGATAAACCCAAAAAGACTGCAGCTGCTCTCTCCAATGCCAAACCTGACCCTGTCATGGTCAGCAAACCTCGCGTTTCCATTGTGCCTGACCTACAGACAGACAAGCTGGAAGTGCCTGTGCCATATAGCAAGCATGTGGTTTTGCCTGCTATAGTCACTCAGGACATGCCTAGTTCTGTGCATGAGCCCAGTGTGATGGGTCAGCCCATTGTGATCAATGAGAGTTGTGTGGCCACTCCGCCAGCGCCGCCACCTCCTCCAGGTGGGGGAATGCTCACCAGACTACCCATGCCACCTCCCATGAAGCATGTTGGGGAGTTTGATGGTGATAGGGAGAGGACCCCCTACAGTGATGGTTCGGGAGCTGACACCCCTCGCAGGAGACCCAGTATCCGTGATCTTTCACCGCCATCTGGTGGTGACTCGTCAGACTCGAATGGAAATAGCAGTGATGACAAGTATCCTGGAGTGAAGGGTGTAATAAGTGATGCTCACAGCAGAGATGGGGCCTCCGACTGCAGCCACACCGGAAACGGAAACTGAAGAAGATCCACCCATGAAGAGGGGCATGTTTGCTATTCAGAGGATGAATCAAGAGGCTATTTGTGACTGTGATGAGAGGTGTGTTGAGGTGTTTGAGATTAGTTGTCACATTGAGGTGGGCTGTGTAACCAAGCGCCATTTGTCAGAAACTTTCCGCGGCATGAACACCAAAGCCAACCACCCGAAACTCAGCTTGAATTCTCGGCTATTAGTGGCATTTCTTTTCTTTTTGTGTTGTTGCATGAAACGTTGATGTGATTATTTCAAAACATTTTGTTTTAGTGTTGGTGTATACCGTATGCCTGTATGTGGCATGTTTGGGCCAAACACTTAGTAATGTGGGGGCAGTGTGGCGTAAGCGGGTTTCCGCGCTAAACTGCTTCCCGCTCTAGGTGGGGGGTCGTGTCGCGCAGTAAATGATGTGTGATATATTTGGTTCATTGGTTGCGCTTGTGTCTTAATGTACTTTTGTATTGACAGGGCACGTAATTGGCAAAAATGTGAATTGGCCCTCCATTTTTGTTCAACTGGCCCTTCAACAAAATGAACTGCCCCTGCCAGTATTTAACTGGTCCTCTCAATGGTCTTGTTATTCACAATGCCGAAAGCATTTAAATTGTATTTGACAATAGGTATCATAAGATAAACATGCATGATCAAAGTAGTTGGAGTAAACCATAAGGCAGTATTCTTCATTCAGTTACATAGCATTTTCGTAGCCTGAATAAAGACTTGTACTTTTGTCAAGAACGCCTTAATGAAGTTTTACTGGTGAGTTCTATTCAGTGGAACTATATATTGCGGGTATTTCAGTCAGTCAGGGTTGTCTGGAGGTTCTGTAAAGCGGGACCTCAAAAATGGCACAGACTGTCTCGATTTATCGGTAATAATAGTTTCGGCTGAGTCAGAACTAGTGAAGCTAACCCGCGAAAGTCTTATAACAATCCCATTTCGCTATTTAGAAACCACTCGCACGCTACAATGGATGAAATCCCCCGCCACAAAGGGATAAAATTGTTCTGTGAACATCATTGCATTCTAAAACTCCATCACTTGGGTATGTTTGGTAGTTGTCTGAATCGATCAGAGTCGTTTTCAGTCTTCAGACAGAGTAAGACGTCTACTCAGACGTCTTTTAGGGCTACAGGAAACGTTCTTGACTATACTCAGCAGCTCAGTCTCGACTCAATAGTCTCTACTAATTAAACACATCAATAGTGGGAAAGAGTGGAATAATACCTTCACATAGCCACTGCCTCGATCTGAGGCAGCTAACTGATTAAATCCAGATTCTGTTATTAGTAAAATACACACAAAACATATAGGTTAATTGTCAAGATCCCAAATTTAGCAGAAATTGTCATCCTGTCTGACATCCCCGTTGACAGTATAATGGACCAAACCAAATTTCAGGAGGGATGCAAGATATTTTGTGTGGCTTATAAACCTGTTATAGAATTCCACGATACCACCTTTTAAACTTTTAAGTACACGGTGGTGCTTTTCGTATTTATTAACATATAAATAGGATCACACAGGGAAAGTCTTTCAGTAAACAATGTCGGTAAAGATTGATTTGTGATCAGCAACATTCTGGTTTCACTCATGATATGGACTCGTTCACGTTTCCTGCTGTGTCGCATGATATTGTACTGAAAATACTCCCAGTCATTTATTTTCCTTAAATGCGTTTTATAATGTTATGGACTGTAATATATGTCATGAAGTATCAGTATTTAATGGAACTGTAGCGGTCAATTTATGTGATAGTCAATACGTCTCAAATTAATCAACTCATATTACACTTATTATATTGTGTAGTACCATTTCGCTGGTACACTTCTAAAAATAGCTCCTCCTAGGGCTATATAAAGTGACGTCATATTTGTGGATCGCCCGAACATCCTGTTGGTTTTTCAGGTAAAGATCTAGGCAACTTTCTTATAGAAATGTATTTGTTGTGTATGTGTGGTATATCGTTATATCTACAGTAGTTTGATGATGGGACATTTAAGCTTATAAAACATACATTATTTTGATCGCTTGGGGATTGTCTAAATCTCTCAACACAAATTTAAACTTGTCATTGTCGCTGTTACTACTAGTCGGCCACTGTCGGATACTGTGTACTGACTAATACCAGCCCACACTCCACAGTAGCAGTTAAGCAGACAGGGATCCTTAACATGGATGATACGACCCTCAGTTTTTAGGTAAACTTAAGTAGATTTTTTCATACAAAAAGCCGAATGAATGTTCATGATAAATACGAACCAGTAATATCTGCCGAGTTCTGGTAGTTTCAGAACAGTGTCAGAGTGTGCCATTTTCGCTCAAGGCCTCTTTGAATTTTTTAAAGGCATTAGATACTCGCACGTGATACACTTGAAAGTAGGAAAACAATCTTTTAGTGAATAGGCTAGAGAAATGTATGGTCATCATTAGCATCAGTTCTTGGCCAGGTACTTCGGTACCATGGCTTTGGATAGTGATATAGATATATACTGTCCTGCAAAGATTGAAGCCAAAGCAATGGCATAAGAATTATTTTTAGCGACCAGCACCTCACATTAATGTTGTGTACTTATCTATATGGATCGATAATCTGGATGGATGTATGGTCATCAACTGGCGCATGATTATTTAGGGATTATCATAAGAATCGTCGACAAAATAACACGTACAGGGAATCAACATTAAGGTTTCTGACCAACTTTTCTTGTAGAACTAATTCTTGGAGCTTTTACTCGTCCTCCCTTATTTTTACTTGTCCTATATTTGTTTATCTTTGCGGAAGCCGATATCTCAAAATAATGGTGTGAGAAAAATTTCTGACTGGATTCAGTCGCAGATGATGAAATCTCATACAGGAACTTACTAAACTATTCTTCGTATGCACATTTTGTATGTGTATCATGTATGATTAGATGGTGTATGCTTTTTTGGCATAACGTTGGCTTCAATCATTACAGGATGTCAACAAAACTAGGCTAGGCCTAGGACCAAGAAAGACAATTTGTCGACAGCCAAACAGATCAGTTCCCATCTTGTAAAAACAAAACTAGCTTGGCATGCAACTGTTGAGTTATTAATTTGTTTATTGAAACATATAAAACCCCAGTGGTTTATTTCATTTTCATTTGCAACTAGTGCCATCTGACCTTGTTGCAGCTAATTTAATTTACAGGACTAGGTTCTTCATACTCATTTAAGTTTAGCTGCACTCCATACACATGTGCATGAGTTGCCCTCAATGGTCAGTGTTTGCTGAACCCCCTCTCCCCAACCACAAACCAGCATATATTTATGGCACAGAGTCAGAGGAAAATCAGGTTTTAGAGTGTTGGGAAGATCAATTTATTTTTAGTTCTATTATCATGCAAATATCTGATGCATGGCACTGGTCAATATGGCAATTGTCAACGCTATGTTTGTAAACTGGATTTGTTAGATGTACCAATTGACTTAGTTCATTAATCATTACAAGCTACAAGGAGTATTCAAACATGTCATCAAGCCAATGTCATTCAAACGAAATGCAAAAGTACATTTAGTGGGGTGATGGTTGTCACTCCAGATGAAGTGGTAGTGCTATATTAGAATAATTTCCGTCAGCATTGTGAGCTTTCCCATTGTGATTCATAACATCCTGTTATTGATACATGTACTTGGCACTTGTATGACCGTGAAGTGAAATACTGGCTGTGCCAATATGAGAGAAGTTGAAGGATGTGTGACTTGGCTTATCTGTATCTTGAGCTTTCTGGTTGTATAGTAATAATAGTCAGTTTGACATGCATGATGAGATAAGGATGAGGACTGGTGAGACATGATCACTTCTCTGTTCTCAGCTATTTCCACACACCCCTCCTTCCATGGGCTTGTTCAGTGTATCTGTGTACCCTACATTACATTTACAGATGAGCTCATTACAGGATCCCTGATTTGAATAACCTTGCAGTTGGTGAAGCTTGAATCTCGTTTCATTGGATTATCCTCATTTGTCTGAAATTAATTGACCCTGACCACCCATCCATCTGCAATATGATCAATAACATATCATATTAGTCCAGATAAGCCTGGAAATACATGGTATGGTTAATGGGCAGACTCGGCCCAGGTCGGGTAGCTTGACCTCTGACCCTTCTCTGCTGCTTCATTGTTTCACAGGAAATGTGTTGTTACTTCAAGACATCAGCTGCATCATAACTATACATAACATAGTATCTTTTCATTATCATTCTTTGAGTTTCCCTTGTTTCCAGCATAACAGGGAAACTTTGTTGTAATATAGAAAACTTTTCAACTCACTCAGCTTTTTCAGTGCATTTATAACATCAGCATGAAGACATTTGTGTGCTTTTTTTATGTAGTGGCAAATGCATTGTGATTGGCTGATAATGGGATGTATTTTGTTACAGCTGCTGTGATTTGCTGCCCAGTCCCATCACAAAAATGAAGGAATATAAGCTAGTTGTACTTGGAAGTGGTGGTGTCGGCAAATCAGCCTTGGTCTGTGTTCCTTACTCCTTACGCGTCTTTACCGCTGTTTTACACCTTGCTCTCATGTTTTTAATTCTTAAATTAGGATGATTTTTGTCTGATTTCTCACGGACACTGAATATGAGATCAGTTTTGCTTCCACTGTTGTTTAGTTTCTGTATCTGATGAACTGCATTTGTTTCAGACTGTGCAATTTGTTCAAGGTATCTTTGTGGAGAAGTATGACCCAACTATAGAGGACAGCTACCGCAAAGTGATAAGTATATTCTCCAACACCTTAGAGCATCTCTCGCTGCCCAACACATGCAGTCCCTCATTCTATTTCTACTTATACGATGTTGAAAATACCCTAGATATTGTTGTGTTGATGAATTAAGATATGCATGACACGAAATGATAGAAAATAATGTGCAACTCCTGGTAAATGAAAGCATATTTTGCATTTAGTATAACTTGCTATGGATGGGTGGTGTAGAAGGCGATGGCAGCCAGTTGTCTGCTCCGTGCTGTATTGGGGTGTATGTTTCAGCACGTGGAGGTGGACGGGCAGCAATGCATGTTGGAGATTCTCGATACTGCCGGCACAGTATGTATATGCTTCATCCTTTCCCATATTCAACAGATCAGTAAATTTATGTTAACTGTTTTGCCAGATATGGTGTTCGACTGAAATTGTAATCTGAGGCAATTATGTATGGATGTTCAGGAACAATTCACTGCCATGAGGGATCTGTACATGAAGAATGGTCAGGGTTTCCTTCTTGTGTACTCCATTACAGCACAGTCAACATTCAACGACCTGCAAGACCTACGTGAACAGATTCTCCGGGTCAAGGACACTGATGATGTGAGTAGTACTCTGTTCATACCAAAAACATTCAATTTCCATCGACCATGATTGAGATTTATTGGGTAGTTGACTTTTTTTCGAGCTATTTGGTTAAAACTCTATGACTTGCCTTCACTGCTAGTATATCATTGAATTCCTAACTGTTTGGAAAATGCTTTATTCTAGAAACACTTTTTATATGGAATGTAGCCTGTACATATATGCTTCACACAATTAAATGTCCTTTTATCACACTTAGTGATTGCCTAGCAATAGAGGTTATCCATTTAACACTGGTATATGTGTTAACAGGTGCCAATGATCCTGGTTGGCAACAAGTGTGATTTGGAAGATGAGCGCGTTGTTGGCAAAGACCAGGGACAGAACCTGGCCCGTAGCTGGATGTGTGCCTTCCTCGAGACCTCAGCTAAGTCCAAGATCAACGTCAACGAGGTGAGAAACTCAGCTTGGAGGCAGTCTGATAACGGGGGGCATCAAGAATACCTGATGGATAAGATTCTTCACTCCATTGCTTCAAATGGCCAGTCTGTCACACAGTCGCTATGTGAAACTTCCTATCTTCAGCTAAGCACTTGAAAAACTTCTGAATTTGGCCAGCCAGCCTCAAATTATACAATACAGTCCAGTATCCGTAAACCTCCGAAATCCGGAATGTTTTGGGCAAGTACCGTTATGACGCCGCAGTGAAAGGTCCCAATTAACAACAGACAGTCGCGGTCTGACCTCGGCGGCAAGAGGTTTGTGGTGGGGCCGTTATCAAGGTGCTTAAATTAGTCGCACCTTCTCATCTACAATGGGGGGTCTCTTAAATTAGCATTAATGCTGAAACCGTACACCTCCAGTTCATGCAGTAAAACGACCTAGGCAAAGACACTTGGCCTCTGACAGCGTCCGCGCTGTTTACTTATTTAGATTTCTCATATCCGCGCTGAGGCATCAGATCATCAAAATACCAGGGGCGAGTGTCTTGCCTATAAAATGACCATAATACGCTAATTAGCATAAGCATCAGTGATGTTCTGTTGATCTGTTATATACCTCACATCATACATTTAGAAAAGAGTGACGGGACATCGGGTCGTATTCTCTGCTGACATTGTCTTAAGCCTGTGTACAATGACGAAATAGGATCTAAATTAGATTTTAATCCCCTCACAATCACGTCGCTCTGTTTCGTTGGATTCCCCATCACGAAATAACGAGGAGGTACACTTGCGATTGTTAACGCACCCTTTTTTGAACAAAATTATTCTGATTTCTATCGTCGAGTCGATAAGGCCGTGTTCGTTTGGAAAACCGCAACGTTATGATTAACACAGACGGTTAAGGGATACTCAACTGTTTATACCAGTACATATCAATGATGGGATAATCTTGATTAATTATATGTGCATTAATTTTTGAGACTGTCATGAAATAGGAGCATTTTCTCTTGCTCCATTCATTTGTGGGGAATTTCAAGTTTAACATAATCAGAATACTTGGGCATCATAAAAAAGTTCTGTAAGAAAGTAAAGAAACAAATTCCAAAGTTTTTCGTAACACTGCAAATCTGCACATTGTATCCCACAAATTACTGCCATGATCAGCGGAGCTTTTCTGCATTCTTTGTGCCTAGATGTTCATAGGTGGCACTGCATAATGCCATGCACAACAAGTAGTGACTGAGTGAACAATACTACATATCTACTTTTCTTGGAGACATGATGCTGTATCTAAGTCCATGATGACTACCAAAACTTACTGTTACACATTACCTTGCTTTGCTTTAATTAAAGTGATTGTTCTGTTGCTAGATTTTCTATGATTTGGTTAGACAAATCAACCGCAAAAATCCCGACAGCCGCGGAAAGAACAAAAAAGCAAAAAGCAAGTGTCTTATCTTGTGAAGAAGGGAGGAGAATAAATAAATGGTAAGGATGTGAATATGTTTTGTCAGTTTAATTTACCATGGGATGCAAGCCGACCAATCATTCCACTAATCCTGTGCTCTCTGTTTTCTGTATCAGAGTACCTGTGACACCTTTTCATGTTCTGCTGACCATCTAATTCCAAATCAAGCTGCCTGACAAGTCTCATCTTTCTGTTTAATCCTGACACCAGCTTCTTCACTTTGCTGGATACTGTGGGTCACTTGTAGAACACATTTCGTACATCATGGTGTCTCTATTTTCCCCATAGACTCTTGTCACGTTTTCAAGCAGCTTCATTAGTCCAGTTACCTTTATGATCAATAGACGATTTGGATTTGTTACATGTGAATTGCAAAATCACATGGGACCACTACCTGGTAGCAAACACAAAGCAAAATCAGCAGGCTCTTGTCACTGCACACCGAGGATGAGCACTGAACTGGTGTGATTCTGTGTAGTCCTTCATGGGGGCCATTTTGGGATTGCTAGCACAGCGGGCGTTTATGTCCCTTATCTTGTACACCCTTTTATTTCTGCACGTTGGCAATTTTTAACACTTTCATATATGATTATGGTTAATTTGTGTATTGTATCTCGAGTATAAAATGAATTACATTGTAATTATATGCAAGTCTGGGTCCACCATCATTATTTTCAGTGGTCTTGTACCCTGCTAGTGGACCAGGTCTTGGAAATATTACAATTTATGCTTAATTTGTGCAATAAATAGGAATTATGGTAGAACTGTAAAATATATTTGTGACATGAGGGACAGTGAAAGATGCGGTTAATGGTTCCATCCTACAGTATATTGCACAGTGGGCTAAGATCTGATGTGTGTTTGAGTGGCCTTTGTCATTTCGTATTAGGGGTGCCAATTATTTCGTTAATTCAAGCGTATGTACAAGCTTTTAATTCCTTTTAGTCTAACAATTTCGGGTCGATTATCATGAGATGTTGAAAGATGGCACAGTCATTATTGTAGAACTTTTGCCTCTTGGGAAATAAATTTTGGACAATTTTCTATTTCTTGTAGGGCATACCTACCTGTGATGTCATGGAATATAGTATTGTATGTGACTAGGTGCTACATAACTTCTGTTGGCTGCTTGGCTCATGGCAACACACCCCTACATTATAGAGATCCATTTATTACTTATGACACCCATTTTCCTTGAAACCTACGAGCCCTTGATTTATTAACCCAGTGTATCAAAAGACCTAATAAGCCCCGTCTGAGAATTCAGTCCTCGCCAACAATGCATAACAAAACACAGCAATCAATATATACTGGGCATTTCCATGCTTGTTTGTGTTTTTGTTGACCATATATGACTTCGTAATTGAGGATTCGTGGGTTTGTAGTGTGGTAGATATCCTTTACAATTTCATTGCATCTGCCGTTGCACAGCTTTGTCCTTTGATGATCACATCCTGGTGTTTTTTCACTGTATTTGTCCAGCTTCATGGATTCAAGTTTTTTAACATCCGAGTATAGATGGTTGGTTTGTATTGTATTGCCTTCAATATTTTACTTTTCCTTTGTTGCATCATTTAGGGAATGCAGGGCTTTTTTTCTATGCTTACACTGCTGGTTGTCAACAGCGGGCGGGATGTAGCCAGTGGTGGGGTGAGGTGGGTGGATAGTGGTGTCTGCAATAACGGCTATGTATAGTGTTACTATTAATGTTATCCGCTGTCTTGCTTGATGTTCATGTAGATTCGTATTTTAAGGAATTAAATGGTTCATGTGAATAAATATGATCCACTTAACTCAGTCGTTTGCTAATGTTATTGCTCTCTGAGCATAGATTGAATTCAGGGCGACATAAACAGCTGCGTTCCACCCAATTCTTACTATATTTCGAATTAATTTTTTGCCTGGCAAATTTTAAAGATAAGATATAATATTTGTATCAAATGGTATTTTAGCATGTAAGTCTATGTTGCATTGGTTATGTGGATTCAACGGATGCTATAATATATGGAATGAAGTTTTTCACTTGCATAAATTGTATGGTAGCAGTTGCCTCGTATGGTGACGATGTATTTTGTTCCAGGAACAAAATATTTGGAAATGGAAACATATCGCATGGCAATTTTCAAGAAATCACTGACGAGTTAATGTAATTTGTGCTACAGGCGCTTGGGGTAGACCAATATGATCCTCGCAACAAGCTCCAATTCTGTAGTATATACGGTTTTCTATATAATGTACTGGCGAGAAAAAGAAACTTCACTACATTAATTGATATATTTTAACCAGTAATGTTTCCATCATGGAAATCTGGCACGTGAGTGCAAGCAACAGTAATCAATTGCATGTCAGTTTTGCAGTTTCTTTACAGTCTGTGCACACCCATCGGTAATCCAAAGGATCCAATGCCCCCAATTCCATTGTTAACTTGGCAAATTCGCATTCGCCAGTTACGTTGGTCAGTCACGTTTGTGACTATGTATGTATGTCTGTCAATCTGTCTGTCTGTCCGTACGTATGTATGTCTATGTCTGTATGTTAAATTACTTTTTTGGCATGTGATACAGGTCCCAAATTTTCCAAAAAAATCCTAATTTGTTTTTTCAAATGGTCGGCCCTTCTGATGCGCAGAACCCAGAGGTTTTGATTTGACCTTGACCAGAAACTAAGGCCACAGTCATAGAAAATGTGAAAAACTAGTATCTGGAATAACATATGATGGTCGGATTGTTATATAATTTACATAATGTTGTAGCTCAATCTAATTGCAAACTTTTTCTAAATATATATCAGGACATCAATCCAACAGTTTTCCAAAGCGCCCCAGGTCGAAAAATCCTGGCATCGCTTATAAAATCGTCAATTCATGTCTGATGGTAATAAACGAAAGTCGCATCCTAAGATTTCATGGATGTTGATGGCGTCATTTTCGGTTACAAAAAGTCAAAAGCATCCATGTTTTCTAAAAATGACACAAGTTAAATGCTTAATACCTCCATGCTTTAGAATTCGATTTTAAAACAGTTTACATAATCAGAAAGTGTAATGTCATTGTAAACTTTTTGCAAATATATGTAATGAAAATAATGCATCCTTAAAAAAATTGTAGAAGGTCGAAAAATATCAAAATTTGGTAGCTTAAATCTCTAAACTTTTTAATTTCGCAATTAATTTACTTATTTTAGTCGACCGTAAAAGCATTAACATTTTCTGAAAGCTGATTCAATTACCAAACGTTGATAAATGACATATGCTATCAAAATATTGGTCGTTTTCAAAGCGCGTAGGGTTAGAAAAACGAATTTCATTACGTCACATTTTCGATTGCTAATAAAATAGTTAATATTTGCAGAACACATAATGATGACGCACTACACATGAGCACATACGGGAGCATTCATGTTACCAACATAACAGGGAGCAACTGTTATTACAACATGCCCTAATAAAGAAAATAGTTTCAGAACACCCACAAATGTCACTAAATCAATAACTACAAACATGTGATTTCAAACATTTTCCAAGTGTCACTGAGGTCACAAATTGTCCACACTAGAAACAACACTAAAAATGCAGTACAACACATGAGACTACATATTGGAGACATAGGTTCCAGAACTTGTCTCACCGTTGAAGCGAGGTCTTCGGCACCTGCTCTTTAATCACATATACACAAAATCTTTGTGTTTTTTAGGCTTTGGCTGTCGACCTGATCTTGCAACGGTTGGCGTTTTTGCTGCAGACGCAGGTGAAGAAGCCCCTGGAGGTGTTTGAGTTGTTTTGAGTGGAGTAGGACTAGTACTAGTAGTAGGGATCGGTATTTCATGCGCTGGCATATTTGTAGGATCAGGTGGTTCAAGTGGGTTCGATGTTGGTGGTACACATAACTCTTCTGGCAGGGGTGTAATACAGTCCCGGATTTCAGTTGGGAGGGAGTGATGTTCAAATGGATGGACAACTTCATTTGCTGGTGACGTACTTCCGGAGACAGGGAAGCGTGGCTTGATGTTGTGTTTATTTCTTCTCACCAGCCGATTGTTTTCCTCGACAGTGATCCAATAGGAGTCGGGCTGAGGGTGTCTTGACTCTATGGAGCCTGGTTTTAATTCAGGACAACCATCTTCCGTGAACCAAATAGGCTGATCCGGAACATATTCATCTCTTGATGTTTGAGTTGGGTTTAGGTGAGCAGCTCTCTTGTCTGCTAGTTTAATCCGTTGCGAATCGCTGAGCTGAGTAGGTTGATACATCTTCCCACGACGTGTGTTAATTCTTCGGTTGAAGAATAATTCTGCGGGCGAAGGTAGCTCACTGCTTGCTGGTGTATCATGGTACGCCAGTATCGCCATGGTCACTTGTAGCTCATTCTTGCACTTTTTTATCATCTGCTTCATAGTTTGTATGGCTCTCTCAGCACCCCCATTTCCTTGGTGATAATGTGGACTTGACGTTGTGTGCTTGATTTCAAGAGTACCACAGAAATTTTTGAACTTTTCAGATTTGAAGCATGGTCCGTTGTCAGATATTATTCTTTCTGCAAGCCCAAACTTGCGAAAGTTGTTATTGAGTGATCTAATGACTGCATCTGACGTTGTGGATGTGATATAGTCAATAGTCATATATCCCGAGAAGAAGTCGACTGAGACAAGTGCCGATTTGCCTTGGATGTCCATAAGGTCTGTGGCGAGACGCTGCAACTTGACGATCTGGAGCTCGAGGTTTTTTTGTTTGCATAAATCTGACAATCACTGCAATGCAAAACCATTGCTTTGACATCGTCTTGTAAGTTTGGCAAATAAACGGTTCTCTTGGCACGCTGGAGTGTGGCTGTAAGACCTTGATGACCATCATGGAGTCGACGGAGAGTTTCCTCACGCAATGCTGATGGAACAAACACACGGTTGCTTTTCATAAGGAGTCCATCCAGGACAACTAGTTCATCACGAAAACACCAGTACGGGCGGAGGCTATCTGAAAGAAGCTGCATACTGTCAGGCCAACCTTCTAATTTTTGAAAAGACAGGGTCAAACTTGGTTTCCTCTTGAAGTGACTCTAAGTGTGTCGGTCTGATCTTCAGAACCAGTGCAACACTCACATCAAGATTGGCGATGGCAGGATGAGTTCCTGGTTGGACTAGTCTGGAGAGTGTGTCTGCCAATAAAACACTCTTTGCTCCCACATGCTTAACTTGAAGATTATATATCCTCAACCTCAGCAGCATTCGCTGAAGGCGAGCCGGGGCGAGGCTGATCGGTTTCTGGAGAATCGACTCAAGTGGCTTGTGGTCAATGTGTATTGTGACTAGTCTGCCAAACACATAAACATGAAGCTTCTCACAAGCGAACAGAACTGCCAGGAGCTCTCGTTCAATATTCGAGTAGTCAGATTCTGTCTTCGTGAGCGATTTACTGAGGAACTTCACAGGTCTGCCGTCTTGAATGAGCACAGCACCCAAACCTTTCAGAGAAGCATCAGTTTCTATAATGGTTGGTTTGCTGGTGTCAAAGTGTGTGAGTTGAGTGGCACGTGCAATTGCCTGTTTGATGGTGTCAAATTCCTGTTGCATGTCCCCTGTCCACACAAAGTGAACGTCTTTTTTCATCAGACTTCGCATCATGAAAGTTTTCTTGGACAGATTGGGAATATGAGTTGCCATGAAGTTGACCGAGCCAAGGAAACTTTGAAGTTCCTGTTTATTTTCTGGAGGTTGCAATTCCAGGATGGCTTTCACTTTCTTCGGACATGGTCAACACCTTGTGGGGAAATTACACGCCCAAAGTATTCAATTTTCTCTTGGTACGACATTTGTCAAAATTGAATTTGATCCCTGCAGTGCAAGCTTTGCTAATGGTCTCAAGGAGGTGTATGTCGTGCCGCTCTTCCGTGGACCCTTGAACCTTAATGTCATCAGCACATGGGAATGTGCCAGGAATACCTGCCATAGCCTTGTCCATCTGTTCACAAAATATTTCAGAGGACCCTGATAATCCAAAAGGTAACCTGACAAAACAATACTTCTTGAACGGCGTGTTAAATGCAGTGAGAAGCTGGCTTTTGTTGCTGAGTTTTTCGGTCCAGTAACCGATTTTCGCATCAAGTGTGGAGAAGTATTGCCCTTTACTGAAGCTATGCTGTGCATCTTCCCAAGAGGCTGTGTAGTGCACACTCCGAATGAGGTATCGGTTGAGATTTTTCAGATCCAGGCAGATTCGAATGTCACCATTTTTCTTGGAGACGACGACGAGGTTGTGGGCCCAGTTGGTTGTTTCAGGGCAGGGTTTGATAATGCCTTCTTTTTCCATCTTGTCCAACTCTTGTTTGAGCTTGGGTAATACACTTAGAGCGACGGCACGAGGATGTAACTGGACAGGTTTGGCCTCCGGTGATAACTTAAGTTCAACCTCACCTTAAAATAGGCCGACTGTTCCGTCGAATGTTTCAGGAAAAATGACCTTCAGGTCATTGAGCGGATCGCCTGTTTTCTTCCCCAGTGGAAGGTGTTTCTTCCATTTCTGCTGAAGGCATATGAAATTGACTTCACTCTCTTCTGTGATATGAACAGCTTCAATGTTCCGATCCATGTTTACGTTCCTTTGGATACAAGTTTTAGCTACATCCACTAGCTTGAAGAGTTTACAGAAATCAAGCCCCAGGATAAGTTCACTGCCAAGTTCAGTAACCATAATCTTGACCTTATCTGTGTGTTTATTACAGGTAGCCTGGACTGTCAGCTCACCACAGTTTATCATATCAGTACCTGTCACGCCACGCAACCGTGTTTTACTTGGAGTGAGATCATTGCAACACAGCCCAATATCTTCAAACATCAACAATGGCATGCACGTCACCATGGCACCTGTGTCAACCTTGCCTTGAAGTCAGTCTCCTACGCCTGTATCTCATTCTGGGTTTTGGCCTTGCCTTTGCATTTTTGCTTGAATTTGCATGCTCTCTCAAAATGGCCCCTCTTGTAGCAAACATTGCACTTAATCCCTTTAGCTCGGCATTCGTCATAGGGATGTGGACTGCCACCACACCAAGCACACTTTTTCTTCCTATCAGCATCTGGCTTCCCGGCTGTTGGTTTGGACCTCATCTTGCTTTTCTGGCCATTTCGCTGGGACTGTTTAGTTGGGTCTCTTGAGTATGTTGCATTTGGAATGAAATCTGAAGTTATCGCGTTGTTTTGTCAATGTTAATGGTCGTATTGGTTTACACTCGAAGGAAGCCCATTCAATTCTGAACATGTATCTAATTATTGTTTGTTGTAAATTATTTATAGTTTTCTCACAAAGTAAGCTTGAAGTATAGCGGGTGTAATTTCTGCTGGGTTTTAGCTGGTTTGATAACAGCAGCCTACATATATCATGCTGGTCTCTGCACGCCTCACGGCACGCGGTCAAATATGATACGCCGCAGTAATATTTAATTATTAGACAAAGCTCATCCTTGAGGCGGCCAAAAAATTGTCAACCTATCATGGCCCTGGACAGCATGATTTCCTTAATAAATTTGATCGCTTATAAAATTATCAAAAAACGTTCGATGCCGATAAAAATTTAGTCTGCGTCCCAGACTCCAGGGGTTCCGCTACGCTTCTCGCCCTAGAGTCTACGACAGGACAAGGTATAAAACTGGCGCGTCCGAATATTCATTAGACACGTTCGTTAATCTTCGTGACCAATCAACGCAAAGGTTGTGACCCGGATTGACCTAAGTTGCGCGCGCCTGGCTCATGAAACTGGCTTGTGATACGCACCCTCGGTTTTATGTGACATCATGGACATTGTAGTGGTCTGCGTCCAATGAGAACACATTGAATGTCTTCTGGAATTATGGGGCGTCTCAAAAGTTCAAATTGGCACCACAACAAGCGCTTTAATCGCTTAGCTGCACGATAGTATGTTTACGTAATAGTCAGTTAAAAAGAACCAGCTGTGTGTCTGCTTCTCTCGCCGACTGTGTGATTAACGGTCCCACTCAGCGTGAAACAACAAATCGGAGTGTTGTAGAATGTGTGCCCGGCTCATAAAAATCACTCGTCTGGTTGAACAAGAGACGCGGCTTGTGATTGGAGCATCCCAAATCTGGGATGCCTGTCCAGTTCAATCCGCTATCGTCCCCTAGACCTGAAGGCGAGACTATTGAATATCAGTAACATGTAAACAGCGCCCGCAGCCATCAGGCTAGGGGACCTTGACTAATGAAAATTAGTTACATTGTGGTTGCTTAAAATTTTAAATCCATGATAACTCGGTCGTTAATGGGCCGATACAGTTCGCCAAGTTCCCCCATGTACTCATGGACATCTAGTTCAGTAGTCACACAGTTTTTTTCGCATGTAGAGGTGTTCCCGTTACTGTAAAGACACATACAAACGCGTTTGTTTGTCCAACCGAATGGACCGTCTGTCAGCTGACGATCGTCTTCGAGCTATTGGAATGTTGGAAGCTGGTGTTTCTCATCCGGCCGCGTCACAGAGACATCGCTTTCAGACTGCTATTCCTTGGTTACGTCCAATCAGCGCTAGAACTGTACGCAACCGCCTGTATGAGGGCAACATTCGACACGCCGACTATGTATACGCCCCTTGCTTTAGTACTGCAAGTTTCTTTTGTCAGCCTGTTTGTTACCTGACTACCGCTTGAGAGCTTGATGGTGGGATGACAAATGTCTAGCCCACCTTCCCGAAGCAAGCGCGCTCCTGCAAACAACGAACATTCCAGTTTTCTAAAATAGAGAAACATTTTACTGCAGTAGATGTAATGGAAATCCACATTGACATATCGATGATTGTGATCGAACAATGTTATCACAATTGTCTTCTTCGGTATTGTTTCTTTGTCACTTATTATGGCGTGATGTTTACGTTTTAATGCCCGCATGGACTTAAATCAAAGAGAAGTTGATGTCGTCACCAAGAGTGCTCATTGAAACGCTGCTTGGTGTCTCAATCTACGCTAATCATATGTTGCTACAAATGTTGATTTAGAAGTCTTCTTACCGCCATCACTGCGCCGAGGTCAGCTTTATTAATTTTATCTTGTTGGAGGCCTGTGTAAGTGGGATTCCGCAGTCTACTGATATAGCCTGGGGCCAATGCTCTCAGAGGTACGATTCCTAATCTAGCCTACCAGGACATAATATGTATATTTGGTCGATCTCATTAATGTGTACACATGTTAAAGGCGATGCGCAAAGAGCTCATTATGCCATAAAACTGTGATCTAATTTAATCATAAGAACAAGCCGCTAAATAGGCAGGCACAGATTGCCTAGAGAGTATTCGGGTGCCATGATATCATGTCAAAAAGGAGTCGAATGCAGAAACTTGTAACTTTTGATATCATAAAGAGAAAATAAGAACACAATAATAGATAGAAGTCGAGCACACAAGTCCACCGCGTCACCCAATGCTTCGTTTTTCGCAATATATAGTGATTCCTTTGGCATTTCCCCTCAGATTATTCACGTAAATTAAGTATTAACTCTTTGTATTTTAGCGTCACGTGCTCTTCCATAACCGCAGCACATTTAAATGCGTACAAGGGAAGGATGTTACTGGAATAGAAGGTAACCTTATACAGTACTACAGCTTTGAAGGTTGCTTCTAACGTTTGTCATATAATATGCTTATATAATAGCCAACTGCTCCCCGAGCGCTGGTTATGAAATCAATGCTGTAACGTGGCTACGTGAGAGATGCACGTTCCTCGGGTGTCTCGTACTGTCTCGCGTCAAAGCTGCCCCAGGAAACGGCGTATAACTTGTCGGCTATCGCCAGGAGAGGTCACCTGCCATGACACTAATACATCGTTATGAGCCATTACTGCATGAC
This sequence comes from Urechis unicinctus, assembly GCA_034190875.2. Lineage (NCBI taxonomy): Eukaryota > Metazoa > Annelida > Polychaeta > Xenopneusta > Urechidae > Urechis > Urechis unicinctus. Next base: position 64,217,519 of record CM067343.1, on the reverse strand, counting down.
TTGGTCATTATTGCTTAGTATGTGCCCACTCATCACCGCGTGGCCCGGTCATCACTGCATGGCCTGGTCACCACTGCATGGCCTGGTCATCACTGCATGGCCTGGTCACCGCTGCATGGCCCGGTCATCACTGCATGGTATAACTGCGTGACCTGGTCATGACTGCATGGCATGGTCATTACTGCGTGGCCCGGTCATCACTGCATGGCCTGGTCACCACTTCATGGCCCGGTCATCACTGCATGGTATAACTGCGTGACCTGGTCATGACTGCATGGCTAGGTCATTACTGCGTGGCCTGGTCATCACTGCATGGCCTGGTCACCACTTCATGGCCCGGTCATCACTGCATGGTATAACTGCGTGACCTGGTCATGACTGCATGGCATGGTCATTACTGCGTGGCCCGGTCATCACTGCATGGCCTGGTCACCACTTCATGGCCCGGTCATCACTGCATGGTATAACTGCGTGACCTGGTCATGACTGCATGGCTAGGTCATTACTGCGTGGCCTGGTCATCACTTCGTGATATGGTCGTGCATGTATGTCTGGTTTTATCCGTAACAGTTCTGTCAGCTCTATCATGGTACAGCTATACTCATTATTTGCACCAAAAACCCGAGCGTGGTCGTCAGCGTGAACCGGATAACTAAGGATGGCTTCAAGGAAAGTTTCATATTTCAAGGCTCTGGTTGGTTGAAGACGACGCAACTTATGGCCGATTATTATAACCAAACCTGTAAAAAATGTGAATATATTTGAAGGGGTGACATTAATATTCACCATTTAAAGATATGCACATATTGATAACTATTTTCTCATATGCCTATGGATAGCTGGATGTGATACGTGGACATTTCCGAGGAAAAAAAGCGCGTGGGAGTTTATTGGGGAAAGGCGAGATAAGCAAGTGTATTTGAGCCAATAAGAGACGGCCATTCAGGACACACCCACTTTAACGCCTCAACCACCTTGCCCTATAAATAACGAGCCAGCCTCAGGATTGGCGTTGACAGTTGCTAAGCCCCAGCTTTTCGCGGTTATTTGCGATGCAATAGTCCGAACAAAGTACTTTTTAAAATTAATGTAATTGCGGTCGAGACGTTAATAGGATACACGAGTCTACTTAGGGATGACGTATATATCAGGTAAGACTCTAGAGGATTATTCATTGTGATAATTGTAAGACTCTAGAGGATTATTCATTGTGATAATTGTAAGACACTAGAGGATTATTCATTGTAATAATTGTAAGACTCTAGAGGATTATTCATTGTAGCTTTTTTACCCCTTCATATTATATCGTATTTGTTGAAACATTATCAACATTTGTGCAGTTAAAAATGGGGCGTGGTACATGGTAGACTGTATCAGACATCTAAAGCTGGAAATTGACGGAGTTAGTGCAATATTACCAGAGAGAGTTTGGTGTTTATTCTCGACTCGTTCCCTACTGGTTTGCATATATATTTTGAGAACAAAATTCAAAGGCTGTTGTCAATGGATTTCCGAATACTATGAATGACTACCTATCGAGTCATTTGGGCAATTAGACCATTATAATGGAAAAGAATATAAGAATTACTCGGTTCGCCGAAAAACTTTTAATATCACTGCCACGAGCTAATTTTTATTAAGATGTTTTATCAGTAAGAACATTTTTACGTTAAATTCACTCAATCGCCGAAAATGCATACTTTAATATTACTTCTAATAGCTTATTTTTATTAGATATATTCAGTAAGCGTTTTCCGAACGAACGACTTTATCTTAAAATTATCGTGATCTCCGAAAAGCATCTTTTAATAACACTGCTGAATTTCAGTAAACGTATTTGGAGCGAACGTTTTAATTTTTTACAATTCACACGTGATTGGGCAGGGCTGCAGCATGTCAAGAAAACCACTGCAGCGAGTCTGGAAGTATTTGCAATAGCTTGCAGAGCATCATGTAGGAGATAAGGTATTTATTAATTTGGAAAAGACTCGCTTATACAGTCCATTACGAAGAAAGGGACGAGATCGTTCTGTCGGTGGCATCATTTCCAGAAGCGATGAATTTCGGTATTGTGATGAATTGTTACCTTGGTGATAAGTTTCCCTCAGTCTTTCAAGAGCTAGCCCCATGCTTTATTTGTCCCGACCATAACTTAGTTTAGAAAATTTGGTATTTTAAAAACATAGATTTCCGATTGTTCTTTAACCAGCGAAGAGGAATTGTACATAACGCAATTCGCAATACACAGGTAAGCGGATCCATTTTGAGAGAGTTCTCAAAATGTATTCCGTAATGCAATTAGGCTGCCTCGGGCAATATAAGGAAACTGCACTTTCTGTTATTATGTTTCAAGGCGAGGCGATATTACAGAGACGGGGTTGTTTTTGTAGAGCGAGGTTGTCCGGTTTTGCAGTTTTTGACTGCATGTTTAAGTATGTTTCATTCGTTTCTTTGTAATGCTTCACCATGAGCTAATGGTGACGTGTGGCCTGTCCATGTGGAGAAGGGTTAAACACGACGAAGGTCATAAAATATAATTTATCTCAAAGATTGCAATGGGCACATGACTCATACCAACACAATGCGCTGAGCTACTCGATATAAGTGAGGTTGCAAGTTTTTGCGGCTTTGTAAGCTAATAAATTGGAATGAAATGGATATAGCTGGCGCAGCTGGTTGATCCCTAGAGTGTTGCTAGCGGCTATTCACTGAAGACAAGAACTGTACTGATCAGCTGTATGAGTCACTGTGACACTAAATATGCGGTTCAGCTGTCAACTGGTGGTTAACGAGCAATCCCGATTCAGCATGATACGAAATGTCTGCTCAAAAGGATAGGAAATATGACACTTCATACGTGGTTTTAGCTGTCAACAGCAGGTGGTTAACGCGCAATCACGATTCACTGCCACAGCACAGCATGATACGAAATGGCTGTCCAAAAAGGATAGGAAATGTTTCAATTCGCTCTTATTCTCATTTGATTTGTTTGATATCGATGTCGAACAAATATATCATTATGAACTTGAGTCTGGTCGGTATCTTCATCGACGGCACTGACAGGAGAAGATTGATAATATGATCAAGTGTTCTGAATTAATTCTTAGCTGTGGAATGTAAATCTTAGTCTAGTCTGCTACATGACTTGGTGAATTTGCCCGATAGAGCGCGTGTATGTATATGGATATTGAGGAATATTATAAGTCAATCCATCAATTCCTTAAATGTTTAAAAAAAAATAAAAACCTCTTCTTTGAGAAAATATTGTGTTACTGTTTTTTTGCAGATGGATCACGCGTGTTTGCTAACAGCAAGAAGTCTAAGGAACCAATAAACCGGCTGATTAAACAATTATTTTTACTCTGTCTGCTCCAATCCATGCACATGGGTTGCATCACCACGTCGTCACCGCGCGTTCCAATCGACAACATCAACAAGCACGCGTCTCACACAGCAGGTAACAGCAGCGTCCCTCACTGGTTTAATAGCGCCGCCATAAGAGGAAATGACGTCACGAATCGAACAGCTAGTGACGTACTGAGCGGACTAGACGTCAAGGCCAGATTTGGAAGCAACGTCCAGGTGGGTCTAGAGCGATCGCGGAGGGGGAGGATGCTTTCGATTGACATGACGCTAGGAGCGCTGACAGCCATGATTAAAGCCGGAAGGAAGAGGTTGCAGCGCGAACGAGTAAGGATCGCAGCTAGTAACTTGGCTGCTCTGGGCTAAAGGTCAAACACCCACCTCCAGTTAATACCTCTCTCTGTGAGTGGAGATTTTTCATACAAATTGCTCATGTTCTGTATAGGAAGGTCACGTTTACTTCTCGTTTTATTCCAGGGTGCATTCGTACATATTTCTGGTGTTGCTCGATATGCAAACTGGCCGAATTAGGAATCTTAACATCAGTACTCAGGATGATTGCGTCCATGAAAAGTTAATAAAATGTTATTTTGGATAGAACAAACTGACGTAAAATTACTGTTAAACCCCCAAATTTTATCGTAATTGTTTCAGTCAGACATACACTCCAAACGCAGTTCT
>CM067343.1:64205975-64208475 GCA_034190875.2 Urechis unicinctus | reverse complement strand
TTAGCCTGCGCGCTAAGCTGCTGCAGTAGAAAACCTTGAAACTAATCGTCCTTTTTACTGTTTTTTGTTACTGTGAATGCTAAAAATACTGTTACAATAATTATCACGAGGCCAAGTTCTAAATACTGACAAAATTTCATGTGCGTAAATACAGCCGTTTCAGAGATATCAGCGAGGAGAGAACTCGTAGCAAAAATCGCGAAAGGTACTCTAAAATACATGTCATTATACAAGTACAAAAGGTGAAAACAAGTATTTTTTTCGCCCATTCCATGCTACGATAATTGCTTGTTACAACCATATAATTCATATGTTCGTAACTGCAGTAGTTATGGAGGAGATAGTTACAGAAAATGGGGGGAAAAATCGACGAAAAATCGATCCCATAAGCCTCCAACACTGCGCATGCGCGTCAAACTGGATCGGCAGTTGTGTCCCAACTTGATCTATCATTCCCCAAAATTTCATGTTGATATGTTTAACCGTTCCGGAGAAAAGCCCGAAAAACCTTGACGGGAGAAGAAAAAAAAAAAATAAAAAAAAAATATGGAAGACATAATTAGGAATGTTTCGTTCCCGATGATGTTTAAATTTTTGAAATTTGGTACTATAATTATTGGCAGAGGAATTCTTTTGGAAGGCATCGCCCTAGAGTATTGACGATGTCCTTCAAATTGAGGCTTTGGAACCATCTGGTTTAACCAGATGTGAGAGAGTGTTGTTATTTTCCTTTCCCCTAATCCTACGAACCATGTCCCATGCCTTTTTCATGGAAGTCTTGCTGTTTAATTTGGAAACAAAATTGTGCCAAGACTCACGCTTGCTGCTTTTGAAGACGCGTCGAGCTTTAGCTCGGGCTACTTTGTACAGGTTTTTGTTGGCCTCGGTGGGCCGCATTTTGAACCTGTACAGTGCCCGTTTGCGCTCTTTGACAGCGTCACAGCATGCATCAGAAAACCATGGTTTATATATCCGTTTAGAATCTGTTGAGGATTTCGGTACATTTTGTGTAGCTATATTAATTATTGATTGTGTAAAAAAGGATACCGGATCTTCATCAATATTTTCTAAAGTATCTTTGTTGATAATTTCTCTGCACATAGAGGTAAAATTCGGCCAGTTGGCCTTATGAAGTTTCCATTTGGCTACCCGCATAGGCCTATTCATGTTTAAAAATATTGGAAAGTGGTCACTTCCACACTGGTCCTGACCAACTTCCCAATCAAATTCCATCAAAAGGGATGGAGAGCAGAGGCTTAGGTCTATGACAGAGAAAGATCCGGTTCCTGGATGGAGATAAGTATTAGATTTATTATTTGATATAGCAAGATCGTTTTGTATGATGAAATTTTCTATTTTTTGACCACTGTCGTTGGTGTCCTCACATCCCCATAAATCGCTGTGGGCATTGAAATCGCCAAGCAGCAAAAGTGGGGATGGAAGTTGACTGATAAAATGATCAATGTCTCTCTGTAAAATCTTGTAGCTGGGTGGTAGGTACAGAGGTACAGAGGTACATAATGGCTATAGCCTGAAGAGGCGTGTCAAGAGGAATGGGTTCATGGGAGACACCGTGTTTAACAAGCACAGATGCCCCTCCCACAGCTCTTCTGTCTCTTTGTGATAAAGATGTTTTATTATACATGGTATACCCTCTCATTGACATTTGATCAGTCTCCTTCAAGAAAGTTTCCTGAAGGCAAACAGAAATAGGTTGATGGTCGTATAGAAGAGAGTGAGTGAGTGAGTGAGTATAGGGTTTAACGGCACACCAACACGTATGTGTTATATGGCGCCTAGAAAGGTTAATAGATAAGTTTGACCTGATTAAGCAGCCGCCTTCTAGGATAAATGGAAAAAAGAGGGACATACAAGTGGATGATGATGAAAAAGATAAAAATGCAAATAATATCCTAGGGCAAGTCACCACCAGCCGATTGACTGGACCAGGTCATTCCAGCCTCTCGTCTAGGCGAAATCCGGGCCTAAGTGATATGGCCCTTGCAAGGACCCCTCCGCTCAACCACCAGGAACCCATTGCTCGCCTCTTACGACATGCAGGAGGATACAGTGGGCTTATTCTACCCCCAGACCCACAGGGGGATCGTATAGAAGAGATTTGAGTTCATCATAGTTGGACCGAAATCCTCGACAGTCCCATTGGATTATCTTATTTGCCATCAGGGGGCTTATGTGGTGGTCTGCCAGTCCGCCTTGGACTGGATGGCACAGATCTTGGTTTGGAGGAAGGCCTCATAGAGTCAACGTCCATGTCCTCCAAACTTCCAAAGTTATTAAAGACCTGAACAGGATCGTCAGAACCCTTCGGAGGCCTAGATAACCTGGTTTTTTCTTAACTATTAATTTTATTATTGTGAGTTGATTTTGCTTTATTTAAATTTTGAAGCTCAGGAGGGCTACATTGAATTGAAATGTCCTTGGCAGTGGCATTAGTGACAGGTTTTGGCGCATCAGTGGCCACCCTCTTTGGTAGGGCGCT
>CM067343.1:64085975-64200975 GCA_034190875.2 Urechis unicinctus | reverse complement strand
TATATATATATGATGTAATGTCCATTATTATCATACACAGGTTCATATTAAAGTGTTGTGTGTCCCAAAGCAAAATGGGTTTCGCTGACACCCTGCTACCCTCATGACATTACATATGCCATCAATTTTTTCCTCACGGGAGTGAGCCCTCGTGAATCGTGGCCAATTACATTCAAGTACCCACCGTCATTAGTGACTTGTGACATAGCGGGCATTGTTTCACTACATGGCAACAACGGGAAGCGATCTATATTCCAGTCAAATTATGGTCGTATTTTACAGTGTACAGAAGATAATCTGGCTCTCTTGAACATTACCTGTCAATATTCCAGAGCTTGAAATGTCAAATGTTGTGTTCAATATCATATCATTGGATAACTGCTACAGCTATGACCGTCTCCCGTCTACAAACTCAATAAACCATTTCTGTGCTTATCACCGCTTTCATTGAACTAATTTCAGCAGTGGGAAAGAGACACTTGGAAATTTGGATAGAGTAAGTGGGCTGCCTCCTCTACAAGATGAAGCCTGTTCATAATATGCTTGTTGTGAGCCGTCTTCTTTATCTGCGAAACCAGAACAGGACGAGGAGAAACCAGGACAGGACTAGGAGAAACCAGGACAGAAGAGCGCATATTGAGAGGAGCATCAAGAAATCACATCCGGACTGTGTGCTGACTTTAGGATCGGACAAGCCAATTCTCATTTGTCCACCAAACACATGTTAAACACATCTACCAAAAGACTAGCCGAACAAGCAAAATTTGGATTTCTCTTCCGGTATGGGAAATAAACTGCTTATAACACACGACTGAATTTATACTGTCGCATTTTTATATGAATGATGGAGAAACTAAGCATGTTCTTTGCTGTATAAAAATATCCTTGCTAAAATAAGAATTTTCGCGCCTCCGAGAGCTATGACATAAAGACTTTCATCGTCTGCCATATCCATTCCCCGCGCATCTAGTCATGTGACCACAGCGGGCGAATCTCATCACAGCAATCTGTACGCTTACAATTGTCACAAAAGTTTTGCATCTTAAAGTTTTCGCCAAGTTTTTGCTGCTTTTTAACCACATCTTCACACCTTTATTACTCTGCGACATTCGCTCTACCATCTACCTCTTCCACTGGGTAAGTCATTTTGTTTGCTTATCCCCGACAAAACCGTTGTTTTACGCTAACGCCAACGCAATAATAATGGCGTCTTTGGCAGGATACGTTATCGGTCAGTTTCGTCAAAGGACTACATGACCACTTAGCTATTAGCACTTCACTTTCTCCTACTCCGCATTACTTTGCTACGAAACTCTAAGTTCCTACTGTCGTCAGTCAAATTCACCTTGTCGGCAAAAGGGGATCAAAAATTTTGTTGCCAAACTTCCAACTTCCCACCTCCTACAAACAAAACATTATTTCGTTGTGATGCTGGTGCTGACCCGTTACAGGTTGCTGTCAAACTTGTTGTTTTAGCTAAACACATGATCTCTGTTTTTGGTGTAAAACATATCTTCATTTGCATAGTTCTCCATCGCCGAAAAGGTAGCACACTGTCTCTCGAGCAATTACACTATGCTATCTTTAGATTGAATGGATACCTTAAAACCCTTTGCTCTGTAGAGCCTTTCATAACATATTGTAATAATGTCAATTGTTTGCGAGGACAGTTTTGGTACAAGTTGGTCAAAACATGTCTCGCAAATTTAGTGATAAGGCTTCCAGTGCTGAAACAGCTGACACTCCCGTCTGCCCATATTGCTAGTGACTCGGGGAGCACTCTTATTGTCTGTTGATGGATATCATTGTTAATGGCGTTGCAAACTCAACCATGTGCTTTTGTTGAAATCTATTAAGCAGGTATGTCAAAGATTCATCGGCATCATTTTTTTTACCGATTCAATGCAAGCCCTCAGTCATTTTATCTTGTTCGACTATATGTAAATATATTACAAACACACATGCATTTAATTAGGATTGCGTCATTCTAGGAGTTAAAAAAAACCAGCCAGGATAAAATGTCGTTTAACTGAATAGGTCTTAGTTTTGAGGAAGAACTTAAAAGTTTTTCACCGGCTGAGTAAGTTAGATGTATTTTGGAATTTGCATCATATTGCCGGGCAAACTTTCATCCAAATAGTCATAATATTCGAAGTGGGGCGTGTTTTAAAAGTGCAACATTTTGGCCAAAGTGCGTTGACATTTTCAGTGTGCATCGCTAATGAGCCTTGCTAATGAGGTCATGTGGGAATAGCTGAAACACCTCATGTGAACTGTAAGAGGTTGATCACCTGCCTCAATATACAGTCACCTACCACCGACGTCCAGCTGGCAAATATGATCCGATTTAATGAAGGTAGTGCAAATAGCAAACGAATTGTTACACTTTGAAATGATCAATACCAATTAGTTTTTGTTCTATAGGTAACACGCTCATGATGCTGCAGTAAGTTCCATCTCCAATGAAGGCATGAGGAGCAAGACAATGTTTTGTGTGACCAATCGGAGTGAATATTGACATAGTGAATAGTAAATGCCATAAATCATTGTATTCAATATATTTTCCCCAAAAATGTGGAATGTACTTAAAATTGTAAGACGGCATACAGTGTTAACCATATTAACACTTAAGGATTGATTGATTTGAATGCCTTGATAGGAATTCCTTATCACCGTTATGCTGATGATACTCGATCTAACAATTACTCCTACTCAAAAAATGGCGATGATTAACAGACCGAATTAGAAAAAATGCATCCGACAGATAAGAAAATGGATGGCAAACAATTTTCTAAAACTGAATGAAGATAAAACTGAGAATACCTCGGTATTCTGATCGAGTTACACTTCACGGTAAAATCCCATGCTATAATATCACTCAATCACTCTTTCATCAGATTAGAAGTGTTGGCAGCTTTTTTTTAATTGAAATTTTGACGTGGTTCAATATGATGTACAAACATTTTGTTTTGCTTTTTATGAAAATGTATAACTGATGGAAAAAAATACGGCTATTACGGCTTGAGTGGATTTGCAAATCCCTATTTCAAACAAAAATGGAGATCAGTTCGAGCGTTAATATAAATCGCGCCGAAATGTGTCCCACCAGGACCTTAAATTCATGGATTGCGGATGAGTGATTCTCAAGCAACATATGTGCATTTAAATGAGCTTCCCTTGTTGCATCAATGATCCATAGAAGCAGTCGTCTGGTGGATATGTGTGGAATGTTCTGATCTTCAGGTACATATCCAACCAATTATGTACATCATTTTCTATCTGTTTAATGAAAAGGATGAACGTTTACATTCCCTTAATCTTGAGCCGCATTCCTAGAAACAATGATTACTGGTCTCTCTGCTGCTTTGGTTATTGAAAACCCGCTAACGTACGGCTTGAAACAACTGACGGATTACCAAAGAGGGTAGAGGAAAGGACCGAATGGCAACGAGCTACGTGGCTACTGACAATAACGTCGTTGGATACGGGAAACACGATTACAATTAGTGAGCAATACAATGTGTGTAGGCAGAGAAACAAATCAGAAATCTATTTCTAAAGACCCATCTCTGAGGAATATTTTAAATGATGTGACAGTAGATGAATAAGTTAAATATAAAGTTTACCTGCAAAGCAACACGAGTGTGTAATATGATACAACCATAAGTGTCCCTAGAGCAAATATGCAGCTACTAAACCATGTCAAAAGTAGGTAAAAATTATCAGTGAATATTTTAAATATAAAAAGCTAATCATAATCAATGTTTTATACGTTCACAGACCATTGTGTCCCAGTGAATCATTCATTATTGTTAACAATATATTGCATTTATGTTTGTAAGAAGGTTCAACTAGATCTTGTCAATTGGATTTCTGTACATTTTACAAATTTTTGTAGAGGTTCTTAATCATTTCATTGCCATCCTACATTCAATCCTCCAAACATGTTATCTCATCATCTCTGTTGATGAGACCCTCAGCACTCCCATGACCCTTATTTGTCAATGCAATTTTTCGATGCATTATCATCAAGGTCAGATGGTATTTTGTTTAAAGATATTGCTACTCATAACCATCCGTCTTATTGCTTCGATTCTGTATGGATTCACCAGGAAATAAAGCAAACAAATTATATACACATATAGTTCATGCAGAGTAACACCATAAATATGCGTAATTGTTCACTGCAGGAAAGACATTTGTAATATGCCGGCTTCGATGTCAATAGAGGAAAATGTGGTGCGCATTATCATTGTCTTTGTGGATTTATTACAGGACTGAAGTTCGCCGCGATAAGGCAATGTCAGAAATGCGGTAGAAAATATCCAAAAGGAAGACAACCAAGAATCATTTGAATCTCACTGTCATGTCAAATTAATTGAAAATAGTCATGTTAATATCCGTTTGGAAGGGAAGACGCGTCACCGGAAAAGGCACTAGTAAACAGCAACCGTGTTCCTTAAATGAAACACTCAACTCCCAAATGCTTTGTCTGTAAGATAGAAGGGTAAGTATAAGGTTTAACGGCACACCAACACTCATGTGCTTTATGGTGCCAAGAAAGGTTAATAGTAAGAAACCCATCTCGAAGGTTAATACAAGCAGGCATTCAAGAACTCACAAAACTAAAAAGTCCACCTGCAATATCTGTTGTCTTGATTCTGAGGAAGGCATCTTTCTAATAAAGAATTCATTTGCGCAGGGAAACCCACTCCATGTGAAATTCGAACCCTATGGGAACAATAAAGGACTTCAATGCACACGGTCTGATTGCCACCCTGCCTTTAGGAGACAACAAGCAACGTAAGGTAAGATAAGTATAGGGTTTAACGGCACACCACAATAATGTGTTATATGGTGCCTACAAAGGTGAATCAGAAACGGCTTTTACTGGAAAGTCATCTAGCTGTGTATGCTTCGGGTATTTGTCATTACTCGAGAGGATGCTGTTGTGGACATTCGCTACATTCTAAAGCAACTTTCCTCTTATTTCAAATTCTATATATAGTAATTCTGACAACGGTTACAGTTTGGATTATTTTGACATATCTGCCAAATGATATCTTCTGTTTTGTTGCATTAAAAATTTGACTTGAATATTCTTTTACATCGCCACCAAATGGTTAAATGGAACCACACGGCTATTTTAAGGTAAATTGAGAAACTGGAGATGTATTCTGGGCTGCAAGGCAAGGCAAGTATAGGGTTTAACAGCACACCAACACTCATACGTTATATGGTGCCAAGAAAGGTTTATAGATAAGATCGATCTGATTGAGCAGCCGCCTTCTAGGATAAATGAAAATGGAGACGGAAAAGATAAAAATGGAAGTGATTATCCTAGGGCAAGTCTCCACCTATGATTATGTATCATCCACTATCTTCATAGATGTGAACAAGAAGGTGCGTTTCAAACTTAGTGGTACTATTGACACGTATATACCATCTATTAATACCCATTTGTGTAGCCTCGGTGTATTCGTTGGAACGATTTTCCACTTTGTAATGATGCAGAAGAATTATTCAAGTAAGGTTAATATTATATGTTGCAGGTATTCTAAGAAGTTTAAGCTACTATTTTAGTTTAAGCTACTCAAACAAGAGGCGCGAAAGTCGAAGTCGACTTAGCTCCCGTTTTTTAAGTAAAATAACTGTTTTTTTGGTCACTGCAGTCGTTCATCTTTGGCTAAAAAGTTTATGAACGCACAGAGAACTGAAAGATAAATGTCTTCCATAGATCAAGATTAAGGTTTGAAGAACTTTCGTCTTGATTATTCTTCCAACTGAACTCGCGCCAAGAAATCGACGCCATAATGACTGCAGTAGGAAGCTCTGCGCGTGCGCACACGGATATAAACAAATGCCTTCATTGCTGCTCCGTCAGCGTTAACGGCGATGTGCCACCGGTGAGGAATGAACTGTTAGCATTTGTGGTTCAGAAACTGAACTATATGCCTACTGACAGTATCATACAGCTATGTGCGCAATTTTACGACGAGGAAACCATTGACTCAGCAAGCTATCTTTTGCATGAACTTTGCGCAAATAGTGATGATCCTCTTCAAAAATACAGAAAGAGGAAGGGCGACAAGAAAAAAAAGACGGGTATGGAGGACACGTTTGGTGCAACCAATCTGACCAGCCTACCGCCGTTAACCTTTGACAACCTTGATGTATGTACTCTCCTTGCCAAGATAGAGTCAATAAAGAGTGAGGTGGATATGCTAAGGGCTACTGTGCAGACTTTGACTGAAGCGCTGACAACCCAAGCTGCCATCTGCCATGATGTGAAGATGTCCCTTGTGTCACTTGTTGACAAAGAGGTGAGAACAGATCAACCTAGAACAGTACCTAAGGATAAGGACACCACAATGAATGTACCAGCTGTCAAGTCTGCAGACATAACCACATCCAATGACTCCTCTGTGCAAGATGGTTCACAGAATTATAAAGTTAAATCCATGTCTGGCAATAACAAGAAACTGGAACCTACCTTTGCTGAAGTGACAAAAAGGGGCAACAAAATTGTACAGAAACACAACAATCCTGTGAACCCAAAGATGCCTAGAATGACCATCCAGCAATCCAGAGGCGCTGTTATTGGCAAGGCTACCAATATTAGCATAAGTGGTGCAAACTAAAAAGGCAAATGTGTTAGCTTCAAGGTTAGACCCTGGCCTTACTGAAATTGATCTTAAAAACTATCTGGACAAGACTCTACAAGTAGAGTCTTCCGTAGAAATCGTGAAGACCACTGATTGGCACTCGTCATTTCATATTATCTGTAAATGCCCTGAGCCAAAGAAATTTCTAGACAGTGGGATATATGGCCAGAAGGAGCATATGTCAGATGGTGGAGGGAAAGGAAACCAAACCCACAAAGCTCTGCTTCTTCGAACCTCAGTGTACACAGTAGATTTCAGAATGCTAACAATCACACATGTGTTGACGACAAGAGTGCTGGCCAAGTGATACCAGTTAATGACAACACCTCTAACCAATCATGAAAGTGGTCAGCTACAACTGCCGGGGACTTCCAAGCCATTCTGACAAACTCTATGAGAGGCCTACTCTGGCACATCTATTAAATGATACTAACATTGATATAGTTTGCCTACAAGAAACCTGGAGCAGTCTTCAAAACCTCCATAAGCTCAACAACCTACATAAAGAGTTTGCTGGTACAGGTACTTGCTACAGCGGATTATAGAGACAAACTGTATAGTGGTCACCCTTCCTGTGGTGTTGCAATCATGTGGCGCAAACAATATGACAGCTTTATTACCCCGATACGTTTTGAACAGGACTGGTTAGTGGGGCTGTCCATCTGTTACAGCAACAAAACATATGTTGTGCTCTGTGTCTACATGCCATGTCTGAACAATATGCCGGGACAAGAGGATCGATATCTCGAAAACTTAAGTATTCTGTCCACTGTTATTGAAGAATTGCCATGTACTTGTATATCTGTATTTGGTGATTGGAATGCTGACATAAACAAGGGATCACATCAGTTTGGAAACCTTATGCTTGAGTTCTGTAGTGACAATGGACTTGTATTATCTACTCAACAAAAACTCCCCAGTGACTCTTACACTTTTGTGAGTGATAGTTGGCACACAACCTCTTGGATAGACCACTGTGTGTCCACACATGATGGTAATGATGTTATACATAATATGGATATTCTATACTCCACCAGTATGGGAGATCATATTCCTGTTTGTGCAGATATTGATATTAACTGTATTCCTATACTTGAAGACTTTGATAATGATATAACACCTAGAGTAAATTGGAGTAAGCTGAGAAAATGTGATGTTGAACAAAATTTGTTACATTCTGATAATCTGTTGAAAAATATTGATGTACCAACTGATGTTATTTGTTGTAAGGATGTGAATTGTCAAGACAAGACGCATGTTGCTAAACTGAACAAGTTTTATAATTGTTTAACTGAGGCATTGATGGATGCAAGCTCTCAGTCTATTGGTTCTTTTAAAAAGGTTAAAAACTTGAATTGTAGACCTGGGTGGACTGACTATGTTGAAGATCACTATAAATGTGCTAGGGAACTTTACATTAAGTGGAGGGAAGCTGGCAAGCCAAGGCAAGGGCACTTGTTTGCTCATATGGTGCAAGCAAAATATAAGTTTAAATATGCCTTAAGGTTTATCAAACAGCATGAAAATACTATGCACAGTGACTCTTTTGCTAAGAAACTTTCTCAGAATAAGTCGGTCGGCTTCTGGTAAGAAATTAGGATCATGAACCATGCTAAAACACCACTTCCTAATACTATTGCTGGGGTAACTGGTAAGGAGAACATTGCAGCTAAGTGGAGAGAGCATTTTATGGATCTCTTTAACTGTGTTCATGACGATTTGAGGTCACTGAAATGTGAAACTGAATTTTCAAATGACATCCCTGTTACTGTGACGGATATTCAGGATGCTATTAAAAAATTCTTGTGGACTGGACGGACTGTGTGCGGAACACTTAAAAGAATTCAGCAGCAGAATATTGCCGCTCCTGGCAATGTGTTTGACTGGCCTTTTTGTCCATGGTCACTTACCTGACTCTATGATATCAGTTGTACTTAAACCTATAATTAAAAACAAAGCTGGTAACATCAATAGTATGGATAATAGAGCCATGCCTTGGCAAGTATCCTGTCTAAAGTTGTAGATAGAATACTTCTTGATAGATTATCTTCCCTCGCTACTAAGTGTAATCAGTTCTTCTAAACGCAAGCTTGTACTGATATCTATGTACTCAAAGAGTTGATTGATAACTATAGAAAGTTGAATGGTTGTATGTTTATGTGCTTTCTTGATGCATCTAAAGCATTTGACAGAGTCAAACACTCCGTCCTTTTTTCAAAACTGTTAAAACGTGGTGCTCCTGTATATATAGTTAGGCTTTTAATGTTTTGGTACTCTAATCAAACTATGTATGTAAGATGGGGTTGAACACTATCAGCAAAATTTACTGTATCAAATGGTGTTCGGCAAGGAAGAATTCTCTCCCCTTATTTGTTTAATGTCTACATGGATGACCTGAGTTATGATCTAAGTAACTGTTCCACGGGTTGTATTGCTGGTGATCAAATTGTAAACCATCTGATGTATGCAGATGACCTAGTTGTATTTAGCCCATCAGCTAATGGTCTAATGCAGTTATTAAAATCCTGTGAATCATATGGTATCAAACATGATATAAAATACAACTCCAAGAAGAGTGCTGTGTTGATATGCCGCAACTCTTTCACTAAAAAAGTGGTATTTCCGAATTTCTCAATCAATGGTGATATAATAGCTGAAGTAGATAGTGTTAAGTATTTGGGTCATTTTATATGTAATGATCTCCGTGATGACAAAGACATTTATAGGCAGTGCCGTCAATTGTATGCACAAGGAAATTTGCTTGCGCGTAAGTTTCATATGTGCTCAAACAATGTAAAAATTGCTCTGTTTCACTCTTATTGTTCTTCTTTTTATACATGTCAGCTCTGGAGGAACTACAGAAAATCTGCTATCACTAAATTACATACTGCTTATAATAATGCATTTAGGATGTTGCTGAGACTGCCTCGCCACTGTAGTGCTAGTGGAATGTTTGCCTATAATAATGTTCGTAGCGCCCATGTTATAATTAGAAATCTCATTTTCAGTTTTATGCTAAGGGCTGATATATCACCCAACACAATTGTTCAATCAGTTCTTAGATCTGATATCAAATGGAAATCAAGAATACGAACTCACTGGATGAGATTACTCTATGTTCACTGTAATCATGTGACCTAATGATTCATGCTAGGCCATCTTTTTTTTTCTTTCTATGTATGTTTGTATCTATGTGTAAATATAAGTTTAGATTTCTATTTGCTATGGACCGCATATAAAGTTATACTTTGTTGTTGTGTCTGAAATAAAGAAATAATAAAAAAAATAATAATATAAAAATACGAAATATTGATTTAATTGAAAGCGCACAAACATATTTGCTGTGTAATGCTCACATTGTTCTAACTGTCATTTGTGTGAAATCAAAGTGTATTTACATGCATGACCTCAAACGTTTAAGTGTTACATCAGTTGGAAACCTCAGTGATGACAGGAAAGAGGCTCCAAGCGATCATTATACATGTTCATATTCATTATACATGATCATATAACTGATATTTGTCTTTTGTAATTCATGTATCCATTATGATATTCTTTAGCTATAAGCAACGCTGAGAATAGTTGCTTTATATTATCAGGGTTTATATTGGCCCAAGAGCAACAATCATGATGCATTGTACACGCCACTGTATATTTAAAACCCAATTATCTTTTGTGGCTATTGTTTCTTTTAATGTCTCTGGCGTTTCTCAGGAGCTCAGTTGCAATCAATATGCAATTGTGATGTTTATTTTCGTTGGTGATAATATAAGGTATGTTGAAGTATGTTTTAATGTCAATCATGTTAACCCGTGGAATTTGTCCAAAAGAGGTCTGAAGTGAAGCAAGTCTGTCGTTCACTAAAGGTAAGGTATGTATAGGGTTTAACAGCACACCAACACTATATGGTGAAAAGAAAGGTTAACAGATAAGATTGACCTGTTTCAGCAGCCACCTTCTAGGATAAATGAAAATGGAGATGGAAAAGGAAAATTGGAAACGATTATCCTAGGGCAAGTCACCACCAGCCGATTGACCGAACCAGGCCATTCCAGCCTCTCGTCTAGGCGAACTCCGGGTCAGAGTGGTGTGTTGCAGACATGGCCCTCAGAAGCAACCCATGGCCAACAGGTTGCCCCCTATGAGTCACCTCTTACGACATACAGGAGGATACAGTGGGTCTATTCTCTAACCCGGACCCACCGGGGGATCGTTCACTAGAAGTCTCCGATGAGAGTATGAAGAAAGAGTGCCTCCAAAGAATCAAGGAGAACACTGCAGACAGTGCTTGCAACAAGTTAGTTAGTTTAGGGTTTAACGGCACACCAACTCTGACATGTTATATAGTGCCTACAAAAGTAGAGTATATATGAAGAGATAAGCTTGACCTGATTGAGCAGCCGCCTTATAGGATAAATGGGAAAAAAAGAGGCAAAAGGCGTGGATGAAAATGAAATAGATAAAAAGTCACCAGGACATTCCAGCCTCTCGTCTAGGCGAAATCCGGGCCAGATTGTTGCAGATATGGCACTCAAAAGGACCACTCCGCTCAACCACCAGGAACCCATTGTCCACCAACACAAGTCGCAACCCACGGCCAACAGGTTGCCCCCTATTAGTCGCCTCTTACGACATGCAGGAGGATACAGTGGGCCTATTCTACCCACAGACCCACAAGGGGTGGGGGGGGGGGGGGGGGGGGGGGGGTAGACCTTGTCTGGTAATGGAAATGATATATCCACCTGAAATAAGCATGTCTAATCAAACAAAGTAAGATAAGCATTAAGATAATCTTATATATGTGTACTACAGTTTTTACTTAACTTATGTCTATACTTTTATAAACTAACCCGTTTAATGATCTCCTATGACGGCGGACGTGTTGTATGGTTAAACCCGTTCATTCTTAGACTGCAATCATGTCCTTAAAAGTACTCCACTGATACGTGATTTACGCCTACGATGCAATTTTTTGCTGCGTTGCGGTACGAAACAAACTGTAAACGTATTGTTATCAAAGATCATGTTATAATAAGATACCCAACTCGGCAGCTCGCCCGACAAATTCCGTGACACCGCGTAGGCAGCGCCCCCTACTTTTGTGGAAGCTACTCGACGCACAGCAGCCAACCAACTTCGTTATGACTTGCGAGTATGTCTGACTATAAGTCAAACACAAATGGGCATTTCTGCACTGCAATTAACTGTTTGAATTGAAAAAGGCCTTTCCACACAGGAAGTGAATGTCTAGCATACGTCTCTGGCTATATTGCCCGGAAATTAAGTTGTGTGCAATATGCAGAAACAAAATTTCTGTAGTCAATGATATACATGACCAGAAGAATTACCGACCGAAGTGCAAAGGAAGGGTTCGTTGTCCCAAGCAAGGGCTGTAAGCATTCTAGCTAAAGAGGTCTCATTAGAGAAACTCCAATGTGAATCATGTAGGTGTCATGTTTCTGTAATATGCATTATGGTAAACATCAGGTTGCATCATTCCCTGAGAGAGGCTGACTGTAAGTTAAGGGACCATAATGAGAGAAAAAATCGTAAGACATTGACATTTTCCCACACATGAAAATTTGTGCTCTTATTTGTTTTAAGTGCTGTTGTATGTGTAGATTTCCGAAAAATGAAATTTGTTTACTTAGTTCCTTGAAAGCCCTCTATGTACAAGGACTATTCTATCATAAATCCACACCAGTATATAGGACTACAGCACCTTAGATTGTAGTGGTGGGGGGAGCTTGTCGAACAAAGGTGTCCCTGTATATACTGTTAGAATGGTTGGTTGCATGGTACTCCAATCAGATGTGTGTGTCAGATGGGGCAGAACTATATCTGGCTGATTTGGTGTGTTTAATGGCATAAGACAGGGAGGCATATTGTCAACCTATCTGTTCAGTGTTTATATGGATGAATTGAGCTCTGGTTTTAAATAATTGTTGGGTTCAGTGTAGTTTTAGTGTGCTTGTTGTTATTCTTCTAATGATCTAATTTCATGTGTGGTTGTTCTGAGTAAGCTATTAAGACTGATAGTTTTAGTTGTAATGACCTCAATATATATGTATATGATGACTAAATTGATGCTGCAACAATGTTATTAGTGTATGCTATGTCCTGAAATAATTCATTATTATATTGTTATTCAAAATAAGCGAATACATGCTACAGTTCTACATTATAAAATCATACATCGGCACAGGGCTTGTTGATTCGGTGGAGATTAGGGTGACAAATCAAATCATTCAATCTGGAAATCATGAGCATGTATTTAAATCAACTTCTTATATTCCGCCGCAAATATGTCCACACTAATGACAAATCCAACAGATTCAATTAAGGGAAAACTAGACGTCCGACTGTAAGTATGTATTTTACCGTCCATTCGGGGCTAGGCCTGGGGTAGATAGTGATATATGTGACTTCGTTCAAACGTTCATAAAAAATATTGTAGTTAATAAATCGTCACAAATTGATAAAAAGGTGTCAATAGTAATTGGCTTTGTTTTTATGTATTGGCTCTATCAAAAAGTCGTTAAATTTTAGAAATACAGCGGTATTTTTGAGTACATACTATCGCCGATCGATCTTTTACCATTGAGCCACGCGCTTTTGTTTACATTTTAGCTTCCACGAAACCTGGTCGCGAGCTTCACAACGGAAACGTCCAAGTCGGGTATCTTATTATAGCAAGATCTTTGGAGTTTTGTTCTCATAACCAGAGATACAACATAAGTGCATTTTGTAGGAGTTCGCCATCATAACGCCTTATGTTAGAATATTTGCCGATGACATGAATATCATAACGTAGAGTGATTTCATTGTCACCCACTGATCTAAAAACAAACGTAATGACTTACACCGATATGGATAAGCGGGTATGTTTCGCCTTTCTTAGTCCACCACAACCCAACGTCCGCAAATGTGTAACAACACGGTGACCTATTTAACTGGAAATTGTCATATTCTTCATGTTTGATAATTATATCGATTAACTTGGGCGAACACAAACTGCGCTATGATACGCTGCTATTATTTCATTACAGCACCAGAATGACATTCTAAAAGGAGATCTTATGCACCAACCACGTGAGGGACAGATCGCCGACTAACCCAAAGGTTTATATTGTATATATTGTATGTCACAGATAGGATGGGAGGCGACCCAGTGGACGCCCAATACATACTATGTCACAGATAGGATGGGAGGCGACCCAGTGGACGCCCAATACATAGTATGTCACAGAGAGGATGGGAGGCGACCCAGCCACGCCTAATACATTGTATCCCATAGTGAGGACGACAGGTTGACCCAGCGGACCCCAAATACATTGTATGTCACAGAGAGGATTGAAGGCGACCCAGTGGACGCCTAATACATCGGGAGTAAGCTAGGTCATCCTCCTTTTCATCCTCTATAGATATCTCCTATTGGAGCCCACTGGGTCATCCTCTCTAACTGCCTCCATATATGTATCTATAGGGGTCAGTAGTATAGAAACTGGGGGTACGAGCGCAGTTTCCAAATTGACTCACATAAGCCAGCCTGCAGTGCGCTCGCACCTCCCCAGTCTCTATACTACAGCGTCAACTAGCCCTTCCAGCCGATCTTCTCCAGGGCCACACTAAAAGAGGCGAACACCAGGACCTTGCGGAATAAGCTCTTCTAAACGACTCACACGCTCCAAAAGGTCCTCATACTTTGATTCCAAATCCCTCACATCAATCTCAAGGTCTACCTTCTCCTCCGTTAAATAATCCACATCTACCCGCAGTTCAGCCACCACATTTTGATCGGTGCTCATTCTATACCTCAGCCCCTCATCTGTTCAACATATCGACGCGTGGCCATAGGCCAGAGTGTCTACACCATTCTCAGCTATCCACCGCTTTGAGTCAAGGGGGGAGAGAGACACCTTGTTAACATGGAGACCATATATTTTGTGGCAGTCACTCCTGAGCATGTTCATTCCGTGGCGAAACTACTTTTGGGCGAAAGGGACTCCACGTACTGAGTGTGCCGTAGATGCTTCTTCACCACCACCTTCTTCACACCTTTTGCTTTTTTTACCTCATCCCGGCTCGACATCAAGATCGAGTACATCTTAGGGTGCAGACCAACATACTCCTTAATGGGCACGCCAGCGCACTCATCCTTCATCTTCCCCAGAACCTTCTTGTTCACACTGCTGTAGAGACTACAGGAGGGATGAAAGTTACTAGTGTCAAAGAGATGCCCATCTTCCTTCATGTCAGCATACACGTCAGGCGTGCGTATCTCCATAAGCAGAGAATCCGTATCCGTGTACAACAAGCCAAGGTTCTTGCCATATCTGGGCTTCATGGTATTGTAATAAAAGTCGTACATCAGGTGCTTGGAGAGGTCGAGTATGCACATGCCCACATACACCGGGCGGTTCAGTACCAGGTGAGTCTTGTGCATGTGCAGAGCACAGGGATGCCACCAGGATTTTGTAAAAAAAGGGGAAAATTTGCCTGATAGTGCCGCAAAGGCCCCCTGCGGATTAATGGATCCCAATGGACCCTGGCGGCCACGTTATCCGCAGATTTCCGCGGATCCGCGGAAAAAATGGCATCCCTGACTGAGCAGCCAGGTCATAATCAAACACCTGATGACGCGCGTAGGCGGGACTTGCAATAAGGCTACGCATTCTTTCTTCTTCCGTAGAGCGCACAATCTTGACATTGACACGCCTGCGGAGGTTCTCCATGGTCATACGAAACACAGAGTTATTCATCAGCTTATACAGGTCCTTCTCAAAGTCGCTGGTGGCCACCTTTCGCAGATCCGTATTCATCCGAATGTAAGGCTCCATCCAGGGGCTCTGGTCAAAGACAAGTGCACGATGGATCTTGGTAAGTCTCATCCCCAAAGACAGACACAGCTTGAGGTTCATGTAGTGCACCACATACTTTTCCTTATTCCGCAGGTTTGGCACCAGCTTTTCAACCTCGCCCAAGGTTCCACCCAACTCGCCTAGGAGGTTCTTCTGATAGATAGACAACAGTCGTTCTCTACAAGAAGCCGCTCCGGAGCCAGCGGGTAGTCGTTGTATCCAGTTTCAGCATCATCTGGGTGGTCCTGTATCTGTAGATCCTCCGGCCGAGCCACCCATTCAATGCCCACAGTTGGCAAAGGCTGACTCATAGCCCACCCATACAAATTGTTAGCATCAAGGTACTGAATGTAGCTCGTTGGTTTTTCCTGGTCACATCACCCAGGAGCAGTACATCTGTCCGCAGGTACAGGTCATGTTAGTCACCCATGTTCTTACACCCAATCACGCTCCAGACCTTTTGTGCGTGTACGTAGTCCACAGCAGATATACCCTCCTCAGAGAGTTTGCTGTAGGACTCCTGGATTGGCGGCAGAGGGGAATCAAACTTATCCCAGCTGTCCATGAACTCATAGGGGAAGACTCCCTTATGCAACAGCAACCGCCGCTTCATCTGGTCTGGCTCATATTCCGCCGTCACAGCAAAGGCATCTGGGTTGTTAGCAGACACCAGCTTATCAAGCGAGGCCAGGAGGAACTGTGCACTGTCAATGAAGCGCAACTGTCCAAGCGACAGGGAAATATATTTCTCCATGTTGTTGGGGATACAGTTGATGTTCCCCTCCACTATGCTTATACCCTGCATTAAGAGATGGGAGTCATAGCCCCGCAGGTTATGGAACACCACAGGGATGGGTGTTGTCTTGGGACTCAGCCGAAGTTTCAGATTACACACGTTATGGGCTGTCCCTCTGTACAAGCCTGTTATATGGCAGTGATCGCGGACAGAGTCACAGCCCAGTTTTTTCTTGCACACATGACAGTGGGTTGCAGCCTTATGTGCCCTTCTATCCTCCCGAGTCATCCGCAAAGGGACAGGCTTGGACAGAACTGCTTTGATCTTTTGCTCCTCCTGCTGCAGAGCCTGTAAGAACTTCTCCACAGCCTCGCTTCCTCTATAAACCACAGGGGGTTCGGTCTTACCGTCACACCGAACAACCACATAGCCGTAGCCACAACCTTGGTGTTCTCTGCGTGTTGCTCTTACCAGGATTAAGCGCAGGACCCGGAAGCTTCACTGTGAGCGCTTCAAAGTCAGCATGGATGACGTAGGGTGCAGCAAGCTGTTTCTGCCAGTTCTGGAAGGATAATATGTTCTTCCCTTCCTTAGGCATATCCACTCGCACAGAAGTTTGCCCTATCCCCATACACTCAGGCTTATGCGCCAGGAGCAGACCCTCTGAGGTATATCCATGCAGACCTAGCTCACAGAAGAACTTGCGCTCTTTATGTTTGGTCTGGTCATACAGTAAGCGGTTCAGGTCTTTGATTTTCGTGTAATGAAACTTGCCGTCCTTCTCAATCAGCATGAGGTTTATACGGGTATCTTCTCAACGACACCAGTGTAGGATATTCTACACCTGCACCCTCCAGCAGATCCAAAAGCCACTGAATGTTATATTTTGATGGTCGCTGTGGGTCCTTGGCTACCGGGTGCCGAGCGGCTACAATAGCCCATAGAATGCAGAAGTCGTCCCAGTTCTTTACATTTATGATGGCCTGCCCTGAATCTAGCCAACATCTCCTTGTATGTACGGTCATATTCATTACGCACTTGGAGTGCTTTGAGTGCAACCTTAGAGCGTGGATAAGGAGGCTTAAAACCGTGAATTGAAACATAATCATTTTGGGCTTCATGTGCTCGCTGATTATGAGTCATGTTTACTATACAGTTCCATTAGTCTAAAAGGGAATTTGTTGATACACAAAAGACAACGACAATACAGCGAGCGGACTTTTACCTTGTTAGCATCGCCACAACATTTCTTTTTTTATACAGTGGGGAATCCCCGTTCAGTGGCGCCGACTGGCGAGTCAGTGTCCCCAGCTATAGGCCGTTGTGAAGCAACATTTTGGGCAAGACGAAGACGACTGTGGTTGACTTTATCGAACCCGCAATCCATACACAATCCTACCTTATTATTTTTTATAGCCTTCTGACAACCCGTACAAAGATGATTAATGACACCATGTTTTATCTTATATCTGTGTAAATTACAAAACTCTTGCTCTTGCATACAGGGCCTGTTACAGGGGTCTTTCTTCCCGAGTAATATCCATGGGCACTTATTGTCAAATACTACCATTGTTATATATATAGATCTATATTAGTCTAATTGGTAATACCGTCTGGTGGCAGCTGAGTATCTGACGGCACCACAAGCAGCTCCTCCTTTACAAAGCCACGGAGGGGTCCATCCAACAAATAGTAAAGTACAGCCGCCGCTGGTCTTGCTCTGCCTCACCAGGCTGGTAGAGGTAGCGAACGCCAACATCAGATAGAAACTTTTGCTCTTTGACCCCCAGAGGGCGCCCTGGTACGACTGCAGAGGGCTTTTGTGCAACTCGTTTTGCCTTTATAGCATCTTTAGGTTTTTTCCAGTCAAGCGAGTCACCTCATTATTTATCGCAGAGACTACAGCCTGCAGTCGAGAAACCCACTCGGTAGATCGTTTTCCAGTATCCTTTAACTCTACGGCATACTGGTGACCAAAGAGTCGCTCAGCCAGTGTTCGGTTAAAGCGTTCCACTATACCCTGGTCTCGATGGATATTCACACGGCCACGCCTGACTGATACTCCATGTTTTACTAACAGCTGATTCACTACTCCCATAAACTCCCTTCCGGGGTCGACCTGAAGTAGTTTAGGCCACCCCAGCAGACTTCGCTTGTATATCCTCTCCAGTGCACCTGCGACCTCTTTAGCCTCTTTTGTAGTCAATGGCTTGGCCGCTTTGTAGCGCGAGGCCACATCAACCACTGTTAAGGCATACTTGTAAGTCCGGCGCTTCACAACGTCATGAGGAAGAAATAGAGATCGGCTTGGTGAACCTCATTAGGAACAGGGACATCAAACTTTGGTCTGGGAATGTGTTTTGGCACTGGCAGGTAGATTTGCCATATAGCTTGCTTTGTTAGCCACCCCCTGGCAACTTCCTCAGAAACCCTCACTTCTGTTGCAAGCTTCTTGATAGCTGTTATGCCTTTCCAGTAGCCCTTAGGACTATAGTATATCTTCTGCATGCAACGATCCATACAAAGTAAATGCCCGAGTCTCCAAATGACCTACTTGGCAAGCCTGTATGCAACCAGCCCAGTCGCAGCCATACCCAGTATAATGAACGCCACCTCACGCCCCTTCTGTTCATTTGAGGGCTCATGGAAGTCTGAAAGCTGCAGCTCAGGGCCCAGCGGGTCGACGGTTTTATTTGTAAGCAGGGAGTACTCACGCATAGCCTCGTCTGCATCCCTAAAAGTATGCTCGGCATGTCCCTGGCGGCGGAGTTGCTCATTGATGAAGTCTAAACGCTCAGTTGTCTTCTTGGCCCATGCTGCCTGAGCAGATTGAAGCTGCGTCCACTTGGCTGCCTCGTAACTTAGAGAATAAAAAGTTGCTCCCAGAGAATGCAAGGGCATAACAAGAGCACCTCCAACAAGCAGCGCGAGTGTGGCCATTATTTCAGTATATTAACTGGTAAGATTCCTTGTTTAATTAGCATATCCTTTGTGGCCATAGCTAGTGATACATCGGCAACAGCCATAGCCAGGTGGGGTGAAATCAAGACGTGACACCCCACCACCCAGAGCCATCTTAGCAAGCTTAGCATAACCTATTGAAATACCGGAAACAACTGCACCGTGGTATAGTGCGTTGACGACCATTTTTCCATCAGTAATTGGTGTTGTCATCTTATTCCATATAAAACGGATCCTTTAAATGAGCGTTCGTAGGCTTTTGTACCACAACCTGTTTAGGGTGTGAGGCTACCATCTGGTGCCTGTAGCAATACAATGCTAGTCCAAACACCCCAACGCCGCTGACAACCAAAGGCACAGCCCATGTTGGCCACGCCCACCTTTCCGGAGGCTTGCTCGTTGATATTAGCTCGACAGGTTTGTCTCTAGCATCTGTAAGCGCGGCCGTAGCCTCTCGGAGCTCTCTCAGAAGCTTATTTTGATTGGCTTTTTGAGCTGCAGCACCCTTTCATCCTGCCGCAACCCTTTTAGCGTTTTTCATAGTGGTCACTGACGTTATCTCCACCGGTGTTGTCCCCCCTTGATTCGTGTTCGTTTCTTCCATGTTTACTTACTAAATTTATTTGTCCAATTGACAGCTCTTAGTAAGCACCTGTTATAGCGTAATAAAGCACCTGTTATAGCGAAGTTAAACACATACTATAGCGAGGAAGTGTCTTCCTCTCCACTGGCCCCTATTGATTCGGTGCTTGTTTTTCCAAATTGACAGTGCTTAACTGTTGTTAAAGCCGCGGTTAATGGAGCTAAAAACATACCATAGAGATGATATAGCTCACAAGTGGCAGTGCTTAGCGCGTGTCCAACAAACAGGTCCGTCTCGAGGTCTGTAATTAGCTTTGGCTGGTGTTCTGGTGGGATTGGTGGAAACATACAAGCAATACCTGAGTATAGCTGTAGCAATGATTGACCTAGAGTGCGCTCCATACCATGGTACTGACGGCCCTGACCACCGGCTATGACGGAAGCAAGCCTATCTCTCTTAGAAGACATATCTACACCAGGGGTGCAACTAGGTTCCGCTCCCCCAGACTTTGTCTCCACTAAGCTAGTCGTGTCCTGTTCAAGGAGTTTATCAATAATGGTATCAGGATCCATGAATACACGTATACGCCTTCGAGCTTCAAAATACAGCACCTCTACCCAGATGAAGAATGCTATCAGGGCCAAAATCACTTCAATCGACGGCATATGCAATAGGTTGATCAGTCTTCTGCAGCAGTTTTGAGTGCTTGGTCTTTGCTAGTAGTTGGCGTACTGTGGCACGTTCCTCTTTTGTTGGAATTACATCATTTTCACGTAAGGCGTCTTCAAATGAGTCACGGTCCTTGGTGTGAACGAGCACCATCCAGCGAGTCTGTTCACGTAAGTCCTTCAGCACAGAGTTGTACTTTTGGTTGAGGACCCAGACACTTTGCTGAGCATGGCAGCCGCTAAAGGCCAGTTCGGATAAAATGTCTTTCTTCTTAGTTAGGGCCTTTGTAGCCGAACAGTCATCAATAATGTAGAGGGTAGGCTCACCCTTAAAACAATGGTAGAAAGCCCTCAAGTGGTCATGGAACCACTCACCTGGGTCAACGACGTAGACCTCTGAATCATCCCACACCCATGACTGCGACTGATAGGCCTCGTTGAAACGTATGGTAGGGCAGAGGATTACAATATGCTCAAAGGCACCGAAGAAGGGCCCTTCAAGTAGGTCGAGGATGAATGCGGTTTTCCCACACCCTGTCTGCCCACAAACAATTGCCGAACAGGGACCATCTGGAAATGTAAACTCAGTTTTCGGTTTCATCAAAACCTTGTTAGTAGACTGCGCTGACGAACCTGCCATCCTTAATGTTAAGCTGTGCATCCATTACAATATACATATAAGCGTTCAATGCACCGGCCGCCTGTGATTTTTTCGTGATCTGTATGGTGATACCCTCAGACGCGTTCTCCACGGCCCTGCCACTACCGTGCAACTGGTCGTCATCACTCGTCCTTAAGTCGAGCCACAGAGCATACTTGGTGGTTAGGTACTCTCCTAGGGACACGTCCGACAATGCCAAGTCTTTTGCAGCTATTGCTACACCGGGGTCTCGTTTACTCGTTGCTGCAAAGGCCTTCTTCACCTCATCCCAATGCTGGTAGCCACGCATACCTTGGGCATAGAGTTGGTTGGGGATGCCCTCAATGGTCACCTCAACTTTAGTAATCTTTGGGTTGTAGAACGACTCTGTCTTCCTGGCGTATGAGGCGCTGGCTAGGTCTTCAAAGAGCAGTAGGATGCCCTTCAAGCCGTTGGTTGTTTTCTCAAAGGTTTGCCTAACGGATTCGTACAGGTGGGTGTTTCCATAATGAGTGATCACCCGTACCTCGTGTGTTTCAGGGTCGGTGAAGTAGACCCGCCCTAGGTTACCGCCTTTTATCCTCCAGTCGCTGTTTTCGTCAACCCCAAACTCGTGGCAGAGCCGGTGGTAGAATCTCTTGTCAAAAGTGTTGTTGGTGGCTGACCATGTGGCGTCATCAGGCAGTGCTATTCTCATTTCGTCTAAAAGTCTCCGGATGGTGTAGTAGACGTGAAACCTGTTGAGGTTACTTAGTGCTGGGGAGTCAGATTTGAGGTGGTCTAGGGCAGAAACTCCGCAGCGCTTGTTGCACACCATACAACAAAGTTTACCTGGTTCTGCCAGTATTGCATGTGGTTGGTTCTCCATCCAACTACAAGGCTGTCATCACTTATGTTTGGCACCAAGTATTTATCAAACAGGTTGGAGAACTCCACCCTAAACGCATCTGTAATTTTACCTGCCTTAACCTGGATGAGAAGGTGTGTCAGATCCTGACGATCAATATGAGGTGGGTAGACAGGCCCAGTTTTGTACGTTTTATTCGTATTAAAAGTAAAGGCTTGTTTATTCATAGTGCTATGTATCACACTCTGTCAAATGTTCAAAGCGGCGACGCTGTGTCCCTGCAAAATGCTATTGACAACACTGGGGGCGATCTATGTGTTGGCCTAAGGTCAATCACGTATACTGTGGGCTGGTACAATCTCGAATCAACCGAGACCATTCAATGGCGGTCAAGAACTTCAGAAGAGGGAGGATCTGTCCAATTGAAACCTGGTCTCTGGAGTTTCAGCCTTCTTCAGCAGCAGATTATGTCAATAGGTCTTGGTTTAGAAGTTGATGCTGTAAATGGGGTTATTACCCTCACAATTCCTGATAATGGGGCTGCGCGCATATCAGACGGTTTGTTAAAAATGTTGGGTCTTGATGACGGTCAGGGTAGGCAATTAATTCCTTCGGGTACTTACATAGGTGACCGGCCCATCAACTTTAGCATATTAAACACAATTTATGTTCACCTCGATCAAGTCAGTACCACACACAACATGCTAGATGGTGCGCCCACTACGCTTCTTGAAGTTGTTGGCTTAGAGGGTGGCTCTTTCGGTGATATTATAACCACGAACTTCACTAATCCTGTATGTAAGCGTGTCACTAGTGGAACAGTGCATGAGTTAAAGGTTCAGTTAAGCGATAATAAAGGAAGG
The DNA here is from genome assembly GCA_034190875.2 of Urechis unicinctus. Taxonomy (NCBI): domain Eukaryota; kingdom Metazoa; phylum Annelida; class Polychaeta; order Xenopneusta; family Urechidae; genus Urechis; species Urechis unicinctus. The sequence goes on along the minus strand of CM067343.1, from coordinate 64,178,151 downwards.
CTATTAGATAACCACGACTTACCTATTAGCGTTGTTCTTGAATTTACAAGATGTCAATAAAAACGAGTATTTATGGACCTAGGCAAAAACCGTCAAGCACTGTTCAGGGCGCCGACCTCTCGGAATATGCCACAAAGACCTATATATCTATTGGTTACTCACAAAAAAATGGATAAAAGTGGCGGTACTATCACTGGAGACCTTGAAATGTGAGATAATAAAATCGTTCAGTTGGGAGACCCGATTTCACCATTTCACCGAAGGATGCTGTTCATAAAAAGTATATTGATGCTGAATATAGACAGCAGAACAGGTACCTGAGACGATACGTAGATGAAAAGACGAAACCACTCATTACTATATGGGCAGAAGCAAGTGGCCCCCTTCGCAGAGGATATGAGTGGTCGTTTGGCCATGGGACTAAGGGTCGAGACTCACAAGACTCAAGCTGTGGATATACCATGTTATGTAATGGCAAGATCATTCGTATGGGGTTGTCTTCGGGTGTTGGTGCTGATACTGGTCCAATAGCAGTCGTTCCTGTTATTAATGGAACAAACCAAGTGGTAGGAATAAGTAAGCCTGCTAATCAACAGGGCTGTTGTAATATTTTTAGACCAGGCTTTACATCTAGAACAAGGCAACGTTATTATTAATTTTTATACAACCACTCAAAACAGAGGGGCGACTTGGTCTGTAGCTTCACTCCTAATTGAACTTGACCTGTAGACTTACATATACAGCAGCAGTATGAAACAACAACCAACCATTCCGACGGCACCGTTATATCCGCAGCTGTCTGATGAGAATCCGGGGCACTCCTTTCGGTTGAATGAGATCAGCCTCAAGAGGCAATACCTTGAGAAAGAGATTGAAAAATATTGTGCTATGTACAAGAAATATAGGCGTGCAGTGAACTCGGTGGATGCAGTTGACACTGCGTTAGTTACTGTTGGTATGTGTCTTGGCGCAAGTGGTGTAGGTATGATGTCTATAATAGTTGCTATTCCTATTGCCACAGTCTTGGGTGTTACTGGAGCCGCTGGTGGGCCACTTGGAATTGCTGGAAAATTCGTCAGTCGCCGGCTGAGCATCAAGGTAAAAAACATGATCAGATCCGCATTCTAGCGCAGAGTAAATTGAATACTATTGCTGACATTGTATCAACAGCACTTGAAGATGGTAATATCTCCGCCGGCGACCATTGGGGTGTTTGTGGACTGTGTTTTCCGGGTTTGTGCCTATGAGGACCTGGGGAGGGCTGGAGCGTACAACTTGGAGTACCACCATAAGGACAGGAAGAAGTACAAGGAGACGGTCGCTTGGGGGTACACAACCATCCAAGACATAGATGATAAAGGGGACTACGCCGCAAACGGTAAGTTTGACACCATCTTCGACTACGATCTGGATCACCACGGCCCCTTGATGGGCAGGCCGATAAAGATTCCAGAAAGACCGGCTGGAGTTTTCTTCTGCTGGAAACTCTTTACGATGAGAGTGACAACAATTCGCCCAGATCCCGCCTTTATTGAGAAGAACAAACCTAAGGTGTCTCAGTTCATGGAGGACCTCGAACGGGTGAAAAAGGGAACTTACAGCGACGGTCGCAGATATTTCTCACTTGCTGACCTCTATATTGACTAACCACCGTGTGGCCCTGGAGAAGATCGGCTGGAAGGGCTGGTTGACACTGTAGTATAGAGACTGGGGAGGTGCGAGTGCACTGCAGGCTGGCTTATGTGAGTCAATTTGGAAACTGCGCTCGTACCCCCAGTTTCTATACTACTGGGTCCACTGGGTCATCGTCCCTACCTCACTCTTTACTATAGCTGTATCCATAGGAGGTCACTGGGTCAGACCCAGTGGGTCATCGTCACTTCCGCCCTCTAATCATCGGTGTTCCACTCGGTCAAACAAACGTTCAAGGTATCTGAATTGAATTGTGAATTTGTGCATTGCGCTGGGATCGAACCCCGGGGATCGAACATCATAGGACGTCTACTCAGAGTCAGACGTCCTATAGGGCTAACGGCAAATTTGATATGTTTTGGTTGATCTGACACTTGTAATATATGCATCTGTGACTATTTACGCTCAAAGAAACATGCCACAAGTTTACAAATAATCAGACGAATCGTAATTTACCTGATCAATATGTCTCCATATCAAGATTTCACTTGAGTTTGAGGAAGGCGAGCACCACAGTGATTCGTATCAGAAGGTAGGTTGAAGATAGAAAGATACATATATATCGACGCATGACCCCGACAGATGGTAGAACGAAGAGAGAAAGTTTTATATAATCGATCTAATGACTCCGGTACAGGGGTCATTAGATCGATTATATAAACTTTCTCTCTTCGTTCTACCATCTGTCGGGGTCATATGTTATAATACTATTTTGGCTCAGACGTTCTTAAAAAGCCTCCCCCCTTAATTAGCAGCACGAGAGCCCGGGTTACATCACACCACTCTTTGGGAGGAGTGTAACCCTGATAGCAATCCTCACAGCAAGCGAGATCACCCTCCAAGTGAACTCGTCGTGTCACGTGGGGATTGTTTTAGCCTGGCCTATCGCGGGACCCTTTATAAGGAGTCCAGATGGGTTAGTCATAGAGATTCACCTAGTCAGAGAAACGATTCGGACCGCAGGATTCCAGGGAGCTTCATTGTTGTAATTAAATAAACCAAATAAGCATCTCTACCCCAGGACTCGCGTTGATTTCCTCTGATTAGTCCCCACTCCAGCAACTACAGGCAGTGAGTAACAGTACTATAACGAAGAGCGTGCATAAGCAAGAAAAGCTTAGAAATTCTAGCTTTACATTTACGTCGATAAATACATATCTTTCTATCTTCAACCTACCTTCTGATACGAATCCCTGTGGCGAACACTGCACTGAAAGTTTCTGTGTCGTGCACGTGGAAATAGGCGAAAAGGGGGAAAGGAAGACAAAAAAACGAACGCTCCCTTGATGATACGCATAAAACCGATGTAATCAGGTAGGGGACGACCGCCGATTGAAGTGATATACGTCGATCGAAGAAAACCCTTAGATCGAAGTTCATCTTACAACGCAGGACTCATTGCACCAGCAAATTACCCCATCTGTTATAAAATACCCTTCGGTGCATATGTTAACATGTTTTCGATTGGTTGAGAGGTATAAACACAAGGGGCCATCTCCAAAATCACTAAAGCACGTGCGTAGAGCGAACAAATAGCCTTTTAATTGAAGTGGCTAAATTCATGCCCGAAAGCGTCACCGGATGCGGGATCCTTACTTTCTATCATCTCTGGAAATCTAGCAAATCGTCGGTCGGAGTTGGGACTACTTTTATCGTAAAGGCGAGGAATTAATCTGTAACTTTACGGCCTAAATTAAAATCTACCGTCCTATTACCGAGATTTCATTCATTCTAATGAGGCACCATCTCAAAACCCAGATGACTCCATATTACCCATTACCAGCACATGTAATTCATGCCTCTTCTCATTGATCATAATGTTGCTCGATCGGAACTGCAATTCATGGAGATATATTCTTAACTTTTGTTGTTTGGTAATTATGATACTATCATTGAAATTTTATAGATTTATGTAAATTTATTTGAAAACAGAATAATTAAGTTCAATGTGCCCTGGGATATAAAGTGACCTGGTAACACCTGATTTAGGTGATACCCTTTACCTCTACTCTATGAATATAAACATGAACATGTGTATTATATATATATATATATATATATATATATCAGCTAAATTGGTCTACAACAGCACCTTTCCGTAAGGGTTCTGCAGCTCAGCTGTTTCAGTTTTCAGGAGGTCAGCTTTTAGGCCAGACATTCCTTCAAGACCACTATTTGAATTAATGGTAGTATGTGTTGCCTGTCCACAACAGACAACTAATACCTACTATATAAATTATATATATATATATATATATATATATATATATATATATTTATATATTATAATTATTAAGAATTTGCAATATTCGTAGCCTACCTATCTTTCTCTTCGGTTCAGTATGGGCCGAATCATTAGCTGTGTCTTAGGGTGTGTGATCTTTATTTGGACAGCTCTCTTATGCACTTTGTTGGTGTACCAATAGTCATGCTCTGTCTATGGCTTATCTTACTCCAAACTCATCATTGTTTGCACAGATGAAGGTAGCAAAATCAACAGAATAATTGCTGGCGTCATTCCTTCTTGATGCTCTTGCTTTGGACATTGTTCTTTGATATCAATTAATTGTGTTACAATCATAGTGGTGCTTCAACTAGCCATGCCTGCAAACATTCGAAACACCACTAAAGCAATTCCGTCTTAACATTAATGACACCTTAGTTGGATCACCTGACAACTACTTTTGCATAACTTTTTATACCTTAGAGATCCTTTACTAGCACAGACTTCCCAAAGACTGAATAGGGAAACTGCCTTCTGGAGTTGGGATTTGGGCAATATGTTTTATTAAATACTTAACTAAATCTTAAAGTAATAAAACATATCTAACTACTTAGAAGAGAACCACCAACCAAGGACTTGATATAATGCCGTGTACCAACCCTGCCCCTAGCCGTGCATGACGTGTATATATTTATATTACCGTCGTGCATGGCTACCTGGCTCCTACTTGCCTACACCAGCCCCACAAATGACACCGGGGACCGCATAGCTACTGGTCAGTCTTTTCCTTGACTGTTTACATTATAATAGTTCGAATGCTTATTCTGATCAGGAAAAAAGAGGTTTCATGTTAAATATTACGAATAATCATATATTTACTGATAAATAGCATGTAATGTGTTTCGTTTTCAATCGCAGATTAAATATTCAACCGCTGTATGGTGCTCACTTTATGACAAGAGCCACTTCGATCTAAGGGTTTTCCTTCTATCGACGTATATCACTTCAATCGGCTGTCGTCCCCTATCTGGTTATCAGACATTTAAAGAAACCCTACTCACTGATGTTAAAAACTGCTAACTCGATCCTGATAACATACCCTTCGTTATCCTCATGAGATTGTATGCCAAAGATCTTATGTATATTTCGCCCCACACTACGACAGTGACGTACGATTAAACTAGGAATATTGTAGTCGCTAAAGCAACCTTGGCGTGTTTTCGTCGGTGGTCACGAGGTTGTTATCTCACCCGACACGGATACCTAATGGTAACTGCTTTTATCTGTGTGATTTAATGTTAAAAAGCGAAAACTCAATCGGTAGTTAACGGGCTCTCGGCCATAAATGAGGCATCAAATGAAAACAGTATCAACTCCCAGGCGTCGCTGACTCGGTCCTCGTGCTTTGAACTTCACGGTTATGGCGGGGGATTCGGATAAAAACGTGGAATAATTCCATATTTCCGCGGGATTCATCATTTATCTTATGGGAATATTCATTGATTCCGCGAGAATAATCATTTATCTCGCGAAATAAACAAACCATCTATTTCTCTCGTAGCATTTGCATATTTGTTAAATTAACCTTATCTTCACACAAAGGTTCACTGGGCTATATATCGTATCTGTAGAATTTATGCCGGAATGGTGTGTTACCACCTAGACTGCGTCCCAGACTCCAAGGATTCCGCTACGCTTCTCGTCCTAGAGTCTACGACAAGACAATGTCTTAAACTGGTGCGTCCGAATATTCATTAGACACGTTCGTTAACGTCTGATGGCGAGACTATTGAATATCAGTAGCATGTAAACAACGCCCGCAGCCATCAGGCTAGGGGACCTTGACTAGTAACCACCCTTAAAATGATTTGGGTCTTATTATAACATGGCATTTGTTGCAGCGAAAGAGGTTGATTCATCGACAGACATAACTAAAGCTGTTGAAGAATTGCATTATCATAAACGAAACATTTTGCGCTTTCAAATGAAAACCCGACAGAGAAAGGGTCAAAAACGAGGAATTAACTCGCAGAAGAAAGAAATTATACCGTGAGATAGTTCATTCATCTTACTAGAGAAATGAAATACCTCGCAAGATATGTCAATTACTCGGCGAGATAAATGAATATTCCCCGGAGGTACTTGATTAATCTCGCTGGATTATTGAATTCTCTCGTGAAATAATTTCACGTTTTTGCCCGAATCTCCTGTCGTACACGGTGGCTTTAAAACCTCAGGGTTCTTTGTGGTGTGAAGATTCGCTTGATAATCGCGTACAGGTGTCATCGCAACAAGTATGTAAACACACGGTCACGTGGATTATATAGGGAAACACACTACTTGGACGCCCTGCGTCCTCTTGTCTTTTCCACATATCACTTAGATGACCATGCGATGACTAACACGTCTCAGGTGCGATATTCTTGCCACGATTTAATTGACACAGAATGAATTTAAGTCTGCATTTTGTTGTCATAGAATATCTTTCAGTATGCATTTAAACATTGAAGTTTTATAAAACGGACTTAACCTAATTTGGTTTTTGGGTCTGCTTGAAGCTACTAACTTTGGTAATAAAAACCTGGGGTAATTTATTTCAGGCAAAATATATGCAGTCAGGTGGAACCTCACATTAAAGACATCAATGATTTTGACCTAATTCCTGAGTTCAAACATTCAAACAAGCAATGGGCGAATCATAAAAAATAATGGTGGCATTTTTGTCAATATTGTGGGCGCATTTCTTAATAGTAAGTTTAATTAAACATAAACAAATGACTTTTGTTTAATTAAACAAAACTTTCAACTTTTGTTCAATAATAAAGAAACGATTTCTGAGTCTTGAAGGTGCCATGATTACATTTGATGAAGAATAAAACCGGTGGTCTCACCCAAGAAATTCAAAACCTGAATGAATTTATTGGTTCAAGTAAATATCTTTTATGAGCAACATTAATATATTTCTAGGCAATTTATATAAAGAATCACTTTTGGAAGCGTTGATTACGGTCTCAAATAAATTAAAAAGTTGCGAAGCGCTAATTTCAGCGTCCATTTTGTTCATAAAAATCACACTGTGAAATATTTTTGCTTAGCAACAAGCATTTAAGAAATTTAGATTCAACACGTTTTTTGGGTTGACGTTTGTTGAAGAAAATGAAACTTACAATAGAGAAACAGCACCAAAAAAAATAAGTTTAATTTTCTTTCAACAAAAAATTAAACTTATAATAAAGAAATACACCCTGTTTGAAGAATATCATTAATGAACCAACTAACACCAATATATATGCCTTCCATGTGGTTCAATTACAAGGTAAATGTGACATTATTTGAAGGTTACATAACCCTTTGATGTATTCTTGAGGTTTTTTTAATACAATGTTAACCGAAATGTTTGAAATTCTTGTTTTGCTTCACAAATTGCATATTATATGCTTTAACAATGTCAGTTGTGTAGTTTGAGTTGGGACCCCCGTTGCCTGTTCTTGAACGAGGCTGTTCTTTTCTATAGTGGGCATTCACTCCGAAGAACGCATGGTCCCCTAGTCGGAACTCTTCAAACGAGGCTCATCCGGGCATGAAGAATATGGCCGATTACGGAGGTGATGTCGTCAAAATTATTTTTATTCTTCACTTAATCACTTAAAAGTAACATATAGCTTATAATTTTGGTCATTTACTAGTTATTTTATAAGAACAGTGTCATGTAAAATATGTTTACGTTTCCCTTACCGTACTATACGTTCACGTTGTCATGAGCAGTCAAATTGCTGCGTCAAAACCCGAAACCATGCCGGTTTTCGAGGAGGTCTGTCGACATAACCACCCGATGATATTGTGTTCAAATATATCTTGCTACTCGCTGATACAGCATTTCTCCAAGTTCGACATGACTGAATTTGGCGATGTTGCCTTCATTAAAATGTTTAATTTTAAAAGCAATCTTTAGTCTTCCCAAAACATGCGTTAATGGTTTCAATTTTGTCAAGTGTCAATGGAACTGCCAGTCCTTTATTTCAAGTGAGTTAATAATCACCTTGTGGCCTTGTACTTCGCCATCACTTTTTTTTCAAATTATAGAAATATCTACCCGGCCATGTGCTCATGTCATTTAAATTTGAATTGACCTCAAAAATGAACATTTGGAGCTGTGACGTCTCACAAACTGAAATATAGAGAAATTTGACAAGTACAGATGTATTTCTATCAAAACGATGAAGTTACAGGAATTTATAGTAACAGGAGTTTATGTTACTAATGACATTAAGAATTTGTTTGACAAAAACTAAAATTGTTTCAATTCCTCTTTAACTACGGAATATTTGTATCTGCTGTACAGCTGTGTTCTTGGGTCTATTTTCTGTCATATTTCATCATCAAAATAGCTGCTATATACTATACGGAATTGAGCTGGTCACAGGATGCCACCTCAAAGATTAGTACAAATACCTGTAGCGTTACCTATAGCCCACTCGGTACCTATGTATTGAGTGCCAAATTGACGTTATGATATCTTTAGTGCAAAATTGACGTTATGATAATGTAAATAATCTCCACATTGATGTGAACTGAAATAAGCTGAGCTCTTCACAATGCAATGGTTTTCTGGCAGTTTTGACCAGATCTCATTAGCAAACAGTGATATACCTAGCTGCATGAAAAGATAAAAAAATGATAGTTCTTGTCTTTTCTATACTTTGGTAAAGTTTATAATCTTTGTAACTTGCATTTTGTTTCAGACAGGAAGTCGTTAATTTTAAAATGAACCATTCAAGTCAAAAGCAGGCAAAATGAAGATAGACAGAACAAAGTTAAAACGAAGCGCTTCTGAAGTGGTAAGCGTCTTTCTTTTTGGGATTTATTGTTAAAAGAAAGTCTTTGTTGTAATAAATTATATTATAAGTGAAAATATCCTGCTGTTTACAGCCAGGAGAGTGCAAATTATTGATAGAAAGGATAAAGGCATGTGGTAATAGCAACCGTGCAGAGTTACTAGCAGAACTTAAACTCATCAAAAACTGGACCTATGGCAAGGTGAGGCAACTCCTTTGATGATTATAATTGTTGAAAATACATAATTCGGGTGGATTCATGTTTCAATGATACTTGATTTTCAGAAATTACTCCGCCATGTTCTGTTGGTTACAATGGACCAAAAATCTTATCATGATCAGTTTTTTTAGTTTCTCTGTATAATTTGGGCTGCAGTGTGAATTGTTTCATTGGGCGGATGTGCTGGACATATTTGATGAGATCCTCTATGAATCTTGTAAGAAAGAGAAGCCTGAACAGTGGACGCTGCCATGTGATCTACTGGGAAATGACCTGGTAAGTAGTTGAAGAAAAGTAGTCGAAGCAATCTCATATCTCATGCTAAGAGATCCGATTTATTAACTCCACACTAGCTGCTACAGCTTGTTATGACAAGTTGAACACGTATTTTTCACTTCACACAAGGCATCATTAAGATAATTTAGTTGTTAAGGATTTGATGGTGTCATTGAGGATGTTGATTTGATTGAGGATGTCACTGAGGATGATGTTGATGTTGAGTGTTAGGCAACATATAACACATTAGTGTTGGTGTGCTGTTAAACCCTATACCCCGTAATTGGGGAAGTTGAGGAGGATGTTGATTTCATTGAGGATGTTGGGGAATATGTTGAAGAGGATGTTAAGGATGTGTTGATCCTATTGTTTGCAGCTGGAGCTGCTGCTTCGAGTGCTCTCTTTCACAGCTCTGCTCATCGAGCACAGCTTCACACGACACCTCTACAGCTCCATGGAGCACCTCACTACTCTCCTCTCTGCCTCAGACATGACGGTCGTCCTCGCCGTGCTTAACCTACTCTATGTATTCAGGTTGGTCCTGTGTTTTACTTCAGTCCTCATTTAAGTGTTCTGTTCACAGGATGGGTTACACCCATCACTGGTTCTTACCTCTACTTGCCTCATACCATCATAGACAAAATCTTTCAATGTCAAATTTATAATAATTTGTTTACAGTGATTCAAATGGAAACTCAATTTTATACAAAACTTTAGTGGTTATATATTCTCACTTAGATGATCTCCCACCCTGTCTGACTCTCTGACGTGTGTGTTGGTCATATGTTGTGTGTAACCAGCAAGCGATCCAACTTCATAACCAGACTCCCTGCTGATAAAAAGCAAGGTCTGGTGATCAGGCTCACTCACCTGGCTGAGGTAATAAGCTTATTACTGTCATATCACCTGTACATTCAACTTAATTGCCAATATGATGCCTCACTGCATTGTGTTTCTCCCTGTCTGTCTGTTTGGGGACATTCTAGGGCTGCTCTAACAATGCCACATCAATTCACTCTGACATGCTACCAATGGTTTCTAATGTCTGATTTTAAACCTGGTCATGGAATTGTCACACGGAAATCTTCCATTTTCTATGTTATTATTCTTGTTGAGTTTTTTATGTGTTGAAGGTTTTTTATTTAGATCCTACTTATATGGACATATTTTGTTTTATTGTATAGCCTAGTGAATATTTATTTTGTCTGTCGAAGAGGAGGGTTTTATGTCTACTTATGTTATTCCCTAACTGACAAGTTGTGCGTGTGTTGCTATTCTGCTTCTCTGTAATATGTCTCTGAAGTGGTATGAGTTTTTGGCTAAGCTGTTCAGCAGAGCTTCTCATATACTATAACTCCAGCATCTGTCTGTCAGTCCTCCAACTATGATGGCATGTTTTGTTATCAAGCAATTAAGCAGCCCCAGATCATTTAGCAATGGTAACTCCTACAGATATTTCTTTATAGCAATAATAGTGTCTTGTTGGAGAGGTTATCAATGACCTTGACCTTATTATCAAGGTCATGGCCACAAATAAGGAATCTAAATCGGACACATTGGAGTAGCACATTTTGTGCTTTGAAGAATGTTTAATGTATGACCTTTGACCCTTGAGTTATTATTGAAAAGTCTTGTACTATGTAAGCCGAGTGGGGAATAGAAAATCAATCAGAAAATCTATTCTAATTTCTTTTAAGCCAAATTTAAATCTATTGGGACCTTGACCTTAATACCATTTCCAATTTCACCCTTAAATAAGGAAAATCTGGTACATCAAGGCACTTACCAGCACATTTCCTGCTTCCTCTGTGTGGTTCAATTACTGGGTCAGTGTTAAAATTTGAGAGCTCTGATCTTTTCAAGTGTGGTATTTCTGTAAACTTTATGTTAGTCTTTTCATACATTAATTTGAAAATATTGTCAAAAGCACCAGAGCTTCAATGTCTTTTAGCCTAATGTTATGTTTTTTCTTTTTTTTGTGGGTTGGAATCAAATCAAACAGAGTGGCTCGCGAATATAATGTTTTGGAATATGAAATTTGAAAACCATTATGGCAATAACACTGAGAGAATGCCACAAATAACTAGATTTCTGTCTGTTATCTAGTCATTAGTATACCATGAAGACTGATTTGTTAAATTGAATGTGGCTCAGTATTGCTCTAGCCTGGTCTTGTGAGGTGGTCAGCTGGTTTCTCATCTGTGCCAGAATGATTTGAGTCTCTAACCCCAACTGCTGTGGCAACCCTACACATGCTGTTACATAGAGACTGGTACATATAAGTACCTGTTTCCTGTATGTTTGCTTGTTATCCGTTTTATGATATACTTCCCATACCTCACATTAGCCCTGACCTGGCTTGTACATCGTTGGCTTCAAGTGGCTATTATAAGCCTCTCCCTAAGACCTGGGATAGATTTCATTGTTACTTGGCTGCTCATGTAATGCTTTCTATATGTTCCCACTTCACTAAAATTACCTGTGTTGGTAATAAAGCTGTTTTTTCCCCCAAACTAGCCTTCCTGGTGTACAAGAGGGACCTTTTGTGTACAAGGCTATCTTCTTTCTTTATCAAAGCCGGTTCCCTTGGCGTTGTGGTAAACTGCATCGACCCACGTGTTGTGGGTTCTATACCAATGTGTGAAAACCTGACTGGTTCTCTGAGACACGGATGATCACGTTAAGTCACGGTCCCATCTCTGAAAGGAGATGCACCCTACGCGGTAGCTCAATAGTACCGTGCTGGACCTCCGTTCCAGCGGGGTGGGTTTAGCAGCCCGGTCTAGGCAACGGAGTTGTGCCAAGTGGGTGCTGGCACTTAAGGGAAGCTATCCAAGCATCGCAATTATCCTCATATATCACCGTCGCGATATCACCTCGTTGTTGAAAGTGACGTTTAACCCCAATATTACCATTAACTATCTTTCCTTATCAAAGTGGGAAACCACTTTCTGTTGTTGATGACATTTTAGCCCAGTTGAAGTTACTTTGGTATTGTTATGTTTAGCTAGATTACATCTTGAATGAGTATTTTTTACTGTCCCTTCAAATCCTTGTGCATTAATGGTGTTTGATTTGCTTAGAATCATGGCAAATTACTCAGAAATCATTGGTATCTATTCCACTGCTCAGTGTGTTATTCTGCTTAAACCGATCGGTGGAATTGAATGTGGCACAGTATTGCTCTAGCCTGGTCTTGTGAGGTGGTCAGCTGGTTTCTCATCTGTGCCAGAATAATGATTTGAGTCTCTAACCCCAACTGCTGTGGCAACCCTACACATGCTGTTACATAGAGACTGGTACATATAAGTACCTGTTTCCTGTATGTTTGCTTGTTATCCGTTTTATGATATACTTCCCATACCTCACATTAGCCCTGACCTGGCTTGTACATCGTTGGCTTCAAGTGGCTATTATAAGCCTCTCCCTAAGACCTGGGATAGATTTCATTGTTACTTGGCTGCTCATGTAATGCTTTCTATATGTTCCCACTTCACTAAAATTACCTGTGTTGGTAATAAAGCTGTTTTTCCCCCAAACTAGCCTTCCTGGTGTACAAGAGGGACCTTTTGTGTACAAGGCTATCTTCTTTCTTTATCAAAGCCGGTTCCCTTGGCGTTGTGGTAAACTGCATCGACCCACGTGTTGTGGGTTCTATACCAATGTGTGAAAACCTGACTGGTTCTCTGAGACACGGATGATCACGTTAAGTCACGGTCCCATCTCTGAAAGGAGATGCACCCTACGCGGTAGCTCAATAGTACCGTGCTGGACCTCCGTTCCAGCGGGGTGGGTTTAGCAGCCCGGTCTAGGCAACGGAGTTGTGCCAAGTGGGTGCTGGCACTTAAGGGAAGCTATCCAAGCATCGCAATTATCCTCATATATCACCGTCGCGATATCACCTCGTTGTTGAAAGTGACGTTTAACCCCAATATTACCATTAACTATCTTTCCTTATCAAAGTGGGAAACCACTTTCTGTTGTTGATGACATTTTAGCCCAGTTGAAGTTACTTTGGTATTGTTATGTTTAGCTAGATTACATCTTGAATGAGTATTTTTTACTGTCCCTTCAAATCCTTGTGCATTAATGGTGTTTGATTTGCTTAGAATCATGGCAAATTACTCAGAAATCATTGGTATCTATTCCACTGCTCAGTGTGTTATTCTGCTTAAACCGATCGGTGGAATTGAATGTGGCACAGTATTGCTCTAGCCTGGTCTTGTGAGGTGGTCAGCTGGTTTCTCATCTGTGCCAGAATAATTATTTGAGTCTCTAACCCCAACTGCTGTGGCAACCCTACACATGCTGTTACATAGAGACTGGTACATCACAATGTAAATGGGTCCCTGTGGTCTTTTCACAAGGAATATGTTAAAGGGAAAACGCTGCTATAGACTGTGATTGAGACTTGTTTTTGTTGATGACCTACTGAAAAAGCCTTCTGTAAGTTCTTGTAAGGGACATTATAGTTTTTTGATCTGCTGTTCAGCAGAGCTTATCATTTACTATTGCTCAAGCATCTGTCAGTCCGACTGTTCCTAGACATTGATGGCACATTTTGTTACCAAGCAAGCTGGCAGCCCCACATCAAACATGGACCTTTCTGTGTCTATATATCCTTGTCAACTAAAAATCAGCTGTGGTTTGCCACTGAGTAACTGATTAAATCCTCCTATTCAATTCCCTGGGGAATTGAATCTGCTGTTTCTAGCAATCAGTACACATACAGCGATTTCTTTTGGCAAAAACAAAGTCTGGTGGGAGCTTCTGGTACAATATAAATCTAATGGGGAATTTGAACTGCTGTTATTTATTTGAAGCCAAATTAAAATCTGTACCGATCTTAATTTGTAGTGGTAATTGATGACTTTGAAATTCTAAAGGTCACACCATTGAATGAGGAATAGCTGGTGCATTTAGGCAGCATATTTTGTCAATTAAGCTTGTAGAATGTTACAAATGGGCTTACCAACAAATCTTAACATAATTTTATGTAGTTCAACTACTATGCCAATATGACATAAATTGAGAGCCCTATGACCCTAAAATGTGCCATTGAAGGCAATGTTTTATCAAGTCTTGTCATGACATAAAATTGAGGTCTTAAAGTCCAGTGGAAGAGCTCATTTGACAAGGGCTTGGCAGCCTGAAAGAAGCCTGTAAAGGGTAGGTGCTTCTGAGATTGAGTCATTTCCATAAAAACCATGTATTAAAATTCAAGAACAAACAAGCATTGTGTATCTCCCTTTCTGCCTGTGACGTGGTGGGCGGGGTCGTTGTAACAATGCCAAATGAAAACACAATTTACCACTGGTTGATGGAGTCTCATATGTCTATCAATGCTGGTGTGATCGTGGAACAGCCCTTCCCACTAACCTTCTCACTTGCTGAACAACTTGGAATGATATGTCTAATGCGGTATAATGTGTATGTTACAGAGCTGGGGAGGTAAGGAGAATGGCTTTGGATTGGCAGAATGCTGCCAGGATCTCCCCAAAACTGTAAATACAGCTACTCATTTATAACCAGTGTCATCCATAGCTGATGATGATCTCATGCATTAGACAGATTGTATTGTTTTGGAAGAGTTGAGAAGATGGAATGTTTTGTGTACAGAGTTATCCTCTCAGTGCCACAACATTACATTTTGAATACTACGGAGAACACAAGGAAGATACCCCAGTCAAAAAGGTGGGTTCTCAGTGACATGGAGTTAATTTATCACCCCCTGGGCGTTAATGTTACTGATTTGTTATGACATGAATGTGATTATCCGAGGCACAATTTGGAGGCAGATTATAATCTATTTTGTCTATTTTAATCATATGTATGTGCTTCCGTACAGTACTGTTTGCCCCCTGCACCATTTGCCCCAGTTGGATATGAACTTGTTGTTCAACTGGCTTCCTTTTGAGTGCAAGATTAACTTTTTTATCAACATATCAGTCCCCTGCCATCCTGGTGTTGGGCCCTGTTGTGAAGAACATGTACTTTGAAGTTGTCAATAAGTCTGTGCAAATATTAGTTAATATTACCATTACATTAATACTGGTCCCCCTCTTTCTGACCAGCCCATGTATCTTGCCACTTTTGATGGTCCAGAACAACTTGCTTAGTTGTAGTACCTTTCTTGACCGGGACAGTCAGACAATCTGAATATGTCAATCCGTGCTGAGCTTACATCAAAGTCAACGGTTTCTGCTATCACAACAAATGTAATAATGCCGTTCAAACTCGTCATCGTAAAGCTTTTAGCACCGTTTGCCCCAGTTGGATATGAACTTGTTGTTCAACTGGCTTCCTTTTGAGTGCAAGAGAAAATCTTTATCAACATATCAGTCTCTTGGTCTTTTGATGAAGGGCCCTGTTGTTGAAAGACAATTTGAGAAGATTATCTTTCCCATAAGTTATTATCATTGTTCTGAATAAGCTTTCATCCCCTCTGGAGACAATCTATGGATAGCACTCAGTTGTCTACTTCAATGAATTCAGTGGTTCTTGGAAATGCATCAAATATTAATCAAATAAGCAAGCCAAACTATGACTTCAGCACCGTTTGCCCCAGTTGGATATGAACATGTTGTTCAACTGGCTTCCTTTTGTGTGCAAGAGTAAATCTTTATCAACATATCAGTCTCTTGTTACTTAGATGAAGGGCCTTGTTGTTAAAAAATATTATTTGAAAAACGATAATCTCCTGTTGGATATCATCATAGTTTGTAGCCTTTCTTGCTGTGTGGAATAGGATATCTGGTCAAGATAAAACATGTTTTGTTAACACAATTGCATGAAAATAAAATAGCTGTTAGTTGCCGTGTGTGTGTGCCTTGTGGGCTGCTCCTGCCATATTGACCAGTTAGAACCCGCTTTCATAACGTCATTGATGTGGAGTTGCAATTGTATTTTCTTGTCCTCCCATCATTATTCCTCCTTCACAATTTCACCATTACCTTGTTTGTTAGTTTGGTGGGTTACCATGTCACCATTTTTGACTGATCTCTTGCTGTATGGACCATAACCCTGTGATGTGTCTGTTGTTCACAGAACTCGGTAAGCAGCGGTCTCAGTGTGCTGAGCAGCATACACATAGAAAACCTAGACGTAGTGCCAAAGCTGGCTGCTACCATCATGGAAGAACTCATGGGCTTCCACGCGGTGCCCGAAAAACAACAGGTCAGTGCCATAAATTTAAACTATCGAACATGACGCATACAGCTTTCCATCCGTTTCGCTGTTATCATGCCGACAAGTAACAGGTCCGTTTCATCATGTCACAGATATCTGACCCAACATATTCATTTATGCCAGTGTTGTATGAGACAAACTAACAGTTGTTCATAACATTTAAATCACTCGTCTCCCTCACCTATTGAGTCTGCATTGTGTTTCTCCCTGTCTGTCTGTTTGGGGACATTCTAGGGCTGCTCTAACAATGCCACATCAATTCACTCTGACATGCTACCAATGGTTTCTAATGTCTGTGATTTGAAACCTGGTCATGGAATTGTTACATATTTTATATTACATTATTTCCCCCCAAAATACAATAGCAGACTAGCTTGATTGAAAGTAACATTATCAAAGGCTCAACGTCATGTTTGTCCTTGTTATTATCAAATTGTGTATACCTGGTACGTTATTCATCAATAACGTCCCCCTGCCCAGACAATGAGGCGGTGGGATTTGTTTTCTAGAGATGTACAACTTTATCAGTTATAACAACTGCAATTTACAGTTTACAGTTATGTTGAAATGATTTGGGATGAGCTGGATCATCTCTTTAAGACCATCAATCTCTCCACTTTCAACTGCTGCATTGTGTATCTCCCTTTCTGCCTGTGACGTGGTGGGTGGGGTCGTTGTAACAATGCCAGATGAAAACACAACTTACAGCTGCTTGATAGCTACTTCTTCGTCTATCTCTGCTGGTGTCAAGTTGTTACATGTTTTATGAGTGCCACCCTGGAGAGTGAAATGACATCTACTGGCATTTTCTTTCTGTACTGGAAGTCAAGGAGATCTATCGTAGTTTGATAGTGTGGAATTTGGGTTGGTCTAGTCGGCATAGCGGGTGGTAGTTGGATCTATATATTAAGTACAGTATTAAAATTGCTTAACAAACTGGTAATTGATTAATAATTGATTTCTAATAATTGTGTATACCTGATTGTGAGATTGTCCCTGTATTTCTGTCCAGATGCTGCTCTTTACTCACATACGCTTGGCACAAGCCTTCTCCTCCTACGACAAGAGGCTGCAGTGTGTTCAAGCCAGACTTCAGGCCATATCAGTACTCGGTCAGTACTCTCTATACTAAGTTAGGTTAAGCTGTATTGGTCATGGCTCTTTATTGGCTCGCCGTTTTGTTATTGCTGGCGAGTAGGTTGATGTATATTTTGCCATGTGGAAGTTGTGTATGTGTGCACTGACGTTTGACGGTTTGCCTGTGTAGTATATTCAAACGCGATGCAGGAGAATGTCAATACCTTGCTGTATGCTGGCCTCATAGAGGAACTGGTGGACGTACTCGAGGTGAAGCAAGACAGACTCATGGTAAGCTAAATCATCACTGACTTGTCCATGGACTCAGCCACTCACTTCCCCTCTCATACACTCCCTTATCCACTCACTCCCTCATCCACTCACTCGCCACTCACCAGTCCACTCACTCGCTACTCCACTCACTCGCTTGTCCACTCACTCGCTACTCCATTCACTCACTACTCCACTCAATGGCTTGTCCACTCACTAACTTGTCCACTCACTCGTTACTCCACTCACTTTCTACTCCACTCGCTAGTCCACTCACTTTTCCATTCACTTGTCAACTAAATGATTTGCTGACTTGAGACTTAATTGTCCTCTGACTTGTTCACAGACTTGTTCACTAATATTTACCCATTCTTACTCGTACATGAGTCGTCCACTGGTTCTGACTCGTATCAACTCATCACCGACTTGCCACCATTTGTTATAGAGTAGATTCACCTGTGTTTATGCTTCCTTCACATTATATAGGCACTAACTTATTAAAATGGGATTATAATGCTGCCTGCACCGTTTGCCCCAGTTGGATATGGACTTGTTGTTCAACTGGCTTCCTTTTGAGTGCAAGATTAACCCTTTGCCAGCACATTACTCCCCTCTCCTCTGTTAGCAAGAGATGGGCTCTGCTGTGAAGAACATGAAAGCCTTCAAATTTTAGTTCAAAGTAATTGCTGTTGGGTAGATAAATATTTGTATCTGTGTTTTCTGCAGTTAGTTATTAGACAAGATACTTGATGATTCTGGTATTTACAAATACAGATGTTTAGCATCAGATGTCCTTGTCTTAGCACTGACTCCAACATGTTGTTACACGGAGATCAACACAAACACTGAATTCTGTCTGTATGTGGTTTATGTGTTCATGAAGATAATTGGTCAGATTCCCTTCAGCATTGTGTATCTCCCTATTTGCCTGTGACATGGTGGATGGGGTCGTTGTAACAATGCCAGAGGAAACACAGGATAACTCTGGTTGACAGAATTACCTTCTGTTCAACTGAGTTCACCACTGTTACATCTGGATTGACCAAATGTCATTATACATCCAAACTATATCCTTACACCATTTCTAAGATTCCTGGCTGATTACTCTGAAACAATTGGTATCTGCTCAGTGTGTTATTGTGCTTAAACTAATTGGTGGAATTGAATGTGGCTCAGTATTGCTCTAGCCTGGTCTTGTGAGGTGGTCAGCTGGTTTCTCATCTGTGCCAGAATAATTTGAGTCTCTAACCCCAACTGCTGTGGCAACCCTGCACACGCTGTTACATAGAGACTGGTACATCATAATGTTTAATGGGTCCCTGTGTTCTTTTCACAAGAAATATTGGTAACCCTACACAACAACAGTGCTAACTTATTAAAGTCATCTGTGTGATAAAGTGCCCTGCACCGTTTGCCCCAGTTGGATATGGACTTGTTGTTCAACTGGCTTCCTTTTGTGTGCAAGATTAACCCTTTGTCAGCACATTACTCCCCTCTCCTCTGTTAGCAAGAGATGGGCTCTGCTGTGAAGAACACAAGCATCCAGTGTTTTACAAGTTGAGCGAATAAGTAAATACACTGGCTGTACTCCACCTTCTATGACCCTCATCCACCAGCTGTCTGACTGACTCTTTCATACACTCTTTTTTTTATCCTTGGGATTCCCATCCTGTGTTGCACAGTTTCCTGTGATGCGTTGCTGACTAACCAGTGAGCTTGTCATGTTGTGTTGTAGGATATCAAAGCCACTGCACTGAGGACTCTTACCTCTATCATTCACCTGGACAGAAACCCTAAGTAAGTAAACTCCATCTGGCATCAGTGATCAGCTGGGTATAAGATTGAAGAATATTCACAAATAAATATCATTTTGTTAAGCTTATGTAATTTATCTCTTGGAGAATTGGCATTATAATCTGCACCAGGTTCTATATATGAAGCAACTGTGTATATTTGCCTTCAGGTTGAACAATATAATTGAGGCTACCGGGGCAGCATCCTATCATGGCTTCCTTCCTCTCCTCGTCCGCAGCTGTATCCAGCACATGACAGGTGAGAATCACCTCGTTAACCTCCCCAGATGCTGACCTAGTGGGGGCTGGGTCTTACTGAATTGGCCTTGCATTGTGTATCATCTGGCCCGTCCAACGAGAGATAGGTTTTGGTTGAACTAACAACGGCAGGAAGAATGTCATGTACCACGTTGAATGGCGAGCAGCTATTTCCTTTAATCCTGCGGTTGGCTGCTACAACAACACATACATCAATCACTGCGCATTCTCCAATGATTTCTGTTGTCAGAAACATGACTGATTCCATTTGTGCTGTGTGCCTGGCTTTTTGATGCCAAGTTGGCAATTACACTGTTACTACAATTCCTGGCAAATCACTCAGAAACAATTGGTATCTATTCCGCTGCTTAGTGTGTTGTTCAGCTTAAACCGATCGGTGGAATTGAATGTGGCACAGCGTTGCTCTAGCCTGGTCTTGTGAGGTGGTCAGCTGGTTTCTCATCTGTGCCAGAATAATTTGAGTCTCTAACCCCAACTGCTGTGGCAACCCTACACACGCTGTTACATAGAGACTGGTACATCATAATGTAAATGGGTTCCTGTGTTCTTTTCACAAGGAATATGTTTAAAGGACAATTCAGCAATCTCATTGCAAAAGACACCCATTGAATAGATCTCTAAGTCGATACAGCTTGACCTGTTGTGATACAATGAAGTCAGTAACTTTATCTGTCCACTTACAGGCCTTCTATTTGGCAGAACTTGTCTGAATGTGTGATACTTTGAAGGGAGATAGAAATTTATTTTCTCTCTTTTAATCATCTGTAAGTGCTTCCGTACAGCACTGTTTGCCTCCTGCACCGTTTGCCCCAGTTGGATATGGACTTGTTGTTCAACTGGCTTCCTTTTGAGTGCAAGATTAACCCTTTGTCAGCACATTACTCCCCTCTCCTCTGTTAGCAAGAGATGGGCTCTGCTGTGAAGAACATGAAAGCCTTTTAGTTCAAAGTAATTGTTGTTGGGTAGATAAATATTTGTATCTGTGTTTTCTGCGGTAAGTTATTGGACAAGATACTTGATGATTCTGGTATTTACAAATACAGATGTTTAGCATCAGATGTCCTTGTCTTAGCACTGACTCCAACATGTTGTTACACGGAGATCAGCACAAACACTGAATTCTGTCTGTATGTGGTTTATGTGCTCATGTAAGCTTGGGCGAAAGTTTATTGGTCAGATTCCCTTCAGCATTGTGTATCTCCCTATTTGCCTGTGACGTGGTGGATGGGGTCGTGGTAAACAATGCCAGAGGAAACACAGGATAACTCTGGTTGACAGAATTACCTTCTGTTCAACTGAGTTCACCACTGTTACATCTGGATTGACCAAATGTCATTATACATCCAAACTATATACATACACCATTTCTAAGATTCCTGGCAAATAACTCTGAGCAGCGGAATAGATACCAATTGTTTCAGTGTGTTATTGTGCTTAAACTAATTGGTGGAATTGAATGTGGCTCAGTATTGCTCTAGCCTGGTCTTGTGAGGTGGTCAGCTGGTTTCTCATCTGTGCCAGAATAATTTGAGTCTCTAACCCCAACTGCTGTGGAAACCCTACACAGACTGTTACATAGAGACTGGTACATCACAATGTAAAAAATGGGTCCCTGTGTTCTTTTCACAAAAAATACCAATAACTCTTCACAACAACAAGGCTAACTAGTTAAAATCATCTGTGTGATAAAACGCCCTGCACCGTTTGCCCCAGTTGGATATGGACTTGTTGTTCAACTGGCTTCCTTTTGTGTGCCAGAGAAAATCTTTGACAGTATATTAGTCCCCTCTTCGCTGCTAGCAAGAGCTGGGCTCTGCTGTCAAGAACATAAAAGCCGCTTAATTCAAGTATTATTGTTATTGTACAGATGAGTGTTACCATCAGTGGTTTCTGCTATGGGCAAATAAACACAAGTATCTTGATGCTTCTCATCCTTCTGTATATTTATTCCATCAATTCTTGTCTGACTGGTATTGTGCAAATAGGGTGTTCTGCATTGGTAGCCCTAGTGGGTTATACGGCAGGTTTGTCATAACGATTTGTCCTATGTGTGTTGATACATCAAGACTTATGGAAAAATAGTTAAAATTTCTGTCACCACATGGCTTGGGTTTCCATGTTAACTTAGTCCTAATATAAACGGTCAGATTCAGTTTCTGCTTATAATAATTCTTGATGAATGATCTTTAGAATTGAATGTGGCTCAGTATTGCTCTAGCCTGGTCTTGTGAGGTGGTCAGCTGGTTTCTCATCTGTGCCAGAATAATTATTTGAGTCTCTAACCCCAACTGCTGTGGCAACCCTACACAGACTGTTACATAGAGACTGGTACATCATAATGTAAATGGGTTCCTGTGTTCTTTTCACAAGGAATATGTTTAAAGGACAATTCAGCAATCTCATTGCAAAAGACAACCATTGAATAGATCTCTAAGTCGATACAGCTTGATCTGTTGTGATACAATGAAGTCAGTAACTTTAACTGTCCACTTACAGGCCTTCTATTTGGCAGAACTTGTCTGAATGTGTGATACTTTGAAGGGAGATTGAAATTTATTTTCTCTCTTTTAATCATCTACAAGTGCTACGTACAGCACTGTTTGCCTCCTGCACCGTTTGCCCCAGTTGGATATGGACTTGTTGTTCAACTGGCTTCCTTTTGAGTGCAAGATTAACCCTTTGTCAGCACATTACTCCCCTCTCCTCTGTTAGCAAGAGATGGGCTCTGCTGTGAAGAACATGAAAGCCTTCAAATTTTAGTACATCTTAATTCCTATTGAATAGATAAATATTTGTATCTGTGTTTTCTGCGGTAAGTTATTGGACAAGATACTTGATAATTCTGGTATTTACAAATACAGATGTTTAGCATCAGATGCCCTTGTCTTAGCACTGACTCCAACATGTTGTTACACGGAGATCAGCACAAACACAGGAATTATGTATGTAGGTGGCTTATGTGCTCAAGTAAGCTTGGGCGAAATATAATTAGTCTGATTCCCATGAGCATTGTCTATCTCCTTTTTTGCCTGTGACATGGTGGATGGGGTCGTTGTAACAATGCCAGAGGAAACACTGGTTGACAGAATTACCTTCTGTTCAACTGAGTTCACCACTGTTACATCTGGATTGACCAAATGTCATTATACACCCAAACTATATCCATACACCATTTCTAAGATTCCTGGCTGATTACTCTGAAACAATTGGTATCTGCTCAGTGTGTTATTCTGCTTAAACTGATTGGTGGAATTGAATGTGGCTCAGTATTGCTCTAGCCTGGTCTTGTGAGGTGGTCAGCTGGTTTCTCATCTGTGCCAGAATAATTATTTGAGTCTCTAACCCCAACTGCTGTGGCAACCCTACACAGACTGTTACATAGAGACTGGTACATCACAATGTAAATGGGCCCCTGTGTTCTTTTCACAAGAAATACCGATAACTCTACACAACACAACAGTGCTAACAAGTTAAAATCATCTGTGTGATAAAGCGTCCTGCACCGTTTGCCCCAGTTGGATATGGACTTGTTGTTCAACTGGCTTCCTTTTGTGTGCCAGAGTAAATCTTTGACAGTATATTAGTCCCCTCTCCTCTGTTAGCAAGAGATGGGCTCTGCTGTGAAGAACATGAAAGCCTTCAAATTTTAGTTCATAGTAATTGCTGTTGGGTAGATAAATATTTGTATCTGTGTTTTCTGCTGTTAGTTATTAGACAAGATACTTGATAATTCTCGTACTTACAAATACAGATGTTTAGCTCAGATGCCCTTGTCTTTGCACTGACTCTAACGTGTTGTTACACGGAGATCAACACAAACACAGGAATTATGTATGTAGGTGGCTTATGTGCTCAAGTAAGCTGGGGCGAAATATAATTAGTCTGATTCCCATGAGCATTGACTATCTCCTTTTTTGCTGTGACAACTGGTGGACATGCCGTTGTACATTGCCAGAGGACTCTGGTTGACAGAATCACCTTCTGTTCAACTGAGTTCACCACTGGATTGACCAAATGTCATTATACATCCAAACTACATCCATACACCATTCCTGGCTGATTACTCTGAAACAATTGATATCTGTTCTGTGTGTTATTCTGTTTACAGATTGGTGGAATTGGATGTGGCTCAGTTGCTCTAGCCTGGTCTTGTTGGTCACTGGTTTTCTCATCTGTGCCAGAATAATTATTTGAGTCTCTAACCCCAACTGCTGTGGCAACTCTACACATGCCGTTACATAGAGACTGGTACATGGAACCTTTTATTCATGTCCACAGCTTTTATTAAAGAGGATGACTTGTGATTAACAAACCCCTTTGTGTTATTGTTTACAGATGTGAGTTTGGATGCGTTTCGACAGCCGTTTGACACGGCACTCTTCTCCTTCCTCTATGGCCAGCTACGAAAATGGTCAGTCATCTTATCACTTATATTCTTACGTAAACCTGCCACCCTGGACTGGCATTTTATTATATTTGAATTGCTAAATTTTACACCTGTACTGAATGAGCGTATTCATTAACTTCCACCGATAAAGTGTTGGTGGTTGATTAATTCAATTCAACCAATGTGATGGGAAATTGCCATGAATGATTGGGTAATGAATACTGGTGTGTGGGTGTATGGCAGTATGAGGTGATGGGAGTTCGTTGATTTGGCGTAGGTGGGATTTCAGGTGGTGAAGCCCTGGTGTCATGTGGTATGATGGAGTCTCTTCTCAAAGTCATCAACTGGTTAGCTGAGGGACAGGAGCATATAACAGTGAGTTGTCATTATTCACTTATCTGCTTCCACAGGAATGGAAGCACCTTCATTGACCAGCTGATCAACCAGATCATCCCTTATCATAATATTGGCTTAGTTTTTAGGGCCACAATTTGTTCAGTTTCGTGTTGCCTGCTTCATATGATATATATGTATAAGTTGTGGGTGTATGAGTATGGTTTGGTTTCAGTTTGTGACACGAGCAGTTCGTGTTGTGGACCTAATCACCAACCTGGATATGCAGGCATTCCAGTCCCATGGGGGTCTCACAGCATTCATCAACCGTCTACAGGTGCCACATCACCATCATCACACACCCCAGTCATTATCTAATACAAGTCCTCTCCTACATCCTCTCTCTTTACAATGTCATAATCTGTGCTGCATTTGATCCTCTGTATGTACAGCACGAGGTGGAAGTTTGTCGGCGAGAGCAGCCGTTTGTCATCCGTCCCCAGCGTAGTGAATCCATCATGAGTATAGACTCTCAACAGCCTTACTCCCCTGACCCCCAGACACCTATGGAGACAGACCAGGCCTCCACAGACACCACCCCTGCTGCGGCCGCAGCTGTCCCTGCTACAGATCAGGCGACAGATGCTCAACAGGTGACAGGTGAAACAAGCATATCTGGTACCTCATCAACTGATGGGGGTACTTGCTCTACAGAGCCCCTCAAAGCACCTGTCAAAGGTAATCCTAGTGCTGGCAATTCATATGTTGGTTGACTTCTGATTTATAAAGGCTAATTAGGGATTCTATTTTGTGGTAGTCACAAATTATGGCTTTTGTCACAATTTGTAACTCCCAGAGATCATGCACTGTCCAGGGTTGGACCTAACTTTGAAACAGTTTTTTACTAGCATATCAATCATTCAATATATTGTGGATATCCGTTCTTTGTAACTGTCTCTATGTT
Organism: Urechis unicinctus; assembly: GCA_034190875.2. NCBI lineage: Eukaryota > Metazoa > Annelida > Polychaeta > Xenopneusta > Urechidae > Urechis > Urechis unicinctus. The sequence goes on along the minus strand of CM067343.1, from coordinate 64,152,613 downwards.
TGCAGGTGTGCAGTGTTTTCCCCAGAGAGCTGCCCTGCTCAAGTCCATGCTGAACTTTCTGAAAAAGGCCATTCCTGACCCTGCATTCTCAGACAGTATCAGGCACTGTGAGTCCACATCACATCTGTTATCCCTCTCTGATTCTCTGAGAATAGTTCTGTGACGCAGGGATGACATATGAGTGAGTCTACATGGGTGAGCGTTGGTGATTGTATTGTACGTGTTTCCAGTGATGGACGGATCTCTGCCCCGGTCATTGAAACACATCATCAGCAATGCTGAGTATTATGGACCATCCCTCTTCCTTCTGGGTGGGTCCATCTTCACTTGGTTTACCCTTCCATCTACCAACCCCTCATGTTTTGTGTGTGATGACATCCTGTGGAGTCCCTGATGTCTGTGCTTGCATGTGTTATAGCGACCGATGTGGTGACAGTATACGTCTTCCAGGAGCCTTCCCTACTCTCCTCTCTACAGGACAACGGCTTGACAGACGTCGTTCTCCACGCTCTCCTAGTCAAAGATGTCAGTTAATCATCTCAATACTCGCCCCTTTACTTGTCATTTATTGCCTATTTGAAAATATTAGATAATTATGAGCATCAGTCACTGCAAACAAAGTTAGCTGGTATATGGTCAGAATTGATTTTTTAATAGTTAAATATTGCTGATGTAACCCTTATTAAATTATTGAATGCTACAATATTCGCAGTATGTATGTGTTTCATGATATCTGGCCTATATTTCTGTTTCATCTGGCAAATTTTTCATTTGTGTGATGTATAGGTTCCTGCCACCAGAGAAGTGCTGGCCTCCCTCCCCAATGTATTCAGTGCACTGTGTCTGAACACGCGTGGTCTGGAAGCGTTTGTAGCGTGCAAACCGTTTGACCGGCTGTTCAAAGTGTTGTTGTCACCAGACTACCTGCCTGCCATGAGGCGTAGACGCAGCTCAGATCCTCCCGGTGAGTCCAGCAGATTCAAAGCAGCTCGTATTGTTCACCATTCGAGGTGTCTTTAACGACTAAAAATGAGACTTTTGATGGGTCATGACTTAACATTACATCTGAAATACTATAATTGAGGCATAATTCATGAGAAGCAAGCTTATGATGACCAACCATGGTTGCCAGTGTCCTTTATCAAGGCCACGATGAGTCACACCTTGGAGAACTGACCAGCTTGTTGACCTATAAACTATCATGTGTGTGTTTGTGCATGTGGATGGGATGTTATTGTATGGTGGGTGTGTTGCAGGAGACACAGCCAGCAGTCTGGGCTCGGCTATGGATGAACTCATGAGACATCAGCCCTCTCTACGTGCCGAGGCCACCAAAGCCATCATCAAGGTTGGCGTTTAATCAAGATTAATCCCGATTTGTCATTAGTGTACCACTGCTTACCTGATGGATTATTACCATCATAAAATTGAACAAAAATGTTATCTTTTAGATTTGATAAACAGCAACTATTTGCTGATGTTTCATTTGTTTTATACCTGGAAAGTTCTTGCCAAGGTTATTGTGTGTGTTGATGGAGCTGTGCTTGTTGTTTGTATCTGTAGTTGTTGAAGGAGGTATGCACAATGGGGAAGGATGTCAAGTACATATGCCAGAAACCCCAGCCCAAATCAGCTGACCAGCCCGCATCCTCCTCGCTGGCTTCTGTCGTACGAGGGCGCTCTGGGACGGGGATGAATGCAAATGACGAGAACGCTTCGTCTGATGATGATGATGAAGAGGATGAAATACCCAACATGGATGCTGCCAAGCCTGCTACAGAGGAAACTGTCCCATCAGGATCAGATGTGTGAGTCTATTAGTCACAGATTTGTTTTGTTTTTATTCCTTAATTACATCCTAATACACACATATACATTCAAGCACATATGATTTGAGTAAATGAAAGCAGAAAATACTCATTTTGCTTTAGAATGAATGCTGAATTAATCAAATACATGACTTTTTATAGTCTTAATATTTGACAGTCATAGTTGTCCCCCAAAATACAGTGTTTTGAAGTATCTTCAATTAAAGTTGTCTCTACTGGGTTTATAAATATAACCTGACACCAAAGTTTGTGTGTTGTGTTGGCAGTGTGAATGAGAGCAGTTCCACGGAGAGGCCGGAGAGAACAGCCATTCCCCTCATGGACTATGTTCTCAATGTGGTCAGTACCAGCCCTATGTAATTCATTCCATACAAGCCAGCATTGTTTGGTGTTCTGCTTGCTGCTCTCATAGCTAGCATGGGATAAAGTCAATGCCAGAATATCTTCACGGTTCCTTGTTTTGTGTGTCTTGTTTATCAAGGCACCACAGACCCATGATACACTCTACTCTAGTCAGTATATAGTGATGTGCTTTTTGAGTACACCACCCAATTATCATCTTAGAGATCAGATATTAATTGGGATCTTGCCATTATGAGTGGCCAGTGGTCCCTACAAGCTAAATTGGTGATGGCATTAGGTGAGGTTGTTATGCCACTGTCAATTTATGAACACAGGTCTTTGTTTAAAAGGACTTAGAGCCCTTAGCTCAAAACTAGACAAACATACTATGAAGAGAGGTGGTTCTGTAAAGATGAGCTGACCAGCATTGTTTGGTGTTCTGCTAGCTCTGTTCATAGCTAGCATGGGATAAAGTCAATGCCAGACTGACTTCAAGAATTCCCAGGCAGCGTGCCCAATTCACTGTGGCACCATGGGGTCATGATACAGGCTTTACAACAAATGTTATACCCTATCTGTGGTTATTTTGTGTGATCAAGAGGTCTGGGTTTTTACGAGTTGTTGTGCTTATATCGCCAATACTTATCCTTTCTTCCTGCAAGCCAGCATTGTTTGGTGTTCTGCTTGCTGCTCTCATAGCTAGCATGGGATAAAGTCAATGCCAGAATATCTTCACGGTTCCTTGTTTTGTGTGTCTTGTTTATCAAGGCACCACAGACCACTGATACACTCGACTCTAGTCAGTACATAGTGATGTGCTTTTAGAGGGCACTGGAACCCCCTTATTTATGCTCAAGGCTTGCTGTCCATGAAATGTTTCTTAGCATGTTGATTTATTTATTGAAATTCTTGTCACATAAAAAGTTATAGCGATTGATAGATGCAAAATACACAAGGACTGAGGGTTCACATCAATGACATGTTTGACAATATGTTCGTTACACAGCTAAACCTATACAATTGTTATATAAGATGTAATCTAAACATGATAACAACAAAGTTGGCTTATAGTTTAGCCATGGAAAATTGATGCAACAATTGGTATCAAGGTGGGGTAATATGCAAAAACGGAGATGAAGGGGGTGGCGGTGGGCTTTTACCCCAAACGGAGGCAGCGTGAAAAAGGGGAGTGCAGGTCGAAGCGTGTATACTGAGAGCGCATCTCTCATTTGATAAAGCGTGTGCCTCTAGTGTGAGACTTGGGTACTGATCCTTGAGGCAGGAAGAAAAATGACCCGGGAATAATAATGACCTATCCAGGGCAGAAGCCTGCGCATTAATGAGATTGTGTTAGCCACAATTTTGCATTATTTACCCAGACTTAAAAATACTTTCAATGAAGAGAGGTTGTTCTGTAAAGATGAGCTGACCAGCATTGTTTGGTGTTCTGCTAGCTCTGTTCATAGCTAGCATGGGATAAAGTCAATGCCAGACTGACTTCAAGAATTCCCAGGCAGCGTGCCCAATTCACTGTGGCACCATGGGGTCATGATACAGGCAATATGTACTGTGATTTTTATGTGGTTTACATTTTTCTCACCAATGTCCAGCCCTGTCAAGACATTAGTTTTGTTACATACCAAGCCAGCAATGTTTGGTGGTCTGATAGTTGGTAATCACAGCTAACCTGGGATAATGTAAAAGAAATCCGTGTGGCATCTTGTGACAGGGCCCTTTACATTCGTCAACTCCAATTAAGCATGTCAGTCTTCTTAAAGTTTGAGAATAGGATGAGGACATTTTTTCTCCAAGGCCTCTGATCATTTGCTTTACGGGATAAAACTGCATTCATTGCTAGCTATCGCGAGGGAAACTTCAAAGTGAACCAGCTACTAGATTGTTTGATTAGTCTTTCACCCCTATACCATGATACCTTTGACCCTTGTTACAAGCTGTCAGCATCATTGCTTGACAAATATCAGAATAAATGGCTTGAAAAATTGATTTTCACCGTACTTGAGTGGAAACTTCCCTCATCACATTTCGTTAAGTCCACTGTAACCAATCAATATGTGACCATGTTTTCAGATGAAGTTTGTGGAGGCCATTTTGAGCAATAACACAACAGATGACCACTGTCGTGAGTTTGTGAGTCAGGGCGGTCTGGAACCACTGATGGGGATCCTGGGATTGCCCAACCTGCCTGTAGACTTCCCAGCTTCCCCATCATGCCAAGCCGTGGCTGCTGTTGCCAAATCTGTCCTGGTAAACACTCCTTGAAATATTCATGCAATTGGTTTATTTTTATTGTTGAATAATATTTTCTCTGTTATGAAATAAGGTTTTCATTCATGATTGTTAGTGGAGATATTTTCCATCCGTAATACTCTCTCCTCACACTTACAGGGTCAAAAGCTAGAGTTATTGTGAGGTTATGCACTGTATGCTATAGCACCTGCAATAAGAAGAAACATTTACTGTTGTCTCTCCTACTTGACCCTCAATACAACATATGCTGCTGATGTTTAACCCCATACTGGGCCTTGTTTCCAGACGCTATCCCATGAAGCACGTGTACTTGAAGAAGGTCTAGTCCAGCTGAATGCTGTCCTGGGTTCACTAGAGCCTCTACATCGCTTCCTTGAACCCCCTGGTGGCTCTGTTCTGCTCCGTGAGCTGGCAGGTGCTTTGAGGAGTGCGGGTCCATCAGACGACCCCCTGCTCATTGCCCACATGACACCTCTCCTACACTCATTGGCTGCAGCACACGCGTACATCTCCACGTTCACGCACATGTGTAAAGGAGGACAGGTGAGTTGACATCGCTTGGGTTGACCTGGATCTATAATTTATTTGTTTCACATGTGGTGAATTAATTGTTCTTACAGTAGCTTAGCTTCTACACTAAGACTCCAGCGTTAGTGAGTGTATACTTGACTTGAGCCTGATGTGTGTGTGACACAGAGTGAGGTGCGCAGCCTGTGTGTAAACCAATGGGGCAGTGAACTGGGCCTCAAGGTGCTCAAAGGTCTTTCTCGCCTCTACACATCCCTAGTCTGGGAGAGTACCGTGCTCTTAGCCTTCTGTAGTGAGGACATTCTGCCAACAGGCAGTCCGTTTGGCAGAGAAGACTTGGATAAATTAATACCAATTGAGGAGAAGTTGAAGCTTGAGGATGGTGGGTCGGAGGAGGGAACTGGGGAGCTAACGCGAGCTGTCGGTGAGCTGGGCAGCAACGGAGTAAGTCATGCTATGCAGTCACTCACAACCACTGACAATGTTTCTAGTCCGATGGATACAACAGAAGCTGAAACAAGCAAAGCGCCTGTTTCTAACGATACTGATGAACCAGCCAAAATGTCTCCATCTAAATCAGACAAGGATGCTGATAAAAAAGCTGGCAAAATGCCGGCCTTACTCCAAGCACAGATCAAACAAATAAAACCATTATTGTCAGCTTCATCGAGGCTTGGTCGGGCGCTGGCAGAACTGTTTGGTTTGTTGGTGAAGTTGAGTGTGGGCTCGCCAGTGAGACAGAGGCGCATGCAGATCACTCATAACCCCACCCCTCCTTCACCGCAAGCACGCTCTGTAGCCAAGGCACTCACTAATCTTCTAACTGATGGACTGTCATGGCAACCGCCTCCTTCATCTCCTGTACCCAAACTCAGGTCAGTCGTCTCTATTAATGTTAAAATGGTGGTTTTGAAATTTCTGCAAGTAGAACTGCCTTCTCTAGTTCAATCTTTATGGAATATTCTGATCCTTTCATACACTGATTAACATCAGGACCCTAAACTTTCATAATGTTTCATTGAAGGAGGTAACATTATTCAATTTATCTAAAATTTGTTAAAAGATTGTCAGTTGTAAATAACGTCCTTGTGGTTGCCATCATTAGTGCTGATCATGTATTGTTACTATTTGTTTGCCCCTATAACCGAGATGATAATCTGTGTTACTTTATTCCATGAACATCAACTGAAATGTGTTGTTTGCAGGTTGACATTTTTTATATGTTCCGTGAGCTTCACTTCACCCATGTTGTTTGACGAGAAGAAGAACCCATACCATCTCATGCTCCATCACTTCGTCACCTCCGGCGGGCAGAATGCTCTCTTCAAGTCAGTTCTCCCGTAGAATTAGCCACGATGGGTCTCACTAATATGGTCAAGTCTACTCAGTAGGTTGAGTTATGGCTGATTGACTTCACTAGTGTCATTGATTGGATTGTGTATCTGTGTGAGCAGTGCGTTCCAGTGGGCCTTAACTTGCAGTGGCAAAGTTCATATAAGTGAAGGACTGGAGTACGCTGAGCTGCCAGGTAATTTGGTGATACATGGCATCTACATCTTAGTTATTGTAAACTATGATCACACAGCATTCATAGTGTATGCTTACATCGTGCTGTCGGTATCCTTGTAAGACTCACCAGTTGTTACCAATATGTGTGTGTATTTTGGATAGGCATTATTTTACCTGTGTGAATCTGTATGATAATGTGATATGTCCCTTATGTTACCTGTGTGTTTCTGTGTGTAATCAGATGGGACAGGTGAGTTCCTTGACGCCTGGCTCATGTTGGTTGAGAAAATGGTGAACCCCAAGCTAGTGTTGGACTCGCCTCATACCATGCCAAAGAACCCTCCCGCTGGCACACCAGCCGCAGCACAGTTCAACCCTCTACAGTACCTTATCCTCACTCACAAGGTCATATCTATTGCTCATGCCTTATAACACATAGGTCTTGCGCGTGTCATACATATACATATATATACATATATATATATATATATATATATATATATATATATATATATATATATATATATATATATATATATATATATATATATAAATTAACACAATTATTGGAGCATGAGATGCTATATGAGGTCTGCGTTGTGGTAACAGGGTTGTTGTGTTGCAGTTGGCCTTTAATGCTGTCATGCAGCTGTGGAATCGTAAACCCTTGAAGGTGTATGGAGGTCGTATGTCTGAGTCGATGTTGGCCATCCTGTGTCACATAATCCGCGGGGAGCCTATCATCAAGGTCAGTCAGTGCATGGTGGCAGCTGCTTATTTCTTGCCCTTTGACTTCTTCAGAACTCTCATCTACTTATTTGCCTGTGCCTTCACCAGCCATGAATCATCTACTTACTCCCATGCCATGTCCCTTGTAGGAGCGTTTGAAGAAAGAGAATGATGAGCAGGGCCGGTCCTCCACCCGGTGTCCTCTGCCTCCACAGCCTCCACACCGGGCCTACCTCCCACCAGCATCGCTAGTCTCAGACAGGAGCTGGCCATGGTAAACGCCAGTGTCCTGTCACGCCCTCCTCCACCACGTGAGGAACCACAGGTCAACCAGGAGCACCTGCAACAGGTGAGAACACTTGCAGAAAGTACTGGGCTAACCCAGCCAGTAACCCAGCCGTTTGGGTTAAACCTTAATGAATGCTGGTTGGATCAGTGAATAGTATATACTGTGGTAGCTAACAGATACATGAAATTAGACTGTTGGGATATGACTCCCATCTACACATGACATTGAGTGGGTCTGACTGTGTGTGTCAGCTGATGGATATGGGGTTCAGTCGTGAGCATGGAATGGATGCCTTGTCTCACACCAGTAACCTGGAGCAGGCCACCGAGTACATCCTAACCCACCCCCCTCCACTACCCGGGGCCGCTGCCTCTTCTAGCTCCTCCTCTAACGCCGCCAGCTCAGGCGCTCCAGCTCTCAACATGGTGAGAGCCCTAAGCGTAAGTCTTTATACCCCTCAGCCTTACTCATATCACCTGCTTGGCCTCGTTATTTACACCGCTGTAAAAGTGACATGGGTGAGTAAGAGAGTGAATGCATGGAGCTAATATTTGTATATTCAAGTTGAAAATACAGAGGTGATATGATAAGTGTGTGGAAAAGGGTTGGAATGCCAGTGAGTTAGTGAGGAAATGTGTGTGAATAAGTATTTGCCTATGGGATGTGGGTGTAGCTGATGATGTGTGTGTGGCATGTGACAGCATGTGTTGGGGCTGGACAGCGAGGAGGACCAGATGAGAAGAGCTATAGCCATGTCTCTGGGTCATGACATGGCTGCTGCTGCAGCACAGGCAAGTACATACACTACCTCTTATCCCACGTCATGTACACATGCATTACTTCACTGCTGAGTTGTACAGCTATCTTGGTTGAGACTTACTTTGATTTAGATGTGTTTATGTGTGGTGTAGGAGGCTGCAGAGGGGAAGGATGGAGAGAAGTCTGAGGAGGATGATGAAGATGAAGAGGAGAAGGTCCCTGAGATCATCCAGCCTCCGCAGCCACTCACTTCCGAAGAGGTTGATCTCTTTACACAAGACATCCTCAGAGGTCTGTTGTTATAGCCTCCTGTTGTTTTCTTCAGTACTCTTAAAACTCAGTAGTCACTCTACTGATAATGTATTGAGATTGCAAGAATTCAGAGTTGTAGTGCTCAAGTCTGGTTCCCATACATCTGATATGTCTTTTTAAATGATATGTCTTAAGTTAAACCCTCACTGTACTGTCATCCAATCTTCCTATGCTCTTTGCTTCAGGATGTCTGCGGTTGTTGGACAGCTTGCCTGAGTCTGTGTACCGAGTTTGTGACTTGATCGGCGTTGTTGCCAACCGTAATGGTGCTGAATGGAGGAAAACTATACTGACCAACATAGTTGTAGAGGTAGGTCATTCTGGCCACCAGTGCAGATCTCTTCCAAATGGGGGCGTCATTGTCAATTATCAGCTCCTAACAAATTTTGTGATATGTAAGTCCTCATTTGTTTTGTAAGATGTATGTGTGTTAGTTGATTACAGTTGTTATAACTGTGTGAAGATTGGATGTTGACTGTTGTGTGGGTCAGGTTGCTGAGTTAGCCTCGCTGCTCCAGCAAGCAAGCTTACCCATGCAGAGCGGGGACAGCAGGAGTCTGGATGAGTGGGCTAATGAGCTTGTCAAGATGAAACCAGCGCCGGAAATGGCTTCTAGACTTCATCTTCTCACCCTACTCTTCCAGGTGAGCTGTGCAATGCTACCTGGATTCTCACCTCCCCCATCACATTTGACAGGCTGCATGATACTAATTGCCAATGATACCTCTCACATTAAGAAGCAGGTGGTTTTGGTAATGTATAACCATGGTTTTATGCTGTGCTCACCAGGAGATGGGTCTGGCCACAGCAGAGGTGATTGAAGAGAAGGGTACACTAGGTGTACTGGTGCGTCTACTGGAGTCGGCCCAGCGGTGCCTCAGTGCCTCCCAGCACCTAGCGACACCAAAGTGAGAACCTCATGTCAAACAACCTACTCCAGTTAGCCGCTGCTTTTCACAATGGCCTGGGCAAATAACGATTGATTGTATGAGCTTGACTACTCCTGATGTGGCTGAGGTGTAATTACTGCTATACAGCATCAGACACATGTTCATGTAGTTTGCGTGTATTTGTGTGTGGTGGAACAGGTGGATGTCTCCTCTCATGCTTCTCCTTGATCTCTATGAGAAAATGGCTGTCGTCTCAAAACGCAAATCTCGACTGGATAAATTAGTGGTCAGTGTCATCATATGCTTGCTATGTTTGGATTGAATATGAAAGTTTTATTCTTAGAGGTTTGGGAATGAAATAAGTAGTTATATAATGTTGCCTTTGTGTTGGGTTCTAAAACATGGATGACATTTGATATGATAATGTTGGTCAATGGAGCTATAATGTGGTTGTATGGGGTATCACGGTCATGTGTGAATGATAACCGTGGTTATACAACTTGATGTGGTTATTTATACAGGGTAAGAACAGGACATGGAAGTGGTTTGATGACCGGAGTGGCAAATGGAGTAACTACGGGGCCAGTAACAACAAGACTATTGACGATGCCTACGCAGCTGGCGAGACCTCCATCAGGTAAATCATCTAGCTATGTCATCATAACGTTCTCTGGCTCCACACATACAAGGCAACAGAAGTAGCTCAAGAGTTGGCCTGTTTGACAGACCCGCGAATGATCTTAGGATTTGGTCAGGGGCTTAGTTGACCACTTCTATGTGGCCTAATGTTATGTGATATCTGAAGCTTGAATCCTTGCCTCTGGGTAGCAGTGTGGTCCTCGCTTGATAACGATGTTACAGCTGTAACGTGGGAACACGTCATTAGGTGGTGTGGTGTGTCAGATAGTTACTCTGTAGCCCCATGATGATCTTGCCATAGACAAGCATATATCTGAACAACAATCTTGTGGATTCTGAGATCTGATGGGCAAACATAGCTGTATATAAGTAGGAACAGACATTGACTGGTGGTGATATATCTTAACCGGCCCAATATAATGTTGAGATGTTTCTTGGGGTAGGTTCCCCCTAGAGATGTGGTGGTGTGTTTGGGGCTGTATCATGTGTTTACCTTGTTCATCGTCTCATTCAGATGTAGATTATAGAAGAGTTGGACACAGTCAGTACGCTGATCTGTTTGCCCCATGATGATCATACCATAGACAAGCATATATCTGAACAACTATCTTGTGGATGATTGCATCTGATGGGCAAACATAGCTGTACATAAGTAGGAACAGCCTTTGGCGGGTTGTGATATATCTGAACCTATAGGTCTCCCACTGACCAATGTTAATCCCAATCAAGACCATTTCCAGTTGTATCTCCATCCTTCTGCATTCTTTCGCACAGAAGATGGTGATTTAGGTTCAGTGCTGCTGCTGCTGTTGTAATTAGACATTGTTTGATTGTATGGTGAATGGAATATGAAGTAGGCAGTGTTATGGGTTATCTGGTCATTCTAACCCTTGACGTCTAACCCAGTCTGATGAAACCATTTATGAACAAACCTGACCCTGTGATGATCATACCAAAGACAAGCATATATCTGAACTATCTTGTGGATTCTGAGATCTGATGGGCTGACCGTTTGACATTTACCTCCAGCTTTTACTTGCAGCATTGTCTCCTTCTGTTCAGGTGATATTGTTAGATATAGGTAGGAAGGTGTTTGCACAAGGAGAATGTCAGTATTTGTTGTATGGCAATCAGGTTGTTTATCACCAGATGGTGTTGACGTTATTGATATTACTATTATATTGATATGTAATTGTTGATGTATTGATACTGAGTGTGGGAGACACAAGCCTAATGAGGATGAAACCATAGACAAGCATATATCTGAAACTACCTGTGGATAGCAGTTGTCTGATGGGCTTTTCCCCTCTACCTCACTAACCTTAGAACTAGTTAGTGCCCACAAGCTGGTAAGAGGTTTCATGCAGTATTATGAGTGTTGTCTGACTATATGAAGAAATGGATGTACATATCAACACAGCCTTGATGATATTGTAAGAGTCCTGCCGACTTTATTTTGAGGCATTGGGTGCTAATGTTAGTTTCGTCATACCAACTGATTCACATATAACACGTGCCTCTGCACTTTATGACATGTTGGTATGCTGTTTGACTCTTGTCTTATCCTAACCTTGTCACAGGTCCCATTATCATCCTGCAATAGGAAAGGATATATCATATACACCATCTGGATTCTCAGTTCTGATGGGCTGGTTCAAAACAGAGTGCACTTTAGTTATCGTGCTAGTTTCCCCATATATAATGTTGTGTGTTTACCTAGTTCATTGGTGGGTCTCAGCTGTAACGTGGGAACACGTCATTAGGTGGTGTGGTGTGTCAGATAGTTACGCTCTAGCCCCATGATGATCTTGCCATAGACAAGCATATATCTGAACAACTATCTTGTGGATTATTGCATCTGATGGGCAAACATAGCTGTATATAAGTAGGAACAGACATTGACTGGTGGTGATATATCTTAACCGGCCCAATATAATGTTGAGATGTTTCTTGGGGTAGGTTCCCCCTAGAGATGTGGTGGTGTGTTTGGGGCTGTATCATGTGTTTACCTTGTTCATCGTCTCATTCAGATGTAGATTATAGAAGAGTTGGACACAGTCAGTACGCTGATCTGTTTGCCCCATGATGATCATACCATAGACAAGCATATATCTGAACAACTATCTTGTGGATGATTGCATCTGATGGGCAAACATAGCTGTATATAAGTAGGAACAGCCTTTGGCGGGTTGTGATATATCTGAACCTATAGGTCTCCCACTGACCAATGTTAATCCCAATCAAGACCATTTCCAGTTGTATCTCCATCCTTCTGCATTCTTTCGCACAGAAGATGGTGATTTAGGTTCAGTGCTGCTGCTGCTGTTGTAATTAGACATTGTTTGATTGTATGGTGAATGGAATATGAAGTAGGCAGTGTTATGGGTTATCTGGTCATTCTAACCCTTGACGTCTAACCCAGTCTGATGAAACCATTTATGAACAAACCTGACCCTGTGATGATCATACCAAAGACAAGCATATATCTGAACTATCTTGTGGATTCTGAGATCTGATGGGCTGACCGTTTGACATTTACCTCCAGCTTTTACTTGCAGCATTGTCTCCTTCTGTTCAGGTGATATTGTTAGATATAGGTAGGAAGGTGTTTGCACAAGGAGAATGTCAGTATTTGTTGTATGGCAATCAGGTTGTTTATCACCAGATGGTGTTGACGTTATTGATATTACTATTATATTGATATGTAATTGTTGATGTATTGATACTGAGTGTGGGAGACACAAGCCTAATGAGGATGAAACCATAGACAAGCATATATCTGAAACTACCTGTGGATAGCAGTTGTCTGATGGGCTTTTCCCCTCTACCTCACTAACCTTAGAACTAGTTAATGACTACAAGCTGGTAAGAGGTTTCATGCAGTATTATGAGTGTTGTCTGACTATATGAAGAAATGGATGTACATATCAACACAGCCTTGATGATATTGTAAGAGTCCTGCCGACTTTATTTAGAGGCATTGGGTGCTAATGTTAGTTTCGTCATACCAACTGATTCACATATAACACGTGCCTCTGCACTTTATGACATGTTGGTATGCTGTTTGACTCTTGTCTTATCCTAACCTTGTCACAGGTCCCATTATCATCCTGCAATAGGAAAGGATATATCTTATACACCATCTGGATTCTCAGTTCTGATGGGCTGGTTCAAAACAGAGTGCACTTTAGTTATCGTGCTAGTTTCCCCATATATAATGTTGTGTGTTTACCTAGTTCATTGGTGGGTCTCAGCTGTAACGTGGGAACACGTCATTAGGTGGTGTGGTGTGTCAGATAGTTACGCTCTAGCCCCATGATGATCATACCATAGACAAGCATATATCTGAACAACTATCTTGTGGATTAATGCATTTGATGGGCAAACATAGCTGTATATAAGTAGGAACAGACATTGACTGGTGGTGATATATCTAAACCGGACCAATATTATGTTGATGTTTCTAGAGGTAGGTTCCCCCTAGAGATGTGGTGGTGTGTTTGGGGCTGTATCATGTGTTTACCTTGTTCATTGGTCGTCTCATTCAGATGTGTAGATTATAGAAGAGTTGGACACAGTCAGTACGCTGATCTGTTTGCCCCATGATGATCATACCATAGACAAGCATATATCTGAACAACTATCTTGTGGATGATTGCATCTGATGGGCAAACATAGCTGTATATAAGTAGGAACAGCCTTTGGCGGGTTGTGATATATCTGAACCTATAGGTCTCCCACTGACCAATGTTAATCCCAATCAAGACCATTTCCAGTTGTATCTCCATCCTTCTGCATTCTTTCGCACAGAAGATGGTGATTTAGGTTCAGTGCTGCTGCTGCTGTTGTAATTAGACATTGTTTGATTGTATGGTGAATGGAATATGAAGTAGGCAGTGTTGTTATGGGTTATCTGGTCATTCTAACCCTTGACGTCTAACCCAGTCTGATGAAACCATTTATGAACAAACCTGACCCTGTGATGATCATACCAAAGACAAGCATATATCTGAACTATCTTGTGGATTCTGAGATCTGATGGGCTGACCGTTTGACATTTACCTCCAGCTTTTACTTGCAGCATTGTCTCCTTCTGTTCAGGTGATATTGTTAGATATAGGTAGGAAGGTGTTTGCACGAGGAGAACGTCAGTATTTGTTGTATGGCAATCAGGTTGTTTATCACCAGATGGTGTTGACGTTATTGATATTACTATTATATTGATATGTAATTGTTGATGTATTGATACTGAGTGTGGGAGACACAAGCCTAATGAGGATGAAACCATAGACAAGCATATATCTGAAACTACCTGTGGATAGCAGTTGTCTGATGGGCTTTTCCCCTCTACCTCACTAACCTTAGAACTAGTTAATGACTACAAGCTGGTAAGAGGTTTCATGCAGTATTATGAGTGTTGTCTGACTATATGAAGAAATGGATGTACATATCAACACAGCCTTGATGATATTGTAAGAGTCCTGCCGACTTTATTTAGAGGCATTGGGTGCTAATGTTAGTTTCGTCATACCAACTGATTCACATATAACACGTGCCTCTGCACTTTATGACATGTTGGTATGCTGTTTGACTCTTGTCTTATCCTAACCTTGTCACAGGTCCCATTATCATCCTGCAATAGGAAAGGATATATCTTATACACCATCTGGATTCTCAGTTCTGATGGGCTGGTTCAAAACAGAGTGCACTTTAGTTATCGTGCTAGTTTCCCCATATATAATGTTGTGTGTTTACCTAGTTCATTGGTGGGTCTCAGCTGTAACGTGGGAACACGTCATTAGGTGGTGTGGTGTGTCAGATAGTTACGCTCTAGCCCCATGATGATCATACCATAGACAAGCATATATCTGAACAACTATCTTGTGGATTAATGCATTTGATGGGCAAACATAGCTGTATATAAGTAGGAACAGACATTGACTGGTGGTGATATATCTAAACCGGACCAATATTATGTTGATGTTTCTAGAGGTAGGTTCCCCCTAGAGATGTGGTGGTGTGTTTGGGGCTGTATCATGTGTTTACCTTGTTCATTGGTGGTCTCATTCAGGTGTAGTTTATAGAAGAGTTGGACAC
This sequence comes from Urechis unicinctus, assembly GCA_034190875.2. Classification (NCBI taxonomy): domain Eukaryota; kingdom Metazoa; phylum Annelida; class Polychaeta; order Xenopneusta; family Urechidae; genus Urechis; species Urechis unicinctus. The sequence continues at coordinate 64,137,422 of CM067343.1, read as the reverse complement.
AGTCAGTACGCTGATCTGTTTGCCCCATGATGATCATACCATTCATGTTGTATAGTTTGTCACTGCATTAAAGGAAGGAGCTCTCTACAGTGTTTCATTGGAATTGATGCCTCTTTGCCTCTTTTGTTATACTTTTCTAAATACACTGACATCCAGAGATAATATTTGTTGTCCTATTGACTAAGTGAAGAATACCAGGTCAAGTTTGTGGAACCAAAACCTACATTTGATCATTTCTACTGTTCGGCCCAATGATGATCATACCATAGACAAGCATATATCTGAAACACCTTGTGGATTCTGAGATCTGATGGGCTTTGTCTTGGCTTAGTTATTCTTTACTTGTTCATAACTAAACTCCTGCATAACCTTCCATCGAGGCAGCTCTGGTTGAGATGTTTCTGGAGGTAGGATCCCCCCCAGAGACGTGGTGTTGTGCTTGGGGCTGTATCACGTGTAGCAGTGTGGTCCTCGCTTGATAACGATGTTACAGCTGTAACGTGGGAACACGTCATTAGGTGGTGTGGTGTGTCAGATAGTTACGCTCTAGCCCCATGATGATCATACCATAGACAAGCATATATCTGAACAACTATCTTGTGGATTCTGAGATCTGATGGGCTTCGTCTTGGCTTAGTTGTTCTTTACTTGTTCATAACTAAACTCCTGCGTTACCTTCCATCCAGGCATCACACTTGATATTTTACATAGAAATATCTTGTCCTGTGATGTTCCCTTATTAGGTCTTGGATGTTTGTAGATAAATTTCAATGTGGTTTGCATTATTCACAGATCATTTGAATAACAACCTCCATTTGGTTCGCCTCATGACGATCATACAACGGACAGGCATATATCTGATCTATCTTGTGAATGATCGTTTCTCTGATGGGTTCATAGTCCCAAGAATAATTGTGTAACTTGACGTTTTTTTGTCATTGATCAGGTATTTGTCAACGTCCACTGTAGTGTAGGGTGGTGGATATTTGATTTCATGGCTGGAATAGCTGTTGATTGCTCATTGACTAGCCCCATGATGATCATACCATAGACAAGCATATATCTGAACTATCTTGTGGATGATTGAATCTGATGGGCTAGGCATTTTGGTACTGATGCCTGCATTAGGAAGTTAGACTTGTTTGTGGAAAAATATGACCCATTTTTATTAAGCATTGCCATGTCTTTGAGAGTTGCTAGTCTTCATTTGTTTATATCTGGGCTTTGTAGGTTTACGGCTGGGCGGAGGAGGTACACTGTGCAATTCACAACCATGATGCAGGTTAGTCTCAGATAACCATAAGCTGTGGTTATATAGTGATGATGACACAAAATGAAATATCTTGTGGATAATTGATGTCTGAAGGGCTTTCCAGTATCACTTCCGTTGCTGGTTGCTTCACCTTGAGAATGGTATTGAGTTAATTACCTGGGGATGTAAGACATGTGCGGTATTGGTTACAGATTAACGAGGAGACCGGGAACAGACGCCCGATCATGCTCTCCCTGCCTCCACCTGAGGAGAAGAAGGAGGAACTCAGAGGAGACCAGCCGACCGCCGTCCCTGACCCCAACAAACCAGCACCCGCTGAACCTCATGGGGCCGCCAAAGGTACACTAACCTTATGGTGTGACAAGTGTGTGATGAATTATTTTATTAAGCAATTACTGGCCTCTATGGTCGGCAGTATGAGAAGGATGGAGTAGTGATTCAGTGCTATTCTGTCTGGTTAACTATTGCCAGAGTAACCTACTGTCTGAGTCTGTGTTGCAGGGGGGCATCTCATGCATTTGATGCCCCTCTGGATGAACTTAAGACAGACACAGCTTGTTCATCCTAGTACAACATTACCCATATTAACAGTAAAGATATTTACATTTATTATAACTTGCATCCCTAAATCTATGGAATAGCTTCTAATAGACCAGCAGTATGAGAAGGATGGAGTAGTGATTCAGTGCTATTCTGTCTGGTTAACTATTGCCAGAGTAACCTACTGTCTGAGTGTGTTGCAGGGGGGCATTCCATGCCCTTCTGGATGAACTTGGACAGATACAGCTTGTTCATCCTAGTACAACATTACCCATATTTACATGTATTATAAATCACATCCCTGATGTATAATTTAGTTTTAGCACAAATAAGTGTGACTTCAACTCAAGTAAATGAAGTAACATTGGTTAAGTCTGGTTGCATGGAATGTGCTTACCTGGATTATTTGAATACAATTATGATGTCTATGCAACCAGATTAGACCTTGACTACTAGGGCTTTACTTGTTTATAATCTGGGCAACCATGGGCTGTTAAATCTATGGAATAGCTACATACAGACCAGCAGTATGAGAAGGATGGAGTAGTGATTCAGTGCTATTCTGTCTGGTTAACTATTGCCAGAGTAACCTACTATCTGAGTCTACATTGCAGGGGGGCGTGTCATTCCTTGTATCAACTCAGACTGTTACAACTGCCTTGTGGGCAATCTTTGGTATTGGTTGATGGTGAAAGACTAGCTTGTTGGGCGGTTGTTTTTAAAACGATGAATGTAAGCCTAGGATATGTTGTTCCTATGTCAGATAATGCCATGGAGACGGAGCCAGCCTCTGACTATGAGATGCTACATGTGGTGGAGCACTTAGGAGGGGAGCAGGTGGCAGGAGCGCTGCGTGCCTGTGTGGGGTTGATCAAGATACGAGTGGACTCGGACACACTCCACGCCTGTCTCCGCTTACTGCTGCGTCTCACGCGGCACCAGCACAATGCCGTCATGTTTGCAGAGCTGAACGGACCGCATCTGTTGCTGGGGCTGCGGCATGATATGGCATTCCAAGGATTCACCTCGCTGGCTACACTCATACTGCGCCATGTGATGGAGGATGAAGCTACCCTGGCTCACACCATGGAAAAGGTTGGTCATTCACAGACACACTCTTATACAGCTAGCGTTTTTCAGTGGTTTATATCGACCTCAAACAAAAGCAATGAATATAAACCCAGAATCTTCAATGCTGATGCAACTGTTCCGAACTACAATCAGTATAATTTAAACTGAATTTGTTAAAAGCCAGTTGAATCCCACTATTGCCTTATATTGAATCGAGTGTGATTCTGATGTGATCTCAGGTGATTCGATCCTCTACACTTGGCACAGGATCAAGTTTGAGTGGAGTGGGGCAGGATAGTGTGGGATCCAAGGAGTTCCACTACGTGTTAAGAGTGCTCGCCCCTGCTGCTGCCAGGAACCCTCAACTCTTTACTGACATGGTCAAGCGCATTCTTCGAGTTTCTCTGCCCCCTCCAGCCAAACGAGGTACACATTACCTCCTAGGTTGCTTTTTTTCATGTCATTCCTGTGTTTGATTATTGTTGAATGTTTTAGTAGTTTTATCAATTATTCAACAATAACATGGTGTATATTACTTTGCAGATGATTTGGAAGCCAACCTGGCGAGTCCCAACACGCCACAAGTTGTGAAGTGTGTGAGTAGCAAGCAGTCCACGTTACCAGCCATATCCCCTCATGCTCGGGATGTCCTAACAGAGCTGCTCAACGCCCTCATACAGCACTACACTCCAGTACAGGAATCAGGTACATGATGGCATATGTCAGTGTGCAATTCCTGTGTGCATATGTTTCTGACATAAAGGCAAGCTTTGCATAGTGTTTGAAATTCACAAGAGTAAATTGTTGATGACAAGACATTACGATGTTTGTTCTGTCTAATAAACTGTCTATATACAAACAGTTGGTAGCATGTTGTCTTGCTTTGTGGGTGTTGATAGAGCCTTGTTGTGTGTTGGTGTACCAGCTGTGAGTGGGGGTCAGGCCAAACCGGCCCAGACATTAGCTGAAGCTATAGAGGATGTGGTGAATGAAGTAGCGCGGGAAATCATTGAGCGCGAGCAACAAGGGGCCCTGACATCAACTGATGCTACTGCTGCTGCTGCTGCTGCTGCACAGGTGGGAGGGGGCACTCTACCATCTGTCTAATATATTTGTAACCAGCTATCTCTGCCGCAATATGCTATCTTACTCTAGTGAATGTTGCATTTCTGAAGACAAAATAGCTTCTGTCCAGCTTTAAACATGATTGTCCTTTCTACTGGTTTTGTTCATCATCCCCATGGTTTGTTCATCATTGTTTATTGAGTAGAGTGTGATGTCTTTGTGTTGTCCAGGGCGGGGATGAGGAGGAGGAGGAGGATACAGGTAAAGAGGAGACCAAGGCAGAAGTGGAGAAGGTAGAAACACGACCTGTACTCTCCAAGTCGGCCATCTTACGTCTTCTCGCTGAGATGGTGCGGTCGTATGGAGGCTGTGCTGCCATGGTAACCCAGCATGCGTACCACGCTGGGCAGACTCCTCTCATTACGCAGGTGACTTGTCTATTGCTTCTGGTGCTCACTGCTCTCATCAGAAGATTAGCATCAGTGCTGTTCTCAGCTGATGAGACAATCCATGGATGATGCTCTGGATGTGTTAATTAAGGGGAAGTGCAGTAATAACATAACGCTTATACCCCCTATGAGCCAGAGAGTCGCAGACATATTCTATTCTTTCGTTCTTCCTTCTCAGTCTAGATGAGATTCACTGATTCGACATGGATGTGAGAGCCCAGGTTGTATGTTTGCCTGTGTGTGAGCAGGATTGTGGTGCTTTGGCATTTATTCTGGATCACCTGCTGCCTCAGTGTCAGAAGGATGGTGACAAGGACTGTCCTGCTCTGTCCCGTGTCTTGCTGGCCAGCCTGGCTGCTTGCAACCACAGGTACACTTTGCCATTCATGTTCTCTTTATTGGTTCCACTGTTTCTTGATTCACATTGCTCCACACACCCTCACATACGTTTGTATCAGCAATGATTAAAATACCCCAGTAGACCCAGCAAACTATCAGGTCTGCATGTCCATTGTATTTTGATATATATCTACATGTATTGATATTATCTGTCATGCTGCGAGAATATGATGTAACTGCTTAATCCATTCTCTGAGCGCTCTCCTGGGAAGCAGCACCTGTAACTGAGCACAATTGAAATGTGCAAATATATATTTTCATTCTCTCATACTCATTTGTAGTCAATTTTACAAGTTGGCAAATAAATTATAGTCTCTTATTGTTTGATCGCAGTCCAAAGTGAGTTTCTGTTTGGACTCTGTTTCATCATGTGGAAAGTACAGCTTAATACTTGGCAAATACTTGTTGAGTGAGAATGATGTAACTGCTTAATCCATTCTCTTAGCGTTCTCTTGGGAAGCAGCACCTGTAGGTGTCATGGTGAGCTGCCCAGACAGGTGTCCTGCATTTGTGAGTCATGGTTGACCGTCTTCTCCATCAGGAGGCATGCTCCTGTCCGCCAGAGACTGCCATTATTCTGAGCACAATTTTGTTTGAGCAAATGTAGTCTCTTATTGTTCGATCACAGTCCAAAGTGAGTGGGACTCTTCATGTGGAAAGGAGGAATTCTCTACAGGAGGCACCTGTAGGTGTCATGGTGCTGCCCAGCTCCTGAAGGTGTCATGGTTGACCTCACTCCATCAGACAGGTGTCAATTTGTTTGAGACAGTGAGAGTTGACCGTGGGCTTCTGGGAGGAAGTACAGGAGGCTTGCATGCTCCTGTCCGCCAAGAAGAAAATCGAGCTGCTGATCTCACTTTAAAATGTTAAGAATTGCAGAGACTGCCATTATGGCTAACTGAGCACAATTGAAATGTGCATAAAAATATATTTTCATTCTCTCATACTCATTTGTAGTCAATTTTACAAGTTGGCAAATGAATTATAGTCTCTTATTGTTCGATCACAGTCCAAATTGAGTTTCTGTATAGCCAGTTTGGTAATCTGTTTCATCATGTGGAAAGTACTGCTTTATACTTGACAAATGCTTGTTGAGTGAGAATGATGTAACTGCTTAATCCATTCTCTTAGTGTTCTCCTGGGAAGCAGCACCTGTAGGTGTCCTGGTGAGCTGCCCAGCTCCTGCATGTGTCATGGTTGACCTCACTCCATCAGACAGGTGTCAGGTTTTCTGGCATTTGTTTGAGACAGTGAGAGTTGACCATGGGCTTCTTGGGAGGAAGTACAGGAGGCTTGTTTGCTCCTGTCAGCCAAGAAGAAAATCGAGCTGCTGATCTCACTTTAAAAGTTAAATTATCTGAGAGCCTTCTTTTCACAGCAAACTGAACACATTTGAATTGTGCACTTGAATATTTTTATTTATTTGTTGCAAACTGGTAAATGAAAATGTGCCTTTCATTGTTTCATTGCAGTCCATACCTAGTCTGTGTTGTGCCAGTCAGTGATGTGTGATACTGAACTGAAAATCTTTCATCAGTTAATTTCACTAAATATTTGACAATGCTTGTTGAGTGAGAATGATGTAACTGCTTAATCCATTCTCTGAACGTTCTCCCGGGAAGCAGCACCTGTAGGTGTCATGGTGAGCTGCCTAGCTCCTGCAGGTGTCATGGTTGACCTCACTCCATCAGACAGGTGTCAGGTTTTCTGGCATTTGTTTGAGAGGTGAGAGTTGACCGTGGGCTTCTTGGGAGGAAGTACAGGAGGCTTGTTTGCTCCTGTCCGCCAAGAAGAAAATCGAGCTGCTGATCTCACTTTAAAATGTTAAGAATTGCGGAGTCTGCTATCATGGCTAACTAAGTAATATTTCTCAAAGTTTCACTTGTGAATGTTTAAGGTATCTTGTCCATTGTTGGCCTGGGTCTGTGACTTGTGTTTCTATATGGTACATCCATCCCTCTGTCCTTTGATAACCAAGCTCTTTGTTATTGTGTGTAGCCCGGAGGCACAGACATCACTGGTGTGTGAACTCAAGTCCTCCTTGCAACGTGCGCTCATCATGCAGGAGAGTACAGAGAAGCACTCCCGCATCCAGGCCATCGTCAGTATTGTCAACACTATCATAGAAGCATGCCCCACACCGGGCCAACTCCCCACTCAGGTACCTTTGGTGTCTATGTAATATTGTCACATGAAGTCTGTTGAACTTTACTGAATACTGTCAAGCATATCTTTGCTAACATATGGAATAGGATGATGGTGCAGGCTTCTGTGTATCTCTTCTGAACTGCAATATATTGTTTTTGGTAACTGGTTTTCTGCAGGTATTCAAGGGACAGCACACAACTACCATGAACAATATAGTCAAACTGCTCCTGAAGCGTAGCTTGGTCAGTGACCTCGCTCGTGTGCCTCATAACCTTGACCTCTCTAGTCCTCATATGGCTACCACTGTTAACATGGCCCTCAAACCTCTGGAAACCCTCTCCCGCATCGTCAACCAGCCACAGACCGTGAACAATAAGAATGGTAAGCGCGTCCCAGGGGCCAACGCTAGCTCTAGTCAGGAGACAGTCACTGGCGACCCAATCATGGAGGCTGTTGCCGCTGGGGTGTTTGGAAATGCAGGTAAGAAAATGACTATTTTCCGTCTGTAGTGACCTAATCCTCCCAATTTACCTGTGATTCTCTTGGTGATATCACATGTGTTTCAGACTAGTGGTTAGGATCGTTTAGCCACCACAATATTGCTGTCTATTCTGATACATCCTCTTCATTCACTTCATGTAATATATCGGCTTCTCTACATGTAGGTAACCGCAATGGTGATGCGGAAGGTCCAGAAACAAGGAGTGGTCGTCAAGCCCGACTTGCTGCTTCACGAGAGCAGAGGGCGGAGGATACACAGGACGAGGAACCAACAGAGGATGAAGATGAGGATGAAGGTACAGAGGCTGGAGAAGATGGAGAAGATGAAGAAGATGAAGGTGATGTGAGGATAGAGGATGTGACAGAGAGTGAGACTGGGCTGGGAGAAGAACTGGAGGAAATAGAACCCTCGTCAGCAGTGGAGCCTCCTGATGAGGTGAGTACAATGCTTCTTCATATAGGATAACAGGTGCTTTTAACATGGACTGGCCATAAACCATGTACTGATGGAGTGCATGTTGTGTAACTAGACATACATGAGTGCAAGTGCAAAAACACATATTCTGATTTGGTTATAATGTTTAGCTGTTCACTGTAAACTTGCTGGCATGGGACTATGCTATGAACGTATCTGACCTGTGATGACCTCTGTTTGAGTGAGTGTCTAAGTGACACGCTGAGTCTCACCTTGGAGAACTGACTGGTCTTATGTTCTTAATGAATGGTCTGTATGACCCATGTGTAGTTGCCATATTTTATCAAGTGTTAAGCTGCTCTGAATGATCAGTGTGTTGTCACGTGTTGAGCTGCTCTGAATGACCAGTGTGTTGTCACGTGTGGAGCTGATCTGAATGACCAGTGTTATCATGAGTGAGGCTGCTCTGAATAATCAGTGTGTTGTCACCAGTGAGGCTGCTCTGAATGACCAGTGTGTTGTCAAGAGTGGAGCTGCTCTGAATGACCAGTGTGTTGTCACGATTGGAGCTGATCTGAATGACCATAACTGACCAGTGTGTTGTCACGATTGGAGCTGATCTGAATGATCAGTGTGTTGTCACGAGTGGAGCTGATCTGAATGACCAGTGTGTTGTCACGAGTGGAGCTGCTCTGAATGATCAGTGTGTTGTCACGAGTGGAGCTGCTCTGAATGATCAGTGTGTTGTCACGAGTGGAGCTGCTCTGAATGATCAGTGTGTAATCTAAGTGGAGCTTGGACATATGCCTCTGTGTGTGTAAGCAGCTGGATGTTGTCATTGATGAGTTGCTGGACAGACACGGTGACCCAGATGCCCAGGTGCTAGGAGAAATCATCATGAACTCGCCTGGCCTCAACTCGGGTAAGTATGCACGTGTAACAGTCTAGTGAACTGTCAGCAAATGAGGTGTGAGTGATGTAGTGAAGGAGATATGATGATGTGGTGTGTCTGTGACAGGGCCCCAGACACTAGGGGAAGCTGTGGGAGAAGATGGACAGGAAGTGATCAGTGTGGGGGTGGAGTTCGTCCCCGATGATGACGATACGATGGATCATCATGACTCGCAGATGATCACACAGGATATATCAGATGGAGACGAGGATGAAGATACAACAGCTGAACGAGGTAACCATGCCAACCCACACCCACCTCTCTTACAGAGCCATTTAACACCTGGTCTCTTGTATTGCTTGTTGTCGTAGCTCAGTGGTAGAAAATTGTTGGCATCTTTCTTTGTGTGGAATAAAGATATTAAAATTGATGTCACAACCCAAAATGCTGCCTTTCCATGTTGCCATTTGAAGCTAGATTAATATGAGCATGTGTGTTGACTATGGCAGGTGCTCTGTGTGCGGGTGTGTTTGAGACGGATGGAGAGGAGGAGAGAGAAGACGAGGAAGAGGAAGAAGAGGAGGAGGATGGAGGTGATGAGGACTGTTGCATAGATGAAGATGATGATGATGACGATGATGATGACGATGATGAGGTGAGGCAGTTGCTTCTTATACGAGTTACCTGTCACTCTTAACTAGTCTCACTAAATCTACTTTTCAGATACCAATGTTCCTTGTGACCCTGTGCTAGAATGCAGTCCTAGATGACAGTTGTAATGTAGATGTGGTACATTTGATTAGGTGATGTGTGGTTGTTGATGCAAGTTTTGTCAGTGTGTGAACCACATTTGATGATGTGTGGTTGTTGATGCAACAGTGTTGTCAGTGTGTGAACTGTCGTGAATGGTGTGGTTGTTGATGTGACAGTGTTGTCAGTGTTGAACCACATTGAAGAATGCTGGTGTGGTTGTTGATGTTACAGTGTTGTCAGTGTGTGAACCACATTTGATGAAGAATGCTGGTGTGGTTGTTGATGTGACAGTGTTGTCAGTGTGTGAACCACATTCGATGAAGAATGCTGGTGTGGTTGTTGATGTGACAGTGTTGTCAGTGTGTGAACTGTCATGCTGGTGTGGTGTGATGTTGCAGTGTTGTCAGTGTGTGTGAACTGCATTCGATAAAGAATGCTGGTGTGGTGTTGTGTGACAGTGTTGTGTGTGAACTGCATTTGCAGTGTTGTCAGTGTGTGAACTGCATTCCATGCTGGTGTGGTTGTTGATTCGATGAACCAATGCGATGAAGTATGGTTGTTGATGTTCGCAGTGTTGTCAGTGTGTGAACCACATTCGATGAAGAACGCTGGTGTGGTTGTTGATGTCGCAGTGTTGTCAGTGTGTGAACCAGGGCTCTGACATGGAGGGTGAAGACGATGACCTTGCTGATATGGACGAAGACACTATGTACCAGCTCGATGACGATGATGACCTACTGGTCACCCTCGAGGAGGTCCTGCCTCTAGGTAAACAGCCTCATTCAATTCAATGTGCCATAAACCCAGTGTTGCTCCAAATGCAGTAACCCCTTGGTATCTTGATATGATGAAAATCACTCTTTGATATGGCACAAACTCTTGTTTGTCCTAGATATGCTGTAAACCCACCAGTGTAATGAAGTAAACATGTTTTGGCCCTTGTCTATGCAAACATCTTAGTCTAACAGACGTCTTCCAGTTTCATTTGTTCATATTAGTTCAGTTGAAAGTACTTTGAACTTTCGATATAACGACAGATGGCGCCCAGTTTAGAGTGCCTGTGAGGTTATATGTGGTTTTGTGAACCAGTTGGTAATGTGTGTGTGTGTGTGTGTGTGTGTGTGTGTGTGTTGGGGGGTCAGGAGGTCAGATGATGTGGGAAGAGGGCAACTCCCTACGTTCCTACCAGCTGCCCATAGCTTCTCATGAGAATGACATGGCTAATGACATGTCAGGTATGAGTACGTACCCAATTTCATACTTATTCCATCTCACCTCATCATGACAGGCTAAATATCAAACTATCATGGCAGATGACCTGCATATGTTATGTAACTACTGCTAACTCTGAATTAAATATTTCGAATGTGACATCATTTTACTGCCATTCAAATGGTTCTTTCATTTATAGGATTATTCTTATTGATATGAATTTTGATTGTTATTTTTCATGTTGACAGGGAGTGGGTTGCCTCCTGCTCCAAGTAACGTACCAGCCTCCCACCCGCTCTTAATCCGCCACTCGGAAGCAGCCCAGGCATTAAGTGGTAGTGCTGCCAGCTCCTCGGCTGCTGTTCGCGTCCACAGGGGGGCAGGTGGGAGACAGAGAGGAACATATCGTTATAATCCGTCCACGCAGACCCTACATGTACATTATAACGCTGGTGCCGGGGGTCTGAGGCACGGCAACCCTCCTGCTATCTTACAAAGGTTAGCTCTTCTAGTTAATCCTATCATTTTTTCATCTCGGTTATTTATATGTGATAGTGTATATCATCTGGTTTAAAAAATAATTCGTGTCAAAAACCAGAATGCATACTCAAATGTGATAGCTTTGTGGACCAAAAAGAGCTGTCCTTACTGATATTAAAGACAAGCATACATCTGAACTATCTTGTGGACTCCTTATAGCTGATGGTCATCAGTGATATACAGAACTTAGCAATGTTTCTGTTATTTACACACAAAACCCCCACATTGAACTAATTAACATAATCCAGTATTAGCATGTGAAGATGTGGGCCTGGACACGACGGGCCACATGGCTTGTGTAGTATGTCAGTGTCTGACTAACTAAGGCAGCCCCATGATGATCACACCATAGACAAGCATATATCTGAACTATCATGCAGACAATGTTATCTGATGGGCTATGGTTTATGATTTATTATAATAATCATCTGTGATAGGCAGTGGGTATGTTTATATATTTGATACTACCCAGGAATACTGAATGAATACACAGGCTATCGTCATGACCCACATTTGTATATGTAGATTTGACAGGTGGAGTTGTAGTTATTAGTTGAATATGCCAGGCTGTATTTGGTGGTCCTTTGATGACGGTTCTTTGTTAGCCCTGTTACTGAGAACTGTCACTTATATAAGGGGCCAATAACAAGAGATGGCAGTACTTCCCTTGATAGAGAAACGATCTCCATACAAGATTATTCCCTGCCATACATGTCTCAACCACCATAAATGCCTACTTTTTGCATGCCAATGTTATTAAGACTGTCTGAGGCCAGACTCACTTGTGACTTGTGAGACATGAGGATTGGAGGTGTATATATGTAGTATTACTTGATTTGATGCCATTGAGGTCTGTCAATATTGCCCCAGTGATGATCATCTTAAAGACAAGCATATATCTGAACTATATTGTGGATCCTTTGATCTGATGGGCATAAAACCACTAGTTGACATGCACAGACTGTTATGTAGATACCTTTTGAACATTTTGGAAACATTGGTCGGTCCCCCTTGTATCCAGCCCCTCTTATGTCCGGTCAACCTGTGTGTTTGTGTCTTTTTGCTGGTGCAGAACGATTTGCATTGTAAAAGTACCCCTCTTGACCGGCTGCCGAGCGTAGTTGTTTTATTTCATTGAAATCTCAGCGCAACACAAAGCTAATGGGCTGCGTAACATGGCTGAGAAAAGGCCACATCAGTATATAACCGTTTGTTCCTGCGTAACCATCCACTTTCTGCAGGCAAAGGGGGTTTGGTGGTCAAGAGGGTAACCACTGTACATGGCATGATAACATGTGACTTGGCATTGATAGACACTCTTCATTAAGTCGTGTTTGAGGTGGTTTTATTGTCTTGTGGCCCCCAGATTCCAGTTCTCTGCTATTCCCTTACTGAGAACGGTCTCTGTTACATGGGGGGCTAGACCAAGAGATGGCAGTACTTCCCTTGATAGAGAAACAATCTCCATACAAGATTATTCCCTGCCATACATGTCTCAACCACCATAAACGCCTACTTATTGCATGCCAATGTTATTAAGACTGTCTGAGGCCAGACTCACTTGTGACTTGTGAGACATGAGGATTGGAGGTGTATATATGTAGTATTACTTGATTTGATGCCATTGAGGTCTGTCAATATTGCCCCAGTGATGATCATCTTAAAGACAAGCATATATCTGAACTATATTGTGGATCCTTTGATCTGATGGGCATAAAACCACTAGTTGACATGCACAGACTGTTATGTAGATACCTTTTGAACATTTTGGAAACATTGGTCGGTCCCCCTTGTATCCAGCCCCTCTTATGTCCGGTCAACCTGTGTGTTTGTGTCTTTTTGCTGGTGCAGAACGACTTGCATTGTAAAAGTACCCCTCTTGACCGGCTATTTAGCATAGTTGTTTTATTTCATTGAAATCTCAGCGCAACACAAAGCTAATGGGCTGCGTAACATGGCTGAGAAAACAGCCACAACATCAGTATATATCCGTTTGTTCCTGCGTAACCATCCACTTTCTGCAGGCAAAGGAGGTTTGGTGGACAAGAGGGGAACCACTGTACATGGCATGATAACATGTGACTTGGCATTGATAGACACTCTCCATTAAGTCGTGTTTGAGGTGGTTTTATTGTCTTGCACCCCCCCCCCCCCTCCCCAGTGACTCCCTTGATAGAGAAAAAATCTCCATACAAGATTATTCCCTGCCATACATGTCTCAACCACCATAAATGCTGCTTATTATTCAGTATAATGGCATCCCTCTAAAAGTAATATAGGATTGCTTTTGATCATCAGACAAAGACATTATATGATATATCTGGGAGTTTGAGATGAGTGAGTTTACAGGAATGTGGGTGTCTTTCTGAGTGTATCTTGTTCCTCGTATGTGGATTCATGAGATCTCGTCTTACTTGCCCTGTGATGATCGCAACATAGACAAGCATATATCTGAATGATCTTGTGGATTCATGGTTCTGATGGGCAATAGATGCAATGTGTCATGGAGCAGCACAAGGCTATTGTGTCTTCATGGAGCAGCACAAGGCTATTGTGTCTTCATGGTTTAGCCACCCATGTGATGGAACCAGAGCACCTGTTTGACTATAATCCCTGTGTGTCTTTACTGTTTAGGTTACTGGGGCCGGGAGCTGGGGAGATACTGCAGCTGACCAGCAGTGGTGCCGGTGGTCAAGCCAGGTTCCATTTTGTGACGGGCGAGGAGAACCGCTTCCGTCATGAAGAGGACCTCATGGATGATGCCTTTCATGTGAGTCCCTGCACGCCACACATTCCATCCCCAGATAATCATGTTATGGGCATCCCCCATATCGTGTTGCATTTGTACGGTCTATTTTCTCCAATTCTTTTTTTGAATATTATCACCAGTCTTTTTGACTGACTTGTCAGATTGATCCCTTCCTGTTGTTGTGTATTTCTAGACAGGTTGTATGTTTGTGTTTGAGCAGGAGTCAATACTAGAGGGGGACACGTCAGGATCGGGGGCACTGTCTAGCGTGCCTGCTGCTCTAACTCGCTGGACAGAGGAGTCCCGCGTCCTGGACGGTGACAGTATGCATGACTGTGTCACCAGTAAGACATCACTTCATCCACACATAAACCGCCATTCATAACCGGTACTTATCTTGTGAGTCAGTGTTCTTGTTTCACAGAATATGTTTGGCTTACTGCAGTCTTGAAACCTGAGATTATGAAGGAGTTGGAGAGCATTCGTGACGAGGAACTGGCTGAGCGTAAGGAGAAGCGTAGAAAGACAGCAGAGGAGGAGAAAGCTCGACTAGACCAGACCCGCGAGCTTGATCGACCGAAGACTGGAGAGAAAGCAGCAGAGGAGACGGAGGAGAGTGTTGCAACGAGGGAAAGCGTGGATCGGGGGGAGGATGAAGATGGTGAGGAGGAGGGTGAGAATACTCCACAGCCACAGGTCGACTCTAGTATGGAGGTCAGTACCAGCATCTGTTGTAGCGACACTGCATACACGGCTCTTGCTACATATAACTTGAATGAATGAATGGTAGTCCTCATACCAACGATGGCTTTTGCTGAGCCAAGCTGATCTGTTGGGCAAATTTGATTTTGAAAAAGTTGGATATTGGTTAATTATGATGGAGAGGTGTCAGGTTATTTTGTCAACTTGTTGATAGGATCTTTGGCTTAGCCCACATGTTCATGAATTATGGCAACATATTATTCCATTCATGACAAAGTGGTGTGTTTGTGATCAGGGTGTGGAGTGTGCGCCCACAAGCAGCACTCTCTACAGCATCGGTACAACGCAGTCGAGCGCTGACACGTCGAACGCCACATCAACCACCCTGGTACAAGACACGAGTACAGAGTCCAGCATGGTTGACCTCGGTACTCGAGGTCTCTCCCAACAAGAACAGGGTCAGTTCACATGATCTCTCTGGCTGGTGATGGTTGGTCTGTGATGTAGGTCATGTGCTAGACTCGGTGGGGGTAGTGGGTTGTTTGGTGGATCCCTATACTGGTGTTACTTGGACTGTGGCCCCTTATGTCAATGTTAATCATCTGCATGTATCCTGTGTCTAATGGAAGTGTGATATTAAATCCTTATCCTTGACCTTGCTGTTTGCGCTGTATGGTACAGAAGCGGCAGCGCAGTCTTTAGCCGAGGCGTTCATGTCGGCTATAGGTGAGAGCGTTTCCAGCTCCACATCGACATCCAATCATTCCATCCCACCCCCCTCAGGTCAGTACACCTTTGCTGACAACAGTTACAACGGTGTAGAGGGTTCTCCTCATTCACTAGAATGGTGTATATGTACACTGACAATGCTGGTGTGGTAGTTGATGATGACAGTGTGTATGTTTGCAGCACCTGTGTTTGGCGGCGCTAACCTCCCTCCCCTGCCTGAAGGTGGCGACATACAACAAAGGTACATCTTGATTCAAGTCCTCCATTAGATGCCCTTTCCCATCCTATTAGAATATAAGCCATACTGGGCGTGTGGTTAGGTGGGATGTTTCTGTATGAAGATGTCTGTTTAAGAAATGACTACTGTATGTATGGTGACACTCGTGTTGATTGCAGTGAAGCTGCTTGTGCCATCTCGGCCACCTCGCCTCACTCCATGGAGACAGAGAGTCATCCCTCCGACAACCTGCCTGTCACTAACCTCCAATCCACAGCTCTCATGCAAGCCATCAATCTGCCTCTCCAAACCAACCCCATCTCTTCCCTCATAGCAGATACCTCCCCCATTAGTCACTGCACTGGTCCTCTAAGTCCGTTTGACCTTGATGACTCACCTGGAGGTCAGGAGGTGCTGGGTACTGAGGCAGATGAGGGTCTAGGAGCGCTGGGTGGTGAAGAGGTACAAGGTCAGGTTGAGCCTGACCAGCCGTCTGACATCACCAGTAGTGATGCTGTCACTATCAACTCATCTTCAGGTGAGTTCTTAAGTCTATGAGATGGTGTAATGCTGGCAAAATTCCACAACATCTCTTGGATTGATAGCTTGAACCTGTAGCATTGAAGTCAGACAATTGTTTAGTGGTATTTTGGATGTTTACAAATTGAAAGGTATGAGAGCAATTTTTCCATAGATTTAGCCACCAGTTATTGACAAGGTGTTATTCTGCTGAACCTCGATTCAGAGCTAGACTGTCTTTCGAAGCGCATCCTTTCCATTGACCTTAGTGAATGTGGTTACATGGTATGGTGGTATCAGGTTCCAGTTCAGAGAACCCAAGCATGGCGGAGGTAGTGACTCCAGGAGAGATGGCTCCGTCCACGTTTGAAGCTCTCACTGTGTCGACCACTTCAGGCATCACTGCTGCTGAGCTCAGGTAGGTTGGCTTTATCATCTGTTGGTCATCAGGGACTCACCATAACCTGTATTTTCTATCTGTTAGAAGTCGCCATTGCAATTGTTTTATTGATACAGATGTATCATTGTTTTTCATATGTTAATAGCACTTTAATTATTGTTTAAGATTTTTGTCTCACGGTTAAAGATGTCTATTACAGTGATTGATGTAAGAACTCCTTCTGACTAGCGTGTGTAACATGGTGTATCGTTTTGTGTACTAGTAGCAGTCTTGCCTTGGCGGCTCCTAGCTCCTCCACTCGAGCTACACTTGTCTCATCCTCACACCTACCTAATGGAGCTGCTGCCGGCAGCGGTAAGTCTTCAAACATCTGGGCCTCTTGTTTATAAGCTTTTTTTTAGCAAGAGACTTTGAATACATAGTTCTCTCTTACAATTCCTGGCCCCTGCTAAGCTTTTTTCTCTTGTGGTGTGTGTAGGACTGCCAGACGGAGTGGACCCCTCCTTCCTGGCGGCTCTGCCAGATAACATCAGAGAGGAGGTGATAGCAGAACACGTGCGTTTACAGCGCTTACAACAGCGAGCCCAGCAGCAACAGAGAGAGGCCCAGTCTCTGGGGGTGTCTGAAGTCAGCCCCGAGTTCCTGGCGGCACTGCCTCCCAATATACAAGAAGAGGTGAAGTACCTGGTCCAAATTGACTGTGATCAATGCTTTCAAACGTGTAACTTCTCATAATTGATGGTTATGTACATCATGTGGCTACAAGTGAATGAAGCATTTGTGCAGTGATTCAGTTCACTACCACAGGCCCTCATCACTAAGGACATGTGGCCTTACAGTGACCTAAAACATATTTCTTTTCTCTGCATTATCAATTTGACCAATCTATGTCTGGTGATGTAAACAGGTGTTGGCCCAGCAGCGTGCTGAGCAGGCTCGTCTCCAGGCCAGCCAGCAGCCTCCAGCTGCTGGGGGCTCTACAGAGGAGGTACCTGGGGCCAGAGAACCATCGGTGGATCCCGGCTCCTTCATCCAGTCCCTGCCCCCGGCCCTCAGACAGCAGGTGCTTGCTGACATGGATGACAGCCTTGTGGCTGTGCTTCCCCCCGACCTGGCTTCAGAGGCTGGCAATCTGAGACGTGAGTTTGAAGAGCGCCATCGACGCCTGATGCAGGAAAGGCTGTATTCACAAGGTGCTGGGCTATTGTCAGGCATACTACGGCACTCAGGCAAGTGCTTGTATAAGAGAGAAAAAGCTCATGCTACTGTACTGTAGCAGCCTGCTAACATACTGATGACCTTTTTGTATTCAGGTTTTTCCACTCGTCCTGGAAGCAGTCGGTTTGGGATGCGAGCTCCTGCTATAAGAGGAAGTTCCCACTGGGCCTGGGGCTCAGGTGCCCGACCACAAGCCGGAACCAGTGGAACCGCCAGCACAGTGAGGCTCCGGGGGAGACATCTCCTTGACCAAGAGGCACTAGCCTGCCTCCTAGTGCTGTTGTTTGTGGACGAGCCCAAGTTGAACACTAGCCGCTTACATCGTGTGTTGAGGAACCTGTGTTATCATAGTCAGACCCGTACATGGGTGGTACAAGCTTTGCTGGCCATATTGAACAGAACTAGCGAGTGTGGCCCTTTGCATACGGCTAGGCCTATGGAAGCCTCCACGTCAGAGCGTGGGACTCCAAGCGAGGGCAAGGGGAAGAAGATTAAATCCAGCAATGCTTCAGTGTCTAGTAGTAGCACCTCGTCTGGTATACTGGAGTGTACAGCTGTTGCCACGTCTACACCACGCATTCCCTCCACCTCAGGAGCCATGGTGACCAGCTCACCCAACTGGCTCTCTGTCAGTTTGGATGCTGCCCTCGGTTGTAGAGCCAATGTCTTCCAGATTCAGCGGAGTGCTTCTGCCACTAGCAGCAAACGGCCTTCTACTACAGTGGGGCATATCACCATCCATCCACAAGCCGCCCCTGTCGTGTGTCGACATGTGCTAGATACTCTAATCTCACTGGCCAAAAGCTTCCCTAGCCATTTCCTTCCTCAGAATAGCAAAGCCAAAGAGATAGCCACTAGTTGTGATAATAATAGCCAAGCAGCTGATTCCAAACCAGCTTCTACCCCGCGAGCATTGCAAGATATGGATGTGTGGGAGCTGTTTATGAAGTTAGATTGCCTGGCTGGACACAGTCGTGGTAAAGGCAAGTTGAGTGCCATGCGGACTCATAGCAGTAATGTGGGATCATCTGATTCGGATAACGCAGTGAGCTCGGTTGTGGAGAGCTATGAGAGCTGTGTGCTGGGTCAGCTCATGTCCATGTTGGCTCACCCTGTAGTGAGGCGCAGTCAGATGCTAACAGACAGGTTGCTACGGCTGCTGGGCTTGGTCTCGTCAGGGTTACCTGATCATGTCGCCTCATCAGCTGCCTCATCATCAGCCAGTTCAGGTAACCAAATCAACCATGTGCATTAGATAGATAGAGTAGGCAGCTTATACCTCAAGATTTCTTTCTATTAGTGTGTGTGTGTGTGTATATATATTCGAGATTATAAGTATGTACATATCATATTTATGTCTAGACAGCTATGATGTTTCTTTCTAGTTACTACATCAGCTGCCATTAGTGCTTCTCAACCTGTCATGGTAACAGTTGCCTCGACAACTAGCACAGCTTCATCATCTCTCCCAGTCATTTCCTCATCAGCACCTGCTGTAGCCATGGCAACTCAGTCTGTGATCACAACATCAGTTGTTTCATCTCTCACGTCATCAGTCACAGCGATTACAGCAGCAGCCACAACCCCGGCCACCAATAATGTTGTATCCATGGAGACAGGTGGTATACCGAGCCTTGGTCCAGGCAGGACTGATGATACATTGGTGCTTAGTGAGACTATGGAGATGACCACTGTACCAGGTGAGCAAAGGATGCACATTGGTTTCAAATCAATTTGATAGCTTCATGACTCAGGTTATATTCAATGCTTCATTCTGTGTAGATTATTCGATATTACCTATTGCGAATACTTGTTGAGTCGATGGATAAACTATATTGAACTTGTGTGTATGTTGTACAGAGGAACGGCGCACATCTACACCACAACCTCTCCTGGCATCAACAGAAGCAAAACCATCCAAGGAGAGCAAGCCTGAAAAGGAGACTGCTGTTTTAGAAGCCCAACTACAGCTGGCAGTCGAGGTCTGTGTTGGTCCTATATAAGTCAGTTGATGTGTCATTACTTGTACACTCTAATTTGTGCCAGCACTGTTGGTCTTGTCTCAATGCTGTTTATAACCGCTCTGGTGTTCAGGTGTTGACCTCCAAGTCTTGTTCCGAAGACGGGTTGGAGGATGCTACTAGCTTGTTACTCCAGCTTTCCCGAGCTAACAGCGCCACTCGTCAGACCATACTGCGTCTCTTACTGGCCGGGGCATCTACGCTAGGTCTCACTCTCTGCCAACACATCAGGTAATGCCCCGTCACAAACAATCCTATTATTGGACTTAATGCAGCATGTATGTATTTGTATGGATAGGAAATAAAACATTGTGCTGTAGAATACAAGCAATTGTCTCTAGACTCACTGTTGTAAGGCGGAGTGCTAAGAGGATGAGATATGTGTTGTATCAGGGGTCTGTATGATGAGCTATGTGTTGTATCAGGGGTCTGTATGATGAGCTATGTGTTGTATCAGGGGTCTGTATGATGAGCTATGTGTTGTATCAGGGGTCTGTATGATGAGATCATGGAGCTCAACCTCATACAAGATGGTCCTCTAACTGGCAGTCCAGATGAACCCAGTGCCTCCACATCGACGGCTCCCGGCAAGGGATTCATTCCAAACAGGTCAGCCAATCTCTCTATCTCTCAATTTCAATCTCAATTTCAAAAAAAAATATCCTGGTCGCTTGAGTTAATATCAGAAAACTTGCCTTTGGTTTGTAAACATATGGGAGTTTCTATTTGGACTAAGGTGTTTTAGGACATATACACAACCCTCATCAATCAAGTACCCATAAACCGTATAATGATGACGTATAACTGAACGTACTGCAGTATTGTCAATCTGTTTGTATTGGGTGTGCAGACATGGCAGTGGGGGAGTGGTGATCCATGTGCCCACTAAGGCCAAGCCTGGAGCCAGTACATCCATGGGACGGGAACTTCAGCTGGCTTCAATGCAGCTGCTCACCAGTAAAACGTCAAGTCAGCAGTTCTTGTTGCGTGTCCTTAAAGTGATTATACAGCTGCGACAAGCTGCTGTACGCCAACATGTCACCACCCGCCCCCGAACCCACCCAGCAGGTGCTTTATCAATCCACATCCACCCACATACAAACGACACTTATTGTCACCGTCATTTACTAAGTAATTAGCTGATGATGAATATTGCCAATGATGAATCACATCCCCAAAACACAACAATAAGTGATATATATATATATATATATATATATATATATATATATATATATATATATATATATATATATATATATATTATATGTATGCTGATGCTTCAGTAGGTCGTGAGTTGTCCAACCTGACGGAAGCCATGGCGATGCTGGAGGCGGAGGCTGACGAGATGATGGAGATGATCACACACCGTCACTTGCAGCAACCAGGTACGCCCCCTACCCCGCCCATACGGCCTAACTCCGCCCACTTACAGTCAGCTGAGACCCAGAACAACCAGTTGAACCAGGCTATAGAGGCGGCCCCACATGCACACCCTCCCATGGAAGTCGACCACCCTCACGTGGGTAAGTCTATAGCTGATACGGCAAGATTTGTGTCCTTCTCCTGTCTGTTGGTTTGGTTTTAATTTTGTCTAATTTTATGTGGAAGTTTGCTGATCCTTATTGTAGCATGTGTAAGTTATGAGGCTGGATAAAAAAAAGAAGTATTATAGCTGGGTGAGATATGTCTGCATGTGAACCTTTATATCACTGATTTTATGTTATGTTTTATTAACTCCCTCTCATCTATAACGTCATCTCCCCAATGGTCACGATTCTGTGTGTGTAAACAGGAGCTTCGATGTCATCAGCCAGCAGCAGTAACGAGACGGCCACAGTCAGCAGCTCTCCATCCATGCAGTGGAGACTGAGTGAGCAGCTGGAACTGGATGAGTTATGGGAGACACTGGGGCGATGTCTCACTGCGCTGGGTCGTACACCAGACACCCATGCTGTGCTGGTACTACAGCCAGCTGTCGAGGCATTCTTCATCGTACACGCAGGTAATCATTTGGCTCATAATTAACAGGATAATGGCTCTTAGAGCAGTATCTAAATGTGCTTTGAAAAGCTCATGCTCGAGTCAGCTAGCATTAGAGATTGATATACAAAGTGCTGAGAAGTTTCACAATACTCTGGAAACCATTTTATGTGTGGCATTGCTCAATAATCAGACAATTAATTTTTCCTATCAATTCCTCACAAGGATGATGTAAAATAATACTGCAGAGACTTAACCATAAGTTCTTAACAGAAATTGACCTGATGGTATTTACCTGTACAGGTGAGAAGGAGGAGAAGAAGAAGCCAGCAAGCTCGTCAGGTAGCAGTCGCAGTCGTACAGGTGAAGATCACCTGGCCCACCTGAGTGCTGACCTGACTGGTGGCCCTCTCTCCCCCGCTCCCTCATCACACACCACAGACACCACTGCCCCATCCTCAGTGCCGTCACTGCTACGCGAGGACTCGGCTGCTTCTGTGTCTGTGTCCAACCTCAACCTGCCTCCTGATACACTCAAGTTCCTCAAGTTCGCTGGTGTGTTGAGTGCTGGATGATGATTATTGATGAATGTTGGTGTTAGTCGGATAAAGCACCAGAATAATTATACAGAATCATACTGTATTGATATGCTGGAGCTATTGTGACAGAGATGACAGGAAGGGCATAACTAACTAAAAGACCACTCGTAATTAAACATTCCTTATTTTCCTATTTCAAACTGTCACCTTGTTAACTCTCCTCCTGTTCCTGCCACAGTTCCATGATGGAATGTCCCCTGTAACCGTTTTGTCTTGGTTCTTGTAGAGACACACCGTACAGTGCTGAACCAGATCCTCCGTCAATCATCCACCCCGCTCTCAGAGGGGCCCTTTTCCGTCCTCGTGGAACACACACGTGTCCTTGACTTTGACGTAAAGAGGAGGTACTTCCGTCAGGAGTTGGAGCGTCTGGATGAAGGGGTGAGGCGAGAAGACTTAGCAGTGCACGTCAGACGGTCTCACGTGTTTGAGGACTCGTTCCGGGATCTCCACCGCCGCACACCTGACGAGTGGAAGCATAGGTTCTACATTGTCTTCGAAGGTACCATCTAAATATTGTTATTCAGTGTACTATGTTGTCTGGGAGCCGTCACAGAGACTAGAGCTAATATACTCTTTGACCTGACATTAATGAAAAAGCTCAGATTAGGTGGTTTAAGTTGCTGACATGACCCTGTATTAAACATGAGGGCTTTGGTAACCAGGTGAGGAAGGCCAGGATGCTGGAGGTTTGCTGCGAGAATGGTACATCATCATATCTCGGGAGATCTTCAACCCTAACTATGCCCTCTTCTGTACCTCCGCTGGTGACCAAGCCACTTACACCATCAACTCCTCTTCACACTGTAACTCCAACCATCTCTCCTACTTCAAGTTTGTTGGCCGAATCATAGCCAAGGCTATCTTTGACAACAAGCTGCTCGAGTGTTACTTCACACGCTCCTTCTACAAACACATCCTGGGCGTGCTAGTCAAGTGAGTACATGCTCTATAAGGAACTGCCAAGCTGGCTTGTCTATAATGCCTTATATGGCAATGATTATTCAGTACGTGCTGTGCTGCCCACAATTGCTTCTGGTGAAAAGCTTTAGTTGGAATCAGGTTGTGAGCCTTTTGACTTCTTCCTGTATGTTCTACCATGTATGTGAATGGTGGTGTGTTTGCTGTCTCGTTGTATGGATGTTTCATGGGTCTTTTTATACTATCTTGAATCGATGTATTCAAACATGAACTACCCCTGTGGTGCCAGGTACACAGACATGGAGAGTGAGGACTACTCCTTTTACCAGGGGCTTGTCTTTCTCATGGAAAATGACATCCAACATCTGGGCTACGACCTCACTTACAGCACAGAGGTGATTTCCCTACATAGTTCTTACCAATGTTCTCTTCATCACCTTTCTCCTCCTTCACCTAAGACTTTTGACCTGTAAACAGCTGTATCTCGCCAAACTAACGTGTCTTTTGCATGTGCCCCTCCAGATCCAGGAGTTTGGCGTGACAGAGGTGCGTGACCTGAAGCCAGACGGTCGTCACACGGCCGTGACAGAGGAGAACAAGAAGGAGTACGTCAAGCTGGTTTGTCAGATGAAGATGACGGGAGCCATCAGGAAGCAGCTCAACGCTTTCCTCGACGGCTTCTACGATATCATCCCCAAACGCCTCATCTCTATCTTCAACGAGCAGGAGCTGGAACTGCTCATATCTGGCCTGCCTACCATCGACATCGATGACCTCAAGTCGAATACCGAGTATCACAAGTACCAGCCAAACTCGCTACAGGTAGGCTGTAGCCGCTTGGTCATGATGGTCATCTAGCTCACATCGTGACATTAAACATAGCAGGGGTTCTTAGTCTCAGTTAATGAATAAGTCATTGAAAAAGGATAACCCCATGGCCTACATTAAGTACATTTTGGAAATTCATTATTATTGAAAGCACCTTTGATGGTGATGAATAAACTGGTGGCTGTATTGATTAAGTGTGTATGTGGTGTCTATGTGTAGATTCAGTGGTTCTGGCGAGCCCTCCGCTCGTTTGATCAGGCTGAGCGTGCTCTCTTCCTCCAGTTTGTCACTGGCACCTCCAAAGTTCCCTTACAGGGCTTTGCTCATTTGGAGGGTATGAATGGAGCCCAGAAGTTCCAGATCCATCGTGATGATCGCTCTACTGACCGCCTGCCCTGTGCTCACACATGGTAGCCTCATTTACTATAACCTACTTGTATCCTCCATTGGACCTCTCCTTTATTAAGGGGGCTTATCAAGTTTGGCTCCATTTTGATGCGAGTGGCATGTGGTGTGTGTGTACAGCTTCAACCAGCTTGACCTGCCAGCTTATGAGACCTATGATAAGCTCTACTCCCAGCTTCTGACGGCCATCAGCGAATGCTCTGAGGGATTTGGTCTGGCGTAACCCACTCATTCAGACACCTGTCACCACCCCATCAACTGATATGGTCCACCAGCTCACCAAGCCATCATCTTAGTTTGACATGCTGCACGATGACCTGTATATACCCGAGGCTACATAGCATGGTTGTCATGGAGGCCCTGTCTTGCCCAGTTGACAAGGGGCATATCTCCATCTTACCCTCATGAGCTCTCCGTCTGGAGCTGGACCTGATCACAGACCTATACAAGTAGTGACGTGTTCAACAGTAGCAACATAAGTTAAGCATTATTCAAAACCTTTACAGGTGATGAAAAACATTGTACCCAGAGTTGGCAGAGAAATCCACATTGCATGTGCGACCAGTGTGAAGAAGTGAGTTGAGACAAGGCAACAATTGTCCTGTGGGTAGATAGATTATACATATATACCCCCTGCCCCTACACCAGCCTCCCTGATCATTGTTGTACATATATATATATATAATGTACATGCTTGTGTTAGCCAGGGAACTATGTCTAAATTAATCTGAATTTATTTGACAATGGAGTTGGGGGTTTTGGTGTATTGAATTTTGATTTGTTTGCCTTTTCTGCACATTTACGTATTTAAAGCAGTTTGACCATTTGTCAAGAAGTGGGTCTGTGGAGTTCACCCTCTACCCAAGAACCTGCTTCATTGAGGTATTAAATAACTTTATTGAGTTAATCACAGATAAGATATCATTATGTTATTGACTCAAATAAAGTTACATTTGACATTGTTGTTCCATTGTGGCTGATACTCGAGGAACTTATAAACATCCTGCAGTGGACATAATGACATGTTTTAAAATAAGGCTTTGTTCAAGGATTGACCACAAGTCACACTTACGAAATCAATCGAAGTGTACTTTGAATGGTGTGTTTCTCAGCTAGTACTACCTTGAAACATATGTTGTTAACTTTCAAGTACTCTTGGAATCCAGCATAATCGTGTGCTCTAGGGCGTATTTTGCTTTGGGTGGTTATCCTGCAAAGCCTTGCACTGGTCTCACGATTAACAACTGACGGCCCGGAGGTAGCACGACTGTGGGTTACTACCAATGTGGTCGTCTCGTCTGACAGATGGTGGAAGAATGAGCTATTTCATCTGATGGTGCTAACACCTCGTGGACATTGATTAATGTATTGCTTACGGCGTAATGAAAAGACCCGCATGGGAAAAAACCCAAGCCTCGTAGACTTGTATTTATCATGAAATCGTTGTGAACGCTATACAGTCAAACTGACCGCAAACAACTGGAAAACCCAGACATTATTATTACATTGGTCACGAAACGTTTGAAAAATACACACACACACACATATATATATATATATATATATATATATATATATATATATATATATATATATATATATATATATATATATATATATATATATATATATATATATATGTAGAGAACCATTTGCCGATCTGTCCCATCTGCAGATGGGTCTGACCCGTTTACCGATCGACAGATGGGTCGCCCATCAGCAGATGGGCTGCCGATCCCCGTGACGGAATGAGAGCGACCCATCTGCAGATGGTTCTGACCCAATTGCGGATCAGGGTTGCATCGTCTTATACTAATGTATTTTCCCAACCGCGAAAAAAGTATCATATCATGATTATTTTTATCGACATTTATTAATTTTTTGTGCCACATAACCAACAAAAATTATGTGCAAAACATATTCGGCGAAAGAATCAATTTTGTCAAATACAAACACAACATAGTATGTGAAAAGAAAATCATCATCAAAAGTAATCGAAATTAACATCAATACAAATCCAACAGATATCATCATTGAAACAGTGGAAGCAGGGGCCATCTTAAAGTGAGATTAGAATGTTCGGTGTCCGCATCACTATGCTAGATGGGAATGGAGGCAAGTCACCAGCTGGCAGTGAATCCGCAAGGTGTTGTCTGGGGTAGATATAACTTTGGATGCATGGATCGTGGGCTGTTAGCAGGGTCTTGGCAAACGCGATGGCAAATACCCCACAATCGCTGCCGTTGGTCTGACGGTGTACATTCATCACAGCAATTGTTAAATCTTCTATACTGACGTTCACGTACTTGGCAATCAATGCCACGGTACAGTTAGAGGGCTTCCTACACACCAACAGTATTCTGAGAGTGGCCAATGTTTGAGATGGTGGTGATCCAGTGGTTTCTATCTACATGCAAAATTTGGACAAATTCGCCTGATGGAACATCCCAGGAGTTGTTCTATTGGAGTACAGTGTCCTGCAGACCAAACACGCCAGGGTGATCCTTAAGCAAAATCGTATTGGCAGCATCCATGTGTACGTCCGTTAACCAACCATTTGGACGTTTCAGATATCGGGTCTCTCTTTCTGACAGCTTGATGGCTGGGCGCGAAGAATCGTTGTTAGCTATGTCTTTATTTGTACATGCATGTTGCGGATGACAGTGAGTTGAACAAGCGATTCCATTCTGTCGGCAACTACATTTTTTAGCTGATTGGCATGGTCCAGTACAACAACATGAGCTCTTGACAAATCCATTGCCAGAGTTTTCTTTCCGGGCTGCGTTCCGCAAGGAAATGGATTTTGATAGGTCAGGCATCAAACTCCCTGAAAACTCCATCAGATCACCTGCTCTATATTTACTGTTCAGAATTCCGTGTCTGCAGGCTAATTTGTAAGACTTGACCTTCTGACCATGAACATCGGTCACAACACAAGACAGGCGGGGAAAATCTGTAGATGCTCGATCAATCTTCGGTATCGCTACTGACACAGTGTCTCCCAAACTAAACTCCCGTGCCGTAGTACGTTTCTTTCGGTTGTAGTGGTCAGCCATTTTGCTGACAGACTTGTACGTACGATCACGTGCCTTGTCTCTGAAACTCTCATGCTTCATTTGTTTGGCTGCTGTTGAGTCTGAATCGTCAACTGTAGGTCGCTTTTGGCTTGCTGATTTTGTTGGTTTATGATCTGGAGTTGATCTTGATTCATCATCTTCAGAAATGTCATCATCTGATGTTCTGTGGAAGTGTTCTGAACACTGTCTGGGCTTACAGTTTGCATTGGATTCTCCAATTCCTCCTCGTCAACAACGTGGATCTCTGCCCCAGGCATACTTCGGTTCCTGGCCAAACACTAGCTTGTATGGGAGGTCACCGGTTGTATCAGAGGGCTGGGCGTTCATATGGTACATGATACGAGGTAACCACGTGGACCATGGACATGATGTGTCACATTCTGACTTCATTGCAGCGATGCGTTGCTCAATGACACGGTTGCCACGCTCCACAACACCCTGTGATTGAGAGTGTCGAGGTCGACCTCTAACAAGCGTGACATCATCACCCCAAATCTCAAAGAGGGAATGCAAAAGTTGATTCACAAATTCGCGGCCATTGTCAGAGTGAAAAATCCGCGGTGGACCTAGATATGCCAGTACACGTTGTTCGATCATTTCAGCAACTTCGTGGGCTGTTTTCCTCTTTAAAGGAAAGAGTATATGAAACTTCGTGAAGTGATCCACAAAATGGCCAATGTAATTGAATTCCTGGTCAGGCATGTGCCGCATATCAATCAAATCAATTTGCACTCGTTCTAAGAAATTGTTGCAAATGATGGGTTTCAATGGTGGTCGGACGGTTTGTGACTGAGTCAACTGGCATTTCGGGCAGTGTTTGCAAAACTCTTGTATGTAGCTTCGTGTGATTCCGTAGTAGTGATTGTACACCTGACGACAGAAACATCAGCAACATGTATTTAGCGGGAAAAGAATTACAAAAGTACCAGGAACTTTATGGACAATTATCAAGGTATCAAGATAATAACCGTTAAATGCAGCAGCAAATAGAATACTTACATAATAAGAGCATTTCTTGTACCCAGCATGGTCCATTTCGGTCTCGTGTACAGTTTTGACCACATCGAAGATGGTGTCAGTGGAAACAACCCTCACAAATTTCTGGTGCTCACCAGTAGCCGCTTTTTTAACAGGAACAACCAGTGCATCTCTTACGCCTAAGGCTTGCAAATCCATTAAGTCAAATTGCTTGGATTTAACGTAATGTCGAAAATGTGGATTGACTTCTTCAGCAGGGTTTTGAAGATGATGCACAATGTCTTTATATTTCTCGCCAGTTATCAATGGTGCTCTTTTACTCTCAACCAGCTTCTGAACGTGTTCATTCAAGATGGCACACCGGCGTTCTCTGTCAGCCATTTTTTTTCTTTTTGCGTTCTCTGTGGTCAGTTTGAAAGTGAAAAATAATTTTTATTGACAGCGCTTATATTCAGAAACTCCCAGCCAGCAGGAGCACGGGAGCGTCCGTGACGTGACGAGCGTCCGTGACGTGGAGCGTCCGCGACGTATGATTGCGTCTCCCAGACGCCTGGTCCGTCGTTAAATTGCACTTGTCCCTTCCAACAAACACCCATTCCCGATACGACATTGTCGCCAAGCGAGCTGACGCCAGGTGGTAACGATGACAAGTATATCTGTGATACCATCTACCAATAACAACACCGTGTCATCGGATATACGAAACGGAGTCAATGTCATGATTAAGTGCGTGCAGGTTAAAACCTGGCTATTCACGCAAAACAATTCATGTGGCATTCTGCAAGCTTTGATAGGAACATATGAGAAAATATAATTTGCTAAAACTCACAAAAATTGATTCACCGTCAGACCAACGGCAGCGATTGTGGGGTATTTGCCATCCGTTTGCCAAGACCCTGCTAAGAGCACACGATCCCTGCATCCAAAGCTATATCTACCCCAGACAACACCTTGCGGATTCACTGCCAGCTGGTGGTGACTAGCATAGTGATGCGGACACCTGACATTCTTATGTCACTTTAAGATGGTTTTTGCTTCCACAGATGATATCTGTTGGAATTGAATTGATGTTGATTTCTATTACTTTTTATGATGATTTTCTTTTCACATACTATGGGTCTTATCCATCCTCAGAAATGGTCAGAAGCATCTGCAGATGGGTCTGACCCATCTGCAGATGGGTCAGACCCATCTGCAGATGTTTTCCCTGTGTTGCTTAGAATATGGTACTACGGCACATATTTGCGTGCATTAGGTTGCACGTAACGGAAATAAATATAAATCTGTAATTTTTTTTGCAATGAGTTTTGTAATCAGCAGTTGCGTCAAAACCATTTGTGGATGATTTTCTTTACATCGTATGTTTACAAAGTAACGCATGGGATTTGGCAAAATGACTATGCCACTGAGTTTTTCGTTTGTTCGTATTGTAGCCAAAAGCAGGAATAACTTAAAATACATAAGTATAAGACGATGCAACCCTGATCCGCAATTGGGTCAGAACCATCTGCAGATGGGTTGCTCTCATTCCGTCACGGGGATCGGCAGATGGGCGACCCATCTGTCGATCGGTAAACGGGTCAGACCCATCTGCAGTATATATATATATATATATATATATTATATATATATATAATTGAGCATTTTCAAAGGTTCCCGTATTTTGCCCTCACATACTAAGGCTCCGCTTGAACACTGGATTAGTATTAGGTGATAAAACTTAACGAAAGTGAGTATTGTCCTCAAGGAGTATTCACGCCAGTTGACTCAATGACTGGTACATAATGAGGAGTCCTGATTACCATTGACAAGGTGGCAATGAACTTCAGAGCACCATTTGTCGTATTTCGTTATATTTGGTATTGCTCTCTGGCCTTAAATCGTTCAGTGTGAATTCAAGAAGGATTTAAGTGTGACGGAAGCAAACGTACTACTAGCAACATGTGGAATATATGACAGTTTGTACAAGCTACGCACCCGTTGCGCCTTCACGTGAAAAAATTATTGTTGCATTGCCAAACGCAGCTGTATCTAAAGGTCTAGGCAAGGCAACTCGCCTCTGGTGTTTTGATGATCTGATGCCACCTTAGGGGCGAGGGTCCGTATGCAGAATCTTGATCGTTATAAGCAAATTTGCTCCTTCTCGCAATGCAGTCAAGGGACAGTTTAAAAACATATATTTTCATATCCATAACTGTCTTACCATCAATCTTGCCTAGAGTCCAACAACAGTCATACTCCTTAATCAACAGAATCAACGAAATCCAACACAATTTTAAAATTGTTGTCCAACATGGCCACCGCGCGAATCGAAAACATGAGCGATATGACAGCGAATAAACGAGAATTAACGCAATTATGTTGCATTGTGGGAGTCGGCCATATTGAGTTTTCGAACAGTTTCATGATGTGCCGTATTTTAGTGCTCAAACAGAACAAGTAGACAATTAGTGCCTACTGCAGGTCTTGAGAGACAGTAGCAGCCTCATCAACAACCTCGTCAGCAGTAATTAGTGAAGCGATACTCAGGCGATAAGATATTCACACTACCATAATATGAAATAATATGATCTACTTGACGTCAGTTTATGGGTTGACACCTCCAATTCAGATGCTATCCATGGTCAACCCAATTACATACGACGCCTGTGGACACAACTCGATAGTTCATGTCTGCTTCAAACTTCGGATTACAACGCAACAACAGCAAAAATAAGTCTGAAGGAGTTATACTACACAGATTATTTTCACATAGAGAGACCAAATTATTATATGTCAATGAATCCGGTTGGTTCTCGACGACGCACTGTAGTCAGACGGATGTGCAGCAAAGCAGTGTAAATGAACATAGTGGAAGGCCTCGTCGCTATGAACAGGCGGGAAAGAAATGGCACGGTTACTGCTTGTATGTGCAATAATACGCCAGCTAACAAAAACATGTTCTCAGAACGTTACGCTGAAGTTAGAGAAACGTTAGAAATAACGTAAGCAAAACGTTTTGAATGGACAGTTTTCTAAACTTTCTGAGAACGTTAGCGATAACGTTATTATATGACGTTAGGAGAACGTTTAAAATAACGTTAGCAGAACTTTTTCATGGAAAGTTTTCTGTACGTTTTTAAGAGAGCTGATAACGATCTTACAAATTAATCAGAAAATAAACTTAAAACTGTCATTTGTTTAAAAAATCTGCATTGCATGCGCCATCAATGTTCTTTGATGCTGCTGGTGTCTGCAAAACACTAAATGTGTTTGGGATACAATTGCTCACAAAAAACATTATTTGGAAATATATCTCTTATTCAAAATTTATTTTTTAATGCAATAAAAAGGATCTTCCACTGTGCTTTAAGCTATACCGTTTGTTAACTCCCAGATTGTTAACTAACAACATAATTATAATAGCAGCAAATCATACAATTCGTACCATGTTAGTATATTAACCAACATGAATGTAACAATTAATTAAATTATAGCAATATTACGTAAATGAACTATATTAAGTGGGCTTCTCCTCAAATATGATATTAAATACCTCTTTTTCTCCCTCTGTGAGGTGCATATTTAAGCGTCTCAGATATCAAATCTTCCACTTTTTGTAATCAATGAGATATTCCTTGTTTTATAACTTGTCAACAATACCTGGTATACCACTTTACAAATTGTATGCTGTCGGAAGCTCCTCTTTTGTTTTCGTCTTTTAAGATCTGAAGACACTAAATAAATGCGTATTTGTTATTTCAGTGTCCAGACAAATATATGTGCAAATACACGATATACAATTTATATAAACTTACAGTTTTTTTGCAATAATCTTTGCCTTCTAGCTTTTTACGGATTCACAAGATATTACATTTGACTTATTGAACAGACACCATTATTTCCAATAAAAGTTTACCCACATCACTGTATTAATTAATTTATCATTAGAGTAGTTAAGAACTCTCACTATCAGTACTGCTACCACGATGGTCCCTTGTTACGGATGTCTTTGGTGTCATTGGAGCTAAGGAAAACAATTAAAATATTTTATTCAAATATTGAGGTAATATTCAACATATTATTAGTAGTTAATTAGCTTAATTTAACTTATGCATTTGATAATGCAAGCAGTCAAGAGGTGTAATAAAACTTACTACTAGCTGACGATGATGTCCGCCTTTTAGCAGGTGGTGGTGAATAAAAAACGAGGCCTGCCAGTCTTTCTTGGGGACAGGGTTGACTGACGCATCACAACGGATTTAACGTGGATATTTCAATCGGAAATCACGTGATTATTTCCACGTGGAAACATTTAATCATTATGTTGGTTCTTACCAATAATCAACTTGCACAAAGATGTGTCTATGAATCCCCCTTTTTCTTTTAAAGACAATCATATAAGAATCATGCAAATTAAATTAAACAAATCACAGCCACTCTAATATATTATGTCATTTATTCTGAATCAAGTATTTACTGTCTCATGAGAAAATCTTATTGGCAAAGACGTGGGTACCTGCTCGTCACATTATTGACCATATCCTTGGGATCCGTTCCACCATTCTGCACGTACTACTGAAGCTGCAATTATATGTATATTGTTGACAGAGCCACCAATCACCACAGAAATAAAAATGAATTAACTATAAAGTATGTTCAAGTCATCATTCTTTAACCACATTTGATACAATATTTTCCAAAAAAAACAATAAAATTAAGTGCATGATAATGTAATATTAGAAAAGAAGCCAAAGATATGAAAATAAATTAAACTACAAACATAATAATCATCACCTAGCATAATTATTTAGCCAAATAAAAATATACAACTATTAGTTTCAGCAAATTATTCTTAAGCCTATTTGTTTGTGGGTGATATAATCAAGCAATGAATATATGCCAAAATCACATTTAATAACCAGGTTCAACGTCACATACCATTTCCAACTTGAGGCTTTATTATACAATTATACTTATTGTCTATGAAGAGAATGGAAACAAATAATGAAACCATTGTAATTATAAAATAGAAGACAAGGTAACCGCTAATTTATAAAATTAAGTATATAGTACTGGAATGCCAATTTATGGTAACAATTAGGCTTAATTAACCTAATGCATCCAATTTCAGTGAAAACAAATACATACCCAAACAGTTCTTTGCTCTATATTTATGTCTATTGAGGTGCCCCAACTCCCCCATCGTGTTCAACTGAACCACTTCAGGCAGGTCTGAACCTAGGTTCACTCCACCCTTTGCCCTTTCCCTCACCAAATCTCGTATCTCCAGAAGAATGTGGAGACATCGCTTCTGGGATTTTTGAATATCAAAAGGGCAGATAAGAAACATCAGTGTTAATGTAATCAAGTAATAATGAGAAGCACAAAGTTACTCATTGATGCTGTGGTAAAGTAGAACAAAAATGCCATTCACGAATCATGCTTAAAACCATAACCAGTGTAATAATTGAATGTCAGAAAATAAAGGCCACTTACTTCCATCAGACATAAGAAAAGAGCTGGTTCTGCTTTTATCTTTTTCCTTCTCCCTTTCATGGTCATGGGCAAAATCATCAAGACAATGAATACATCGTTATCTTGGAGAGTGCCTAAAGAGGATTTTTGCTCAGACAATTCAGGGACCCAACTAGAGCGTGGGTAAATAAGTATTTTTATTTCAAACTGCTGCACTTCTTGAAGAAATTCCATGGAAGTGCATCGAGTGGAATAGATGTGTTACATAGTATAGCAGCTTGAAATAATTATATAAAAGTAGTATGTGAATGATAAAAACATACTGACAGAAAAATTATATATTGTGCTAGCTATAGATGATAGACATGTTTAATTTGACAGTGAAACTGTAGCATGAATGTTGATGTACAAAACTAAAATCTAAGACATTATGCACTATACAATCAATGTAACATAATAATATATAATGATATTGATATCAAATATGCTACCTAATAATAATAATTTGGATGCCCTCGGAGAGCGCCTACAAACTAAAATCTAAGACATTATGCACTATACATTCAATGTAACATAATAATATATAATGATATTGATATCAAATATGCTTCCTAGTAATAACAATTTGGATGCCCTCGGAGAGCGCCAAGAACGAGCAAGTCAGATGAATTGCGAGAGGCATCCAAAAGAAAAAGAAAAGAAGAAATAAAATGGTGAGATGTAAGGAGCAGCGAAAGCTGACTCTTGTATTGTGGTGCTGTGGAGGAGCAGCAAAAGCTGACTCCTGCTTGGTGTTGCGATGTTGCAGCAAGTAGAGGAGCAGCGAAAGCTGACTCCTGCTTGGTGTTGTGATGTTGCAGCAAGTAGAGGAGCAGCGAAAGCTGACTCTTACTTGGTGTTGTGATGTTGCGACAAGTAGAGGAGCAGCAAAAGCTGACTCTTACTTGGTGTTGTGATGTTGCAGCAAGTAGATGAGCAGCAAAAGCTGACTCCTACTTGGTGTTGTGATGTTGCGACAAGTAGAGGAACAGCAAAAGCTGACTCCTGCTTGGTGTTGTGATGTTGCGACAAGTAGAGGAGCAGCGAAAGCTGACTCCTACTTGGTGTTGTGATGTTGCAGCAAGCGTAGGGGCAGCGAAATCTGACTTTCCCTTGCTGGTTTATAGCATACTCAAGTGTAATAGAAAATGGTGGAAAAGATATAACAATAAAATAAATGAATAATAAATTTGATATGTTTGCCCAACAGAACCATTAAAGCTGATCCACAAGGAGGTATTTAGATGTATTTGCTAGTTGGGTAAAGTTAAATGGTTTGGTCGAATGTATTTTAGGAAGGCATTACTTTTCCAACGGACCGTGGCTTTAATGATGTTATCTGGGTGCCCGTCGGCCGCCATTTGGGTAGCATGTCCGATGCGAAAGGAATGAGTGTTGTATGAATGTAGTGGAAGGTTGCAAAATGACAGACAGGCCTTGAGGAATGAAAGAAAGTGGCCACGGTTAAGCGGGTTGCGAGATTGATCCATGAAAAGCGGACCATGAATCTGTCCTCGTTTACTGATATGATTGGACAAAGCTATTACAGGGCAGTAGAGGCTGGTTGATTGAGTAGTGATCAGGATTGTAGAAAAAGTGGTTAGGCCTACTGTGTTTAAAAGACAGGAATGTTATTAGGAACCCTAACGAGTTTCTGGAAAGTTGTTGATATTGTAATGTATGAGAGCGGATGTTTGAATGTACAGCCTCCCCAACTCGTAGGCAGGCATAGTAAGTGAGTAGAAATAGTGCTTTGTATAATGTGCGCTGGTAAGGGCATGTGGCGCAGAAGGGGATAGCATCAATTAACCGATGTAGAAGAAGTTTTGTGATGGGGAGTAATTGATTCGGTCGAAGAGATGTTATATTCTGAGCCCCTTGTAACACTTTGGCAACTTGAAATAATGCAGTTGGGTCAGATGCCCCCGATAGTTTATGAACGAAGGAAATTGCAGACATATATGATCTAATGGTGGATAATTTGAGGCCGGACTGATGAAGGTGAGCAATAAATAGGGTGGTTGTCTCAGAGGAGACGGGAATGGTAATGGTCATGTTAAGGTGAGTCAGAGCAAAAGATATTAAAGAATTCCAATGGTGAAGGTATGCTTTACTAGTGGATTGTTTCAGAGAACATGTTGTGAGGGATTCTACATGTGATTTGAGTTGCAAGGCAGAAGATGAGGCGGTATTTGAGTGGGCTTGGCTAGCATCCCAAATCGACGTAGCAAAGACCATGTTACCTGTTGACGAGAAATTGCATCACATAAATTATTATTGACACCGGGAACATGAACTGCTGAGAATGAGATGTGATGCTTAAGTAAGATTAGAATGAAAGGCCTCAGAATTTTCATGATGTGGGGACACTTTGAGGATTGTTTGTTGATAACAGTAACTATTGCTTGATTATCACAGTGAAATGTGATAAAGGAATGACTGACTTTTGATGCAACCATAGAAAGAAGGATGAAAATTGGGTAGAATTCTAGAAAGGTTATGTCATACCCCTTCCAAGAATCAGGCCACAGCCCCTGAATCCATGTTGTGCCATATGTTGCCCCAAATCCTAATTTTGAGGCATCCGAGAACAAAT
Source organism: Urechis unicinctus (assembly GCA_034190875.2). NCBI lineage: Eukaryota > Metazoa > Annelida > Polychaeta > Xenopneusta > Urechidae > Urechis > Urechis unicinctus. The sequence continues at coordinate 64,100,726 of CM067343.1, read as the reverse complement.
GTATAGACTGCGAATCGACAACAGAGGGACTTTTGATGAGAGATCGACCATTGTGGAATTGGAGGAAAGAAAGCCACATTTCAAGGTCTAATTTTGATCCTCTGTTGAGGCGGATGAAATGAAAAGGTTTTTTAACACCTATCGTTAAGTCATGAAGCCTTCTGAGGAATGCTCTGCCAGAGGGAATTACTGAAGTAGAGAACTGTAGTTTGCCTATAGTGGACTTAAGCTCCCTTAGGGTTATTTTGTTTTTGCTCATCAAAGCCTGTATGTCTGCCGTGTAGGAAGTCAACTTATCTTGGGGCAGCAATGACACCATGTTGACGGTATCCAGTTGTATGCCAAGAAAAGTGAGAGAAGTGGTAGGACCTGTAGTTTTATGGGGAGCAATGGGGACACCTAACTGAGTACAGAGACTTTTGAATGTATTGAGGTCAGATTGACACCTTGAAGGGGAACTAGAAACAAAAAGAAAATCATCTAGAACTTTAACGACATTTTGTACCCCAAGCTTGTTCTGTAGAATCCACTTAATTGCAGAGGAGAAAGTGTCAAATATTTGACATGAAGATGAACATCCCATGGGAAGGCATTTATCATAATAGTACCCATTGAACTCGAAACCTGTGAGGTGGTACTGGGATGGATGAAGGTGGATTAGACGAAAGGTGTCGGCTATGTCGCTTTTAGCTAAGAAAGCACCGGGGGAACATTTTAGAATGAGGTTAATGGCATCAGTGATCGTCTCATACTTTACTGCGGAATTAGTTTCTGAAATATTGCTGTTGACTGATAAAATGTCATACGGATATGAAAGGTTGTGAAGGAGCCTGAATTTCCCAGACTCTTGTTTTTCCCTTAAAGCTAAGGGGGAGCTTTTAAAATGGTCTAAAGGGGGTTTATCAAAAGGACCAGCTATGCTGCCAAACTTGAGCTCATGGTCTATTTTCTGTTTGGCTATTTGTAGGTTACAGTGAAATGAGCGGGAATTTTTTGAGGTGAATGATGCGTCTTCCCCATCAAACTTAAGGCGAAACCCATTGGTAAAACCTTCAGTTAGATACCGGCTATGGCTGTAACCCACTAGAAGTCTAGCGAGCGTTTTTGGCTTGACTGGGCTTGGGAGCTGGATTGGACTGATGGAGGAAAGGATCAGTTCTGCAGGGGTTGAATGCCGAATGGTTCTTGTGGCTTCTAGGGCAGGAATGTTTGTAGGGACAGTTCTGTGTGGTACAACGGGTGCGGGGTTGATGGAATTTAAAGCACTATCCAACAGGCATTTTGGTTTTGGACTGGAAATTTGTGGGGCCACCGAGAAAGGGCTGCTTTTGTTGCACATTTCTGTATGCTTTTAGCTCAAGGTCCTGACGGACCATTAGCCAAGAGCATTGGGTGTATTCCCTGTCAGTACGATACTGCGTGTCATAAGCCAGCCAGTCAGCCCCCTGCCTCATTAATTCAGCTGATTTGGAAATTTATGCCAATTGGAATACCTGCACTCTGCAATGGACGGTGGCCCAAAGAGCTGCTTGTGGCAGGCACAGTAGTGAATTCCGGAGAGGAGAGCACGTTGTCAGCTGCTGGGATGGACTCCAGGCTGTCAACCAAGTCTTCTCCAAAATATAGGAGGAATATAGGAATATTTGCACAACAAATATAGGAGTTTTTGGATAGTTTTGAGGCAAAATATAGGAGTTTCAACTGAAAATAATTTCATTTACTAGCACTTATACTAACAATTCTTACCTGTACACTTACTGTTTCTACAATAATTAATGTTCAAAATGTCTACCGTAAAAATGAAGGAACCCATTAACTTTGAACAACAGCATCACAATCCAGGCAGAAGGCTGCTGCAAAGCACATCACCATCATCTGAATGGTCACCTGAAATGGGTTTTTTTTTTATTTAAAATGAGGAGCACATTACAACAAGCTTCAACACATAATAACAATGGATAACACATAACACCAATAACTTAACAATAATATTAGTACTATATGAAATGAATTAGGTGTTGAATCTGAACTGAAGTTAAATAATGTTCATTGAAACTTAGACCAGCATAACTCACCCATTTAGTCAAAATTATATCTCCCTAATATTACTGTTCACATTATTATCACCCAATAGCATTGAAAAGAAGTAAGATGATTCAGTACAATAATATAAAGCATAAATCCAAAGAAAACTAACATGTATTAAACTTTAGTACAAATAAACTCCGGCAACATTTTCATGTATTTGTAACGGAATAACTCAAACTGCAATAAATCTTTGGACAACAAAATAAATTTGTTGAGAAGTTGAAAAGGTAACATCTCAGGTACATATGTAGCGTGCAAGTGGTTTCTAAAATAGCGAAATGGGATTGTTGTCCGACTTTCCGTTAGCTTAACAAGTTCTTATTCAGCGCAACCAGTACTACCGATATTACGAGACAGTCTGTGCCGTTTTTGAGGTCCCGCTTTACAGAACCTCCAGACAAACCCTGACTGACCGAAATAACTGCAAACTAGTTCCAATGAATGGAACTCACCAGTAAAACTTCGATAAGGCGTTCTTGATAGAAGTACCAGTCTTTATTCAGCTCCAAAAATGCTAACTACTTCGCTGCGGAAGATGCCCCAGCTTATATATACAAAGTCACGTGACCATGCGGTAATCCATGTGAAATGTTCACATCATAATAAGGGCATAGACATTAAAATATTGTACAAGTTATATGTTATATAAAAACACAGGAAACATCTATATACAAAGGAAACATCAATATACTTACACAGGAAACATCAATACAAAAGTACATTAAGACACAAGTTAAACAAATGAACAAAATAAATTACACATCATTTCCTACGGGACTCAGACCCCCCACCTAGAGCGGGAAGCAGTTTGGCGCGGAAACCCACTTCTGCCACACTGCCCCCACATCACTAAGTGTTTGGCCCAAACATGTCACCTACAAGCATACACCAACACCTAGAAAACAAAATGTTTAGAAATAATCACAACACAATCTAAGTAGAGGTCTGGGTTGACTTGGTCTTTCTGCATATAACACTTGTTTTTGGCGTCCAGGCCGCTGACAGTTCATATGTTGTGCCGTTTGGTAGCACAGCCCTCTCTATCCGTGTAATGGTGCCAGCATCGTCCTCTAGGAAGGTCAGGTGTGGATTGGCGCGGCGGGCTTCCAGCCAGAATGTTCTCAGCAGAGCCGCCTGTGGTGATGTATTTGTCAGCGATGGTGCTGCCAAGAAGAAAGCACGGGGGTCTGCCCATCTGCGAAGGGGAATCCCCAAAGGAGTTAGGGGGATCACCTTAAAGTCTACCACCGGGGTGACTAGTGAGTGGGCGGAAGATGGGGTCCAGGTTTCAACTATGTCAGCAGCAGCTGAGGTAGATGTAGCCGAAGGAACACAAGTCGAAGGCAAGGTGGCTGCTGGTGGCGACAGTAATTCCTCAAAGGGGCTGGGTGAGCGTTCCTCCAGTTCCCACATGTCTGACAGGGGGGTCAGAGGCTGGAGAGAAGAAGCGGCACGAGGAGGGAAATCCGCACCTGTCGAGACAGGTGGTTCTGCTTCCTTTTGATGCCCAGACGAGTCAGTGGATGGGGCAGCAGATGTAGCGGAGGTGACAGGCATAGTGACTGCTGATGGCGACAGCAATTCCTTATAGGGGCCGAGCGCGAGTTCCTCTAGTTCCCACACGTCCGAAAGAGGGGTTAGAGGCTGGAGAGGAGAAGGGGTACGCGGAGGTAAATCCGCATCTCCCGAGACAGTTGGCTCAGCTTCCCTTTTACACTCAATGGAGTCAGTGGATGAGGTAGCAGATGGAACGCTGGTCGAAGGCGAGGAGGCTGCTGGTGGAGACGGTAATTCCTGATAATAAGGGTCCATCGAGAGGAGTTCCTCCAGCTCCCACAGGTCAGAAAGTGGGGTTAGAGGCTGGAGAGGAGAAGGGGAACGTAGAGGGTACTCTGCATCTTCCAAGATGGGTGGCTCGGCTTCCACTTTCTGCCTGACGGAGCGCTGGGCGGGAGAGGGAGAGTGCGGCCTCTTGTCAGCATTTGGGTGGCACTGCCTCACATGGGCCGACATCTTCCGGGATTCCCCAAACGGCAAACGGAACTTGCAATGCTTGCACAGCCTCCCCTCGTCGTGTGTCTCGGCATTGTGAAGCTTGAGTGCCCTCCTACTGGGAAGCATCAAGTTGCACCTCTTACAACGGCTCGCTCTACCCGACATGGCTGCACACATTAACACATGCGTGAATGGCAAACGGCCCCCAGCTTTTTATGGCACCAGAGGTCATCACTCTTAGCCTCTAGATAGGCTTTAATGGACCTCTACTTAGACATCAATAAAACAACTAACAGTATGAACAATACTAACTAACGACAACATGCCATCAGTGTAAACAAAACTTCGAATGCGAATGGTAGACCCCAAACCCGACTGAGGATTTACTTATTCCTCAAATGGCCATGCTACCACCCCAATCTATCTGGAGGCCTGACGTTCCTCCGCATACGAGTTCCCCTATTGCTTATCACAGGTTCCCGTACAATTTGCGGGGGATCACTCGGCCTATCTCGGTCACTGTCAGACGTTTCCCTATCTGTATGTGCCTGATCAATGGCTTCATTCCTCAGCCATGAAGGCGGGTGATCAGGGCCCCAATATTGTTTTAAGTCATTCACATGCACAGTAACTTCTTTTGACCTTGGTGCCTTTTTCAAGGTGCAAGTTACTGCATTTGGTTTGGCAGTGACCAAGAAAGGGCCCTGGTAAGGGGAGGCTAGCTTATTGCCAACAGTGGCCGGAGGATAGTACCTCAATACCCAATCCCCTATACTAAACTCTCTAGGGGAGGACTTAGTATCATAGTAGGCTTTCTGCCTAACTGCAGCCTTGCCCAACTGCCGCCTAGCCCGATCACTGTTTGCCTGCAGAGCTTCCCTCACCCATTCTACGTACTCACTAGTACAACGGGGCCGACTGACCTCATCTGAGGGCGTATAAAGTAAGTCAATGGGGAGAGTTATTTCCCGCCCAAAAATCAGGGAATTTGGAGTGCATCCCGTGCTGTCATGTGCCGTGGCCCGGTATGCGCACATCACACATGGGAGGTGGTCCTCCCACTCTTCCGGGTTGTCCTGGCATAGCTTGGCAAGTAGATTCAAGAGGGTTCGGTTAAATCTCTCTACTTGCCCATCTGACTGGGGGTGGTATGGGGTGGTTCGGGTCTGTTTTATCTGGAGGAGCTTGCAGAGCTCTTTTGTTAGTTCAGCCTGAAATTCTGGACCCTGATCTGAGTGTAACACTAGTGGCGTACCGAATCTACAAAACAATTCGGTCACCAGGGTATCAGCTACAGTGACAGCCTTGTGGTCATACAAAGCGAATGCCTCTGTCCACTTACTAAAGTAGTCGCTGACAACTAAGATGCAGGTTTTGCCAGTTGAGGAAGGGACAGGAAGGCTAAGGATATCCATGGCCACGCGTTTCCCAGGGTGAACCCACCGGACATTGCTGGAGGGGAGCCCTACGGTGTCCTTGTCTAGGATTCCTCAACTGACACTCTACACATTCCCTGCACATTCTATCTACATCCTCCCTCATGCAAGGCCACCAGAACCTTCTTTGAATGCTATTCTGGGTTCTCCTAATGCCCATGTGGGCAGCCATTTTGCTACTGTGTAAGAAATCAAATATTTCCTTCCTCATAGCCCGAGGGATGACTAAACGAGTGGGCACATGGCCCTTCCGATACAGAATACCATTCTCGACATGCAGCTCTTCAAATACCTGCCACAAGCTTTTTGTCATGGAACAATTTGCCCCAATAGCCCTGCACTCTGGTTTCACTCCACTTTGTACCCACTTCAAAGCTTCGACTATTGCTGGGTCAGCTTGCTGCCACTGTCTGATATCTGAATCCGACCACGACGACACCCATCTCTCATTAGTGTTATTTAGGGCCCTAACACACTCTACTGCATCGTCAGGCGCCCGACTACGAGTATCTAGCTCTGAAGGTACGCAGGTTACAGCCTCTCTCTCCTCTAGCTGAGAGCAGCGCCGACAGTCTGAACATGGTCGCCTTGACAAAGCATCAGCATTGTTGTGTACCCTGCCTGCTCTATGCTGAATTTCAGTGTCATATGTGCCTATTATTTCCAGCCAACGGGCCATTTGCCCCTCTGGCTTTTTGAACCCTAGTAGCCAACGAAGAGCTCCATGATCAGTGCGCACAATGACATGACTGCCAAACAAATAGTGGTGGAACTGTTTTAATGAGGAGATGACTGCAAGTAATTCCCGGCGGGTTACGCAATAGTTCCTTTCAGTCTTACTGAAAGTCTTACTGAAGTATGCGATCACCCTCTCAACCCCATCTTGTTGTTGAGAAAGCACAGCCCCCAAAGCTGAATTGCTAGCATCGGTGTCCAGTATATACTGTCCAGTTGGATTTGGGTACCCTAGCAGGGGGCTCGAGGTAAGGGCAACCTTCAGCTTATGGAAAGCATCTTGACATTGACCTGTCCAAATAAAGGGCTGTTTGTTTTCTGTCAGCTTGTGCAATGGACGGGCAATGTCAGCAAAACTTGGGACAAACCGTCTATAGTAGGAAGCTAGTCCAACAAAACTGCGAACCTCAGTGACATTTTTTGGGGAAGGCCAGTTTGTTATGGCTTCTACTTTCTTTGGGTCTGTACTTATGCCATCGCTTGAAACCACATGCCCCAAGAAGGGAACTTTATCTTTCAGAATATGGCACTTTTGGGGAGCTATCTTCAGGCTGGCTGACCTGATGCGGCTAAGCACTTCATCTAGCCTCCTCATATGGGACTCAAAGGAGTCTCCAAAGACAATAATGTCATCTAGGTAGACTAAACATGTTTCCCAGTGTAACCCCGCCAACACACGCTCCATCAAGCGTTCGAACGTGGCAGGGGCACAGGCTAGGCCAAATGGCATCACATTGAATTGCCACAGCCCACCAGGTGTACAAAAGGCTGTCTTGGCCCTATCACTTTCTTTCACCTCTACCTGCCAATACCCGCTAGCCAAATCTAGAGTAGAGAACCACTTGGAGCCACCCAAGGCCTCCAAGGACTCATCAATTCGGGGTATGGGGTAGCTATCTTTGACTGTGATTGAATTTAACCTCCTATAATCTAGAAAAATTTCAGTGAACCATCCTTCTTTTTTTACCAAGACCACTGGTGAAGCCCAGGGACTGTTGGAAGGTTCAATGATGCCCAGTTCCAACATCCTTTTTACCTCTTTGTCTGCCTCTTGCCTAAGGGTCATGGGTATCCGTCTGGGGTGTTGCTTTATAGGGGCAGAATTTCCAGTGGCTATCTCATGACACACTAAACTGGTCCTGCCTATATCCCCTGTAGACCTTGCAAATGTGTCCTGATATTCTACTAGCAGTTTGCAAACTTGGGCTTGTTGCCCCTCTGACAATCCCTGAACTGATTTGTGGTACAAGTCCCTCAAGTGTTCTGGTAGGGAGGCTACCCCATCAGCTGTACAACTGCTTGCAACAGCAAACACACATTCAGTGGCTTCTTCGATCTGACTAGACACCTCCTCAATGTCCTCAACTGTTGCCATAATTGTTCCCTCATACAGAGTTACCGAGGATTGGTTTACATTCATCACTCTCAACGGTACCATATCACCACTTGGGTCGACCACAGATTTAGCAACGAGAATATTCCTCTCGAGAAATTTCCGGGTGGGCTGAAGCATGGCACTAGTTGCACAGACATTCCCAACTACAGAACCAGGAATAAATATCTGAGCACCAGGTGGGACAACTACTGTTTCCACAAGAGAAACATGACACACTGAATCTTTATAGTCTGCCGCTCTGCTACACTTGTGTTTGTTTCCTGCTAGTGACAAAATACCCTCATCGGCATCCAACAACCCCTTATTTCTACACAGGAAATCCATACCTATGATCCCAGGGACCGATATATCTGCAACAACAACTGGGTGCTGTAGGAGCTGGTGGCCTATCTCAAATGTTAGTGTAGCTTGCCCATCTGCACTGAGCAATCCCCCGTCAGCCAACTTAATTTGGCTTGACCATGGCCTTAGAGGAGGTCGCTTTTCCACATCAATTGCCATAAACTTGTTAGGGTGTATCACCGTGATAGTGGACCCTGTATCAATCAAGCAATCCAATTTCACCCCAACCACCTTGGTGTGCAAAAACAAACTATCCCTACTACCATCTAAATAAGTTAACACGGGCTTGAGAACAGGTTCATCCGCTGAGACATTGCCCTCTGTCCCAGCAAAATTTAGTTTCCCGGGGGGGCCTCTGTCTGTTCGTTATTGGCATCTTCAATCGCCAAACGGTTAACCATAAGTTCCCCTATAGCTTCCCTTTCGTCTCTCTGTTTCTTAAAGCATTTTGCAACAAAGTGCCCTTTTCGACCACAGTAGTGGCAACTACCGGTCACCTTTCCACTCCTCGACTTTTGGGAACGAGAACTGTCAGTATTCTGGGACAATCGTTCTAGGTGTGCTTTGACCTGTGCCAACTCAGCTCTTAGTTCATCTTCCTGGCTATGCTTATCGCTATCATCTTGCCACTGTGCACACACCTGGTGCGGCTTATGGCAACCTGTCCTACGGGCCCGTCCAACTAGGAATGCATCATATTCAAGCGCTGACTTCAGTGCCTCATCAATGTTTCTGGGCTTTGCTTGAAACACGAACAGCTCCATGTTCGGATCCCCTAAAGAATCCATGAAGCAGTCCCTGGCTAAAGCTTCTCTGACCTCGACTGAAGCGGATGGGTATGCAAGCCTGACTAGTCTCTTTATATCTTGGACCAACTCGCCGAGTGGTTCAGACCTTTGTCTTGTCCTCCCTTTCATCTGGGCCCGATATACCTCAGACTGATTGTCTGGGTCGAATCTGGCCATTAAGGCATTAGTGAGGACCTTGTAGTCTGTCTTTTGGCTCATCTCTAAGTCACTCAGCAAACTCTGTGCCTGGCCCCTCAAACTAATAGCCAACTCCAAAGCACTATCTTGGCTAGTCCAACCATTCACATGGGAGAGGAGCTCAAACTGTGCTAAGTAGTCCTTAAAACTTGATTTTCCATCATACAGAGGGGGTCTTCTGATTTCCCTCCTAGCTGGCACTAAGGGGGCAGCACAAGGTAAGGTCCTAGGGGACTGAGTCCTAAACTCCGGCAAATTTTCGACACAACTGCTTAAGCTAGGTCCTTGGGCTGGTCCAACATGTTGCATAGCCCCAACAGGAAGGTCCCATGGAGTCAGTGGAGCTGGCTGGGTGTACTCAACAGCCCCTGCTCTGGATGTCTCACAGCCAAGAGCCGAAACCGGTTGAGCACCCACTTGCTCCCTTACCCCAGTTTGATTGGCCCTGCTGATCTGGGACGCCTCACCATCTACTCTTCTACCTGGCACATGCTGTGCTTGAGTACTTTGTCTGAGTATTTCTGGCAAGCTAGGCTGCAACTGGGTTACCCGCCCTTCCGGAGCCTGACTTGATCTGAACCCTGTTTGGCTGTGACCCGGGTAGGGGTTCCACAAACTAGACGCAACACCGTTGGTGTGCTGCATCGGAGCCGGGGGGTAGAAACCTTGCATTGCCCAGGGCATTGGCATAGCATGAGGGTATAACTGAGGTGACAACAAGGAATGGTAGCCAGGAAACTGACCAAACTGTGACATACGCAGATTCATGTCTGCTGGCCTATTTACATTGGTTGGGGGGTAACCAACCATACCTAGTGGAACTTGAGCTTGAAGTGCTCCCTCCCTATAGGCTGGTGCAGTATGGACCAGTGGGGGTGTACCAGTACTGGTGGTACTGATAGATGGGCCACTCACACCAACAACACCAGCCATACCTAGTGGATTATGAGCCTGAAGGGCTCCCTCACTATAGGTTTGTGCAGTTTGGTACAGTGGGGGTGTACTAGTACTGGTGGTACTGATAGATGGGCCACACACACCAACAACACTACCATCACTGAATGACGTCGCTGCTGCCGCTAGCATGTCTAGATTAACCATAGGGTCTGGTCTTACCCCGGTTCCATCAATGACACCATTGGTAACTGGACCAACCTGGGCCCCTGCCAACCCACTGAACTGTGACATTCCAGAGTCACTGGAACTAAGAGAGCTAACACCCGGGCTAACTAATTCTCCTCCAGAGAATCTATCCAGCCGACCCTCTGAAGGGACAGGACTATAACTAACACTCATGTTAGAAGCAGAAAACATTTGAGACAAGCAATAACGCAGTCCCGACAACTAACGTAATTAACTGGTTTCCAACGAGCTCAAAACGACAAAAGTCTATCTGATTTGAAACCTCTCAAAAAGGTTCCAACACAACGCATCCCACCGCTGCCTCCAATTTTTGTAGCGTGCAAGTGGTTTCTAAAATAGCAAAATGGGATTGTTGTCCGACTTTCCGTTAGCTTAACAAGTTCTTATTCAGCGCAACCAGTACTACCGATATTACGAGACAGTCTGTGCCGTTTTTGAGGTCCCGCTTTACAGAACCTCCAGACAAACCCTGACTGACCGAAATAACTGCAAACTAGTTCCAATGAATGGAACTCACCAGTAAAACTTCGATAAGGCGTTCTTGATAGAAGTACCAGTCTTTATTCAGCTCCAAAAATGCTAACTACTTCGCTGCGGAAGATGCCCCAGCTTATATATACAAAGTCACGTGACCATGCGGTAATCCATGTGAAATGTTCACATCATAATAAGGGCATAGACATTAAAATATTGTACAAGTTATATGTTATATAAAAACACAGGAAACATCTATATACAAAGGAAACATCAATATACTTACACAGGAAACATCAATACAAAAGTACATTAAGACACAAGTTAAACAAATGAACAAAATAAATTACACATCATTTCCTACGGGACTCAGACCCCCCACCTAGAGCGGGAAGCAGTTTGGCGCGAAAACCCACTTCTGCCACACATACAGAAATTGACTAGACAGAAACAAAAAATTGTAAAATATGTTTACAAAGTATAAATCACACTTCCTGTGGCATTCACAGGAGGGTAATTGTCAGATTTAGCACAATTCAATTACAATGCCTTTTTATAGTAATATTAATGCACCTCACTTGTTATAGTAAGTAGGTGTGTTTGATGCTTGGTACTAGATGAATGTTGAGTTCTTTCTTCAGATCTCACTTTCTTAAAGGCTGGTTCCCGATTGTCATCTGAAGTGCCACTGCTTGGTAACAGACAATATACCTGTTTCCTTTTCACAACTGCAGCACGTCTCTTTTTACTTAACTCATTTCTTTTCTGACAAGTCTGCAATCCCTTCCTACCCTTTTCCATACGATTCTCTGAACTTTCAAGCATTCCCTGGGCTACCTGTATTTCAAGATCGTTCTTTGCTTTCAAAGCAGTAGATAACTTTTCTGTAGCCTCTTTGAGCAGCACCTCTGCACTTTTCAATACATTATTATATTCCTCTTCTTCCTTTTTCATCTGCTTTTCTTGTTCATCATAGCTCAAATTTAGCCGAGTGATTTCATCAAGCTCCTTTTGTCGCAATTCTTCTGCTTTCTTCTTTTCATGATTTTCTTTTTTCTTCTTGATTTCGTCCTCTTTCTCTTTCTGAAGTCGTACTTCATACCTGGATTTTGCTCTTGCAGCTAAATAAACTAGCTTGTTGGGCAATTGTAGATTCTGAACACCTTTCACCTGAGCAACCTTATCTTTGGCCAGTCTTAAACCATTAATGGTTTCAATGTTAAGATTGGTTCTCTCTGGTGTAACTGTATTTTTATTATCCGACAATGACCTCTCCACATCTGCGTTGCCATGGGCTAAAGTAAGAGCAGACTTGACAACTCTGGACAGAGTTGGGTACTTGATCAGTCCACTACAGGTCTTCTGGTCAGTCACATTCTTCCAGTAATGGTCAACTCTAACATACTGTCCTTGCTCATCTTCTGACCACTCTTTGGGTACCTCTGACATATTCTTCTGTACCTTTCATTGCCCTCAAGCTGTTTTCGAGCAGACTTGGATTTCATTGATTTTGGGAGTTGGACAGTGAAGTAATCCACGCTTACCCTCCAGTTAGTCAACACTGGTCATGGCTGGCAACAATGTCAACCATCTGCTTGGTACATTTCTTAGAAACAGGCTCTCATCCATGTCATACTCCAGTTGAAGGTCTTTAAAATCTTCTCTTCTGACTGGCTGCTGCTTGACGAATTGATGCATGTCAAAAGTCAACTCTTCTGCATCACTTCCAAAACAGTTGAGACCTTTTCTAAATGCATTGTGCACTGTATGGAGATTGCAGGGTATAAAGTCAAGCAAACCTGGCTTGCCATCTGCCTTCAAACTTTCATTGACTTTTCTGTGAATGGATTTGTTGACATTTGGGCCATCAGATGAGAGACTTATCAAATTCTTCATGGGTAGGTCTACTTCAGAATCATTCCCTAATTCAAGGAGAGTTTCACTGACGATGTCAGCTGTTGCATGGCCAAAGTGAACAGCTTTCAAAAATCTTACAGACACCTCTCCCTCAATATTGCTCCAAAATCTGATCAGTATGTCCATTTGTCTGCATTGCTGTGCTGTAGTAGTTTCATCAAACATAAGAGTATACCCTAAATTTCCATCTATCACTTCCTTCACAATTGCTTCTGTCAGGAATGGTCTTATGGCTTCTGAAACTATGTATGATGCTTTTGTCGTTGACAAAGAAAACTGCTCAGCAATTTCACACTTGAACATCTTCTGAAACAATCTATCAAGGCTATCACATGATCTAAATGAAAAATCAGAAGCTGCTACTTTAAAACACCACATCAGCTCAGATTCTGTGACTTGATGTTTTAAAGGGTGACTTGTGAATGCATGCATTTGTCTCTGTTCAATCTCACTTGAGTTTACAGTAGCTGGTTTATAAGATGAAATTTCTCCAAAGGCTTTAGCAGTAGCAGCTATTAGTTTACCATCTTTCTTGCTCAGCACCTTTTGGGCAGTGTTTTTACCAAAACGAGTATCTGAAATCTGCTTGTGTTTTGCAGATTTACTATGCCGATTCACCTGAATGAAACCACTGTTGCTGACAGAAAATTGCTTGCAGCATAAAGTGCAGTAAGCTACTTCAGTATTTCCTTTTACAGGCTTACACCATTAAAACACTTTAACACTATTATCATCCTCTAAATTAAGCCACTTGTCACTCCAATGAGTCTTCCCTCCAGGCATTGTCTCACTATTATGAGGTAGTCACAGGCTTGGTTTATATGGTGTTTCCTACCTTTCAACGTGGACGTTCAATAGCAGACCTGAAAAGCTCAAATGTTGAAGTTATGTTTATCTTACCTTGTCATCATCATCTAATGTGTGCTTTTAAAAATAAAACTTTACTTTTAATAGCACAAACTGTCTGGCAGTGTGCTTCAATTCCAGATTGGAAGAGCAGACATGGTCCCCTCAGTACGTAGATAAGTCTCCTAGAAAAACTTCTTGATAATTGACAATTTAGTAAAAAAGATTTTGAATTTTGGTAAAACTGAACTGTATATTTAAATCAGACATGGTACCTCTGCACCAGTCTGTCATCTTTACTACTCCTTTTGTAGATGTCATCTCAAGAGACTTGCCTTGTACTTCATCATTGGGGAGTATATGGAAACAAATCTAAATAAGACTTACCTAAAAGACCTGTGTCCTACTGCACTGCCATGCAAGGTGACCATACAGATGAGGAAGAGGAGCGCAGCAGCATTGTCTGAAGTATTGTGATGCTGTTGCAGGCACAGAAATTCTCTTACATGTAAAAAAGAAGAAGCCATAAGCAGTACCAAAGCAATATTTACTCTCTTCATTTATCGGCGACAAATTTACTAAAAAAATATAGGAATATTTTTAAAAATATAGGAAAATATAGGAAATATAGGAGGTTTTTCAGAATATAGGATTTTGATCCAAAATATAGGAGAAATAAAGGAATATAGGAATCAGTTGACAGCCTGGGACTCATCAAACTGTAACGAGGTTGTGGAGGGCTGTTGAGGCAATTGCACAATTATCCATGGAAGCTATATTGTGGTCAACAGTGGGCGGGGATGATATTTCTGCAGCAGGAGTATTAGCCGGCACGAGGGCAGTGATGGCTGTCATCATAGTGACCATTGTGGCCTGCATATCCTGCATACATGTTAACACTCTGTTGAGCGGATTATTGTCAATGGAGCCAGTGGACTGGCAGATCTCAGACGGGCTGGGGGTTGCCTGTTACGAGTGGGTCTAGTAGCTGGGCTTGGCCGGGCAGTTGAAGTTTTCCCAGCTCGAGGCATTATGACGTCTGGAAGCAAAAGCAATTGAACCGCAGTATCGCCTTCAGCTTAGATGGGTGCACAGTGTTGAAAATAAAGAATATCATAGTAACATATAGCCTTGTGGGATAAACAAGGATTAGGGTAACTGGAACCTTATTCCCAGAGGAAGGTATTTGTTAAGTTGTGCTACAATAAAATAGAGTCTTGTGTAATGAATAACTGGAGCCTAAATCCATGAGGAGATTTAGGATCGAAGAATTGCGTTAAGGCAATTGCATAGAGCTTTGTTGTTTCTATGCAGAAAACTTACAGCTCGGAGTGAAATAATAATAAAAAGACCCTTGCCAAATGGAAGGCTCGGAGTAACTGGAAACTAATTC
>CM067343.1:63943475-64083475 GCA_034190875.2 Urechis unicinctus | reverse complement strand
GTGCTTGTAATTATAAATCATAATCCACAACAATAATTGTAGCTATGTATGTATGACGATTGACAATATCATTACAACAAGCCACTCTAAAATTATGAGAGGGCTCTCACTTACTAGACTCGGCAAAGAACTTCGAACGGATGGCATATTTGGTTCAATCCGCCTTTGTAGCTACTATACTCTAATGCCTAGATCCAGCGGATGTGAATGCCTTTTAGTTATAAAAAGAAACGAACTCTTTGACATACCTGTTTCACTTATGTCAGCAAAAGCACGTTGTAACTTTGTCATTAACTACAACAGCTGTAGCAATTGCAATAACAATGCTCCCCTAATTAAACGCATGCGCATTTAGGGCTTGCTCATTAGGTAGTGCCTGGCCGACAAGTATCACCCGATGGGTTGTCAGCTCTCTCAGCGCTGAATCCCTAACCCCTTTATTCGCTCGTAACGGTGTATAGTTGCTATGTTAACAAGCTATACATCAGGTGCATGCTGATCAGATTAACTAGATCTGATGCACGTGCGCACTCATTGTTGCCATAATGCACGAAGATGTATTGACACCTATTGCACCATGATAGTCTGCTTCTTACGACCATATTGCAAGCGCCTTATATGCATGATGCTCGCGTTTGATGAAGCAAACTTTTTGTGTTATCAATCCAAGCAATTGGCACATTGTTTAGCTTAATATATTAATGACAAGTGGCTTTGTCTCAGCCTGAAATGGCATGTGCTGAGTCTGGTTGTCAGCATCTGTCAGCGACGGCGCGTATTCCAAAAAAATAAAGCGTGATGCATCAGATGGCTATATCTTAGTGTAACTCGCATATAACCAATGGAGCAATAATACTTCTCAGGTTCTTAATGTTCAATTGAAATGGCTACTGTTCTTTTAACTCCCCAACAACATGCCCGTCTATGGTTCAATATGTTGTCATTGAAATCTCTTATAAAAATGGAATCTAGGTATCAAATTGGAATAAATCCGGTATTCAATTGAAAGATTACACTAATGACCGAAGGGACAATTCCTCAATTGCAGATGTTATCATATTGAGATATGTGTCATTTTTTGACCAAACGAATGACAAGCGCTTGATACATTAGCAAAAGAATAATAACAAAGCATAAACAATCCAGTAATATGTCCCCAACAAGTTGTTGTCGTGATCAAGGATTCTTTCTATGTTTTAGATACGTCGACCTTGACCAGCACTGCGACGTTTTGATTAAGTATCATAAATATATAAAGGTACAACGCAAACATGACACAAGAGAAAACAGCCTTATTGTAATTGAACCGAAAGTTAATGCCTTGGTTGTTGTATCGAATGATATTGTCATCAAGGTATTATAAAATAAAGCAGCAGGCTTGGCGCCATTCCCGGACGGTTGGGTCAAACGCTTCTTTGACTGTGTATTCTTTATAGAGGCAGCGTTTTGAAGAGCCGAGTCTGGCTCGATTGTGATGTCAGTAATGTCTGCAGACACTACAGTTTCAGAAGCCTATAAGCTCTTTTCCGTGCATTTGCCAGACACTACTGGCTTAGTAATAAGTCAACAAGGTCAGTACCCGATTACTGTGTGAAGTTTTTTTGTTCAAAACACATAAAAGTCCAGCTAAAAGTATACAAAACAAAAACCCAACACAGGCATTTTCCAAGCAAAAAGACATAGACACAGAGATAATGGTCACGTGACGTGTGAAAGCACGTGTGAACTCCTCGAGGCAAAACACGCTAATGATGTATTTGGTTCTTTGATAAACTCCGATTGCACAATTGGATAACCCCATGGTATTCGTACCCATTCTTACGTTAAAAGTCTTGGTCCATGGAAATGTTCGATGTGGCAAAATGTACAATACAGTAACGACCACACCACCATGGTACTCATCTGTACACACGTGGTAAAACGTTCAGGATACTTAAACACATGTATCCATCGCAATTGGGAAAATGTGGTGCAAAATGTTTTTTGCCCGACATTATCTACTTTTAAGCATCTAAGTGCGGTCCAGAACGAAACAAAGGTATGTACGACCAAAAGGTGGCTAGAAGTCGGTAGAAATCCAGATTGCTCACCCCAGAGCCAGCCGTGACCTTGTCACAAAGCGCCACCTGGCGATGGACTTAAAAGCATGGAGATCCCAAACATATACTTTGTTGAGAACTCGGCAAAACAGTCTCGTTTGGAATATACCATATATCGCTAACTATACAGATAGAAGCAAAGTTCTCGTTTTATTTCAGTTTGAACTAATAGCAATTTGTTTGTAAGTGACACTGTGATCAAACTATTCGTCGTTTTCCATGCACTGATTAAATTTTGAAAAATAATATTAGTTCGATTCTATAGTCTTAACAAATGGGTCATTTGTTGTCATTGACAGCCTCAACCGTATTATACAGGATAACCGATGTCGATGCCGTCATTTCCGATTTGAACAGCATCAACAATCCAGCGGAAGTTGAGTCGGAAGTTGAAGCGCCGTTCTCTGACGTTAATAATAATATTATTATTCGTGTTTTCAAAAAGAGTAGCCCATCCTTTTATAAAAGTTTCTGATACATCTAATTGCATATATAATGCATATGCATTTGTTTAAAACAATTTTGCGGTTGTCATAAACAACAATAAGTTCTCCGCCATCATCATTTTGTCCCAGATATACTCAGCAATCGAACAAACGCCCCAGAACGATTTTCGGCATTTCTTTGTCAACAATACCGTACCCTTTACCTTTGTATTTATTGAAGTACTTATTATATACGCAAACCCCTTTTGATGAAATTTACGATTACAGGTTATGATATGTTGTCATTCTGTAGCATACATTTCACCACGCATAATACATCGCACATCAAACGGAAGCTAAAATATCAGAAATCCATAGTAAGCTATTCAATTACTGGTAATCCAGTGTCGGAGGTGCACACAGCACAATTGCGCATGTAATTTGTTGCATTTTTTTTACTTGCTTGTTTCTTAGTGGATGCGTCATTGATATTTGTAATGTATGTCACGAATGTATTTCTACAGTACATATAGCTTATGACGAACTACAAAGTCAAATGAACACAATGGTTCACTGCTTGGGTGGTTGCTAGAAAATAGTTGCATACACAACCTTCTAACAGGTGACGCGGTCGCAATCTCATTTGTAGTGTAGCTGTAAACGGCCTTTTACATCGGATCATATGCTGGATCTGATATCAGGTATGAAAGGAATTCGTCACTCTATAGATAAAACCCTATGTGATAGCAGCTAGCCTAAAGCAAAAGCTTGATGATGAATTCCGAATTGTCTTTACATAAAAGCATTCCTGGAGATGAAGCTGTTTACGGGTTAAAAAAATGCGCATCTAATAAAATGTCATTGTCACCAAATCGTTACTAAGAGCCCCAGCATCGTGAGATAATATCAGAATAAGAGCTGGTACATAAATTAAGTTTAATCTTGTTCATGTGTTTGCTAGTTATATAATAGCACCTTTTTACCACCCTGCTCTCTTTGACATTGTCTGCGTGCCTATATGTCTAAAAACTTTCAATGCATCCCTGCGATACCTTACTCGTGAACACAATTTGCATCATGACAACCGCAATAATACGGTGTGTAATATATTTGGTTGATAACATTAATAATGCGTGGTTCATGAGTGAAAATATTTCCGCAAACAAAGCTAAGAGCATTAATGATGTGGCATTCATCGTCGATTGAAGTGGATAAAGCATCACCGGAGAAACCTCTGGCACTTAATTGTCATTAATACTTTATACAAGGGAGAGCATAATTATACTGGGTATCCTTAACTCTGTCAGCCTCTTGATCTGTTGGATGCGTATTGTTGGATTACATTCATTAATGAGGGTCGAACATTAAAACCACGTTATCAACAGTCCTCAATAGTACATTGCATAAACAACCATCAAAAGTGTTTTATGGTAAAAACAATTTCATTGACCGACTTTGGAAATATATCCGTTAAACTATCTCATCTTATTAATGTGATTTTATCTCCCCTGCTCATTATCATCCCCGTCCCATCCCTAACGGCTTCATCGGCAGAATGTACCTAACCTATTACTGTTCATGCTCTCCTTTGAATGCTTATTCATTACCATAGCATAATTATCTCCCCAACTGCACACTGCCCCATCATTACCACCAAACAGCATGTCGACAACGCCCCCAAGCCACACTATGACGTGATGCATAGGGAGATTAACGAAGCACAGGTAACCCGTGGACACTATATAAGGGCGAGAAGCAGCGAGCGCGTGGTTCGAGTGACAAACTGGGCCGCCTTGCTTGTTTCATTGAATTTTGTTACGGCTGGTTGTGAATGTCTGGAAATGATCTGAAATATGTTGCTTCATTGATGCTTCTTGGTGGTAATCAGAGTCACGAGATAAAAGTATGCTGTTACTGATCTTATTCGAAGTCGTAACTACTAATTCCACAGTATTTGACCGTTTGGAATATCAGATAGTAACAACATTGATGATGGACAAGCCCCATTATAAGGTTGATTTGTTTTTCTAATGCTATGCAGACGAAGCTTATATTAGCGCAATCTTAGTCCATTAACAAGCCCTGAATGGTTTGTATATACTTCTCCTCATATCACAGTTTTGACATATGACATGTGTCGTATCTTCATCAGAAAATGGCGGCCTTTTTTGTGCGAACAGGCTAGAGATAACGATAGTAATGGAGTGTAGTTATTCACCTTATCATATCGGCAGCCAGTCACGATGAATAGTCAAGCAGGTACTAAATACTTAATTGCCTATGAGTTTGATTATCGTAATGTCTGTTTAAAATTTGTGATTATTGTTAAATTAATGTGACAGTGTATTCAAACTCGAAGTTCAGGGCTGGTTGTATACCGCAAAACGTGTAAGAAATGTAATTCGTTCGTTCCTAGGGAGTTTTATTTCATAATTTGAAGGCCAAATACGCATATTTCAGAAGGAGTTTAGGATAGTGGGCTAACCTTCAAATATGCAGATAATCTCATGGATTGTATTTTAGGTAATTGAGAAATTCGCCTGAAGACGGAACTGTGATTTTTACATGCATAGATGCAATTTTACAAAGCATCGAAATGGATAGTGTCTTCGCCAGGCATGGACATTTCCACGGACACAGAATAGTTGTTTTTAGCGTGAAGCGTGTGGGATATCGACACCGAATACCTCAACATCGTCCCAGATGCAGAGTTCCTTGATTTGGGTTAATTCATCCACGCGATACTTGTATTCACAGAAAACAACGCCGCCCACACGCACCTGTATGTAGAGAAAATAAGCGAATTACAAATAAAGTGTATATCCTGATTATGTTGAACTCTTCGACACTGTTTATCCGCATGCATTATGTTAACTTTAACGGACGACTGTCTGCTGTATGACATACACTATACTTTTTACTGTATCAAGACTGGTGAAATCATAATTATCTTCCTTACTATGAATCTGTCTTCCTTGCATTCAATGTCGACAATGGAAACAGCTCCACACTGAAATGGCATATCCCCTGATCTCTCTTCTCTCCCCCACTCTCCAAGGTAAGTGTTGCGAACAACTACATCAGGGTCTTCATCAAAGCGTGCGGACATACTAAAGGCGATAATTTGGGTCATTCTCAAGAGGATGACCAACCTGTAAAATATTACACCTATAAGTTGTATATGTCTCCCTAACACATATCATAACAAGTTTATCATTCATGGTGCCGATCATATTAAAGCGATGAAGAGAAAATTCGTGAATAAATATATTTCAACCGTTTGCAATCGCTTTCTGGAGCTAAGGATATTGTTATATGTGCCCCTACAAACAATCCATTAGGAATCCGTATTTTCAGTTTTGACTAAACACACACACAACAGAAAATAGAACAATCATCATCATTACACACCGGGCGCATTTTGGTCATATCCGGTTGCCCGCATATACACTCATATGCTTTATGTATAACCAGATGTTTCAATTCGGTCCGTATAACCTTATTTGCCTTCTGGACAGCTTAAGGTTAGTGCGGTATTGATAGATGTTACGGTCTTTATGACGCGACAAATTTATTTGTCACGAAAATGTTTCAGTTACCTAAATAATATTTCTGATATCACTCCCTAGAAACTAATAGCGGTGAAGCTGAGCGATCGATAGCAGCAACAGCTAGCAGAATAACTTACGCTCCATCCTCCTCCGGCTCTTTCCATGTGACAGTAGATAGAGGTGGTCAAAAGATGATCCGTGCTGTTTATCTTCACAATGTACTCACCAGACTCTTCATACCCTGCTTTGTACAGATCACCACAATGACGTGGTTCGAGTTCCCCATATCCTGCACAGATCAGCATTCACGAAAGGATAGCTTACAAAGGCAATTATTGCCGTGGAGAGATCATTGCAGCCTTTAACTAGGCTATGGCCAGACGCAAGTAACAATCGCAAAACTATTTTCAGAAAAATCATATTTAGATGGCAAAAACGTATTGCATCAACGTGTCTGGCTCGCTTTCTGAGTATTTAATTCGAGCAACGCATTATGCCAGGAACCACTGCATGCATCATTTGGTTCATCAACTGCCAAAAGCTCCGACATGCTCAGCCTGTTGTCCATTACCAATAATTAAATGAATAATTAAGCATACATTGTGATGCAATAACTTGATCAAAGCGGAAAGTGGCAGAACAAAGGCGAATACCCTGTATAATAAAAGTATCTTTTTATTCATACAGCATTATCTTTAACGCGCTTAACAAATTAAGAAATACTTGCCTTTCGTGCACGTGGTGATATTTAATACGTGACCACTTACATTTACACCCGAGCGGC
Organism: Urechis unicinctus; assembly: GCA_034190875.2. Taxonomy (NCBI): domain Eukaryota; kingdom Metazoa; phylum Annelida; class Polychaeta; order Xenopneusta; family Urechidae; genus Urechis; species Urechis unicinctus. The sequence goes on along the minus strand of CM067343.1, from coordinate 64,076,616 downwards.
ACAAACAAGGCAAATGTTTTGAGATATGGCAAAAGACGTGAATAATATCCAATATTTATGAGGAGCGCTGTGTCTGCTGATACATTCACTCGATAATCAATAATACCTGCGCATCCCTGCCTCTCGCATATGTGTATGATTTACACGACTGGGAGATGAATTAGTGCTTCTGGTTGTGCGTAACACCTAATTGTGCCAATGCAGTTTCTGTGTTCATCAGGACCCGTTATTTAGTTTTACTGCACATATAAAACCCTGATGTTTGACACGGAAAAGGGTGCTAAACTGATGCAATGAAAACCTTCTGCAAGTCAATTCACTGAGATCAGAGCATGCGGTATGAGCTGCAAGCTTAATAGCGGCGAGTGCAATTAAATGTGAAAAGGAAAAGTTGGTATGCGATAACGGAATCAAAATATGACTTTGTAACTGTATTGTATGAGTCCAAATATGTACTGGTATCAGCAATCAATTAGCGATTCCTCCATACCAATGGTAGAGGAGACAAGGGGAATAACAATAGTAAACACGTGAAAGTAGATATATCTGTTAATTGTCAGTTAGTTGGGTCCGATTGAATAAGTAGAGCATTCTGATAGAGTTGTTTTGCTGCCCACCAAAAGGCAGTAGGTTTTAAGGGAACATGCCAATCACACATGCTGATAACGTTGAGAAAGATATCCACTACATACAAATCTTCCTTAAAATATAAGTATATGAGCAGCCATCGAATCAGCCATTGAAGCACCAGCTTACATGTATAGCATAAAACTGTTATACATAGAATAATATTTTCAATTTTACTAATGTTGTCCTGCAATAAAACCGTTGGATCCACAGTCGAAACCAACGCATGAATAAAACATAAATATTGGGGGATGTGGCCTTGGTTGAACAGTAGTATGTCCCCTGGAGGCTAAAAGACTACAGAGCGATACAATAGAACTTACATTGACAAGAGGAGGGTTTACATGTCGGTCGTTCCTCATAATTAGCGTAAACAGATGAATGACACATATTAAATGGATACACTCATGCGCCTGAACTAGACCCACATATGAGTACTGCCGATAATACTAAATAGCGCGAACCATACAGATATGAGGTCAGTAAGAATATACATTGGTTTCTCAGAGCATGATGATTGTAACCATTCTTACAGCTAGGACATATCTCAGAATTATCAACAAATATTTTGCAATGCGTGAAATTACAATCGTTATTTCAAATCCGTTATTGTTCAATGACATTCGACACGAAAATTAACCAATGGGCCGTAGCGCGTTGAGACACTCTAGTCTTTAAATGCTACTTGAGATTACATTTCTGTAACGTGTTTCGTCGAGACCAAATCAAGCGACAGAAAGTTGATAATTCAAATAATCAATATCATAATGGAACTTTTAATGCAATTAGTTTTTACAATATATTTATCCTGATGGGAACTAATGTTCACGGATACTGCTCTTCTTATTGTCCCGACCGAGTTAATTTTAATAGCAATAAAACTGTGTTCGGTGGCAAACCAATTTCTGATCTTTGTCCGAAAAACTCCTCCAAACCATACCTTCAATATCAATCTGACCAATCATGGCGTTTCTTCATAAATAACCACATGTGGCTGCATAATCTTTGTTCTGTTATTGTTTTGAAAAATTGATTAAAATGTATTCGGCGGCAATCTTATTTCTGCTAGATGGCAAGTATAGTTATCAAGGCACCACCTTGAGTGTTCAATTGACCAATCACGGCGTTTCTTCATTAATGAACTCATGTTGCTACGTAATTCGTTCTGGCAATCTTTCAAAATGAAATTGGGTTCCGTCGGTTATAGAGGAGTTATGCTTATTTAAATCCAGGTAGTAGTTCACAACATTTGTTACACTTTTAGTAAAGTAATCCATCCATAAGCAGTACAGACATGGATGAATGTACAATGCAAGTAGGGTATTAATTTGGTATTTTAACATGAACCAGCACGTTTGAGATTCAGCAGTGTGTCAGTTTGTCATTTTCTGATTTTCAGCTTTGCTGCATTTTAAATCACAAATCCTGAATGCAATTAGCATCAAATTAAACACATCGTAATTATCGACACCTTCACAGATGCATGTACTTAGTCGGTTTGCTATCGGCGCATTTTTGTCGATGAAATAGCATTCGTAAATAATCATTCCTCTAATAATGCACGGTTTTCGCAAACGGCGTTGTTTTTTGCCAAATGAAGAACAGAGGACTGTATGAATAATCAATGTAATTACTCAGAAAGACGAGTGCCAATTAAATATCTGGGGACGCTAATGACGGTGCTTAAGGAATGTTTTAGTTGTTCATGTATCATTAGCAATGGTCGGGTCGATATTACGCCTGGCCGTTACCACCAAGTGCCATAACAAGTGTCAACTTTTAGCCCGCCATTTTTTTTTTTTTTTGGGGGGGGTGCGTTTTAGAGTTATGTGGGCTTATTTGGGCGCTGTTATCAAGTTATTATTAATTCGAATCAAATTTAGTTAACTTCTTGCCAAGTATTACAATTAGTCCTAATCGTTAATGGGTATTTTGTTAATGCAACAAATAAACGCAATTGACAGCATCTAGTCTGCTGCAGATTGGTTAAATTCTGCAAGATTTTACCAAAATTATCATGCTGTGGATTTTGATTTCAAAATCGTGGTCTTGTAGGACAGGACAACCTTTGAAGTTACAAGTAAATTCAACATATAAGACACGGAACCCCCATAAACGTAAGAGAAAGCCATTTTATTCCGGGCTCAGCGATACGAGGGGAGGAAAAGAATTAGGTAATTAATAGGAGGGAAGGGTTATGGCTAGGCAAAGAGCAGGGTATTTTGGTTCATGTCTGGGACCACGACAGAGATTAGGATATGAATACGACGGGGATTTTTGCGGTATTACGGGGGAGAGCATTGTGCATACAAAGTCGAAATAAAGGTTGGGAAATCAATGAGCAAAGGACGGGGCTTAGAGTTGGTCACGGAAATGACTGAGTTGCATGCGGTGGGGATCGGGATGAAGTTAGTTCACTGCCAGAAATAAACTAAGACCTGTAAAGTTTCTAGGTACAGTCAGATCCCCAATTCATGTCCAGTCCAGCAATGTGATAGGAGCATAAACAAAGAGGGATCAAGACTGTCAAATACAACTAATGAGGACTAAATATAATAAATGAAAAAAACACATGTCCGCGGTTTCTACCTACAAGACAGTATAACACTTTGTTGGTTTAATACCCATGAGGCTGTCATATCTATAAGTTAAGGTTTTAAAAACAAGTGATCTCATTTTGACTGGCTTTTTTCGTAAATATGATAATCAAAACCAATGCCTCTGTGGCTAATGTACGTATGTATATATGTAAGTGTATGCATATATGTACATATGCATGTATTTATATACGCATGTATGCATGTATTTATGTGTGTATGTATCTATGAATGTATGTATGTATGTATGTATGTATGTATGTATGTATGTATGTATGTATGTATGTATGTATGTATGTATGTATGTATGTATGTATGTATGTATGTATGTATGTATGTATGTATGTATGTATGTATGTATGTATGTATGTATGTATGTATGTATGTATGTATGTATGTATGTATGTATGTATGTATGTATGTATGTATGTATGTATGTATGTATGTATGTGTGTATGTATGTATGTATGTATGTGTCTGTATGTATGTATGTATGTATGTATGTATGTATGTATGTATGTATGTATGTATGTATGTATGTATGTATGTATGTATATAAATAAACGTTATTGCTAAGCTATTTTATATTTAACATCGGCCGTTTATAGTAAATTATCATATATTGTTGAGAGTAATTACCTGGATCCTTTTTGAGGAATACCTTATCGTTGCTCGGTGAGATGCCTTCCAAGAAGCTTGAGAGGAGGCGACACGACGGCTGAGTCCCTTTGGTGAGTATCGCCCCAACACAGATAGCTCTTTCTAGACATCCCATTCCGCATTCAATCTTGCTCCTAGCATCCACATCGGCAATAGCGGTGTAATTGAGAGGTACCCCATTAGGATTTATGTAGTAAGCGGCCTGTTGTGTGGACTCCTTAGCGCAAGCCACCAATTCAAAGACGAGAGGCAACAAGTAAAGCCTCATACTGTTACAATAAGCTAGGCTTAAATGTTGCTGTGGGCTGAGAGTTGCAAGTGAAATTACGCCCTAGAAGTGCGTTCATATATACCGCCCGCTTTATCGATCCACGCACTCACATAGGCACGTCAATATGCTGATTAACTAATAATTGAAAAAGACTTGTTTCGGGCATTGCAAAGTATCAATTGATGTGGCTTTTATATATGGAAAAGATACAACGGATCTATTACGTTACAAGTTTAATGCATCATTTTACATTCGCCTTATCTCTCATCCCTGGATGCAAGTATAAACAATCGACGCTGGTGTTGGTTATAGTGCCTGTTATATTTTTGTGCTATTATTTACTAGCGCTTTGCCGGAAAAATTCGATAGCAAAAAAATACATTCCAAATATACACTGCCGTTAAAATTCTCATTCATGGAACGTAATAAGCGGATGTTGATGCATTAACCGCTTAAAGTAGTGTTTTATTATACCCTATGCTTCACTTGCTGTCGTAAACTTTCATTTTAATAAATAATGCATAATGAATTACAGTTAGAGGTAGGGCAAGATAAGAATGTGACGGCACTCATTGACGAGTAACATATATGGAGCCTGCAATGCTAGGGAAATGCAAACCCATAGTTGTGAAATCCCCATCTGTGTTATATTTACTCAGAACTATAATTTAAGTACAAGGTAAAATGTAACCCAACTTTATTGCTTTTACAGGGCCATTCGATGTTTTTTAACTCCATGTTGCCCGTTTCTGATTCACATAGCAGTTCGATAGAGTGATATCATATTTTGCGAGCCTTTGTCATGCAATTGATTACTTAGTTGGGCTTGAAAGCACACATTATCTTGACGATGTATAACAGATGGCGCGTTAATCAACTAGTTCATTTCCGAGCATAAATGGCGCTTCCAATATTCACGCCATCTGTAGTCTCTTCAGGCTCTTCAGTACAGATCAACACTTCATCACAATAAATAACAGGTCCCTGATGCATCAATCCTCATGATTCATATAGTGTTTCGGTCGGAACAGCTTGGTTGACGCCAAACGCCGATGGTAAATGAGGCGAGAAGCTTTTTATTACAGCGAATAATGCTAAGTGTGCAGAATCGGTTCTATATTTTATCGCAGCCTTTTGCAATTGAATCTTGCATAATATATAGAAATGAAATGGCATTGTAATTGATGGTAGTCTTCTTGGGATTAAATCACCCCCGGCCCTTTGTTGACTACCATATATGGTATAAGCCTTAGTTATTTGTTAAGACTAATTTGCATGGTTCATGAGCTTGTGATTAAAACGCCGTCAATAGCCTCGATCAACAAGCAATGTTAACAATTACCAAGATCAATGGTAAAACCAAGATCAAGTTACGAAAGGCTGGATTCAACTGATATAACTACCGAGACTTTGATCAACATAGTACTTGACTAATGGGTTCGATCATCAGACAAAGATGTCATGACTGATAAAAACCTACAATGATATCAGTGGCCGCGTTCAATAGACAAAGCTGCAAATGACCGTGACCATCACGCGCAGGTATGATCCTCAATTTTCTGCAAATATCAGCCGACTGTTCAACTGTTGGGTTATATGTCATGCTTAGCGCCAAGCCTTGCTTAGGCGCGATTTATTCCAAAAGCGTCTATCAGTCTGACAGTTTCAGGGCTGGCTAAGAACGGGTAGTATCGATTATTGTTGACATCAGATGACCCTGATGTTATACCACAAATCGTCACAGCAAGTTAATCGTTATATGTACTGCACGCCTAGGTGGTGCTTGTGTAATTGAGAATGGTATAAACAACATAGTCTCTAGCTTTAGTGAGAGGGCATACAAATCAATATTTCTTCGCTGTGTAGCGGGCGTTGGCAACATCACAGCAAATGACGTTTGAAAAGATTGTCTCAAGACTAGAGAGACCGGTAGTGTCTTTTGAATTCACATGCTGACGATTGACACGATACATTTCATTTTCTGCACACTGAATATATATATTTTGTGAGGGAGTCAAAGAAAACAAGTCACGGAGGTTGGGTATATATAAAAATACAAAACGCTTTATTAACCAAGTATGTGAAGAAGGTATACAGGTTGATATCGCTAATACAAATACATAACTCAGATTGGTAGTAATTACATGAGGTAGAAGAGAACAGTGATGGGTGACAAAATATATATAATTTATTGTTTGACAAAATTATGTGTAATAAGAAATATTATACTAAGTACATATAATGAGTATATAATAGCGAAATTAGTTAATACCAAATACAGAGTGTCCAAATGAGAAAGATACAAAGGGTAGGTAATTTAGATTGGATAAATGTTATGATAGCTAAAAAACTTGAAACAATGTACCAAATGCATGAGTAAAATTATGACCTAGATAATGATAAACTGTTAAGACAAATAATTGGCAGTACAAGGTGCAACATTGATAATAAATACAATAAGTACAAATAGCACGAATAGAAACGGTGGGATGTCATTGAAAAGGTCAAAGTCAGAGGCTAGGCTCTGACTGACATCCCCCTACAAGAAACCAACAAAACGAGAACAATTTGGGGACCGATTGACATTGGGCTATTGGCGTGAGTGAACAACAAAGAGAACAAAGCCCCATCGCTCGAGGTACATCGCCTACTGGCACCCCCATGTGAAGCAGTGTGTACTAGCCTGCAGTAAGGATGCAGCGGCAATGAGACTCCAGCAAAGGGGCACCGGTCTCTTATAAGATAGGATGTAAAAGGATAGAAGTAAGGCTAGTGTGTACTGGCACCTTGTAAGGGGAGATGTAGAACTGAAGAAAAGATGTTAAAGCCAGTGTATACCGACGCTTTGGAAAAATGAGATTTAGGATTGAAGGAAAGATGTTAAGGGGGGAGGGCAGTATGCACAGACACCTTAAGGAGGATGAAGGTGCTGAGCTGGAGGCGTTTGGTTTGTATTTGATAATTGTTGAGTAATGCTGGTAGTGTGAAGGATGTTGGCCGTATGTATTGTGTGTAAGCCGAGCTTTTCCATCTGCCTGTGGATTTTATTATTGTATCAGGATTGTTGTCTGCAGCTAGTTGGGTGGATCTGCCAATACGGAAGGAATGTGTGTTGTAACTGGATTGCGGAAGGGAAGTTAGGGCTAGGCTTTGTTTGAGAAGTGATGTGAAATAATGTCTGGTGCATGGTTTGGCGTGTTTGTCCAGGAAGATGGGACCAGGGGAAATTCCTCTCAGTGGGAGGTAATTTTGAAGAGCAACTACTGGACAGTATTCAGGTCTGATCAAACTTTGCAGTACTAATTTTGGGGTGGAACGTTGGCTATTTTTGAAAGAGGTGAACTGGATTTGATAGCTTGTTTGGTTGTGATTGCGCAAAACTGTGAGATGTGATAAAGTGAGTGTATGCGAGGGGTCATTGGAGTGGACTGCCTCTACTACTCTGAGGCAAGCATAGAAGGATAGGAAGTAAAGGGTTTTTATCATGCAGCGAGTATAGTGACAGGAAGTAAAAAAAGGAATTGAATCTATTAGTTTGTGAAGGATGTGTTTGGTTATTAGTAATAGTTTTGAAGGTGGATGAAGTTGTGAGTTGAGGATACCATTTAAAACTTTAGTGACATAGAGGTTGGCAGTGGGGTCAGACTCTGCTTTAAGTCAATGGATGAATGATATAGATGATGTGTATGTTTTGATTGTGGAGTATTTTAGACCTTCATTGTGTAGGTGGGCGATAAACAGTGAAACATAAACTGCGTCTAAAGGTAAGGCGTTATGACTTATGAACAAACAGAATTGAGCAAAAGTATTCCAGTGATGTAAATAAGATTTGTTTGTGGATGGTTTGAGGGATTTGTTTAATAGTGTGTTGACTGTAAGTTGAAGTTTTCAGGTAGTAGTTGCGGTGGGATAATTGTTGGACGGGGCTGCATCCCATATCGAGTCAAGAGATTGGAGTCCACCTGAAGCCGAGAAATTGCGTCATTTAATAAGTTGTTTACACCAGGAATGTGAAGCGCACTAAAATTGATGTTAAACTTAAGAAGGACCAGAACAAGGGGTCGAATTATGTTCATTATTGTGGGTTGTTTGGATGACTGTTTGTTGATAATGGCCACTACTGCTTCGTTGTCGCAATGAAATGTGATGGTGGAATTGACCATAGAAGGAGCGAACATGCTAACCAGAACAAAGATGGGGTACAGTTCTAGGATGGTTATGTCAAGAGTTTGCCAGTTGCTTGGCCAAGTTGCTTGTATCCAGTTGGATTTGTAGGTGGCACCAAAAGCCAATTTGGAAGCGTCGCTGCACAGATGGATGCTTTTAGAGTGTGCAATGGTGGAGGGATTTATGATAAGGTTCCATTATAGTGCTGAAGGAAATGTAGCCATATTGACAGGTCTTGTTTAACTTTAATGGTAATGTTGATAAAGAAGTTGGGATTGGAAACCCCCATGGAAATGTCACAGAGTCTACGCAAGAAGGCTTTGCCTGGACGGACAACTGAGGTTGCGAATTGAAGCATGCCAGTGACTGATTGTAAATCACGCAGAGTTGATTTGCTAAGTGATGTTAAATGTTTCACGGCTTGCGTGTATTTGAGTAGTTTATCATGAGGAAAACTGGCTGTCATTTTTTGTGGTGTTGAGCTGTATTCCCAAAAATGTAAGTGTGGTTGCGGGGCCTTGTGTTTTGTGAGAGTCTAGTGGAACCCCAATTAAGTTACAAAGTTTGGTGAAGATAAGTAGCTGTTGTTGACAGATTTCCGTGGTTGGGGCTACAAAGAGGAAATCATCCAAGACTTTGATTACATTGTGGATTAGGAATTTGTTGTTTAGTATCCAAACTATGGCTGAAGAGAAAGATTCGAATATTTTACAAGAAGAGGAACACCCTTGTGGTAAGCATTTGTCATAATAGTATCCTTGCCAGAAGAAGAAACCTGTGAGGTGATATTGGGATGGGTGGATAGGTATTAGTCGAAAAGCTTGCGAGATGTCGCTTTTGGCGAGGTATGCGTTTGGTGAACATTGCTGTATTAACTGTATGAAAAGGTCCTTGAATCCTACCAAGTGCCAATTCTGAACTAATTTCCTGTGTAACTTTGGTAGGGTTACAAGTGGCTGATATGGAGTTTTTGGAATTTAATGACTTTTGGGGACCTTAAAAATGTAGGAGGAAACCATTGGTGAAACCGGAAATTATGTACTGTTGATGCGGATATCTTGTTAGGAGCTCAGCGAGTGGCTTTATCTTTACTGGGGAAGGAAGGGTTGAATGTGTTGGGTCTGTAGTTGTTATTGAAGCGGCGATTTGTTGTACTTGGGCGGGCTCCAAGGGTTGCTCTAGTTGGGGACTGCACTCTTAACCTAATCTAGTCAAAATGACTAGCTAACCTGGTCACCCAGCTATCGAAGTTAGTCAAACTCTCTAACGACTAATCACATGGTCAAATCGACTAAGCAACATAGTCACAATGACTAGCAAGGCTGGTCAGGTGTTGTTTGACTAGTTACCTAGTCAATTTGACCACCCTGAGAGCGTTATCTTCTCTTTGTTGGGAGACCGCGATGCGCGGATCACACGGGTTGGTTACATAACCACAGATGCGCGCCGCGGCATACCGGAAGCTTGACCTTTGCGGCGGTTCTTTAACCAGTTGCTGCAGGAAATTGGAAATCTTCATTTGAAATTTTCTGACAATCGCCTCCATACTATAAGGTGAGAATATTAAATAGTTTTCTGTATTTTTGTATGTATTGTTGTGTACCATTGCTGGTATCAGTACTAATGAGTGCTTAGCTTCAACCATAAGTCTACTACTATGTGTTTTAGAATGTCGCAACGCAGGACGACACCAGCAATAACATCTGTTGGAGAAGCTGTGGATGTAACAGAGGTCATGGCCATGGGCATGCTGATGGCCGCCATTTATGTGTTTATGTGCCTTACCACCTATCGACCAAAAAGACGTTTCGTTACATACAGAAGGTGATGCTGGTCGTTGATGATGAGGCTAAAGACCCAGTTGATACGAAGCTTCTTTGTGTCAGGGCTAGTATTAACAAGGACATGCATGTAAGTGTTTATATACAATAAAGTCTACTTGTTTTGCATATTATGTTGTCTGACTTGTTTTTACACTGGTTCTTACACTGGTTCGACCTTTAATCATAGTCAAACTGACCTTCATTCATAGTCAAACTGACCAAATCTTCTAGTCGGTCTGACTAAGTACAATAGTCATTACTACTTACGCTATAGTCAATGTGACTAATGAGATAGTCATAGTGACTAATAGATTAGTCATATTGACCACTCTTTACTTGACTAGGTAGATTAGTCATTTTGACTAATCAATAATTGACTAACTGCATTAGTCAAATTGACTAACACATTAGTCGTTTGGTGGACAGTCAATATGACTAGCCAAGTTAGTCAAGTTGACTAGATTACATTAAGAGTGTGGTGGAGGATAAGGCACTGGAGGAAGGCGGGGTGGCTCTTGCTGCAGCGGAGACACGAGTGCTTGAAGACAAAAGGAGTCTTTGTGCACCGTTCGTTGATGGAATGGTATGCGAATCAGAAGCCGAAGGGGATTTTTGTTGCAGCGTTTGCGGCTTGGGCACGAAAAGAATGAGGTGTAAAGGAGGGTGAATGGTTGGGATGGGGTGTTTGTGGGGGTGGGTTGAGGGATGCCGCTAGCTGCAGGTCTATCCTTAATGCCGCCCAGGAGCAACGTGAAAACTCTCTGTCTGTTCTGAACTTTGTGTCATAGTGAAGCCCGTTGTGGCCCTTGCTCATCATAGATTTGATTGTTTTGCCATAAGTGAGCAAGTGGTTAAGCTGTTGTGGGTGTTTCTGTGTGTACTCTGCCAGGAAATCATCCCAGGCAGTGCACCATTCAGTTTGGCTAAGTGGCTTATTCCTTTTAGGAAGGAAATTGATAGCGGGGCTCATTCCGCTACCAGTGAGTGACATGGTGTACCCGGATTCACTGTCAGGGGCCAAAATTAACCGAAAATCAACAAATTTGTCAGTCCAAATTTTAAATTTCAAATTGTCAGGAAGGTTGTGTCCCGCTGGAACGCCTTCGGACAAGAGTACTGGCCTTTGAGCAGCATGTAAAGGTGAGAGTTGTTCCTTTATGGACTCACCAGCCGAAGAGTAGGAACCAACGATGGACTGGTTCACTGGCGTCTAGGGTTGGCTTGTCTAGAAGTTGTCCAACCAGTCACTAAGGAGTTGACTGTGGCTTAAAGTTCCTTGACCTGGTTAGCCAGGATGTTGGTTTGGGAATCTGGGGTACTTTCAGCTGGTAGAGGATCTGTAGGAGGTGTAGCAGACGGTTGCTGAGACCTAAGTTTCGCCGGTGTGCGTTTGGCCTGAACGGGTCGGGAGCTACTATAAGCACGTTTGGCGGGTGAAGTTGCAGCGGAGGCGGTGCGTCCTCGGGTGCTAGGTTTCATGGTGGTTGCTGGAACATATTAGTGCGGCAAGGTCGGAATTGTTGACATAACACAATAGTATTTTTGCAACGAAAATAGTTGTGAAAACAAGCAAACAAGTTGTGCGATTATGAAAACAGCTGTGCAGACAATAGCCCGGTGCTGGCTTTAAAAGGCATGCCAGACAAAACTGACAGTCATGATATTGTTAGAACTAAAAAATTAATTTTGGTACTTTACAGTGACAGCCGTGCGAAACGATAACGGCTGTGTGAAAACCTGAACTGTGCGACAGTGAACAACAGCCGTGCAAACGATAACAGATGTGAGAAATTCAAACTGTGCAAATATCGGCAACCATACAATCAATAACTGCAAACAGCAGTGCAAACAGCCGTGCAAAACAAATAACGGCTGTGTAAAACCCAAACTGTGCAAAGATACAACCGTGCAGAATGATAACGGCTGTGTAAAACCAAAACTGTGCAAAGATACAACCGTGCAGAACGATAACGGCTGAGAAAACCAAACTGTGCGTATGACAGTTGTGCAAAATTTAACAGCTGTGATAACCTGATCCTAAAACATATAAAAGGCTGTGTGTAACCCAAACGGTGCAACCGTGTGAAACGATTACGGCTTAGAAGGCCAAACTGTGCAAATATTAACAGCTGTGGTAACCTGATCCTAAAGAAAACAGCTGTGCGAAACATAACGACTGTGTAAACAAAGGACAAATGTAATTTTTTTTTTTTTCCATTTATGATTTTTTTTGGGTTTTTTTGGGGGGGGGGGGGGGGGGTTGGGCAGAGAAAGTGGCGACACTAAAGAGAAGCCAAAACTTTGAAAATTGCTCTCCGGATGAATCTGGTGAAGCAGAGTTGGAGAAGTAGCTCAAAATCTTTTGCAGACGAGTAGATGGAGCAGATCGCTGGTTTGGATGAGTGGATAACGGTTGGCTTTTAGAAAATAGATGCTTGCTGCTGAAGATTAGTTCGGAAAATGAGCAGAGAAGAGAGGTCTCGTGACTAACGGGTTTGTGTCATGTGACCTGTATGGTGGCGCCTCCAGCGGACTGCAGGAACGACCGGGCTATCGCGTTATAAGATATCTTTGACTCCCGCACAAAATGCGGCTGCGACGTTCCCGCCACAACCTATGTTATATGTATATAGTCATAATGTGGGTGCGATGTTTTGCTGGGTATGAGGTGTAGCTATGATGGAATTAAATGACTGTGTAAGCTTTTATATTTTTGAGGAGTTAGACGGTAGGGGAATGTTGCAAAGGAAAGTTTCTTAAATAGACGGACATTGCACTTTTTCAGGCTTATGGACATACGGATTTGCTTTTGCCTGCTAGATTATATACTGAGAATGTATGGAATGATAGACGGCAAACCATCTATTGCTGAGCAACCCGTACCTGCTTATAGTCGATGTGTTTCCATGATCTACTGTTTAAGTGCTAGTAAAGATTTGTTTCAGATCTTTTGTTACTTATGCATTTTCATCCTCACCATTACGAAGGCGATTTGGATTGGAAATACGAGCGCATCACTGAATTATGAATCAGGTCTTCAATATTCTTTGAACCTACCTAACATTGTCTTACTTTGCTCTATTGATTAATGACTCCACATTCTTGTGTACGGTCTTGGTTATGTTTCCATGCGATTAACCTCTGAATACTTGTAGCAACTGTCATTGTAGATAAACCATGTATGTTGCGAAACAAGAAAGGTAAGAACATTGGCGTTAAGAGCACATTTAATAGATTGCACCCGTGTTGTGTAAACTTGATAATCCATAAGTCACTTTGTCTTGCTACAATTTAATTTTGAGGTGACTATTAAAAAAAAATTTATGTTGAATATCGTGGGTAAATTTTAAAGATGGGTGCATGATATTTGCATAGTTTTATTGGTCACCTGGTTTTATTTGTTAGCAGTGACGTCGATTTCATATATTGGGAGAAACATGTCCAAATTATGTATGTTTGATGTTCGCTTAAGCATACTATTGCCCATCCTCTGTTCTCCACCATAGTCAAAGTTGGCATGTACCTAACATAACGTGCGGTCTGTCATTGCAGGATCCGCTTGCCTCGTGTTACACGATTGCAGTGAATTATGTAAAGCAGGATATGAAGGGTCTGGTGTGTATACTGTTTACATAAACAACCCCCGTCATCCCATTACTACCTCTGTCTACTGTGATATGGAGATATACTGAGCAGGATGGACGGTAAGCATCGGCGTCCACTCGCAATCATTATCTGCGTATTGCCACTGTCACCATGTTAAAACCACTGAAACATTCCCGCTCCTGGAAATGCACATTTCAACCATAAACTAAGCACAGCTGAGAACTGTTGCATTTTAAACAAAAATCTTTTTTCTCCCTTAACCTATAATTTTTGAGAATAAAGCTGAAGATTGCTCAATAATGAATGAAGCAAAATTGAGAAATTTACTGGTTTTCAATGGAGTTTAAGCAATTAATTATACCTTATAAGACCCAATAAGATGCGCCAGACGCTTTAATCCTAATATATAACCACATTCTATGTTTATTCAAAATTAAACGACCATCGAACATGAGCCATGGACCTACATGGCTAACTTACGTTCCTACAATAAATAACAGTCGACCTATAATAAACGCTTCAAGCATCACCAATATATTAATTCTTTCTTTTCGGGATACATAAGTTTATTGATGAAACAAATTGAGCTCCAAAGATCATACAGGATTAGTATTGCTATATCAATGATGGCAGATATGCACACATTAAAACCTCTTTATTGTTTTACTTCTATGTCTATAGCACACAACAACGATTTTTTGTTTTTAGAAATAAATCTAGTGCAATCGTAAATGCTTTGTTGCAAATGTTAAGAAACCAGCCATTTGCTATGTATATCTAAATAGGGCTAAATGCACAGAATCTCCTGAAAGGCTTTCTGGTAAACGTTCTCCTCTATGCCTTTAAAATGACCAAATTCAAAACCTCAGTTTATGATAGATGTTATATTCGTTCATTGACTGAAGCTTATGCGAATATAGTTTTTGAACCAGCTGGCAACGATGAAATATAACCGTTGCAAGGCATTGCCACTTTATCAATTATATGCAGGCTTTGGCGCAGCTTCAGTTAAAAGGTTGATGTCACCACAAATCTTAAAATGTTATTGCGAAAAAAATCGTTTGAGAAAACGTTGGTAGTCGCCCATGGTCACTGGGATAGCGCCAGAAGAGCGTTGTGTGAACGCTAGTGAACGTCGGTGATCGCCGGGAATCGGCGAAGAACGCTGGACCAGAAAAAAGTTTTGAACATGCACAAAAGTTCTCACTGAGACCAGCGTTCTTCAACGTTTAATTTTAAACGCTGAAGAACATTTAAGAACGTTTGTGGAACGTTTTGCTAAAATTCGCCGAGCGTTGCACGCGTTCGGCTATCGTTAGTCAGTCGTTACTCTAGCGTTACTTGGTTGTTACTAAACGTTTGCTTTGCAGTGAACGACTCACTGGCGGCCTGTTAACGACCGCTGAACGGTCCCCTAGCGCACGCAGCATGTGACTAAAGCCAAACAAACGTCCTTTTGGCGTCCATTGAGCGTCATTCGAGCGTTTCCCGAACATCCATGCATATGGGTATATAAACCGATGTAAGCAAGGTTCATTTGATTTTGGGCTACCGTACAGAGGGTTTAGGCTCTTCAGGGGGTGTCACATGGTGCGTTACTTCTCGGATATGCTCTTCCTTCTGGTGTTCTTCTTCGTCCGAAGACATTGCTAGTTAAAGAGGCTTTGCATTCTTCTTACTTGCAGCGTTAGTAGCAGAAGCCCCCATCCCACCCTTTTTTCGTCTTGGCGGCATGATGCTGACTGTTCAAACTCACAAGATAACGTCTCGTCTGAATGGAGAAGGCAGTTTTTTGTCTCTCGTAAAAAGCGATAATATCCCCTGTATGGGGCACTTGAAATAGGCAAGAAAGTGGTCAACAAGATTCATAAACATTCTGGGGCCATACGTACGACAAATCAAGCACGGATTAAAAAGAGGATCTGGAGAGGAATAGGATCTCAGTTTAAAGATGGTCAAAGGAAAGGGGAACCAGAAAGGGCAGGCCACGCCCAGTCAGCAAGCTGCGTCATCGGCTGACCCGCTGGACGAAGCCCTGAAGAATTTAACTGGTTCATCGGTCACAGCTGAGCTATTAATAACATTGTTTAAGGCTCAAAACGCTTCGCTGAAGAAACATTTCTTTGACCTTTTAAATGAAAAGGACGTCGAAATTAAACAACTTAAAGACCAAGTTAACAACCTTGAAAACAGGCTTGACGACCATGAGCAGTACGGAAGACGCAATAGTGTTCGAATAACGGGTCTGGAAGAAGACGCAGATGTCTGTTCTTTCATAAAAGACAAGTTCGATGTCGATACCACCAACAACATTGACAGATTTCACCCAGTTGGGAAAATTCAATCGGATGGACGAAAGAGACAGATATTGGTCAAATTCACAAGCTACATCATCAAATCATCCATAATGAAAAACAGATATCGTCTGAAAGGAACAGGCATCTACATCAACGACGATTTAACCAAGAAACGAAACGAAATGGCCCAAAGCTGTAGATCTCTTAAAAAGGAAAAAAGAATAAATGACACTTGGGTTCGAGATGGAAATATCTTCGTGAAACTTAAGAACAGCTCAATCAAGAAGATTTCATCTCCTGACGAAATTGACCAGCTGAAATAGACAATATCTTGAAAACAACCAGTGCCCCTGCAAGGGGATATTAACCTCAGTATGACAAAATCATCGTCACCAGCTCTGCGAGCTAGCCTCGCCTGTAAAACACTACTAGAGGATCTCGACAACATGACCGTCAACGAAACGCACAAAAACATGAGGTACATCATCAGCTACAAATGGTGGACTTAGCAAACTCATCTGTCAACCAGTTTGGAGATAGTGGTGAACTGGAATTTTTGCATGAACACCTTCCGCATTCTAATTGCACGTATTATGAACCAGATGATTTTGTGAAACAAACTGAAACACACAAAAATGGAACATCATTCTTTAATTTAAACTGCCGAGGACTAGTATCACATTGGGAACAGTTCACAGAACTGGTAAGCAGTCTGTCTTCTGATGTATTTTCATTCGACTTTATTGGTTTAACCGAAGTTTTTAAAGTTCAATGCGAAAGTTTCTTAAACCTTTCTAACTATCACCAATTCATTGCAAATACACGTAATGATAACGCAAGAGGTGGCGTTGGCCTTTTTATCAAAGATCATATTGGATTTTGTAGAAGAGATGATTTATCGATCTTCATACCTCATGTTATCGAAACATTGTTTATAGAATATGAAAACAGCTCTAAATCCAAATGTATAGTTGGAATAGTTTATAGACCAAACACGGCACCTCTTGCCGATACCGACGTATTTTCTACCACTATCTTAGATATTATAAACAAGATTAGCAGTGAGAAAACAAAATGTTGTATAATGGGAGATATGAATCTTGATCTTTTAAAGTTCAAAATGCATGTGAAAACTGACAATTATCTTGAGAATTTTTTTGTGAATGGGTTTGTTCCAATGATTACGAGACCTACAAGGGTGACACCTACATCAGCTACACTCATTGACCACATATTTACCAATGACCTAACACAAGCTTCATCTGGAATAATCATCACCGACATTTCAGACCATTTCGGCACATTTTTATATGACACAAACAGAGAAAACTGACAGCACGTGTGAAGATCCTACGCTAAGACGCAATTTCTCCCCAAACAATTTCAACAGTTTCATTAATTATTTGGAAATAACCGATTTTTCGAATGTCTCAGAGCATGAATGTCCTAATCAGGCGTATGATGTGTTCATAAATAAATACAAATGTGCATTTGATCAAGCATTTCCGGTTCTAGGGCAAAAGAAAAATCGCAAAAGTATTATGCATCAACCATGGATGACTCCTGGTTTGATAGCTTCAACTAAAACTAAATTAAAATTATATAGGAAATACAAACAAAACCCGTCACAGCGCAATACACAGAAATACAAAATATACAATAGCCTTCTTAACAAGGTTAAACGTAAGCTCAAGTGTAATTACTATTCTGAAATGATAGAAAAATACAAAACGAACACTAAGTCTTTGTGGTCAGTACTAAACAAAACAATAGGAAATGCAAAAAGCAAACAAAAAATGCCCAATAGTTTTAAAATTGATGGTGAACAAATATCAGATAAAAGTATAATTGCCAATAAGTTCAACAATTACTTTACCAATACATGTAAAACAATATCTGAAAGCTTACCCTTACCTAATGAACACTTCACTTCCTATTTGCCAAATCAACTGCCACACTCGATGTACCTAGAAGAAGTAACTGAAAATGAAGTTGCAACTGTAGTAAATAACCTAAAACCGAAAACAAGTTATGGCCACGACGAAATCAGTACTAAAACTATAAAATCAACCCTTCCAATAATATTGACTCCTCTATCACATATATGTAATGTATCGATGAAAACAGGAATCTTCCCCGACCAACTAAAAATATCAAAAATTATACCCGTATATAAATCCGGTGACGACTGCGTCTTTAATAACTATCGTCCTATTAGTTTGCTTCCAAGTTTTTCGAAAGTAATTGAAAAAATTATGTATAACAGAACCATGTCCTTCCTGATTAAATTTAAACTTCTATATAAGCACCAATATGGATTCCAAAAAAATAAACAAAAACTATTCATCCAATATTGCATTTTCTCAATTACTGCGCAGACGCAAATAATAAATCACCCAATGAATATGTACTCCCAATATTTTGCGACCTCTCGAAAGCTTTTCGATATAATAAACCATGAAACACTTCTAACTAAAATGTATTCGCTTGGAATAAGAGGTCTCGCACATAAATGGTTTTCAAGTTATTTACGACTTCGTAAACAATATACACAAATACAAAACATTAAATCACCTGTATCCGATGTAGCTATAGGAGTCCCTCAGGGATCCATTTTAGGGCCTCTGTTGTTTTTTACTTTACGTTAATGACATTTCCAATGCCTGTAATGAAACAGTTCTCTCCTTTGCTGATGACACAACACTACTAATTTCATCCTCAAATATCAAAACAGCTTTTCAAAAGGCTAACATTGCAGTTAACAACTTAAAAACATGGCTAGTAACAAATGGTCTTGTATTAAACACTAGTAAAACAAGTTATATGGTAATAAGAAGACACAATAAGAAAATAGATATAAATAATTGTGAGATAAAAATAGATGATAAAGTAATCAACAGGATAGACACAAACAACGGTGCACATAAATTTTTGGGCATATTTATAGACGAAAAACTATCCTGGAAAACACATATAAATCATGTCAATAAAAATATATCTCATGGCCTTTTTATGCTCAAACAAGTAAAAGACTTTCTACCTAAATCAGCATTACGCAGTCTATATTTTGCTCTTGTTCACTCACATTTATCCTATGGTATACTTGCATGGGGAAATGCTGGCAAAAACAATTTAAAGCGTACTGAAATACTACTACAAAAAACGTGCTCTGAGATATATTAACAAATCATCGTATAACGCTCATACAGAACCCCTTTTCAAACGTAGCAATATATTAAAATTAAATGATCTCTATGAGTATAATGTAGCCTTATTTATGTACCATTACAATAATAACATGTTGCCATCATCATTCATCAATGCATTCCATCAACAATGCAATATCAACCATTTTTATAACACGCGTAATTCCCATTTAATGGTCACACCTATCCCGAATACCGAATTTGTGAAAAAGTTACCTCTATATACATTCCCTAACACTTGGAACAAATGGCAAAAAAAAATACTCTCTTCACTTTCAGTGTTATCCCAAGTAAAAAAATATTTGATGTATACATTCATAAGTAATTACCACAGTACCATTAATTGTTCAAACCGCCATTGTGTTGATTGTAATTTAATGCAGAATGATCTAAGTTAATTTATGCTTTTGTCAATATTTGGGATTTTGCCATAGACTATTTTTTTAGAACAAATTGGTTGACCTATTTTGATTTCTAGATGTACCTCATGTAGTATTGCATTATTTAGAGATCATCGGGGTGGTTGGAAGATAGCCATCTGTGGCTAAACCACGCCCGTCTCCTGACAGTATATGTGAGTTGTGAATTCAACATAAGTATGTACATGTATATTTATTGTCGGGAGACAAATTATCTTAATGACCGGAGCAACTGGTGCACTTAACAAATATCCTTCTTCCAGACTGCTTAATAACCACATTTCTTTATCAAAGGTAATCGGCATGCATTGTGTCATTAATCATTGAGGAAACACCGCTCTGGCAACCGTGTGATGCATAAAAGGAGGATGAAAGGCATATTAACGTGGAATATAGAACGGTAGTTGCGATGGTGGACGAGATGTCGCAATGTGCAATGGTCTTAAATTCCTGGTGCTATAAAATGATATAGACTTATTAGGGACCCATGTGACACATGTACGACGTTCATGTTTGCGTAGATACTATAAATACCGAACGCATATATCCAGAATTCTCTACATAGCGAAATACAGGTCTCGAATTTGTCACAAAATCATGCTGTTCTTTATCAAAATAATCTTGTCTGTGATTATTATGAGGCCTCTTAGTGAATGCTGGCATATGAGCAAAACTGCTTTGAGCGAGTCTTCGACTTAACGCTTTTAAGAACGTTCAAAAGCGCTTGTTGCTTGTCATTCGTTATCTTGATATCTCCTTCCCCTATCTTTAAGGCTAGTAAATGTCTATAAGGACACAAAAGGGCGGCGTACATTGCTTCGCTCGGTTCCCGATTCTTCTGCTAGACGTTAACAACATGGGAAAATGCAAAATTGCACGAGCACAATGACTGGCGGTATGTACTAATCAGTCCAAGTAGTGCATAAATGGGTCTGCCATCGGTGCGATTGCTGTTTTAGTTTAGACGCAGGTAGCTATGTAACAAGCACTAAGGTTTCTATCATCAGTTGAATAACTTATCAGCAGTTCCCATCAGTGCGTAAGGTTTGTTCCAAGTGCTTCATTCAATAGCATTTACCCTGCGCCGTGAAAGGCAAAAACGTTTGTAACTTAAGGTTGCGTGTTCGAGTGGCCAAAACACTCCAGTCAATTCAAGGGTGAAAAAAATCATTGCGTGCTTTAGCCTTGTATGAAGTAGCTACTGAACTGGCGATGTAGTTGACAATCCGTCTCCTCGAGAAGGCAACTTGATTTCGTATGATTCGACTTTATATTATAATTTCTGTTACGCCAGGCAGTACCCTCTACTGTATTCGATTGTGTGGGATCCACTAGGAAAAGTTATCACTGAATACCAATGCCTTGTATAACGTCATGTCATCGCGATGGTGAGTTGAAAATGATTTAGAGGTTCGCCTGATTATCTAGATATTTCGTAGAACAGCTAAGACATGAAGATGATCACACTCACATATAATGCTAGATATCAAGCCAAACGCGCACTTTATACAAATGGTGAAAGTTTATATATACGTCAGCGCTTTCGCTCCAAACCCTCTGCTTGAATTATGCTTACGTTTATCAGGATTGCTTACATAATGAAATAGCTAACGCACTGCACGTTGACAAGAGGATAAGGATAATAGGCAGTTGACATACGGCTCTCAGACACCAAAAAGCGGAATTTAACTTGTTCACATTAGTACTATGTCATATCCCTCATGATTACAGTGCAACCTCGTTAAAGGGGACGCCTCCGTGGCCGGTCTAACATCCCCTTTAACGAGGCATTCCCATTAGCGAGGTCCTACCAACCTACACAACTAAAGAACATGCAGGTAAAATGTGAACAATTAAATCATCTCACAACTTGAATTTATTATTTATTACAAATTACAAAAAAAACGCAGACAATTGTGTACAATGAACATAAGGTAAAATCGCCTTGGCTAGTCCCATCAAAGTTCATATTGTATTTATACATCCACATATCCATGCGGTTTCTAATTACTTTTGAAGAATTGGTCCAAACGCGATTGGGTGGTTTCTTCGACCGCTAAGTCCATTGACACGTTTTGGATGTGGCGCAGACTACAATACACAACGTGATCATCGCCGTAGCCTTGCTCTTGAGCGAATCGTCTCAAATAATCCACGAGCATATGTCGTTCTTTCTTTGTCATGCGCGGGCTTTCGTCATCGTTGTCATCGTCGTCGTTGTTGGGGGCAGCGCGTTTTTGACTGACTTGCTCGAGGATAGTGGCATCGTCGTATTCGCCTCTTGTCGGAACGGGGTCATCGAGTGACACGAGTCGATCGAACTCCTCTCTTGGCATGGTTGGCGGCAAAGGTACGTCGTACAGGTCACCGTCGAAATCGTCAACGGCGGGCTGGTCGGTTCGAGTGAAGCCGGCTTTACGGTAACAGTTGGCGATGGTCACGGCCTTTACCATCGACCACGAAGACTTGGCAAGGTAGATGGCGTCAAGAAGGTTGATCTGTCAGGCAACTCGCAGTGCTTGTACCGATTCGTCAGCGTCAAGGGCGTTTATGATTCGTCCAATTCAACGCGCTGCGGTAATGTCGTTTCCAGTTCCGTATCACTCCTTGGTCCATCGGCTGGATCAGACTCGTGGTGTTGGGCGGCAGGAAGTGTGAAGTGATGTTGGTCAGCGTCACCTGCGGCGAGTGGGCAGAACAGTTGTCGATCAACAGGCAGACATTACGTTGGTTGAAGTGGAGCTTTCGGTCCCATTTAGACAGCCAGTTTGCGAAGTTCTCTCCCGTCATCCATGCATTTTTCGAAGAAGCCTACTCGACCGGCAGTTTGGTGGTATCTTTCGGAAAACAGCGCGGGGGACGACTTTTACCGATGACGAGCAGCGGCAGCTTCTCCGATCCGTCCATATTGGTGCAAAGTAGGACGGTGATCCTTTCCTTGGTGGCTTGCCCTCCAGCGAATTCCTCCGTGGGAACGCAGTGTCCCTTGGCATTGAAGGCCCGGAAGTAAAGGACCGTCTCGTCTGCGTTGAATATGTCCTGGTCACTGAAGTCGGCGGCAATTTCAGGAAATTTGTCTTGGAGCCAGTGGCGGGCGGAGGGGTTATCGGCGTCTTGTTTTTCACTTTGCTGCTTTTTGAAGACTACCTTGAACCGTGACTTCCAGCGCCACAGCCAACCAGATGATGCTTTGAAACTCGACACCCTCTTCATTTCCGCTAGCTGGAGAGCCTTTGATTGAATTTCTGGTCCGGACAGTCGTGCGCCTTGGGCCAACTTCTGTTTGAACCACGTAAATAGTGCCTCGTCCAGTTCTTCGTCTCCACCCGCTCTCTTTCTTTTTCGGCTTTTGCATTGGCCGGCTCCTTGTTGCTCCAATATGTCATTCCTGTTCTTTACTAAGCACGATATGGCGGACGTGGAAACTTCAAATTTCTCGGCGATTGTAGCTTGGCTTTGGCGACTTCTTTCTAGTTCTTTAAGGATCTCTACTTTCTTCTGTAGGGTGAGATCTTTTCTTTGAGGCATTGTGACAGTTTCTATGGCAGTTTGATGATGAATGATGACTCTTCTGCCTTTTAAACCACTCGACTTGACACTTGATCAGGGAGTCAAGGCGTCAATGTAAACTTGCTGGGCTCCGCAACCACCGGAAACGGGAATTGGGCACGCTGACAGTGCACAATCGTAATATCCAATCGTAAGTCACACTTGTTAGTCAGCCGCCAGCATCCCCTAGATGATTTAACTACCTCATCAACTCCATTTAACTCGGGTGATCAGAGGTCGGGTGGTCAGAGATCGTTAAGTAATCAGGATTATGCAGTTACAGTCGATGGTATTTAAAATCGATCGACGGCAGCGCGTCCCTTTTAACGAGGCGATTCGTCTGGAATGTCCCGATTAACCGAGTGAAATAGCATTGCTTGGAATGGTTTCCCGGTCTGCGTCCCCATTATCGAGGAATCCCATTGGCGAGGTCCCGTTTAACGAGGTTGCACTATACTGTAAAACGAGGCAACTTCATTACTCACCACAACCTTACTCATCTCGTATAGCATTAGCATAAGTAGAAGCCTCAAAAACAAGACGCATTGCCAATCATATTTGATTTCATGCATAACACATCAGACATGTATGACCATTTGGGTCACCGTGTTTGTGTCTATGTATGTATGTATGTATGTATGTATGTATGTATGTATGTATGTATGTATGTATGTATGTATGTATGTATGTATGTAGAGGTGTGTATGTATGTGTTCGTATGTATGTATGTATGTATGTATGTATGTATGTATGTATGTATGTATGTATGTATGTATGTATGTATGTATGTATGTATGTATGTATGTATGTATGTATGTATGTATGTATGTATGTATGTATGTATGTATGTATGTATGTCTGTATGTATGTGTATGTAGGTATGTCTGTATGTATGTATGTCTATGTGTATGTATGTATGTCTGTCTGTATGTATGTATGTATGTATGTATGTATGTATGTATGTATGTATGTCTGCATGTATGTATGTATGTATGTGTATGTATGTATGTGTATGTATGTATGTATGTATGTATGTATGTATGTATGTATGTATGTATGTATGTATGTATGTATGTATGTATGTGTGTGTGTGTGTGTGTGTGTGTGTGTGTATATGTATGTATGTATGTATGTATGTATGTATGTATGTATGTATGTATGTATGTATGTATGTCTGCATGTGCATGTGCATGTATGTATGTATGCATGTATGTATGTATGTGCATGTATGCATGCATGTATGTATGCATGCATGCATGCATGCATGTATGTATGTATGTATGTATGTATGTATGTATGTATGTATATGTATGTATGTATGTATGTGTATGTATGTATGTTGTGTGTGTATGTATGTATGTATGTATGTATGTATGTATGTATGTATGTATGGTATGTATGTATGTATGTATGTATGTATGTATGTATGTATGTATGTATGTATGTATGTATGTATGTATGTATGTGTTTGTTGGGGGTGAAACATGCATAACACATCAGAATATAAGTAACTGCTTCCCATACCAAAGAGCAATTGATTACGTCAGAGTGGCTCAACCATATAAGGTTTACAGCACAGCTGCTATTGAAAGGCGGATCTCTGCTATGACCAAACATTATATGTATATCAAGAGGTGGGAGTCATAGCCCCGTAGGTTATGGAATACTACAGGCACGACTGTTGTCTAAGGATTCAACCGCAGCTTTAGGTTGCATGCATTGTGTGTTGGCCCCCTGTACTTACCTGTTATATTACAATGGTCGCGGACTGAATCCCAGCCAAGTTCTTTTTCACACACTTGACAATGGGTTGCTGCCTTGTGCACTCTTTTATCCTTTCGCGCCATGCGCATTGGAGTAGTGTAAGACGTGCCTCTCGAGACACCTCGTATCTGACGTAAAGACGACGTAGATGACTTGGATGATGTAAGAAACCATTGCGCAATATATTTTTCGCTGGCGGATCGTTTCAGGATTCGGTGCGCGGTATTTCGTCATCATTTTGCTGACCTTAGCAACCTCATGTGATGGATGTGCGGTATTTGGGTGAGGTCATCTGCGAGGGATATGTCCCGAGTTGTTTATTGAGAAGGAGTTTGTAAATGGCTATTACAAGTCAATAAGCGGTGATGGTGATGAAAGATTGAGATGTCAAGGGTAGTGTTATTGCTAGCTTGGCATGAGTAGTCACCTGTTTCTCTTAATATGAAGACGGTCTTTACGATGTTATTAGTAGCTATTGACTTCCTCTATCCCATGACATGATGTGATATATTGAATCGTATATCAACTCTCCTCGGATATTTCGTCAAGGCGCTGAGTTTAAATCAGTGAAGTAATACCTCATGTCAGCTGGTGCTCTGGAGTTTGTAGATGGCCATTAATTTCCTCTAGCCTGGTAATGGGGTGATAAGCGGCAATGCTGTTGATAGTTTGGAGTTTACTGACAAGTGAAACCGCTATACACACGCTACTTTGCGTAGTATGTCCGTAGATTGGAGTTTTCATGTGAATGAAACTTACTAGCATATGAGTATTCAATTACATACGAGAGAAAATGACGGGAGACTTGTCATCATATACTGAATACATTTAACTTGAAGTGTGTTCTAACTCTCATTGAGAATATTACTAGCGGGTGGGTTAAAACTTGATGATTGGATATTTCTCAAAATGGGGTGGAGTTATGGGTTACAAATAGCGGATGGTAACTTTACTTCAAAATAATTTTCATCTATTTTGTCACCATGGAACATATTTATAAAAATCATTTTATATCATTGGATCCTACCAAGTCTAAATTTACTATTCCAAATTATCCTGAGTTAGTAGAAGAAACTTTGAAAAATACTGATTTAAAGGAACAGTTTGGAATTCATAAAATAGTTTATTACCGGCAGTTCACATTCACTGTTGGAGTAACAGGCCAGTTCCCTGGATACCATTCGGCCCCGACCAAGTGGGTGAAAGCTATAACCAAGGGAGGGTGCCTCATAACAGCGTACCCTGTACTGTGAGTATTCGCTTAAAACAAGCTATATCGTTGTATAGATTCGTTGACTTTTGTATCTGTTGTAAGTATATATTTCTTTGTATGCAGGGAACCCAAACATTTATTACAAGAGAACCTTGAGTACCAAAAAAAGGTTTAAGATTCTCTGGAATTTTATTTTTGTCTTTCTTAGAGATTAAAATATATTTTGTTTTGTTTGTTGGATGAAGATAGAAGAAATTAATTTTAAATAAATATATATATAAATTTTATACTGGTGTTTGCGTTATTAATTGTACATTGATGAATCTGTGGTATAATTACACAATTGGGTAATGTGATTTACTGAATGTTGAATTCATGACGCGCTTCTATGGTCATTAGGTAATGGCTCGTGTCAAAATCGTAACCTTGCGCCATAAAGCTCTTAAGATTACTCAAGTGTATATCAGCTCGGGGTGATTTCAAATTAAGTAATACCTCATGTCATGGAGATGTGCAATATGTTGATGACATCATTTTCGCCGGATCTGTTTTTGTAAGGTGTGCGCTATTTTTGGATATGTCATCATCATTTTGCTGACCTTAGCTAAGTTAAGTAATACCTCATGTCATGAGGAGGTATATAAACGCGAAAGGATGGTCTGAGTTCAGTTATCACCATGAGTGGGAAAAGACAACTGGAAGGTTTCAGTGATGTGAGCAAACGCAGTAGACAGATGAGCGATGCGGACTTGTTAAAAGCCGTGGAAAAAATCGAGATGGAAAGCAGTGAGTATGATTTTATTTCCTATATCTGAATTATAGAATTACCAGGTATACGTCATACATGACTGTCTTATAACTATAATTCCTCTTATAGCTATACTCTTGTTATACTTATATTTCTTCGTTATTTAATACTTATGCGCACTCCTTGGTATATAGGAATATTGTAGCTGCTTGTAGTTGCTTGAGTGGGGACACTAGCCAGAGAAAACACACGAGTCCAGGAGTTGAGTTCTTGTTGATTTATTCGAGTTTTGGCTTATTAGCTTATCTGAAATCTCGGTCAGAATCTTGTTCAGATACTTCGTCTCTTTGCTAGGTAGATCTCCCTGAATTTCTGCGAGGTCAGCTATTTTATTAGGGTTCCGGCATTGGATTACGCTCGGAACCACACCCACAGCTGACCTCCCATTGGTTCAGGTTTAGCCGGTCCCCCCTCACAGAGGTCAACCCCAACAGCTCACATGGGGCGTGGGCTCGAAGGGTCATTGGCCAATGGGAAAAGGTACCAGCCAAGACTACTTATCAGGGTCACACCCCCGTCTTAAGGGCGGAGGTTGACCCGGGCTAGTGAAACATGTCGTGTTGATAATGGAAAAGAGGGGGAGGGTTTCAAAAGTCAAAAGAGCCAGATAAATATCATAACATCCTCCCCAACCATAGTTAAGTTGAACTTCCACTGTTCAATCAATTTTGATTTACCTTTGCATTTCGAAAATAGACTAAGTTAAAGGAAATTTGGAATATGAGTTAAAGGGTAAAGGGAGAGCACGACATTAGCCCAATATTATTTGATTTTGAATTTAGAATGATTCCAGAGTAGCTTGGACATGCGAAAATATTAATTTACATTGGCACATGTCCATAACAAAGATATTTAACATGGATTATAATAATTTTACAAAAAGTGTTTCTCTAAATTCGTAAGCTATATATATATGAATTGTGTAATAGTTATACAATATGGTTATTAATGGTGACATACTGAAATTTAACTTTTAACATTAATCACATTCCACAGTATTACTCCGCACTAAAACCCAGTGGGAAAAAAGCGATGAGCCTATACATGACAATGGTGGAATGGTGAAATAACTTATTTAGCTAATTTAATTTTGGGAGAATTTAACTAAATTAAATTATTCTATACAATAACACTGGTACAATGCCAGGGGGAAATTAAAGTTGATGAGTGTGGCTGTTTCGTGGAGATGAATCTCTGAGGGCTGCCGTATTGGGTTCGCCAGGTGTCGCTTGAGGTGAGGGGAATATGCGTTAGGAAGCCGTTGGACGTCTTCTGTATCCATGGTCAGGAAGACGTATGCTTTAGTTTGCAAGGCGTTGGCACGTCGGGTGAAGGCGCTATCTCCCACTTGTATGTAAATATACCTGGGAACAAATGAACTTACGGCAGCGATCAGTGTGCCTTGATAATATGTAATGTGAATTATACAAAAAACAAGAAATAAAATGATTGCTCAGTGTGGTTAATGTGCGTGAGTAACTAGTGTATAATATCATGACATCAATGTGTTCAGTGGAGATACATTTAAAAATGATTTATTGTTATTTTGCGTAGGGAGATTGAATGTGTGGCTCGAGATGGAGAGTGTTGTTTGTCGAGCGTGGTGGCGAATCTGAGCGACGTGGGGGTAGGCGAGATTTTGGTGTCGATAACTCCGAATTTACGTACGGAGCGGTTGTGTGGGTTGTGGTACTAGACCTGTATTAGTGAAAATTACGAGTCGATGGTCGATATCTGTGCATTTAACAATTAATTACGCGATTTAGTAGAATTGTTACCTTTCGAACGTCGTCCACCGCGGTCATATTAAAGAGTCCTCTGGACAGTTTCCTTACGGATCCCAGTAGAGCCCTCTTGAGCCTGGCTCGGTCGTTGATGGGAAGGGGATGTCCAGAAGAGCTTCTATGGTGCGCTTCTCGGGGTGCATGATGCTAAGAATAATTGCACCTGAAAAAATCATAAACACATATCGTACACGATCACTGTATAACATGTAAGTACGGAAGAACAACGGTGTGACACTTTAATTGTTTTTGTTGTAGGTGCCGAGGAAATAAATATAAACATCTCACACATGCGTTGAGAATTAAATGATACAAAATACTTCTCTGTTAATTGTTTTGATGAATATGCACGTCTTCTCTTAAGCTGCAGATTCCTTCATGAAATGATACCCCGCATATACTAGAATAATATAAGATTGCGTTATGGGTAATGTGTATCAGGAAGGAAGAAGACAATGTAAAAGGCTTCTAATAACTTACCGGTATACTTACAGTTGGTGTAGATTTCGTGCGATAACAGAGAATCGAGACACGCGTCCATTGAAGTAAGTGCCGTTGTAGCGGTGATGTGTTTAATTACTAGGCCGCATTGATATTGAGGTAGCTTTTATGTAATTGCATAGAGTCTATGACTGTTGATAAGTGGACCATCTGATCAATGAGCTGACATATGAATGGATGT
Organism: Urechis unicinctus; assembly: GCA_034190875.2. Taxonomy (NCBI): domain Eukaryota; kingdom Metazoa; phylum Annelida; class Polychaeta; order Xenopneusta; family Urechidae; genus Urechis; species Urechis unicinctus. The sequence continues at coordinate 64,047,143 of CM067343.1, read as the reverse complement.
CAGAGGCGATGTGTCAGATGGTAATTTAAGCGGCTTAGTAAACTTTGATAGCCCAGTTTTTGTACACAGGGTTGTAATTAAGTATCTAGAGACGATCTTTAATTGGAGTGGTCGAATTGGAGTCCCAATAAGCCGTTATAAAGCGTATGTGGGTTTAATTGGCAAAGGACTGTCATCCTAACATTAGAATTTGAATCCAATTTATCCGTTTTAAAGCGTATGTAGGTTTAATTGGCGAGGGATTTTCGATTGTTATCGTTAACTTCGACATTCAACGGATCCCATTTGTTGGTCTTTGCCCGTATGTGTCCCTAAACGCATAACATTGACTGTCTTGTCCAAGTGCTTCCCGTCTGATAGGCGTTTTAATTACCGTTTTTCGTACTCGAATTGTTGGTTGGTAAACGTATACGGCGTCACCGGCTTCGATGGGGTTGTTTTTGGTCGTTGTGTCATATTGCTCTTTCATTTTGGTTTGTTGTTCGACTAGGTGCTGTTTGGCAAATTTGGAAATTCCGCTTGTGTTTGCAGCATTTCGACAATGTGGTCCTTGTATGTGTTGGGGGATTTGAGGGGGTCTGGAAGATCCATCTTCGCTGGTAACACGGGCATTCTGCCGAATACTAACATATAGCTTGAATAGCCAAGTGGTTGGCTGTCAGAAGTGTTGAGCGCAAATACTAATGGCATTAGGTGCTGGTCCCAGTCTGTTTGCTTAGGACTGACATAATTCCTTAGAAGATTTAGTATGGAGCGCTGACAACGTTCCGTTTGACCTTGAGTTTGAGCATGGTACGCCGAACTGAAACTTTGTTTGATTTTGAAAAGGGAGCATAATTCCTGAAATAGGGAGCTAATGAAAGCGGATCCATTATCAGAGAGAAGTCGCTTGGGTGCACCATGGACACAGATGACTCTCTTGTAAAAACCCTTAGCAATTGATTTGGCTGTGATGTCACGAGTCAGCCATGCGATGACATAGCGACTGTATTGGTCCGTGACACACACCATGTGCTCGTTACCAAAGCGCGTTTTCGGTAATGGACCGACTGTGTCGATTGTCATAGTGTGGAACGGTCCTGGGGCAGGCTCACGGAGGATAAGTGGGGCCGAATAGAGACATTGGAACTTTTGGATGCATTGCAGGACTTACATGTGTGAACATATTCGTTTATGTCCCTGATCATCCCGATCCAAGTATTACGCGGCCGCATGACTGAAATCATTTGCGAAGCGCCAAGATGTCCGCCTAGAGGTGCATCGTGATGCATTTTGAGGAAATGTTCCTTGAGGTTTTGAGGGATGACTAACTGTGCCATTGCTTTATTTGGTTTCGGTCCCTGAGATGTTAATATATGATACAGGAGATCATCAGTAATAAAATAGTTTTGCTCGCGTTTGAGCAGCACGTCTGCCTCTTGTTTATTGTTGGGAACGGTGCCATACTTGAGGAGTCGTAAAACTATACTGCATTGGGGATCAAGCCTTTGCTGACGCCTTATCTGTTCTCGGCTTAAGGTGATTGAGTCCCAATTAGTTTTTGCTTGGTTTGTAAGCCGATGTCGGAGCTCGGCGCGTTGAGTTCGCTTTTCAGTTACTGCACATAGGGCTTCTGTTTCATAATTGTCCTCTGAATCTAGAGATAGCGAGGCAAGTTTATCGTGGTCGCGAGGGAATGCAGTTAACTTGCCCGCTGCAGTGGCGGGAATAGTGCATATAGTCTGATGCACGAATTCCTCATCCGATTCACCTGGCTGAGAGTTAAGTGATGGGATCACGCATGGCACATCCTGAAACTTAACCTGAATCTTTGTCGTTTACCGCGTTGTCGGCTTGCTAATTATTTCAGGATGGAGAATTGCGGTTAACAAGTTGGGCTTGTCCGGTCGCAATTGAGGGGAGCAAAACGGTGGCGTTGTTGTAAGGGGAAGCGGATTAACATGGGTGACTGTGTCAAGATCGGGAAAACGATCGATGACGTCATCAGCATCAGTGCGGGTGATATCATAGGGGCGTCGGCTTAATGCATCCGGGACAATGTTGTCCTTCCCTTTAACATGAATCACTTCAAATTTAAATTGCTGTATGAATTTGACCCATCTTGCTAGTCTACCCTGAGGCTGCTTTAACGCTAATATCCATTTGAGGGCTGAATGATCAGTATGTAACTGGAATTTCTGTCCCTCAAGATACACTCTGAAGTGCTGAATTCCCCATACTACGGCAAGAAGTTCCTGTTCTGTAGTGAAATAATTTGCTTCAGATTTAGTGAGACCTCTCCCTGCAAACCCTATCGGTCGCAGCTTGCCGTCAATTTCCTGGCTAAGACATGCGCCTAATCCTAGCTTAATAGCATCAGTCGACAATACTAATGGTTTGCTGAAATCGGGAAAGGCTAAAACCTGTGAACTTACCAGTGCCTTTTTCAAGGCGTCAAATGCGGTTTGGCATTCTGGCGACCACGTGAATGATTGATTCTTCTTGGTCAAAGCATATAGAGGGCGCGCAATAATTCCGTAGCCACTGATGAACCTTCTGAAAAAGCCCGTTAATCCCAGGAAAGCACGTACGTCTTTAAGTTTTTGGGGATAGGTTAAGATACAATTGCTTCTAATTTGTCAGGATTGGGTAATATGCCTTCTGGCTGCAATACATGGCCCAGATACTTTATCTTTTTCACGGCAAACAAACATGGGTGTAGCTTCAGGTTAGCATTGCGTAACCGTACAAATATTTCCCAGAGATGTTTAAAATGCAAGTCAAATGTGGGCGAAAAACAACAGATATCATCGATGTATGCCATGACGTATTTGTATTGTATGTTACGCAACAAAGAGTCAATGAGGGATTGAAACACGCTTGGCGCGTTCCGTATGCCCTGGGGCATCGTTCGATACCTGTATTTCCCGGAAGGTGTGATAAACCCAGTTTTATCCCTGGACTCTGGATCTCAGGGGATTTGATGGAGGCCTTGGGTGCAATCAAGAACTGAAAAGTACTTGGGTTTGTTCTCACCTACACAATCTAACACTTCATCTAACCTGGGAATTCGAAGGACTTGAGGGATGGTAACCGCATTAAGACCTCTGTAATAAATTACAAGTCATAGACCACCACCGGCTTTCTTAACTAAAAGGGCCGGCAATGCCCAGGCTCCATCGTGAGCTTCCTCGATTAGTCCTTGTTGGATTTGTTGATCGATGATTTTGTCCATTTCCTGTCTGCCCTGGGGAGCCATTCTATAGGGATACTTATGAACAGGATTAGAGCCCGGGAGAATCTCAATTTTGCATGAAGTTTTATCGGTCAACCCTAAGTCCTTGGTTATTGTATTGACAAAACAGTCGTCGAATTCTGCTACCAGGTCTTTAAGCTGTTGGAGCTCAATTTCACTTTCCTGAGATTGGCTCCAGTCTACATTTGGTACATGGCTAGTATCTTGTGAGGGCAAATTACATGCATTCAATTTAACATACTCACCTTCAATAGCATTCATATTGTCATCAATTTTGTACTGGAAGGTTTCTACATCATTGTCCCAGGGATCAAATGTGGCAATTCTCTCACCCTTGGTAATTAACTTTGCAACGGGGGTAGTGTTAAACAATCTTACTGCAGTTGTTATTGACGGTTACTGCTGCGCGGGCTAACAAAATACCTTTAGCATTTAAATGCGGGAAAACTGTACATTCTCCTGTTGTTTTGTTTTCAGTTTTAAGGAAAAGATCTCATGCACATATAATTTCAGAAAAGGGATCAATAGTAATATTCTGTGCAGAGTGTACTGAGATATTGGTTGTGAATGAAATGGTACCAGTTCCGAAATTCATTACTGCTGAATGTTTCTTTAGAAATGCAATGCCTAAGTACATTGGGGAGTGAGAGTCACTCAATACCACAAAATCAGCTGATAACCTTTAGTTATGTACATAGAATGGTAAGGTAATGTTACCTAGAGTAGTTACCTGAGTGTTGTTGGCACACACACATTTGCTAATTCTAGACTTAAATCTGTTCCGTAATGTTGGTGGCAATTTGGCCAATACGTCTACAGATAAGAAATTCAGATCAGCTCCTGAGTTGATTTAAGCTTTGTATCGCTTATTTGTGGTGTAAAATGTGAGTGCTGTACTTACCAGTGGCCGTCGTAGTGTCAATGTTGTCAACGAGCGACGCTAGTTTCCCTGGAAGCGACAGGTAGAACTAGCATGCCCTAGCTTTCTGCATATAGAGCAGGAGAGGTTGATGTTAGCGCGGCATTGCTCTTTGTGGTGTCCGACATTATAGCACCTGCGGCAGATTTGCTGCCAGCAGTTCCTTTCGGAGTGCCCTCTTTGGCTGCAGACGGAGCATTGAGTGGCATTCGGACGGTTTTCGTGTTCACTGGAATGTTGTCGTCCGTTGCCGTTGCGATTGTTGGAGTTATCCCGGACATAATTTCGGCCTCTGGACGGATGCCTGTGGTTGTCGCGGCGGTACGAGGAGGTGTTACCGTAATCACGATGGCTTTTGTAACTTCTATCGTCCGCGCGTCTGCTGCTTCGCTCATCCCATCGGTCATAAGCTGGATAGCTGTCACGTGAGGGGCTTCGCCGATATCTCTTGTCACTGCGGTCTGTTGAAGGGGAACCTCCTCTATCATCAAAACTTACCTGTTTTGGAGCCATGGAAAGCTGTAGAAGACGCATTTGCTCTTTGAGGTCGTTTATATCTCGTTCCTGTGGAGAAGGTGGTGGGGTAAGAGATGAGCCTCGCATGACGGTCTCTAATCGCATAAAGGGTATCCGATTCCGAGGGGGTTGATGATTCAAAGCGGCGAGCCACTCGATGAGGGTTTTGGGGTCAAATCGGTGTACTCATGTACCGATTTCTTTGCGGAGAACCTTTGTGAAAAGCTGCACTCGCACAGCCTCATCCGTAATGGTGCGCGATGAGATATCGGTGAGGTCCTTTGCGTAGTCCTCAATGGATTCTCTTTTGCCTTGTTTGCGGTCGAACAATTGAGAGAGATGGTTTTGTTATGATATTAATCTAGCTCTTTTGACTTTTGAAACGCCCCCCCTCTTTTCCATTGTCAGCACGACTTGTTTCACTAGCCCAGGGATACCTCCGCCCTTAAGATGGGGCTGTGACCCTGATAAGTAGACCTGGCTGGTACCTTTTCCCATTGGCTAATGACCCTTCGAGCCCACGCCCCATGTGAGCTGTTGGGGTTGACCTTTGTGAAGGGGGACCGGCAAAACCTGGACCAATGGGAGGCCAGCTGTGGGTGTGGTTCCGAGCGTGATCCAATGCCGGAACCCCGATAAAATGGCTGGCCTCGCCGAAGCACAGGGAGAAATACCTAGCGAAGAGACGAAGTATCTGAACAAGATTCTGACCCGAGATTCCAGAGAAAGCTAATAAGCAAAACTCGAATAAATCAACAAGAGGCCCATGGGAGCCATGTGGGAACTTGGCGAACTGCATCCAAATAATTGCAACATTTTCAGAACCGGGCCACAATTGACCAAAATCGGCCAAAAGTTACCTAAGTTATCATGGTTATCAAATTTTCGAGTGCGGGCTACGAGGCGAAATGTGCACAAATTATCATGACAATTGATATGAACAATTGGCCAATAAATCATGCTACAAGGAACTATAATCTTTTTAAAGTCGCACCATACGTTAGGGTGATATCAAGGATTGTGGCAAGGCTATCATGACCGGAAGTGACGTCATCGACATCCACAATATTTAAGGATACGTCTTAGTATGTCTCGGAGAACATGTAAACCAATTTTTAGAACTATAGGACATTTATTGGTTGTTTTATACGCGTTCGAAATATTCATCAAACTATTGTTGCCATTTGGACTGATCCCTCGATTTTTCGACCTTAGACGCCTGGGAAAACCGTGGGTTGGATGGCATCATATGTCAATAGAGGTACACAATGGTGTAAAATTTGTAACAATCCGACCATTATTAGCGGAGTTATTCGAGATACTAGTTTTTCACTTTTTCGTTGACAACTATCTTATTTTTGGTCATGGTCAAAACAAAACTTATCGGTTTTGCGTATCATTGCCGCCTATCGATTGAAGAATAAAGAAATTAAAAAAATTGTAGTATTGTCAACCAATTTTTATTAGCAACGGTTATGTAGGTCCGTATCCAAGAGGGTGACGGGTGAATCGGACAATACCCCCCACTCAGCCTCAGTATTTTCGCTCATATGCCAAATTTATCCTTTAATCATGGTCAGAATGGCAGTGTATGCTAGAAGATCTGCTTAGCTCATTTCAGATAATCCCTACATTAATTCCTAGTAACGGGTCTGAAGTTTACAATTACATTACGCTTTCAGAATTTTAAGGTGTTTTAATATCAAATTATTATGCCCGTATATATTAAGCAGTGAATGCGATTGGCCAAGATTACTAGGCGAATTCAATTTCGCGATATTAACAATAGTCTCATGGTAAGTTAAGAATTGAGTTAGCCGCGGACGGTGGTAATATAAATCTATACCGGCGGCGTGCACAGCTAGAATTGGGTGGGCTTCCATAAAACTGTTTTTTCCGGGTTCATGATAGATTGACATTGATTTAGCTGGCAAAAAGAAATTAATAATATATTAATAAGTTTCGCGGCGTGCCATAGTTGCCGCGTAAATGTCGTAATAATCGGACATTGGACTGGTCCGTATTGCTGCTTGCCGGCTTTACGCAAAGCGAGCTGGCAGCAGCGGTGACCTTTGTGAAACTATCAACCTTAAACATTCATTCAGAAGCCAAACAACATTAAGCAATAAAAAATCCGTATCAACCTATAATTAACAAAATTACTATGAATTTATCAATCATGTTGAGTGTTTAGCTGTTGTTGGCACCTGTAATACTTATTATTTATATATGACAATGCATGCTAGTGTGTTAGGCCGCGTGGCGTAGCGGCAATGTTTTAGACTTCCATGCCAGAGGCCGGTGTTCAAATCCAGTACACGGACATAATTTTTTTTCCGTATTTTCGTGCCACAACAATTATTTCATCTAATTTCAATAGAACACGATTCGTGCTGTCGATGACAACAGCTGAGCAGATTTTTATGATTATAGAACTGATATTTACGATTTTATTAGCAATCGAAAATTTGACGAAAATTGACTGAGTGAAATTTGTTTTTTCAACTCAACGCGCTTTGAAAACGACGAATATTTTGATAGCGTATGTCAATTATCAAAGTTTAGTAACTGTGTCAGCTTTTAGATAATGGTAATTTTGTTACGATCGGACGATAATTAGTGAATTTATTGCGAAATTAAAACGTTGAGAGATTTTGGTTACCAGAAATTTTCGACCTGCTACAATTTTTTTAACAATGCATTATTTACAACTAAGTATATTTGGAAAAAGTTTACAATTACATTACACTTTCAGAATATCTAAACTGTTTAAAAATGGAACTCTAAAGTATGGACATATTGAGCATTGAACTTGTGTCATTTTTTGAAAACTTTGATGCTTTCGTGACCGGAAGTGACGTCATCGACATTCATGATATTTTAGGATACGTCTTGGTATGTTGTTGAGAACATGTGAACCAAATTTTATTACCATCGGACATGTATTGACGGTTTTATAGGCGCTCAAAATATTCATGAAACTTTTGTTGCCATTTGGACCGATACCACTTTTTTTCGACCTTAGACGCTTGGGAAAACCATTGGTTGGATCGCCGTATAAGTATTTAGAAAAAGTTTGCAATTTGAATGAGCTACACGATGGTGTAAAGTTTGTAACGATCCGACTATTATTAACGGAGTTATTCGAGGTACTAGTTTTTCACTTATTCAATGACCTTGACCTTAGTGTTGGGTCAAGGTCAAAACAAAACCTCTCGGTTCTGCGCACCGTTAACCCCTAACGATTGGCGAAGAAAAAATTGGAAAATTTCCATAATTGCGACCTGTATCGCGAAACAAAAAATTGTTAACAAACAAACAAACACACACACCCACAAACACACAAACTTACAAACCGGGCCGATCGCCATAACTTGGCGTTATGATAACGCCAAGTTAATAAATATGAAACTATGCTTTTCCTTGTGTCAGCCGCTGAATCATAGTTTATCGATAAATCTAGAGTAACTTGGTCAATTTTGGGTCAATGTTGAAATTTTGAAAAGTTTCCGACACTGTTAGCCAAGAGGCCCATGGGAGCCATGTGGGAACTTGGCGAACTGCATCCAAATAATTGCAACAATTTCAGAATGGGGCCACAATTGACCAAAATCGGCCAAAAATTACCTAAGTTATCATGCCTCTTATGTTGAAAGTCATTATGATTGCAAAGTGATTCATGGGAAATGAAAAATCATAACGTGTAAATCATCATTACGTTATGATATATACAATAAGATGAATTAGTGGGCCAATTTTGAAATTTGCCCGTGGGCCTCGAGGTTTCCCCATGTATCTACGGGCCTCTTGTTTGTGTAGCACGAGAGGGAAATGAAAAATCATAAGGTACGTTATCATCGTTATGATGTCTAATGGGAACCATCGATAACCAAGGGTGATAAAGAAGTATTGACTGGCATGGTTTCGTTTGCGATGTGTTGCATCGATATGCAAATTTTTTTAGAGGACATTCATTTTTACAGTGAATTGGACTGGTCCGTATTGCTGCTTGCCGGCTTTACGCAAAGCGAGCTGGCAGCAACGGTGACCTTTGTGAAACTATCAACATTAAACATTCATTCAGAAGCCAAACAACATTAAGCAATAAAATCCGTATCAACCTATAATTAACAAAATTACTATGGATTTATCAATCATGTTGAGTGTTTAGCTGTTGTTGGCACCTGTAATACTTATTATTTATATATGACAATGCATGCTAGTGTGCTAGGCCGCGTGGCGTAGCGGCAATGTTTTAGACTTCCATGCCAGAGGCCGGTGTTCAAATCCAGTACACGGACATAATTTTTTTTCCGAATTTTCGTGCCACAACAATTATTTCATCTAATTTCAATAGAACACGATTCGTGCTGTCGATGACAACAGCTGAGCAGTTTTTTTATGATTATAGAACTGATATTTACGATTTTATTAGCAATCGAAAATTGGACGAAAATTGACTGAGTGAAATTTGTTTTTTCAACTCAACGCGCTTTGAAAACGACGAATATTTTGATAGCGTATGTCAATTATCAAAGTTTAGTAATTTGTTCAGCTTTTAGATAATGGTAATTTTGTTACGATCGGACGATAATTAGTGAATTTATTGCGAAATTAAAACGTTGAGAGATTTTGGTTACCAGAAATTTTCGACCTGCTACAATTTTTTTAACAATGCATTATTTACAACTAAACTAAGTATATTTAGAAAAAGTTTACAATTACATTACACTTTCAGAATATCTAAACTGTTTAAAAATGGAACTCTAAAGTATGGACATATTGAGCATTGAACTTGTGTCATTTTTTTGAAAACTTTGATGCTTTCGTGACCGGAAGTGACGTCATCGACATTCATGATATTTTAGGATACGTCTTGGTATGTTGTTGAGAACATGTGAACCAAATTTTATTACCATCGGACATGTATTGACGGTTTTATAGGCGCTCAAAATATTCATGAAACTTTTGTTGCCATTTGGACCGATACCACTTTTTTCGACCTTAGACGCTTGGGAAAACCATTGGTTGGATCGCCGTATAAGTATTTAGAAAAAGTTTGCAATTTGAATGAGCTACACGATGGTGTAAAGTTTGTAACGATCCGACTATTATTAACGGAGTTATTCGAGGTACTAGTTTTTCACTTATTCAATGACCTTGACCTTAGTGTTGGGTCAAGGTCAAAAACAAAACCTCTCGGTTCTGCGCACCGTTAACCCCTAACGATTGGCGAAGAAAAAATTGGAAAATTTCCATAATTGCGACCTGTATCGCGAAACAAAAAATTGTTAACAAACAACAAAAACACACACACACCCACAAACACACAAACTTACAAACCGGGCCGATCGCCATAACTTGGCGTTATGATAACGCCAAGTTAATAAATATGAAACTATGCTTTTCCTTGTGTCAGCCGCTGAATCATAGTTTATCGATAAATCTAGAGTAACTTGGTCAATTTTGGGTCAATGTTGAAATTTTGAAAAGTTTCCGACACTGTTAGCCAAGAGGCCCATGGGAGCCATGTGGGAACTGGGCGAACTGCATCCAAATAATTGCAAACAATTTCAGAATGGGGCCACAATTGACCAAAATCGGCCAAAAATTACCTAAGTTATCATGCCTCTTATGTTGAAAGTCATTATGATTGCAAAGTGATTCATGGGAAATGAAAAATCATAACGTGTAAATCATCATTACGTTATGATATATACAATAAGATGAATTAGTGGGCCAATTTTGAAATTTGCCCGTGGGCCTCGAGGTTTCCCCATGTATCTACGGGCCTCTTGTTTGTGTAGCACGAGAGGGAAATGAAAAATCATAAGGTACGTTATCATCGTTATGATGTCTAATGGGAACCATCGATAACCAAGGGTGATAAAGAAGTATTGACTGGCATGGTTTCGTTTGCGATGTGTTGCATCGATATGCAAATTTTTTTAGAGGACATTCATTTTTACAGTGAATTGGACTGGTCCGTATTGCTGCTTGCCGGCTTTACGCAAAGCGAGCTGGCAGCAACGGTGACCTTTGTGAAACTATCAACATTAAACATTCATTCAGAAGCCAAACAACATTAAGCAATAAAATATCCGTATCAACCTATAATTAACAAAATTACTATGGATATATCAATCATGTTGAGTGTTTAGCTCTTGTTGGCACCTGTAATACTTATCATTTATATATGACAATGCATGCTAGTGTGCTAGGCCGCGTGGCGTAGCGGAACAGTTTTAGACTTCCATGCCAGAGGCCGGTGTTCAAATCCCGTACACGGACATAATTTTTTTTTCCGAATTTTCGTGCCACAACAATTATTTCATCTAATTTCAATAGAACACGATTCGTGCTGTCGATGACAACAGCTGAGCAGTTTTTTATGACTATAGAACTGATATTTACGATTTTATTAGCAATCGAAAATTGGACGAAAATTTACTGAGTGAAATTTGTTTTTTTCAACTCAACGCGCTTTGAAAACGACGAATATTTTGATAGCATATGTCAAATCCAAAGTTTGGCAATTGTTCCAGTTTTCAGAAAATGTTAATTTTGTTACGATCGGACGATAATTAGTGAATTTATTGCGAAATAAATAAGTTGAGAGATTTTGGTTACCAGAAATTTTCGACCTGCTACAATTTTTTTAACAATGCATTATTTACAACTAAGTATATTTAGAAAAAGTTTACAATTACATTACACTTTCAGAATATCTAAACTGTTTAAAAATGGAACTCTAAAGTATGGACATATTGAGCATTGAACTTGTGTCATTTTTTTGAAAACTTTGATGCTTTCGTGACCGGAAGTGACGTCATCGACATTCATGATATTTAAGGATACGTCTTGGTATGTCGCTGAGAACATGTGAACCAAATTTTATTACCATCGGACATGTATTGACGGTTTTATAGGTGCTCAAAATATTCATGAAACTTTTGTTGCCATTTGGACCGATACCACTTTTTTTCGACCATAGGCGCTCGGGAAAACCATTGGTTGGATCGCCGTGTATGTCATTAGAAAAAGTTTGCAATTTGAATGAGCTACACGATGGTGTAAAGTTTGTAACGATCCGACTATTATCAACGGAGTTATTCGAGATACTAGATTTTTCACTTATTCGATGACCTTGACCTTAGTTTCAGGTCAAGGTCACAACAAAACCTTTCGGATCTGGGCATCATTACCCCCTAACGATGGGCGAAGAAAAAATTGGAAAATTTCCAAAATTGCGACCTGTATCGCGGATCACAACAAATGATATCTGATAGGCGCTCAACATATTCATGAAACTTTGTTGCCATTTGGACCGATACCACTTTTTTTCGACCTTAGGCGCTCGGGAAAACCATTGGTTGGATCGCCGTATAAGTATTTAGAAAAAGTTTACAATTTGAATGAGCTACACGATGGTGTAAAGTTTGTAACGATCCGACCATTATAAACGGAGTTATTCGAGATACTAGTTTTTCACTTATTCAATGACCCTGACCTTAGTTTTGGGTCAAGGTCAAAACAAAACCTCTCGGTTCTGCGCATCATTGACGCCTAGCGATGGGTGAAGAAAAAATTGAAAAATTTCAAAAACTGCGACCTGTATCGCGAAACAAAAAAAATGTTAACATACATCCAAACAAACATCCCACAAACGTACAAACCGGGGTGATCGCCATAACTTGGCGAAGGGATTCGCCAAGTTAACAAGAACTCAACTCCTGGACTCGTGTGTTTTCTCTGGCTAGTGTCCCCACTCAAGCAACTACAAGCAGCTACAATATTCCTATATACGAAGGAGCGTGCAGAAATACGAATATCCAAGAAATATAAGTATAACAAGAGTATAGCTATATAAGGAGAAATTATAGTTATAAGAGTTTTGCTGCTCCTCCTTGACGAAATGTGAGCGCATTGCGGTGGTCAGTCGGCTCACATTTTCCGCGACGTCGGTGCATAACGAACGGTACCAGTTGTACGCCCTTCCCGTGAGTCCGGTGCTGAGGGCAATACCCTGAAGCTCGCGAGGTACCTTATTTTGCTTCATATAAGTCATTGATCTATGGAGGAAATCCTCCACGTTTTCCGACGACTTTCCCTCGTAGGTTATCCGGTCGGGCAGGGAGGGACTCTTTTCGGATGACTGAAGCTGGTGCAGAGTTGCTTCGTGTGCCGATACCTGGTTGTCGGCAAGGAGGCCGAAGGCTCCGGTAATGACAGCTGCCATGTCTGTAACGGCCGTCGCATCAGGGTTTGCCTGTCTCTCCTCTTCGTTTGTTGTCTCGCGGTGTCCGCTATCGCTGCTGCTGCTCTGCGACATGGTTGGATTTGGATTCGTGCAAATTCTCGGCGTAGCAATCGTCAGCTGTTTTTCTGTACGAAGGAGCATGCAGTAGAGCACTTTGTACCGGGAAGATGTGTTCTGATAACAGTGGAAGTTATCAGATTCCCGGATTCTCACACCACTTCTTATAACTATAATTCCCTCTTTTAGCTATACTCTTGTTGTGCTTATATTTCTTGGTTATTCGTATTTCTGCGCGCATCTTCGTATATAGGAATATTGTAGCTGCTTGTAGTTGCTTGAGTGGGGACACTAGCCAGAGAAAACACACAAGTCCAGGAGTTGAGTTCTTGTTGATTTATTCGAGTTTTAGCTTATTAGCTTTCTCTGGAATCTCGGGTCAGAATCTTGTCAGATACTTCGTCACTTCACTATGTAGATCTCCCTGAATTTCGGCGAAGCCAGCCATTTTATTAGGGTTCTGGCATTGGATTACGCTCAGAACCACACCCACAGCTGGCCTCCCATTGGTTCAGGTTTAGCCGGTCCCCCCTCACAGAGGTCAATCCCAACAGCTCACATGGGGCGTGGGCTCGAAGGGTCATTGGCCAATGGGAAAAGGTACCAGCCAAGACTACTTATCAGGGTCACACCCCCGTCTTAAGGGCGGAGGTTGACCTGGGCTAGTGGAACATGTCGTGTTGATAATGGAAAAGAGGGGGAGGGTTTCAAAAGTCAAAAGAGCCAGATAAGTGTCATAACAGAGCCACCTATGATTTTGAAAGTTATTTTGGAGAAGACAACCTACCCATCAATTCGCCAAAAGTCACCTGGGACCAAAAACGCCTGCCGTTATCAGTGAGTGTATGCAGCAATGTACCTGATTATACAGAACCAAAATGCTTTGTAACTGAAGGAAACGCGCAAACATTGATTGACAGGATGATGATGTACATAGAGGAGATATCAAACGCTGCCTATCTACTGATGCTTGCTCAATACGAAGCTACCCTAACCCAGTTACAAGAGAAAATCGATGAAGCCCATCAACGGGACCCGGTCGCCAAGGGAGAACACCCATTGCAGAGCAAATTTGACAACTATTTACATGTATTACTGTTAGTCGATTCAACGCATCGAATTATGACCTCTACGTTGTGTAAATACCGCTGACAACTTACCTACAAGAACACTCATCAATCAAGTATACCATCAAACGAAATAACTCATTCATGTACATTGAAACGGCCATGTACGGTTTTTGGATATCACTAACTTTATTGCACCTGGATATAGCCTTTCAATGTGAACAGAAAAGGGATATTTCCCGTATGAATGGGTGACACTCGATCGTTTGAACAATACAGAATTGTAGCGTGCGAGTGGTTTCTAAAATAGCCAGTGGGGTAAATGTAAAACTTAAACTGTTGAACACGCTTCGCCCGAAAAAAATACACAGATTGTAGGGAGCCAAAAGTAGATTTATTCCATTTAAAAGCACAACACCAACTGCGTACGAGGTAGGCCATGCTAAGAACAGTTCCCTGCTCTCAAACAGGCAAATATTACAAAAAGTCCCTCAAATGGAACTTACCAACGATTGAGGTGAAAATAATCCCAAGTCCAACTAAATCGGACGCTGGAACCAGTCACAACAACAACAACAACAATGCCACCTCGATCTCATCTTTCGCGCTAAAACCCCAACTTATATAGTCCGGGGGGGGGGGGGGGGGGGGTCACGTGACTCCACAAAAGATACATAAACTAATTAATTAACTAAATATAACATTCATATGCAATATTAAACATAATACATGCACAGAAACATAGGAATCCTGAATCACACACACTGTACGAAAAAGAAGAATAAAACTGTGTCAATGTATAAATAAAGAGGCAAGCCTCTCTCTGAAAACCCAGAATGGTAAGCCCGCTGGGACAAAATTCACCAACCGCTTCACCATTACCACCCCATGCAGCTATTTACAGTGCGTTAAAACAAGAAAACATTGCAGCTGACCAATACGCTGAATGTCAAGTAGTGTGGGAAGCAGGTCATATGCGGACTTTTAAATACTTTTTGCTATATTGCAACAATTCAGATGTCGAACCTTTTCTGGAAGCCATAGAGAAACAGAGTCGTTTTTACAGTGAGAGAGGTATAGATATGTTGATGGATGGAATATCAGTACCCGGATTAACCATGCGATATTTGTTTCAAGACTTGGAAGATTATTTTACCTTACCCGACGAAAAAAACAACGACATCTATTGGTTGATAAAAAATGGATTAGTGGGCGGACCCTCAATCATCTTTCATCAAAAGGGAAAAACTTACATTAGGCGTGAACAGAACGGAAATGAAGCAAAGTTGTGTGAAGGAATCGGGTTACGATGCAAACGCGTTGTATCTGTGGGGGTTGTCTCAACCCATGCCAGCCAACTTTCCGACCCGACGTGTTGCAGATGAATGGTTGGCTTGGATAGCACATAGTTCACAAAACCAAAGACAACACCGACTAAACAGAGGGGGAAAAAGGATAGGAGCCTGGCGATTACCCGTAGATGGTTGGTGCGAAGAAATGCAAACAGTGTATCAGTTTCACGGATGTGTATGGCATGGTTGTCCGTGTCTGAAACTGACCCATAGCCCCATCAGTGGAAAACTAATGAGTGATTTATGTGCCGAAACAGAAAGAAATACCCAGTATTTGAGAGGATTAGGTAAATGATGTCGTAGCTGTGTGGGAATGTGAATGGACGAAAAAAAGGAAAACAGACCCTCACATCAAAGCGTTCACGTACAGTCGACCTCAACCACCCGAGCCGCTTTGACGGAAAAACAGCTCATAGCCAATATACGTGACGGAACCTTTTTTGGAATGGCTGAAGTAGATATACACGTACCAGAAACTCTTAAAAGACTATTTTAGTGAGATGACCCCTATATTCAAAAACATTGAACTGACACGAACAACGGGACATTATGAAAGTGAGTACACAAGGTGAAAAGGGCGTGGGGATCATAAGGAATTTTGTTGCGATCATTATGATGTCATAACGATTTTTATTATTTATTTTCATATAGACGGAATGGCGGACGTTGATAGGGAGCTACAAAGGTGTGAAAATATTGCTTGCTAGCACACTACTGAAATGGTACTTGGAACATGGTCTGGTGATCACAAAGATATACCAAACACTGGAGTATGAACCCACAGCCTATTTCAAACGATTTGCCGAGACCGTATCAGACGCCAGGTATGTACGAATACACGAATGGAGTTATATGTTGTACTCTTGTTCTGGTTTGTGTGTAGACGTGGGGTTGATGTCGACCCGAGTCAGACCGTTATAGCTGAAACTTTTAAGCTACTTGGAAATTCGGCATATGGTAAATATACTAAAATGTATTTATTTAATTGTTATTTTCAAATTTATTTCAAATTTGTGCTTTGAAGAAGAAAAAAAATACCCGTCAAGTGCTTATGTGTGTTTGTCTATGTTTGCAGGTAAATGCGTCACGGATAAAACTAAACACTGTGATGTCAGGTACGCCGACCATCGAGAGGGTCAGAAATTTATCAACGACAAAAGATTCAGAGCCTTGAACGAATTAACCCCCAACCTGTTTGAATTCGACATGGCCAAAACCACCATTAATCTCAACTTACCCAAACAAATAGGCTATTTTGTTTATCAATATGCCAAATTAGGTATGCTTGAATTTTACTATGATTTTATTGGCAAGTATGTCGCGAGATCTGATTTTGCCTATGTACAGATGGACACTGATAGTAGTTATATTGCCCTTAGTAGTAGTCATCTAACGGATGTCATCAAACCCAACATGAAAGAACAATTTTACCGAGATTACCCTCAGTGGTTGCCAGCTGTAGCGTGTGATGATCACACCAACAACTTTGTACAGTGTAAAACGAATGGAACCCCGTGGGTACCTCAATCGTGCTGTGTGACCCGCCAAAAATATGATAAACGTACCCGGGGTTATTAAATTGGAGTGGAGTGGAGATGGTTTTATCGGACTGTGCAGTAAAACCTATCACTGTTATGGAACTATGGATAAAACCTCGTGTAAAGGACTCAATAAACGTCAAAACAAACTGAACAAGGAGAAATATATGAATGTGCTGAGAGAACAAAAATCGGGTCGCGGTGTGAACCGTGGCTTTTGCGTTAACAAAAACACTATGTATTCGTATACGCAAATAAGAGATGGATTAAGTTATTTTTACCCCAAGGGAATTGTGAGTGCAGATGGTGTAAGCACTAAACCATTAGATGTGTGATACGTTAATATGCTATTTTAGAAATTGATATGTTTTATTATGCTATAAATTGAAGCTAAAGTATTGTGTAATCGATGGATGTGCCTCTGTAAGAAATTGATGTTTAAATGCTGTGTGAGAAACTAAGAATATAAACATCGTATATTTTCAACACGCGTTGTTTATTTGCCTTGAATTAAACATGTCACCAGTTTATCGTTGGTTGAATAATCGTAGGTAAATACAGCCAGCAATTGGTTCAAACTTATTCCACTACATCGTCTTTAAATAGTACAAACAATAAAGTCCACAAGTACTGGAATTGAAGTCTTGTAATGTCTTAGAATTATAAGTCCAGCTCACACAATGCTTCTTCAAGTACTTCGCAAATACGTTATGAATAGGAGGTAGTCCATAAGAATCAAAATATTCGCCTCTTTCATTATGATCAATGAAAATAGCGACCCAGTGTTCACCTTTTTTGGAAGCGGAATCGGTGTTACAAACAAAACCGCTGGGGTAATTGACATGGCGGGGTAATTTATTCCACACAAACACTCCACGCACAGTAGCTCGAGTGAAAGCGTCTTTTTGTAAGAGCTCGTGTAATTGTCTGGTATCCATTGTTAGGCAACGTAACGTTTTTTGTCAATTTGAATCATATTTTCAAATTCGGCATACACAATGACATTAATGGTACGTTCTAGGGCCGTACCAAAACGCATTTCCAATCGCACATTTCCTTGTTTCAACAAATTAAAATGAGTGCCGCTATCAGCCAGGTTGGGGGTCAGATCAAAAGCGAATAGTGTATAGCCATTGGGATAATCACTCCAACTTATGGCATTGCCTTCTTCTTGGTAGAGTTGTCCAGTGCTAATGAATAAATTAGCATAACTGCGGGTGTATATATGGTGATTGAAATCGCGTTGCAATGGTTTAGCGGGTACTTGTTGCCCGTCAACGTAGAGAGCTAAAAATGTGAGGTTGTTATGCTGAAAGTTGAAGGGGTTTCTGAGTGTAATCACCGCTGAACGCCCTATTATCAACACTTCCGACTACAATTCGTTTGGGTAACTGTCCAAAAAATAAAATTTCTTGATTGATCGTCGTAGCTCCTTGAGATGCAGAAAACACTTAAGTTTCTATGCGTTTTATGGGGTATTTAGCTGGGCTTCGTTCTAAAGCCTTTATGTGGGCTAGTTGCACGGTGGGGTTCAACTTTATTTTGCGTACGAATAAGGTCACGGATTGCAAAACTATTTTAGGGGCAAACCCAGCTGCAGGATTGGCCATAAGGGCAAAGGTGTCACTGCTGCGTACTAGCAACTTCAAATCCACACCGTTTAATAAATAGCATTTTGACAAAATAAATCTAATTTGCCCATCATATCCACAATGCGACTCTCTTGAGCTCGTTTCTTTCTAGCTATCATCCCCTTGTTGTCAGTACCACCCAAGGCGTCCATGTGTTTTGGGGTGTCTTTGTACCATAAACTAGCTGTAACCTGAGAGTTTTTGGCTTCCGAACCATAGCTCAATAGCGTTTCTCGTTGAGAGAGACATCAAGTGAGTGTAACCATAGGTTAACGGGTGCTACAGCACTATCAGCCTCCAAAACCTCCCCATCCTTTTTCACCACTTTGGCATTCACTTGTAAATACGTGTCGTTCAGATCAATATAATCATCACCCGAACCACTGATGTAGAATTCGACTGGACCCGAACCTAAAGCAGCTACCGGATGGAATTCGATCCACGATCCATGATCGACACTGCTTTGAGTTGGGGGAATTGAAAATAGGTCTAAATCACTTTTGATGCAAGGGACAAGATTGGGGGTGTACCAGTGCCATGATCTAACGGAAAATATCCTTTGACAACCTCCGAGTTGTTCCACGTCGACGGCGTGAACTACGGCTCCTACCTCATGTGAGTCGTTTTATAGAGACTGCTGGTTGGCAACGCGGTTGTTTGGGTTGAACTATTTGATCGAACACTTCCTCTCCGGTTTGTAACAATCGTTTCTTAGCCGGCTGTTTCAGAGACTTCCCTTCCAACCACCCTCTCTCCTGTTTTCAAGGAATGTTTTTTAACGACAGGTAAAACTTTTCAAACCAGCAGTAACACCAATTTTAGCCAGACCACCAACCACGCTGACTCCTTGCACCGGAAAACACGGGGAGTCCACCACCCGCTTGGTTCAGGTAATACGGGGTGTAAATATCAGCCATGTTTTTCAAAATACATCTTTCTTGGTTTTACGGAAATGTAATGTCACTGTCACTTTACCAGATTCGAATGGAATGGGTCGACCCGTGTCATCTCTTATATCGATTTCTATAGTAGAAAAAGTATTGGTGGCTATCGGATAATAAAATATCTTTTTATATGTGGGGTTGATCAACTGCCCGCAACGATCGTAATCGATTGGAATAATACGCAGAAGGGGAACCACGGTGTCTCCTACCACCTGAGCTTCGATGAGATTGCAATAGACATAAAGTCCGTACAAGCCTCGATCAGGGTCAACAATGTGCTGACCAACTTGACTATTCTCATTAATCCCCATTTCAAAACCGAGTCTTTGACGCAACCCCTCGTCCATGTAAACTACAACTGACTCATTTTCTAGGGTCATAGTTGCTGTCTGTCGTGTTCGTGTTCGATTGTAGGTGAGACGCACTCGCTCCTCATTTTGCTACTTTAACTTGGCTCCAAAGGCTTCAATCAACAATCCGGTCATATAAAAATCCAGGGGTAATGTGAAAATATTTGGGACGGGCCTCCGCAAATTCACTCACAATGTCATATCGCTCACTGCAACAGACATCCGGGAGATTGAGCGCACCAGCCACACGATCCATGACGACAAACCCCTCGTCCTCAGTAACATTGTACCACGTGTAAGGGTACTGAATTTCCACTAATCCCACTTCCCAAGCCCCTTCCAACTGTACAGCTTTGGGGAGTCGAGTAAAGTAACGTGTTAACGTGTTGTTGGGGTGATAATTCATTGAACTGTTGGAAGGCAGGGTCAGAAAGAAACTCATGATGGTGATGCCTTGAGACTCAAATTAAGCTCTTCTTGGTTAAACGGAAATGTAAAGTCACCATCACATGGCCGTCTTCGAATGATACGGACTGACCCGTGTCGTCTCTTATATCAATTTTTATGGTATAAAAGGTTTTGATGCCCACAGGGTAATAAAATATCTGTTCGTATGTCTGGGTCACCATTTTGTGCACCCGATCGTAGTCCACGGGAACTGTGCGTAACAAGGGGGTCACCGACCACTTGTGATTCAATTATACTACAATATAGGTACAGTGCGTACAACTCTCGAAATACATTAGGCTTGTATTCAGTTTGAGAATCGTAAAGGTAAAGACATTCCTCACACCTCAATATTTGGTGAAGACCTTCGGTCATGACAACTTGAAGTTTGGGATCGGTTATTTTTACATTCACGGTCTGTGAGTGGGAATTGAATTGAAATCGAACAACGCCTCTCAGATGCGATTTGCGGATGTGCATATTGAGGGTGTCTATCAATTGATCAGCACTGTAGGAACCAGGAGTCAGGCAAACGACCAAGGACTCGACCAAAGGATCCCATCCACGTGTCTGTCTATCATATGGTACCCAGCTCGCTGATCCACTATGACAAAACCCACGTTCTCCCCGATGTTGCATCAGGAAACAGGGTACTGAATTTTTGCTAATCCCACTTCCCAGTTACCTTTTAATTGTATGGGTTTAGGCAATTGAGTAAAGTAACGTGCTAACGTGTTGTTGGGGTGATAATTCATTGAACTGTTGGAAGGCAGGGTCAGAAAGAAACTCATGACGTCGCTTTATGTTTCAAAGTGGGGTTGGGAAGTATGTACCCTAAGCTACTGCTTAACAGAGCAGTCCACAAATTGCTATCTCCTTTACCCGCCGATAGATTGTAGATGCTGATGATGATTACGGTATTAAAAATGAGGATTTGTGTAAAAAACACGATTTCGGCTTTCGGAATATCCCGACCAAATATGGTCCCCACCCGATCACTTCTCTGATCTTCCATCCTAATGACGCTTCTGTTCCAAATCTCTGTTTTTATACAGCTCCACACCACTGACCCAACTTTTAAAACTGGCAGGGTAGCCAAACCACTTGACAAAATATCGTTTTTGTCCTTTCCGTTTACGTTCTTTGATAATTTTTTCAACCCTATACCATGCTTTGTCAATCACTTTCTGTAATTCTTCCACGTAAAATGTTCCCTCTAATACTTCGTCATTATCATCCTTTATCGTATACACATTAGGGGCGCCTAAGTGAACGCTGTACACCCGAAACAACTCCTCACTCCAATTGGAAGTGTAACCTTTTTTAAATTTACCCCGTGCTTGACTGATGAGAGCGTTCCCGGTATAATGTCATCTACGTGTCCTCTTGATTACACAACGAGGCCGATATCGGGGTGCGCTTGATGCTGCAGTGATAGCTGAGGTTGTATCCTTTCACCAGCAAAGCCAGAACCGGTTGATAAACACTGGTGTTGTGTTTGGTAAAATAACGCCTCATTTTAGTTTTTAACGTACGATTAAACCGCTCGACTATGCTTAAAGATTCAACTTTTACTGACAGTAAACTTGTTGTTAACAGATATTTATAATTACTTTAATCCACCTCATCTTCAGACACGAACGCAGTTAACTGACGATCCATTAAACACTCTCTAACTTCGATCGCTTTACTAAGAGCTGTATCAAAATCGTAACCATGGTCCATCAAGCGCTGTTGATTTATACTAATTTGTCTATAGATCTTATTGTCTCTAAGTTCTCCAGTAAGTTGTGCATGCATCTGTAACTTGTCTTTTAAAACAGACCACCTGCTATACGCATTCGTCATATTAATGTCACGCTCATGCTATCTTAGTCATAAATGACCACCCAGCAAATTAACTCTTTATAACATACATTCCAATAAAAAACACCGTCCTGTATTTTCACTCATTTATTACACAATCTGTTAATTACACGTATTTCAATATCTGATTTCACCGACTCTAACCAATATTTCCTACAGTCCACACACAACCATTTGCTACGTTCCAACCACGAGGGGCAGGGGTTAATTAAAGCTATACTCAATTGCCATCATCAACACGTTCGAGAGGGTCCGCCAGAGGGTCCGCCATACACATTCGAACTTGTTCTTCAGGTTTGGCCATCAAACAAAGATTATGCTGTCGCTGGCTCAGGTGGTCTATCCGACATCCATGGCCTTTTTCTGGTATAAGGGTTTCGATTAAATCGACAAGCGTGTCTGTGTACACCACCGTCAGATATTCCTCCATTAATTTTGCTCTCTCCATGTGGGTTCCGTAGAGCTGTTTCAACTCGTCCCACGCTTCTACAGACATATACCACGAGTAACTGTCCATTTGCATTGTCACGTGGCCCTTCTTTATCAGCACCCATAGGAACCGGGTATCTTTCATTCATCGTCAAGTCTGCACCCATAGAAACCGCGACATGACTCTCCTCTCCCGCTTCTAAATGTTTCAATGTTTCTGTGACAGCAGCTATTTCGTAACCACAGTCCAATACACAGTTCATCCCAAACTCTATGTGGCATTTCTTGAAATTGTCTTTCAAAAACACTACATCTTTATTCCAAACCACTATCGAATACTGCACAAAGTAGCGCGTGTATAGTGATTTCACTTCCTCCATTTCGATTTGCTCCACAGCTTTTAACAAGTCTGAATCACTCATCCGTTTCCCACCCATGGTAAATGCAGAACTGAGACACTCTTGCGTTTATATACCTCCTCATGACAAGAGGTATTACTTAACTTAGCTAAGCTCAGCAAAATGATGATGACATATCAAAAAATAGCGTACACCTTCCAAAAATAGATCCCCGCAAATGACCTCACCCAAATAGCGCACATCCATCACATGAGGTCGCAAAGGTCACCAAACTCCTTCTCAATAAACTACTCAGGACATATCCCTCGCAAATGACCTCACCCAAATACCGCACATCCATCACATGAGGTTGCTAAGGTCAGCAAAATGATGACGAAATACCGCACACCGAATCCGGAAACGATCCGTCTGTGAAAAATATATTGCGCAATGGTTTCTCACATCAGCCAAGTCAGCGACGTCGTCCTTACGTCAAAAACGAGGTGTCGAGGGGCACACAAGGTAACTACTAGCATCAATCAAAAAACAAAAAAATATTGTGTTAGAATAGTCAACATTTTAAAACTGCAAAATATCATCATCTTTACACATTCTAAAACTGATATCGTTTTTGTTTTGCTTGAAATGGTAAACGTTTTGTTAGGACTTGTTCGGTAAGATCGGACATGTTCGTTCAGTACTGCAAGATCAGATATTAGATTGGGCAGTGATATCATAGAATGTTCTATTAATCTATGCGTTAGATAGCAAACATACTGATATATATATATATCTATAGATATTAGTAATATATATATATATATGGGATATATGATATAGAATCTCTCTCTCTCTCTCTCCACACACTCTCTATATATCTCTAAGATCTATATATATATATATATATATATATATATATATTCTATTCTATAGATATATATATATCTCTATATATATATCTATCTATATATATATATATATATAGCAGCTCAGGACACGCTGGGGGGCATCTACGTTGCCTTTGCAATTTTATCGATTTGAGGGTAGTAATTATGAGGGGTGGGGGAAGTTATGGATTTCGGGTACAGCATACCATGACCGCCTGCCATAACATATTATCGTCTAGTGTTCATTGAGAACAGGAAGTCTATATAGCCTCCTGTATTTATACTATTCTGCAATGGCAAACACTTGCTTGCAGTGCTTTGGTATTGCTACTTTAATTTTTGGAATGTTTATTGGAAAGATTCTGTCAATACGGCATGCTAGTTATATTGTCATTCATGAGACAGTGCCTATCGAAGTCACGGGCATTGTTCATATACATGTCAAAAGCACGGTTGAATGTGGGGCTCGCTGCAATGAAAGAGAAGTCTGTGTCGGGGCAATATTTATGCAGGACATCCAGCCGTTGTGCCATCTCCTGTCCAGATATTCTAGCAACACTGCATGGAGCGAGAGTAAAGATTTCATGAAGATTGATGCAGGTAAATTTCCACTATTATGTTGTATTCGTTTTATGTAATGAAGTGTGTCTTTATTCAATGTATAGGATTATCAAATCAGGAGTACATAAACCGCCGTGGCCAACCAACGACAGCATTAATAATGGTGCCTATGTTGCCAGGTAAGGAAGAGTCTGGTCGTGCGCTATTATTATGTTTGGACGAGGATCTTCATTTTAATAAACAAGTAATAATGGACTAGTCGCTTGAACACCTGCATATGTCATGGTTTTTTGAATGACAGTTTGTCATTTGTACGGGATATATATACCATATGTATCATAAGTTGACCAAGAGAGCACACGTCTCAATTTGGTTGCCAAGGTTAGTTTCAGCGACAATCACACCATGTATATGCGTCAACGTATATGAATAGGAGTTTCTTTCACTTCTTGTCATATTTCGGATGCAAATACTGTGATTGAAGCACTTGCAACATCTGCTACTGGCTCCAGTACATCCGTTAATTTTAGAGAAACGATTATTGGTAATGGCAATGAGGGCAGTGATTACATTTTGCTATATAGCACCAATTTTCTTGCTTCCGAATTACAGCCAATATGTTTTACGAATAAATAGCATTGACCAGTGAAGCTCAACTAAGTTCCACGGCAGTGTAAATTGCTGAAATCTTTGAACATATACAATATACAAGCCAATCGTTTTTATTATATATATATATATATATATATATATATATAGAGATATATATATATATATATATATATATATATATATATATATATATATATATATATATATATATATATATATATATATATATATATATATATATATATATATATATATTTATCGCATGGCATCCTACTCTCAGCCAATCAGAGCTCGAGATAAAAAGCTCGGTCTTTTTCACATATCACCTCAAACGCACAGTTTGCCTTGCGATAACTGCAACCGTGTCGATATATCACCGAGAAACAACTTTACTTGAGATGGTCCCTCACAGAGCACCGCTGCTCTAGTCTTAAAACGAAGGTTTTCTCAAGAGTCATTTGCTTGCCAGCCGCTAATCTGGTTGCGTAACGCTCATCCGGAAGTCACGGTATTATCCCATCTCCCCGGAATCATGCTGAGGCGCGAAATTGTAACACCTGCCGAGTCGTGTCTACTGCGTTGCTAGCATCACACAACGGCGAAGTCGGGTGAGCTCTGATTGCCGGAGTTGGGAAGGTTCTGCAAGTCACACAACAAACTATCGAAGCATATTCTGATCAAATAAACAAACAAGTATAGAAAGAAAAGTATTTATCTAATCATCACTAAAACACAGGCAGCTGAGGCCTTACGGGGGATTAACGAACTACCTCTCATATCTACAGGTCCCAGGCAGATACCTTACATAACATAGGTTCACGCTAATTATGATTGTTAGGAGACGGCGTCGTGCTTGATTATCGCGTGTAGGTGCCATAGGATGGTCACGCGGATGATATGGGGAAAGACACTCGGTTCGTCGGTTTTTTTACTCGAAATACTGGGTCAAGACCCAACACTCCTTAATATTGGGTCTTGGACCCAATAATTTTCTGACCCAATAATAATTATAGTCTCGTTCGTTCGTTCTGCAATGCTTATGATGAAATATGGCTACGCCTTAAACCTGAAATGTTGGGTCTAGCCCATCAGTACACCGGCCGCTTGCGCCACCTGTTATCATTATCCAGAACTGCTATATACAAATGTATATAGAAGTGCGCTGTGATTGGTTGGTCGCACGCGCGTAGGCACTCGACCAATAGTATCGCGCCTACGATTTTCATGTCCACACGCGTTCATGTTCGCCATCTTTTCGATCAAGCCGCATCAGGTTAGTCAGACAATCTAATCCATTTCACCCAGACTATAGCTGTGATTTGTTAAGTCATGGTTTACAGATGAAATTTACACCGAGGATTAATCTAGGAGCAAATGTGGACAAGTTCGGGACGATATCTTAGTCATTATTTCACTATAATCATCACATGATTGTCACACGCTTATGCAAACCATGCCCTGAGTTCCTAACGCTAAGATTTTGACATGCCGGGCCAAGTTTAGCTTTCTTATTATTGCACCGGATTCCTTCCTCAGTAAATAGATGTACAGTGCTATGGCTGGGGTATAGTATATCTTCAAATACGATAGAGCACTATTCTCCCATTTTACACAATAAAGCCCACTCATTCAATTGAAGGTTGCAAGAAATGTCAGGCCCCGAACTTGGATTCTGAGTTAGACGTCTCGCTGAACAACTCACCGAAGAGGGCTATTTAATTGTAGCAGATCTTTATGGGAAGGTATCAGCGGCTAAACCCAGTGCCAAACTTTACTACAAACTCATATTTAGCTATCCGCGGGAAGGGTAAGTACTTTTCCTGAGATTTTATTTGGATTATGGATACAATGTAAGCAACATTGAAAACTCGAATATACCTGTCTTGCGAGTATTACAGAAGGGCTTTCTTATTTAGCATCCATGTTCGGGGGCCATATATTTTCTGGCCAGGCTGCACGCACGGTAGGGCGGTCAAACGCCGCGCCGATCTTATTTAGACAAGGCAGTTTGTTGGGCTGTTTGGTAGTATAATGTAAATGATGAATTTTGTTCGATTAATATATTATAAATGAAGACTCCCCCAACACATCGATTTGATTATCTCTTCCATATGACCAAAAATTAAAAGATACGGTCAATTTAAAAAACAACATATGCTTATTTACCCTGAGAAATCTCCGCACGCCATTGCTTCGGCGCCATGGCAACGATCCGCGTCCTTGGGAGATTTCATATTATGACTTTGTCAAAGGAATGCTAGTGTGAGTAGTACACGTATTTGAAACTTCGGTGATATGGAGTAAAACTGATTTACAAAGTCAATTGGACTGTTGCAGTCATGTTCACGATTCAAGGCCATTTGGCGTGTGTGGATGAAGCTGTTAACATGCTTAAAATATTTTATTCTTGAATTTATGTCATCCGGTTTAACCTATCACTCCTGCTCATTGAAACATCCCAATGAACTGTTTGACCTGCATTGGTCAGGAAAGTCATCTCATCTCTCTATCCCGTATCTTTGAAGATAGAACTCTGTCATAAAACTCACAATGCGACATTGCTGGCGTTATTCGAGGAGATACTCTTACAACATAGACGATAGGAATCTATCTGGGGAATAAAACCTTTATCTTCCCACACGTGGCAGTCAGTTAAAAACGACCCTCCAAGAAAACTTCATTTTGCTCTCCTTCTAACATATAAACCCTCTATACATCGAAGATGGTTCGTACTTGTTGACTTGTAGGTATACACCAGCGCGAATCGACCGGTGGTATCATAGTACCCAGTAAACGCAGTTGTATCGGATTAAATGACGTTTGTTTTTGTCACGCATTCCACGGATATGTTCACGCTTTGATTCAATAGTAATGTGCCGCCATCGATTATATGAAGGGAAAGGGGAAATAGTATAGTAAATTTGTCGCGGAATTATTACCCCTGTATAAGACGATTGTCGCCCGATGTGTGAAGACAAGTAAAAGCAGTGTCGCGTGAGCGCTGAAGTGGGATGCGGAGAGATTTTGTGTGGCATCTGAAACACTATGAAGTCTTAGCGCGGCGGATTGGCGCGAAGGCTCTCGTGTCACCCAGTGCTCGGAGCCATGATATCGGGAAGCGAGTGAGTGGCGGTTAGCCCAACAGACCAACAGGCGATCAGGTACTCCATTGTTGGTCTAACAGGAAAATCCTCCTTTTATCGGTGGATTGACAAACATGCTTAATCTATCACGTTAAAAATACGTACTGAGAAGAATTTAAAGCCACCAGCAGTGAGAGTATTGCCTTTCCCTCTCCTTTATTCAGCATCATAACAAGAGGCCCATGGGAGCCATGTGGGAACTTGGCGAACTGCATCCAAATAATTGCAACATTTTCAGAACCGGGCCACAATTGACCAAAATCGGCCAAAAGTTACCTAAGTTATCATGGTTATCAAATTTTCGAGTGCGGGCTACGAGGCGAAATGTGCACAAATTATCATGACAATTGATATGAACAATTGGCCAATAAATCATGCTACAAGGAACTATAAATCTTTTTTTAAAGTCGCACCATACGTTAGGGTGATATCAAGGATTGTGGCAAGGCTATCATGACCGGAAGTGACGTCATCGACATCCACAATATTTAAGGATACGTCTTAGTATGTCTCGGAGAACATGTAAACCAATTTTTAGAACTATAGGACATTTATTGGTTGTTTTATACGCGTTCGAAATATTCATCAAACTATTGTTGCCATTTGGACTGATCCCTCGATTTTTCGACCTTAGACGCCTGGGAAAACCGTGGGTTGGATGGCATCATATGTCAATAGAGGTACACAATGGTGTAAAATTTTGTAACAATCCGACCATTATTAGCGGAGTTATTCGAGATACTAGTTTTTCACTTTTTCGTTGACAACTATCTTATTTTTTGGTCATGGTCAAAACAAAACTTATCGGTTTTGCGTATCATTGCCGCCTATCGATTGAAGAATAAAGAAAATTAAAAAAATTGTAGTATTGTCAACCAATTTTTATTAGCAACGGTTATGTAGGTCCGTATCCAAGAGGGTGACGGGTGAATCGGACAATACCCCCCCACTCAGCCTCAGTATTTTCGCTCATATGCCAAATTTATCCTTTAATCATGGTCAGAATGGCAGTGTATGCTAGAAGATCTGCTTAGCTCATTTCAGATAATCCCTACATTAATTCCTAGTAACGGGTCTGAAGTTTACAATTACATTACGCTTTCAGAATTTTAAGGTGTTTTAATATCAAATTATTATGCCCGTATATATTAAGCAGTGAATGCGATTGGCCAAGATTACTAGGCGAATTCAATTTCGCGATATTAACAATAGTCTCATGGTAAGTTAAGAATTGAGTTAGCCGCGGACGGTGGTAATATAAATCTATACCGGCGGCGTGCACAGCTAGAATTGGGTGGGCTTCCATAAAACTGTTTTCCGGGTTCATGATAGATTGACATTGATTTAGCTGGCAAAAAGAAATTAATAATATATTAATAAGTTTCGCGGCGTGCCATAGTTGCCGCGTAAATGTCGTAATAATCGGACATTGGACTGGTCCGTATTGCTGCTTGCCGGCTTTACGCAAAGCGAGCTGGCAGCAGCGGTGACCTTTGTGAAACTATCAACCTTAAACATTCATTCAGAAGCCAAACAACATTAAGCAATAAAAAATCCGTATCAACCTATAATTAACAAAATTACTATGAATTTATCAATCATGTTGAGTGTTTAGCTGTTGTTGGCACCTGTAATACTTATTATTTATATATGACAATGCATGCTAGTGTGTTAGGCCGCGTGGCGTAGCGGCAATGTTTTAGACTTCCATGCCAGAGGCCGGTGTTCAAATCCAGTACACGGACATAATTTTTTTTCCGTATTTTCGTGCCACAACAATTATTTCATCTAATTTCAATAGAACACGATTCGTGCTGTCGATGACAACAGCTGAGCAGATTTTTATGATTATAGAACTGATATTTACGATTTTATTAGCAATCGAAAATTTGACGAAAATTGACTGAGTGAAATTTGTTTTTTCAACTCAACGCGCTTTGAAAACGACGAATATTTTGATAGCGTATGTCAATTATCAAAGTTTAGTAACTGTGTCAGCTTTTAGATAATGGTAATTTTGTTACGATCGGACGATAATTAGTGAATTTATTGCGAAATTAAAACGTTGAGAGATTTTGGTTACCAGAAATTTTCGACCTGCTACAATTTTTTTTAACAATGCATTATTTACAACTAAGTATATTTGGAAAAAGTTTACAATTACATTACACTTTCAGAATATCTAAACTGTTTTAAAAATGGAACTCTAAAGTATGGACATATTGAGCATTGAACTTGTGTCATTTTTTGAAAACTTTGATGCTTTCGTGACCGGAAGTGACGTCATCGACATTCATGATATTTTAGGATACGTCTTGGTATGTTGTTGAGAACATGTGAACCAAATTTTATTACCATCGGACATGTATTGACGGTTTTATAGGCGCTCAAAATATTCATGAAACTTTTGTTGCCATTTGGACCGATACCACTTTTTTTTTTCGACCTTAGACGCTTGGGAAAACCATTGGTTGGATCGCCGTATAAGTATTTAGAAAAAGTTTGCAATTTGAATGAGCTACACGATGGTGTAAAGTTTGTAACGATCCGACTATTATTAACGGAGTTATTCGAGGTACTAGTTTTTCACTTATTCAATGACCTTGACCTTAGTGTTGGGTCAAGGTCAAAACAAAACCTCTCGGTTCTGCGCACCGTTAACCCCTAACGATTGGCGAAGAAAAAATTGGAAAATTTCCATAATTGCGACCTGTATCGCGAAACAAAAAAATTGTTAACAAACAAACAAACACACACACCCACAAACACACAAACTTACAAACCGGGCCGATCGCCATAACTTGGCGTTATGATAACGCCAAGTTAATAAATATGAAACTATGCTTTTCCTTGTGTCAGCCGCTGAATCATAGTTTATCGATAAATCTAGAGTAACTTGGTCAATTTTGGGTCAATGTTGAAATTTTGAAAAGTTTCCGACACTGTTAGCCAAGAGGCCCATGGGAGCCATGTGGGAACTTGGCGAACTGCATCCAAATAATTGCAACAATTTCAGAATGGGGCCACAATTGACCAAAATCGGCCAAAAATTACCTAAGTTATCATGCCTCTTATGTTGAAAAGTCATTATGATTGCAAAGTGATTCATGGGAAATGAAAAATCATAACGTGTAAATCATCATTACGTTATGATATATACAATAAGATGAATTAGTGGGCCAATTTTGAAATTTGCCCGTGGGCCTCGAGGTTTCCCCATGTATCTACGGGCCTCTTGTTTGTGTAGCACGAGAGGGAAATGAAAAATCATAAGGTACGTTATCATCGTTATGATGTCTAATGGGAACCATCGATAACCAAGGGTGATAAAGAAGTATTGACTGGCATGGTTTCGTTTGCGATGTGTTGCATCGATATGCAAATTTTTTTAGAGGACATTCATTTTTACAGTGAATTGGACTGGTCCGTATTGCTGCTTGCCGGCTTTACGCAAAGCGAGCTGGCAGCAACGGTGACCTTTGTGAAACTATCAACATTAAACATTCATTCAGAAGCCAAACAACATTAAGCAATAAAATATCCGTATCAACCTATAATTAACAAATTACTATGGATATATCAATCATGTTGAGTGTTTAGCTGTTGTTGGCACCTGTAATACTTATTATTTATATATGACAATGCATGCTAGTGTGCTAGGCCGCGTGGCGTAGCGGCATAGTTTTAGACTTCCATGCCAGAGGCCGGTGTTCAAATCCCGTACACGGACATAATTTTTTTTCCGAATTTTCGTGCCACAACAATTATTTCATCTAATTTCAATAGAACACGATTCGTGCTGTCGATGACAACAGCTGAGCAGTTTTTTATGATTATAGAACTGATATTTACGATTTTATTAGCAATCGAAAATTTGACGAAAATTGACTGAGTGAAATTTGTTTTTTTTCAACTCAACGCGCTTTGAAAACGACGAATATTTTGATAGCATATGTCAAAATCAAAGTTTGGCAATTGTTCAGCTTTTCAGAAAATGTTAATTTTGTTACGATCGGACGATAATTAGTGAATTTATTGCGAAATAAATAAGTTGAGAGATTTTGGTTACCAGAAATTTTCGACCTGCTACAATTTTTTTAACAATGCATTATTTACAACTAAGTATATTTAGAAAAAGTTTACAATTACATTACACTTTCAGAATATCTAAACTGTTTAAAATGGAACTCTAAAGTATGGACATATTGAGCATTGAACTTGTGTCATTTTTTTGAAAACTTTGATGCTTTCGTGACCGGAAGTGACGTCATCGACATTCATGATATTTTAGGATACGTCTTGGTATGTCGCTGAGAACATGTGAACCAAATTTTATTACCATCGGACATGTATTGACGGTTTTATAGGCGCTCAAAATATTCATGAAACTTTTGTTGCCATTTGGACCGATACCACTTTTTTTCGACCTTAGACGCTTGGGAAAACCATTGGTTGGATCGCCGTATATGTCATTAGAAAAGTTTGCAATTTGAATGAGCTACACGATGGTGTAAAGTTTGTAACGATCCGACCATTATTAACGGAGTTATTCGAGTTACTAGTTTTTTCACTTATTCGATGACCTTGACCTTAGTTTTCAGGTCAAGGTCAAAACAAAACCTCTCGGTTCTGGGCATCATTTACCCCCTAACGATGGGTGAAGAAAAAAATTGGAAAAAATTTCCAAAATTGCGACCTGTATCGCGGATCACAACAAATGATATCTGATCGGCGCTCAACATATTCATGAAACTTTTGTTGCCATTTGGACCGATACCACTTTTTTTTTTCGACCTTAGGCGCTCGGGAAAACCATTGGTTGGATCGCCGTATAAGTATTTAGAAAAAGTTTGCAATTTGAATGAGCTACACGATGGTGTAAAGTTTGTAACGATCCGATCATTATTAACGGAGTTATTCGAGGTACTAGTTTTTTTCACTTATTCGATGACCCTGACCTTAGTTTTGGGTCAAGGTCAAAACAAAACCTCTCGGTTCTGCGCATCATTGACGCCTAGCGATGGGTGAAGAAAAAATTGGAAAATTTCAAAAATTGCGACCTGTATCGCGAAACCAAAAATTGTTAACAACAAACAATCACATAAAAAATCATTTGACAATGAGGAACTTGGCGCTGAGTTAAAACTGGCATCTCGATACGATGATTTCATTCAAGAGGATTCGCCAAGCTAAATGACAATTTGAAATTGTCAATTGCCTAAAGATTGCAAATCGCAAATTTTAGCTGTTTTCCGAACCAACCTACACTTACAGACATTGTAAATCTGTTTAACAAAAGAAGTTTTACAAACCGCTAATATGACAATTTCGAAATTGTGAATTTTTTTAAAGATCGCAAATCGCAAATTTTTGCTGTTTTCCGATACCCACTATTTTTCGACCTTAGGCGCTTGGAAAACCGTTGGTTGAATGATCACATATGTCATTAGAAAAAGTTTGCAATTGGAATAAGCTACAAAATGGTGTAAACTATGTAACGATCCGACCATTATTAACGGAGTTAAACGAGATACTACTTTTTCACTTATTTGATGACCTTGATCTTAATTTTTGTTCAAGGCCAAAACAAATTTCCCCGGTTCTGCGCATCAGTGGCGCCTTACGATTGAAGTAAAAAAAATCAAAAAAATTTGCAGAATTGCTACCTGTATCGCGGATCACAAAAAAACCCACCATCCAATACATATACACCCCTGAATCATGAAACCATTATGATTGCAAAGTGATTCATGGGAAATGAAAAATCATAAGGCACACATCATCATTACGTTATTATCGTTATGATGTCTAATTGGGAACAATCGATAGCCAAGAGTGATAAAGAAGTATTGACTGGCATGGTTTCGTTTGCTGTGTGTTGCATCGATATGCTAAATTTTTGAGGGGACATACATTTTGACAGTCAATTGGACTGGTCGTGTTTGCAGCTTGCCGGCTTCACGTAAAGCGAGCTGGCAGCAGCGGCGACCTTTGTGAGACTATCAACCTTAAACATCATTCAGAAGCCAAACAACGTTAAGCAATAAAAACATCCGTATCAATCAATAATGAACATGACAATGCATGCTAGTGTGCTAGGCCGCGTGGCGTAGCGGAACA
The DNA here is from genome assembly GCA_034190875.2 of Urechis unicinctus. NCBI lineage: Eukaryota > Metazoa > Annelida > Polychaeta > Xenopneusta > Urechidae > Urechis > Urechis unicinctus. The sequence goes on along the minus strand of CM067343.1, from coordinate 64,012,871 downwards.
GTTTTAGACTTCCATGCCAGAGGCCGGTGTTCAAATCCCGTACACGGACATAATTTTTTTTCCCGAATTTTCGTGCCACAACAATTATTTCATCTAATTTCAATAGAACACGATTCGTGCTGTCGATGACAACAGCTGAGCAGTTTTTTATGACTATAGAACTGATATTTACGATTTTATTAGCAATCGAAAATTGGACGAAAATTTACTGAGTGAAATTTGTTTTTTTTCAACTCAACGCGCTTTGAAAACGACGAATATTTTGATAGCATATGTCAAATCCAAAGTTTGGCAATTGTTCCAGTTTTCAGAAAATGTTATTTTTTGTTACGATCGGACGATAATTAGTGAATTTATTGCGAAATAAATAAGTTGAGAGATTTTGGTTACCAGAAATTTTCGACCTGCTACAATTTTTTTAACAATGCATTATTTACAACTAAGTATATTTAGAAAAAGTTTACAATTACATTACACTTTCAGAATATCTAAACTGTTTAAAAATGGAACTCTAAAGTATGGACATATTGAGCATTGAACTTGTGTCATTTTTTGAAAACTTTGATGCTTTCGTGACCGGAAGTGACGTCATCGACATTCATGATATTTAAGGATACGTCTTGGTATGTCGCTGAGAACATGTGAACCAAATTTTATTACCATCGGACATGTATTGACGGTTTTATAGGTGCTCAAAATATTCATGAAACTTTTGTTGCCATTTGGACCGATACCACTTTTTTTCGACCATAGGCGCTCGGGAAAACCATTGGTTGGATCGCCGTGTATGTCATTAGAAAAAGTTTGCAATTTGAATGAGCTACACGATGGTGTAAAGTTTGTAACGATCCGACTATTATCAACGGAGTTATTCGAGATACTAGATTTTCACTTATTCGATGACCTTGACCTTAGTTTCAGGTCAAGGTCACAACAAAACCTTTCGGATCTGGGCATCATTACCCCCTAACGATGGGCGAAGAAAAAATTGGAAAATTTCCAAAATTGCGACCTGTATCGCGGATCACAACAAATGATATCTGATAGGCGCTCAACATATTCATGAAACTTTTGTTGCCATTTGGACCGATACCACTTTTTTTCGACCTTAGGCGCTCGGGAAAACCATTGGTTGGATCGCCGTATAAGTATTTAGAAAAAGTTTACAATTTGAATGAGCTACACGATGGTGTAAAGTTTGTAACGATCCGACCATTATAAACGGAGTTATTCGAGATACTAGTTTTTCACTTATTCAATGACCCTGACCTTAGTTTTGGGTCAAGGTCAAAACAAAACCTCTCGGTTCTGCGCATCATTGACGCCTAGCGATGGGTGAAGAAAAAATTGAAAAATTTCAAAAACTGCGACCTGTATCGCGAAACAAAAAAAATGTTAACATACATCCAAACAAACATCCCACAAACGTACAAACCGGGGTGATCGCCATAACTTGGCGAAGGGATTCGCCAAGTTAATAAAAACTCAATTTGACAATTGAGGAACTTGGCGGTGAGTTAAAACTGCATTACGATTCCATAATCACATTGAAAAGAAGTTTTACAACCGCTAATATGACAATTTGGAAATTGTCAATTTTTTAAAGATCGCAAATCCCAAATTTTAGCTGTTTTCCGATACCACTATTTTTCGACCTTAGGCGCTTGGAAAAACCGTTGGTTGAATGATCACATATTTCATTAAAAAAGTTTGCAATTGGAATAAGCTACAAAATGGTGTAAACTATGTAACGATCCGACCATTATTAACGGAGTTATACGAGATACTAGTTTTTCACTTATTTGATGACCTTGACCTTAATTTTTGTTCAAGGCCAAAACAAATTTCCCCGGTTCTGCGCATCAGTGCCGCCTTACGATTGAAGTAAAAAAAAATAAAAAATTTGCAGAATTGCTACCTGTATCGCGGATCACAAAAAAACCCACCATAATACATATACACCCATGAATCATGAAAACCTTTATGATTGCAAAGTGATTCATGGGAAATGAAAAATCATAAGGCACACATCACCATTACGTTATTATCGTTATGATGTCTACTGGGAACAATCGATAGCCAAGAATGATAAAGAAGTATTGACTGGTATGGTTTCGTTTACTGTGTGTTGCATCGATATGCTAAATATTTGAGGGGACATACATTTTGACAGTCAATTGGACTGGTTCGTGTTGCAGCTTGCCGGCTTCACGTAAAGCGAGCTGGCAGCAGCGGCGACCTTTGTGAGACTATCAACCTTAAACATTCATTCAGAAGCCAAATAACGTCAAGCAATAAAACATCCGTATCAATCAATAATGAGCAAAATTACTATGGGTTTATCAATCATGTTGAGTGTTTAGCTGTTGTTGGCACCTATTATAGTTATGATATATATATGACAATGCATGCTAGTGTGCTAGGCCGCGTGGCGTAGCGGCATAGCTTTGGACTTCCATGCCAGAGGCCGGTGTTCAAATCCCGCACACGGACATAGTTTTTTTTTCCCGAATTTTCGTGCCACAACAATTATTTCATCTCAATTCATGAGAACACGATTCGTGCTGTCGATGACAACAGCTGAGTAGTTTTTTACGACCATAGAACTGATATTTACGATTTTATTAGCAATCGAAGATTTGACGAAAATTGACTGAGTGAAATTTGTTTTTTCAACTCAACGCGCTTTGAAACCGACGAATATTTTGATAGCATATGTCAACAATCAAAGTTTGGCAATTGTATCAGCTTTCAGAAAATTTTAATTTTGTTACGATCGGACGATAATTAGTGAATTTATTGCGAAATAAATAAGTTTAGCGATATTGGTTACCAGAAATTTTCGACCTGCTACAATTTTTTTAACAATGCATTATTTACAACTAAGTATATTTAGAAAAAGTTTACAATTACATTACACTTTCAGAATATCTAAACTGTTTAAAAATGGAACTCTAAAGTATGGACGTATTGAGCATTGAACTTGTGTCATTTTTTGAAAACTTTGATGCTTTCGTGACCGGAAGTGACGTCATCGACATTCATGATTTTTTTGGACACGTCTTGGTATGTTGCGGAGAACATGTGAACCAAATTTTAATACAATCGGACATGTATTGACGATTTTATAGGCGCTCAAAATATTCTGGAAACTTATGTTGCCATTTGGACCGATACCACGTTTTTTCGACCTTAGGCGCTCGGGAAAACCATTGGTTGGATCGCCGTATATGTATTTAGAAAAAGTTTGCAATTTGAATGAGCTACACGATGGTGTAAAGTTTGTAACGATCCGACCATTATTAACGGACTTATTCGAGATACTAGTTTTTCACTTATTCGATGACCTTGACCTTAGTTTCAGGTCAAGGTCAAAACAAAACCTCTCGGTTCTGGGCATCATTGACGCCTAGCGATGGGTGAAGAAAAAATTGGAAAATTTCCAAAATTGCGACCTGTATTGCGAAACAAAAAAATGTTAACATACATACATACATACAAACTTACAAACCGGACCGATCGCCATAACTTGGCGAAAGCATTCGCCAAGTTAACAAGAGGCCCATTGGAGCCATGTGGGAACTTGGCGAACTGCATCCAAATAATTGCAACAATTTCAGAATGGGGCCACAATTGACCAAAATCGGCCACAAATTACCGAAGTTATCATGCCTCTTATGTTGAAAATCATTATGATTGCAAAGTGATTCATGGGAAATGAAAAATCATAACGTGTAAATCATCATTACGTTATGATATATACAATAAGATGAATTAATGGGCCAATTTTGAAATTTGCCCGTGGGCCTCGAGGTTTCCCCATGTATCTACGGGGCTCTTGTTTGCGTAGCACGAAAGGGAAATGAAAAATCATAAGGTACGTTATCATCGTTATGATGTCTAATGGGAACCATCGATAACCAAGGGTGATAAAGAAGTATTGACTGGCATGGCTTCGTTTGCGATGTGTTGCATCGATATGCAAATTTTTTTAGAGGACTTTCATTTTTACAGTGAATTGGACTGGTCCGTATTGCTGTTTGCCGGCTTTACGCAAAGCGAGCTGGCAGCAGCGGTGACCTTTGTGAAACTATCAACCTTAAACATTCATTCAGAAGCCAAACAACATTAAGCAATAAAAAATCCGTATCAACCTATAATTAACAAAATTACTATGGATTTATCAATCATGTTGAGTGTTTAGCTCTTGTTGGCACCTGTAATACTTATTATTTATATATGACAATGCATGCTAGTGTGCTAGGCCGCGTGGCGTAGCGGCGTAGTTTTAGACTTCCATGCCAGAGGCCGGTGTTCAAATCCCGTACACGGACATAATTTTTTTTCCGAATTTTCGTGCCACAACAATTATTTCATCTAAATTCAATAGAACACGATTCGTGCTGTCGATGACAACAGCTGAGCAGTTTTTTATGACTGTAGAACTGATATTTACGATTTTATTAGCAATCGAAAATTTGACGAAAATTTACTGAGTGAAATTTGTTTTTTCAACTCAACGCGCTTTGAAAACGACGAATATTTTGATAGCGTATGTCAATTATCAAAGTTTAGTAACTGTGTCAGCTTTTAGATAATGGTAATTTTGTTACGATCGGACGATAATTAGTGAATTTATTGCGAAATTAAAACGTTGAGAGATTTTGGTTACCAGAAATTTTCGACCTGCTACAATTTTTTTAACAATGCATTATTTACAACTAAGTATATTTAGAAAAAGTTTACAATTACATTACACTTTCAGAATATCTAAACTGTTTTTAAATGAAATTCTAAAGCATGGACGTATTGAGCATTGAACTTGTGTCATTTTTTATATACTTTGATGCTTTCGTGACCGGAAGTGACGTCATCGACATTCATGATATTTTAGGATACGTCTTGGTATGTCGCTGAGAACATGTGAACCAAATTTTATTACCATCGGACATGTATTGACGGTTTTATAGGCGCTCAAAATATTCTGGAAACTTTTGTTGCCATTTGGACCGATACCACTTTTTTTCGACCTTAGACGCTTGGGAAAACCATTGGTTGGATCGCCGTATATGTATTTAGAAAAAGTTTGCAATTGGAATGAGCTACACGATGGTGTAAAGTTTGTAACAATCCGACCATTATTAACGGAGTTATTCGAGTTACTAGATTTTCACTTATTCGATGACCTTGACCTTAGTTTCAGGTCAAGGTCACAACAAAACCTCTCGGTTCTGGGCATCATTACCCCCTAACGATGGGTGAAGAAAAAATTGGAAAATTTTGAAAATTGCGACCTGTATCGCGGATCACAACAAATGATATCTGATCGGCGCTCAACATATTCATGAAACTTTTGTTGCCATTTGGACCGATACCACTTTTTTTCGACCTTAGGCGCTCGGGAAAACCATTGGTTGGATCGCCGTATATGTATTTAGAAAAAGTTTGCAATTTGAATGAGCTACACGATGGTGTAAAGTTTGTAACGATCCGACCATTATTAACGGAGTTATTCGAGGTACTAGATTTTCACTTATTCAATGACCCTGACCTTAGTTTTGGGTCAAGGTCAAAACAAAACATCTCGGTTCTGCGCATCATTGACGCCTAACGATTGTTGAAAAAAAAATTGGAAAATTTTAAAAATTGCGACCTGTATCGTGTAACAAAAAAAAGTTACAAACATCCGGACATACAAACATACAAACCGGACCGATCGCCATAACTTGGCGTTCCGAAAACGCCAAGTTAATAATAATTGCAACAATTTCAGAATGGGGCCACAATTGACCAAAATCGGCCACAAATTACCTAAGTTATCATGCCTCTTATGTTGAAAATCATTATGATTGCAAAGTGATTCATGGGAAATGAAAAATCATAACGTGTAAATCATCATTACGTTATGATATATACAATAAGATGAATTAATGGGCCAATTTTGAAATTTGCCCGTGGGCCTCGAGGTTTCCCCATGTATCTACGGGGTTCTTGTTTGTGTAGCACGAAAGGGAAATGAAAAATCATAAGGTACGTTATCATCGTTATGATGTCTAATGGGAACCATCGATAACCAAGGGTGATAAAAGAAGTATTGACTGGCATGGCTTCGTTTGCGATGTGTTGCATCGATATGCAAATTTTTTTAGAGGACATTCATTTTTACAGTGAATTGGACTGGTCCGTATTGCTGCTTGCCGGCTTTACGCAAAGCGAGCTGGCAGCAGCGGCGACCTTTGTGAAACTATCAACCTTAAACATTCATTCAGAAGCCAAACAACATTAAGCAATAAAAAAATCCGTATCAACCTATAATTAACAAAATTACAATGGATTTATCAACCATGTTGAGTGTTAAGCTGCTGTTGGCACCTGTAATACTTATTATATATATGACAATGCCTGCTACTGTGCTAGGCCGCGTGGCGTAGCGGCATGGTTTTAGACTTCCATGCCAGAGGCCGGTGTTCAAATCCAGTACACGGACATAATTTTTTTTCCGAATTTTCGTGCCACAACAATTATTTCATCTAATTTCAATAGAACACGATTCGTGCTGTCGATGACAACAGCTGAGCAGATTTTTATGATTATAGAACTGATATTTACGATTTTATTAGCAATCGAAAATTGGACGAAAATTGACTGAGTGAAATTTGTTTTTTCAACTCAACGCGCTTTGAAAACGACGAATATTTTGATAGCGTATGTCAATTATCAAAGTTTAGTAACTGTGTCAGCTTTTAGATAATGTTAATTTTGTTACGATCGGACGATAATTAGTGAATTAATTGCGAAATAAAAAAGTTTAGCGATTTTGGTTACCAGAAATTTTCGACCTGCTATAATTTTTTTTTATCAATTCATTATTTACAACTAAGTATATTTAGAAAAAGTTTACAATTACATTACACTTTCAGAATATCTAAACTGTTTTTAAATGAAATTCTAAAGCATGGACGTATTGAGCATTGAACTTGTGTCATATTTTGAAAACATTGATGCTATTGTAACCGGAAGTGACGTCATCGACATTTATGATATTTTAGGACACGTCTTGGTATGTCGCTGAGAACATGTGAACCAAATTTTATTACCATCGAACATGTATTGACGGTTTTATAGGCGCTCAAAATATTCTGGAAACTTTTGTTGCCTTTTGGACCGATACCACTTTTTTCCGACCTTAGACGCTTGGGAAAACCATTGGTTGGATCGCCGTATATGTATTTAGAAAAAGTTTGCAATTGGAATGAGCTACACGATGGTGTAAAGTTTTTAACAATCCGACCATTATTAACGGAGTTATTCGAGTTACTAGATTTTCACTTATTCGATGACCTTGACCTTAGTTTCAGGTCAAGGTCACAACAAAACCTCTCGGTTCTGGGCATCATTACCCCCTAACGATGGGTGAAGAAAAAATTGGAAAATTTCCAAAATTGCGACCTGTATCGCGGATCACAACAAATGATATCTGATAGGCGCTCAACATATTCATGAAACTTTTGTTGCCATTTGGACCGATACCACGTTTTTTCGACCTTAGGCGCTCGGGAAAACCATTGGTTGGATCGCCGTATAAGTATTTAGAAAAAGTTTGCAATTTGAATGAGCTACACGATGGTGTAAAGTTTGTAACGATCCGACCATTAATAACGGAGTTATTCGAGATACTAGTTTTTCACTTATTCGATGACCTTGACCTTACTTTCGGGTCAAGGTCAAAACAAAACCTCTCGGTTCTGCGCATCACTGACGCCTAACGATGGGTGAAGAAAAAATTGGAAAATTTCCAAAATTGCGACCTGTATCGCGAAACAAAAAATTGTTTACAAACAAACATCCCACAAACAAACTTACAAACCGGGGTGATCGCCATAACTTGGCGATCCGAAATCGCCAAGTTAACAAGAGGCACATGGGAACATGTGGGAACTTGGCGAACTGCATCTAATTAATTGGAGAGATTTTCAGAATGGGGCCTTAATTGACCAAAATGAAATTTTCCTGATGCAGTTGGTAAAGTTCCCCCATGTACCCTTGGGTCTCTAGGTGATGTAGCGCGGGAGGGCGCTGCGATTTGACCTGATTCCCGCAGCCAGCCGCTTCTCTCAAGCCGCGCGCTGGGCCGCTCGGGATTCCTTTGTTCTGCGCGACAGGGCGGCTGCAGTGAAGAGCCAGCAGAATTGACACCCACTGTACTTCAAACTTACTTTGTGAGAAAACTGTTGGATATTTAGAGCTGAAAATTATACACATTGTTCAGAATTGAATGGGCTTCCTTCTCGAGCAAACCAATTCACGATACGACCATTCACGACAGAGAAACGACGCGATAACTTCAGATTTCAGTCGAATTATAACTTTCACTCGTTCGTGACCGGAAATGACGTCAGCGACTTCCCTAAAAGAATTATAATTCGGTTGACGCTCTCCATGGTAACATTCGAACCAAGTTTTATGATCCTCGAACGAATATTGTCGATTTTATAAGCGATCGAAAAAAAATTATCAATTTTTAGCTGTTTTCCGAACTTTTACCGGCGATTCGTGAGAAAACTACGCATAATTCCTGCTGCTGTTACAATGCGTACGAAATGTTACTCGAAAAGTAACCTTCAAATTCATGTTTAAATTTTCAAAATCGACCCAGTAGTATTAAACATATTGGGGTGTTAATGCATTTGGGGGTCACTTTTTAACTTTAAGCTCAGTTTGTGAGAAAACTATAAGACATAAACAATTAGATGAATAAGTTTCAAGTTCGGAAGTGTATGGGCTACCTTTAGGTGCTAACATTTTTACGATACGACCATTAACGACGGAGTAATGACGCAATAACTTTCGATTGCCCAGCTAAATAACGTTGTTTTGCTCGTAACCGGAAGTGACGTCATCGACATAAAAAAAACACTTATCTTCTGATAGCCAGTGATTCTGTGAACATTCGACCCAATTTTCATGACCATCCATCGAATATTGTTGAAGTTATAAGCGATGGAAAAATGTGGTAAAACACTACCACAAATTTTCGAGTGGGGGCTACGGGGCGAAATATGCATATTTTGTCATGATATTTGATATGGAAAGTTGGCGAATAAATCAGGCTACAAGGATCTGTAAACTTTTTAAAAATCACTCCATAGGTTAAGATGATATGAAGGATTGAAAAATTCACAATGTGACCTTGACCTTAATATAAGGTCAAGGTCAAAACAAAACCTCTCGGTTCTGCGCATCATTGGTCCCAACCATTTAAAAAAAAAAAATCTGAAAAATTTCAAAAATTGCGACCTGTATCGCGAAACAAAAAAAGTGTTACAAACATCCGGACATACATACATACATACATACATACATACATACATACATACAAACATACAAACCGGACCGATCGCCATAACTTGGCGTTCCGAAAACGCCAAGTTAACAAGTTCGTTTCCAACCAACTTACATTGCGCAATCTCGCCGCCATATTGTCGGAAAAGTTAATCGCCTCGCATATTTTAGGCGATTATGCATATTTACAAGTTGTGGCGATTCCTGAGACTCTAACGCGATACATAATACTGATTGTTTATTAAATTGGACTTGTTAAATCAAGTTGACATCGTGAAGGTAAGGTCTTATCATCGAATATTCTACATTGGAAATGCCATCTTCGAGAACCAAGAGGGAGGGCAAGCTCCACTTGGTTCAAAAGAGCTAGTGTCGGTGGCTGGGCGAACGATATTTGAGATTTTGACCATCTGTATCACAAATAATCACTTTAAATTTGTATTTTTGGTGGGATGCAATCCAGTGCAGGGCACTCGGAAACCCAGGTGAGGGACCAGCGTAAGTGCCGATGAAAACCCAGTGATTTATTCATTTGAGTCCATGTGACCCGCAGACGAGCAGTGTACGCGCGTCCTATAGTGATGCTAGGTGGTTTTCATCATTGCACCGACCCCTCCCGTGGTACGATTTGGCAAATCACGCGATGCTAAGGCGGCAGCGGGGCAGCGTGTTCAGCAGAGTAACAAGAGGCCCATGGGAGCCATGTGGGAACTTGGCGAACTGCATCCAAATAATTGCAACATTTTCAGAACCGGGCCACAATTGACCAAAATCGGCCAAAAGTTACCAAAGTTATCATGGTTATTGGCCAATAAATCATGCTACAAGGAACTATAAATCTTTTTAAGTCGCACCATACGTTAGGGTGATATCAATGATTGAGGCAAGGTTATCATGACCGGAAGTGACATCATCGACATCCACAATATTTAAGGATACGTCTTTGTATGTCTCGGAGAACATGTAAACCAATTTTTAGTACTATAGGACATTTATTGGTTGTTTTATACGCGTTCAAAATATTCATCAAACTATTGTTGCCATTTGGAGATACTAGTTTTTCACTTTTTCGTTGACAACTATCTTATTTTTGGTCATGGTCAAAACAAAACTTATCGGTTCTGCGCAACATTGCCGCCTATCGATTGAAGAATAAAGAAATTAAAAAAATTGTAGTATTGTCAACCAATTTTTATTAGCAACGGTTATGTAGGTCCGTATCCAAGAGGGTGACGGGTGAATCGGACAATACCCCCCACTCAGCCTCAGTATTTTCGCTCATATGCCAAATTTATCCTTTAATCATGGTCAGAATGGCAGTGTATGCTAGAAGATCTGCTTAGCTCATTTCAGATAATCCCTACATTAATTCCTAGTAACGGGTCTGAAGTTTACAATTACATTACACTTTCAGAATTTTAAGGTGTTTTAATATCAAATTATTATGCCCGTATATATTAAGCAGTGAATGCGATTGGCCAAGATTACTAGGCGAATACAATTTCGCGATATTAACAATAGTCTCATGGTAAGTTAAGAATTGAGTTAGCCGCGGACGGTGGTAATATAAATTTTTATACCGGCGGCGTGCACAGCTAGAATTGGGTGGGCTTCCATAAAACTGTTTTCCGGGTTCATGATAGATTGACATTGATTTAGCTGGCAAAAAGAAATTAATAATATATTAATAAGTTTCGCGGCGTGCCATAGTTGCCGCGTAAATGTCGTACTAATCGGACATTGGACTGGTCCGTATTGCTGCTTGCCGGCTTTACGCAAAGCGAGCTGGCAGCAGCGGTGACCTTTGTGAAACTATCAACCTTAAAAATTCATTCAGAAGCCAAACAACATTAAGCAATACAAAATCCGTATCAACCTATAATTAACAAAATTACTATGAATTTATCAATCATGTTGAGTGATTAGTTCTTGTTGGCACCTGTAATACTTATTATTCATATATGACAATACATGCTAGTGTGCTAGGCCGCGTGGCGTAGCGGCAATGTTTTAGACTTCCATGCCAGAGGCCGGTGTTCAAATCCCGTACACGGACATAATTTTTTTCCCGAATTTTCGTGCCACAACAATTATTTCATCTAATTTCAATAGAACACGATTTGTGCTGTCGATGACAACAGCTGAGCAGATTTTTATCATTATAGAACTGATATTTACGATTTTATTAGCAATCGAAAATTGGACGAAAATTTACTGAGTGAAATTTTTTTTTTTTTCAACTCAACGCGCTTTGAAAACGACGAATATTTTGATAGCGTATGTCAATTATCAAAGTTTAGTTACTGTGTCAGCTTTTAGATACTGGTAATTTTGTTACGATCGGACGATAATTAGTGAATTTATTGCGAAATTAAAACGTTGAGAGATTTTGGTTACCAGAAATTTTCGACCTGCTACAATTTTTTTAACAATGCATTATTTACAACTAAGTATATTTAGAAAAAGTTTACAATTACATTACACTTTCAGAATATCTAAACTGTTTTTAAATGAAATTCTAAAGCATGGACGTATTGAGCATTGAACTTGTGTCATTTTTTATAAACTTTGATGCTTTCGTGACCGGAAGTGACGTCATCGACATTCATGATATTTTAGGACACGTCTTGGTATGTCGCTGAGAACATGTGAACCAAATTTTATTACCATCGGACATGTATTGACGGTTTTATAGGCGCTCAAAATATTCATGAAACTTTTGTTGCCATTTGGACCGATACCACTTTTTTCCGACCTTAGACGCTTGGGAAAACCATTGGTTGGATCGCCGTATATGTATTTAGAAAAAGTTTGCAATTAGAATGAGCTACACGATGGTGTAAAGTTTTTAACAATCCGACCATTATTAACGGAGTTATTCGAGTTACTAGATTTTCACTTATTCGATGACCTTGACCTTAGTTTCAGGTCAAGGTCACAACAAAACCTCTCGGTTCTGGGCATCATTACCCCCTAACGATGGGTGAAGAACAAATTGGAAAATTTCTAAAATTGCGACCTGTATCGCGGATCACAACAAATGATATCTGATAGGCGCTCAACATATTCATGAAAACTTTTGTTGCCATTTGGACCGATACCACGTTTTTTCGACCTTAGGCGCTCGGGAAAACCATTGGTTGGATCGCCGTATAAGTATTTAGAAAAAGTTTGCAATTTGAATGAGCTACACGATGGTGTAAAGTTTGTAACGATCCGACCATTATTAACGGAGTTATTCGAGATACTAGTTTTTCACTTATTCAATGACCCTGACCTTAGTTTTGGGTCAAGGTCAAAACAAAACATCTCGGTTCTGCGCATCATTCACGCCTAGCGATGGGTGAAAAAAAAATTGGAAAATTTCAAAAATTGCGACCTGTATCGTGTAACAAAAAAAAGTTACAAACATACATACATACATACATACATACATACATACATACATACAAACGTACAAACCGGACCGATCGCCATAACTTGGCGAATGCGAATTCGCCAAGTTAAAAAGTCTGATATCGCGCGAGTAGTTGATTTCCTTCCCCTGAGCAACGCCCTCCAAACCGTTGACAGAGCTATGAGACGTAAGTGCAGGTCTTCCGATGATTTTTTTGTACCGGATGTCGAACTCGTTTGGAGCATGATCTAGGTCAAGCTCGGGGCGCCAGATACCAAGATATAAAACTAAATTGGTATGTTTTATCAGTCCGTGAAAATGTAGCTTATTGCGAGCGGTTAAAAACAATGATTTTATTACTGCCGCTATGTGTGTTAATGCGAAGTCATGGTGCGGCTCACTGTCAATGTTGATTGGTGGGGGGGAAATGTAAAGAGACTTAAGTTAGGACTCAAAAAGATTAGTCTAGACTCGACGTGGTTGGTGAATACGGGCCAGTTCATACTGAAATATTGTACAGTGCTATCGTTTAATCCATCGCTGCCAGAGCTGCGTACAATGATCATTTGGTCAAGCAGCCTCTAGCCTGAGGCGTATATGTAGTTGTGTTTCACACACACACAAAAACAGTGCTTATAGCGGTATGTAAGATGCATATACTTTTTACCATCATTTTGCTGTTGATCAGCTTGGGAACCTTGGGAGTTCACAGTGGACCTGTGACTTAGTGCTTGGATGCATGAATGTTTTAACATACGGCTCATTAGACAGCTGATAATTTCGGGCAAGTGAGAGTCCTTCAACAATTCGATTTACATTGTAAAATGTCTTTCCTCTTCGATTGATAGATGCCATAATTTGAAGTGCGACCTTTAAAGGTGTCAAAGATGATGTAGTTGCACTGTGGTTGGGTTTGGTGTATCAGGTGGGTCCTGTGTTGATCCAATCGGATCTTATCTTGTCCCTTCTGACATGAATTGTATTAGTATGAGTAAGGTCAACAGGGACGCTGAGGTTACCAAACAATTGTATATTACCCAGTCAGCAGAGTTGGCCTGGTCGACGTACTGGTTCTTGCTCACCTTTCTTGTTTTGCATATTGGAGTAAATTTCAATGAAAGCCACAATCTACCAAACACTCCCCGACCCCGAGTTACTAACTCATTATTAAAAGCAGTCTAGTTCGAATAGCATATTTACTATATCACTTCCCTAGACGACTCTACAGTACATAACATTGCGGATTGATCTAGGCTTTTATAAAAATTAATTGGGTCCTGACGAATGTAATATATTTTGTCTCTTGATTGCGTCAATCACTTGATATATGAATGTATGTTATCAGAATTTATTGTTGGTCTATAGCTTATATAAAATTTGTTCGTTCCTGATCCAATATTGTATGATATATTACTGCTGATGACAAAGCACTTGACAGCGTCCCCCAATACCTCACGCGTTGTTGGGACGCATTATAATTTGGACCAATGCGTATTTTCACGCATCCACAAAAATCCGCAACGGGAAAATGGGAAAACCCTTATCTTAAAGTACTCCGGTTCAAAGCGGTTCCATGCATTTGAACCCTGGCCACTCACTGTGGTGAAGACGGAACGAGTTCAAATGGTCCGCGCAGTACGGCCTCGGGCGATACCGCTTATCAATTTGTAAAGGAGTTTAGCGGAGTGTAATATGTGTATCCTACATGGGGCATATGGTTTCCAACATTGGCGATTTGCAGCAGGTGGAACTGTCAGGCTCCAAATCGAGTTGCCTGACGTTTGAGGCACGTATTTGTGCGAAAAAGTTTCATTGTGATAACTCACTGCTTAGTTAATTAAATCAATTACCTAGACTAAAATATCTGCGGGAGAGGATGGGGAGCGCGAACATTTTGTGGTGGGACTGCGCGGCTGCTGAGGCTAGCGTGAAGGCAGTGCAACAAATCTTCATCTTTAATAATAACGGACAAGAGTTGCACATGTTGTAGTCTGTGTTTCGTGATTTAGTGTTTAATCAGTTAATGATGTAATCGATATGCTACTTATATAGAATGACTAGATTAAAACGTTTTGGGGAGGGGATAAGGAGTAAGCGTCGTATTCCGTGTTGGTCCACTCAGCCCCACTTACTTTCACCAGATTTTGATCATATATTCATTCCATCCCCTGGCCTCTGCTTCCGATAGTGATAATGCAGTATATGTTTCCTGGTGACTGAACGATTTTCATCCCAGGGGGGAATTTTTACCCCTAGCATTCTTTGAATGGGGGTAGCAAAACTCCTCCTGAAAAAACCCCTTTTGACTGTGTATATAACTTCTAAAAGTGATTGTTTTGGGGGTAGCAAAACTCCTCCTGAAAAAAAACCCTTTTGACTGAGTATATAACTTCTAAAAGTGATTGTTTATATTATTAAAAAATATTGTTCTATCCATGGCCTATATACAATATATTGGGTCCAGACCCAACAATACCAGTCCATATATATCATATGCTGTGCCTAGATGATGGATATAACTTCGTAAAATGAGTGTATATATTATTATACAGTTGGGTCCATGGCTTATATACAATTTATTGGGTCCAGACGATGCATATAACTTCGTGAAATGAGTGTATATATTATTATACTGTTGGGTCCATGGCTTATATACAATTTATTTGGTCCAGACCCAACAATACCATTCCATATATATCATATGCTGTATCTAGATGATGCATATAACTTCGTAAAATGAGTGTATACATTATTAATAGGCATTATTGGGTCTACAGCTTGTATAACATTTATTGTGTCAGGACCCAATAATACAAGTCCATATATATATATATAATGCTGTGCCATGATGATGCATATAACTTAGTAAAATGAGTGTATGCATTATCAAAACTTATTGTTGTTGTCCATATATATGATATGTTGTGTCTAGATGATGCTTATAGCTTCGTAAAATGAGTATATATATTATTAATAGCTATTGTTGGGTCCCATGGCTTATATAACATTTATTGCTTCAGGACCTAATAATACATTTATAGTCCATATATATACTATACCCTGTGTCGTGATGACGTAATCCATAAAATTAGTGTATATATTAATAAAACTTATTGTTGGGTCCATGGCCTATATATAATTTATTGGGTCTGGACCCAATAATAAGAGTTGTATATATAATAGGCTGTGCCGAGATGACATATATAGCTTAGTAAAATCAGTGTATATATTATCAAAACTTATTGTTGGGTCCATGGCCTATATACAATTTATTGGGTCTGGACCCAATAATACGATTCCATATATATAATAGGCTGTGCCGAGATGACATATATAGCTTATAAAATCAGTGTATATATTATCAAAACTTATTGTTGGGTCCATGGCTTATATACAATTTATTGGGTCTGGACCCAATAATAGAGTCTATATATATAATAGGCATGCCATGATAATGTATATAGCTTTGTAAAATGAGTGTATATATTATTAAAACTTATTGTTGGGTCAATGGCTTATATACAATTTATTGGGAATATATTATACCAATGGATCGCCCATATATCGGTTTTTGTGAAAGCTCACTAACGCAAATAAAACCCTAGCATCAAGTAATGCTCTGCAGAGAGTGGCAACCATTCTTGTCTTTGCTCTATATCTTGGAATAAGTTGTTGTGCTCTACCAACAAAATTACATGAGCAGCTTTAAAATGTTACTCTGCTACATGCTGTCTCTCCTCCGAGGGCTAAAGGAGCAGAACCAGAGCTAAACGTGGCAAGCGTTTATAAGATAAGGAAGTAGGAAAGGGGGCGGGGATTCGCTATGTATCTCCCAAGATTCATCAAATGATATTTATGAAATATCTTTGTTTCAATTACATCAGTAAGATTTTGTGAATTGACTTATATATTCTGATACGAATTGTATCACATCAATAGGTACGATTTGATGTATATATTACCATTAGCTTTGTGTTTTGAAATTCACTGCAAATGACATAAGCATTACAGTGACAAACATTTGATAGCATACACTCATCCAGTTATAATCAGTGCATCATATAGGTTTTAGATCTTGTCCTGTTCTTATTTGGATCATTACAAAACATAGTGATTATAGTAAAGTGGTGTATTTGGGCTCATCACACAATAATTGCCATTTATAACTAGAAAGCAATCAGAAAGAGCTAAATTCCCCCTCCAAAATGTCCATCATTGCCCTGAATACAAATTCCTCACCTTCAAACATAATGTATTGCTCCTTTTCTCATTGCCAGCACCTCAATGTCACACAACATCAAAAACCTGATCAACTAGTCATTGGAATTCGGCCACCAATTCAATGCAGAGCTGTGTCAACCTTACACTTGATGTATTTGTTGATATTATATTTGTGATTATATTGAAATTGCAGCAATGGGTAAAAAAAGAAAGAGAGTCAGTCAGAAGTTGCCAGACCTGCATAACAATCCAACAAGAAGGCTATATCAAGGTTATTTTAAATCACTCTGTATGGTGATATATTTAAAATGTGCAATTTACGGTCCCTTTAGTTTTAGCAATTATGTCAGTTTAGACATCAACTAAGTGATAAACCAAGCAATTTATTATGAACTTGGTTAATGACAAAAAATGTAACTAATGTATAATGTCTGAAATATTGTTTGAGATGAAAGAAGAAGTCAGTTCATGGCTTTCTTTAAGCTGATCTGTGGTCACACCTTACTGAATCATTTTGTAGAAGGAGACACAGTTCTTGTTTGCTGCGAAGGCATTTGGTGGCCAGGATTCGTGAGGAATGGAACTGATGTGCTGCACCCGTTTAGAACATGTTGTGGCTTCTGGGAAGAACAAACGATGTAATTAGCCTTCTGGTTATTTTCCACAGATTGTTTTTAGTTCAATAATGATTAACTATTCAAATGAATAGGGCTTGCTGTCGTGAAACGTTGGCTAATTCTAGGCCCTATAGCAATTAAACCCTTGAATCAATTTGTTTCAGAAATATAATTTTGCAAATTTGTAATTACAAGATTGTAATTACAAGTTGGTATTGGGAGCGCTGCCCGGTGCATTTATATGCCACTTCGTGTATTCATATACTGCTGTTATGTATATATATATTGTTTTACTATGATGTTAAACTTATATGCAGCTGTTGAGGCAATTTGTATTGAACCAATGACATTTCATACACTATATTACAAGCCTGAATGGAAAGGTAGGGGATTATTGGGTTAGCCTTGATTGAATTATAAAGATTGTTTGTGGCAAAATGTCATATCTAGCATGGATGTCCCTCCGAGCAAGATAAAAATATTCAGAGCAGATGATCCAGTATTGGAGAAGGGAAAAGGTACAATACTGTTGTCTGTAAACTAAAGGTTAAGGTCATTTATTTTTGGCTGCCGATTTCTGATATAATAATTTCATCTTATGTTTTCGCTTGTATTTCATTTTTGTGGGTGTATATTTGCTTCACCATGCTTTTTACTGCTATGTCTTGGTCATACATGCTTTATTATTATGTATGAGATCCTTATTTTTCATTTCTCATTGGTGTGGACCAGTGATTTTGTTATCTTCATATTTCGACAGCTTACTATATATAATATTGGATCCATAAACAGTAAAAGATATCTGTTTCGCAATCTAACCAAGTTTTTAAATTTACCTATGTCAAATATTACAATTGTCACTGTTGCTGATTTGGATAATTGTAGAAGCAGTTGAGGAAAAATACCTATCTAATAAACTTTATCTACGCTAATGTATTTTCATGCAGCCCATCTGAAGAAAAAAAAATGCCATCATATCTTGAAAAATTCTTTGCGGACATAAACAGAGCACTCATACAGATAGCAAACAGAGGTAATATATTTACTGCATAATACACCCTAGAATGTACTGTAGAACATAACATCTTTTTTCACAAGAATGATCATGATTATTTCTTATTCAATTGAATTTCCTTAAGTGGAATTTGTTTTTGTTCCAGAAGACCATGAAGCAAATTTACATCCAGAGCCAGATATTCACCATCCCATGAATGACAATAGTATGTATGGTCATTTCAAGTTTTATGACTTGCTGTTTCAATAACCGGTTGATTTCCAGTTATAACTATAATAGTTTGCATATGGTTAAACACATTTTTTACGTCTCTCAGGATTAACATGTTGTGCTTATGAAACTTCATTTGTTACTCCTGAAGTGAACCTGGTCAACGAATTTGATGCCCCACAATTGGCTGAAATCTACCTATCACCGACCAACACTGGTTAGAACATTCCACAAAACAGTAACAATCAACAACTGCTGTATGTAACAATTGTCATTCAAAAACTTCACATCTATGTCATATCTGTCTGGATCATGTGTAGATGCATGCTATGAAATGAAAGAGGATGCTCGACTGACTACAACTTCTGCAACCGAATCCCTCCAGAGTAATGCAGCTGCTGCCCTGCATGAGCCATACATCCACCCATCACTGAATAGTAATGGTTAGATTTTTTTGGATAAAAATTACTGTTTGTCTTAAAGACTTGTTGATTAACAAATATTAACACAACTGGTAGATAATTGCAGCCATTGCAGATACAAACATTTATATAGCTGGTAGTACATATTAAACCTAGTTTGTTGTTCATGAAGACATCCCAGTCATTGCAACTCATGACCAACAGGACCCTGCAAATTACCAACCACCGACCCACACTCGAACAATTATTGCCAAACAAACAGCAGTACTGTTTGCTGACTGTGTTTTTAACAAATTGGTCCTTACAAATTATACATTATCTGACCAACTATCATTTCTGTTTATGCCATGTGTAGATGCATGCATTGTTATGTCAGATGTCACTGGGTCCGCGTCTACTTCATCAACTTATTCCCTTCCGAGAAACACAGCTGATGTCCCAGGTGAGTTTGACATTCATCCTTCATTGACTGACAATAGTTAGACTAATTCCAGAATATCACCCTTTTTCATGGTATTATTTTAATGGTAATATTATTTAAAAAATACTATTACAATGGTTATATTCATATGCAAGATTTACATGTTTCTTACACATACTTATATGGCAGGCAGTCCTCTACCAACTAAATCAGTTGCTACAAATTCACTCAAGTCCAATGCAGTGAGTACTTGTTGATCCAGTTATTAATGCTACAGCACTAGAAGACACTGGTTTTGAAAAAAATTTGGCCAATGCTGAGTAAAAGTACTCAGTTTGGCAGACTGTTTTGATTATTGTAAGTGGCATTTTGTGTTAGGTGCCAGCAGCAGATATAGTTAGACAGACAAGCGATAGCAGTAATATCAGCAATAGCAGCAGTAGAAGCTCATCACCTTCCACATCAGAATATGTACCAGAAACAAGCTTTGACTCATACATGAGCGAGGAATTTCCAGTGTTTGCTTCATCCAGTCAACACAGTGAACAAGAGCAAAATGTGGGCGGTGGAATCAATGAACTTAATCACATAACCCCAACTCCATGCACACTACCAGAAAGTGCAGGACTCCTGAAAGGCCAGGTAAGGCCAGGATGCAAGCAGATCTATGACAAAAGCAATTTCTGCACTTTTTGTCTGAAAGAGATAAAGAGTAAAATTGCTCGCCATCTAATTACTGTGCACAAAAGTCACCCACGGATAATGGACATTCAAATACTTTGCAAAAGGTCTAAAGAGAGAATGCATCGCCTTGGACTACTGGCCAATGAGGGTAATTTTAAGCACAATGTGGAAGTGCTTAAAACAGGAAATGGCCATATCATTGTGGCACGCCGCAGATCTGCTGGTGCAAAAGAGCATCAACCATCAGATTTTATCCCTTGTGAATTGTGTTTGAAATTTGTGCTTAAGGCACATTTGTGGCACCATCTTCAAAACTGCGGGACTATTATGGAACACAAGGTAACACCACTTGTCAATTCTACAAGTAATGAACCTAACGAGCTAAAAAATGCACTAAGAAGGGGAAAACACCTACTCAGCAGTTCAATTATGGAAGATGGAGAGGCGAATGGTCAGCTGATGTTAGATAGAATGAACGATGGGGACATTAAGAATATTGTCCGAGGAGACCGGCTGATAATGAGATATGCATCATTGCGGGTTGAATCACTGGGGGATGTCCAGGATCACAAGATATCAGATATACATCGAGTAAGCCAAGGTGCACGATCATTGGCCAAATTGGTCATGGAGGTCAGAAGAAAGAAACCATGTGCTAACATGAATGATTTGATTAAGGTTGGCAACTTTGACCTTGTTGTAGAAGCAACAAGGGCAATTTCTATTGAGAAAGAAGCTCCATCCCTCAGTCTTGGAAAAAAGATCGGAAACCTTATTGGGCACATAATTGCCATAAAAATGGGATGGGGACTAAGGAAGGAAAACACCGAGGAATATGAAGAAGCACTAAAATTTCAAAAAGTCTTTCAGGCAGAATGGTCCTGCCGCATCAATTCAATTGCCACCAAAAAGCAGAATGCAGCAAACAGGAGCAAAGTTGTACAGATTCCTCTTACTGAGGACTTGGTCAAACTGAGAGATTTCATAGCCACAAGCATGCAAGAATCCATGACATTATTGTTGAATGATCCGAAGCCATCAGATTGGTTAAATTTGTCAAAATGTACAATGAGTCGACTTATTCTCTTCAACAAAAGAAGGAGGGCTGAAGTGAAGGATCTCACTGTGCACGGATATCTAACAAGACCAGACTGGAGAAAGGATCCTAGCCAGGAGCTGAGCATGGGATTATCCACGACAGACAAGATGCTTGCGCAACGAATGGACATGATTATTGCTGCAGGTAAAAGCAGAAAAAACAATGATGCCTATGTTCTCCTTCCACCAGATGGTAAAAGGGCAATAGAAGTGCTTTTAAAAACAAGAGCAGATGTTGGTGTCCCAGCAACAAACCCCTTCTTATTTGCGCGCTTAAATGCAGACACTCCAATGAGTGGAAACACCGAGCTACAGGAAGTGGCAGGCAGTTGCCCTGGATTGCAACACCCAGAGCGCATCAAATCTACACAATTGAGGAAGTACATTGCCACAGTCTCCCAAGTAAATGTTCTGTTTATGTCTGAGATATTAATGTTTTGTTGACATGGACATCAATACTTACAGTTTGTAAATGATGATGTTCACTAGAGAGCAGAGGGGTATTGGCTTCTTTTCACTTATCTATGCCCAATTTTGTGCAGATTTTGGACATGAGTGAGAGTGAGCTTGGTATGCTGGCAAAACATCTTGGCCATGATCCAAAGACCCATCGGGAATATTACCGACTGTCACATTCTACTTTAGAGTTATCAAAGGTACTTTTGTATACTCAGTATAAAGAAAATTTATCCATGTTTTCTATGTTCTGTGTTTCTTTTATGACTGCACTGTGATAAGTATAAATCCGTTTTGCATTCATCAAGCCTAACCAAATCCTTTGGCTGTTAATTTACTCCTGATTTAACATTTGTAATTAACTTCATACACAAAACTGTTTTGTGTTAAGGTCTCACAGCTCCTCCTTACAGTTGAGAATGGCAAGGTGAATCAATGGAAAGGAATGCGTCTGGAGGATATATCTGTTGAAGGTCACAAATGCTCCTTGAATAAAATGACATTGACAAATTTTTGTTGCTGAAGTGAACAACCTATCACATTGTGTTGAAAAAGATATAGGACTTGATGTAGGCCTATTTATTGACTAACTGCTTGGCTGATGCAGATCTTCCGAGTATAGAAGAAGAAGATGCAGAAGGTTGTGATGTGGATGAACTACCCTCTGTTACTGAGAGTAAGTTTGTAATGCTTGCATGAGTAGACACCAGACACATCATATAACAATTTGCAGCTTTATCACTGATTCTTGTGCTTTACCATGTATGTGTAGTATGCAATGTGAATGTATATAGAGGCAGAGTCACCATGCATGAGGGAAGTCATTGATATTGATTCTGGCACCAAGACAGCAGAGCCAGGTAGGCATGACTGCAATAACCTTGGGCATGGATATGGTATAAATGCAATTTGCTATGTGTGCATTAGGTATGTAAAAGATATATATAGTTTCAAATTATAATATTGGAAAGCTTTTAACTCTACATATTATGCCACTGTTATCATTGACCTGTTTAGAGGGTAGTACAGTTATAAGTGGTATTTTATGTTTACAGTTTTTGAAAGGAGCAGAACACAAAAGAGGCGCTGGAGTGACAAGGAAACAGCAATCCTTAAAGACATCTTTCAGGGATACATTCAGAAGACAAAGACCAGTGTGCACAAATCAGATCTGCAGAGAGCAGAACTATTGTTGAAAGGTCGAAGTTTGGCGCAGATACGCTCACAAGTGAATAACATAAGACTTGGAAAACGTAACTGATGTATGGTTGATGCTGTAAATAATTGACCCTATCTTGTTTTAGAGTAACTCTAAATTTTATATATCTGACATAAGGTAAGTTGAATAGTCGCGGTTTGCTACTGATACACACTTAAGTTTGATAATGGTACTTCCTGAAAATAAAAACTTGTTTGTATAGGCAAACGATTTACTCATTGTTGTTTCAAAGTCCCTACTGTACAGACAGCCTGTTGAAAGGTTAAACCGTTCCTGAGATTCAAGCTCAAGTTCTTCTCGAAAATTACATGTGGAATAAGCTTTGCTTCATTTTATTTCAAAATTGGACAAAACAGACTGGGTGTGGGGACAGACAGATTGCTGAAAGTTCAAATTTGACACATATTTGCAAATTATTAAACAAAACATGGAAAACGAAATCAACTTCTACAAGATGTTTCAATGGAAAAAACAATTATTTCAGATTGCCTTATCTATGACCTGATATCAAAAAGTACTGCAAATTGTGCTAGCAGCTGTCTTCAAATACTGGCTGGTATGTCGATTGTCAATCAAGTATAGTACAATGCAGTTAACCGATAATAACAAGTCGGCCTTAACTAACATCTAAAGGATACGCACAATTATGTGACCAAAATATTGTCGATAAACCGGGACTGGCGATTAGTGACACTACTTATGGAAAGATAATAATCAATGGCAGTCGATATCAATGAATTATTTACCTTTGCTGTCCATATTATAGGGTTGGCTTTGATTCTGAATGCATCGTTCAAATACATTCCATCTGCAAATACATTCCATCTTTTTTTATTGTATTATAGTACCTGGGGCACCGCGTTTGTGTTAAGAGAGACATAAAAAGATTCCCTGTTGTCATATTATAACATAATCAAAGACGCATCTCGTCAACGAAGATGAGCGCATCATAGTTTAAATAGTTCCATTCGTTCGGGCGCCATTTTGAATATTAATGATTGGGAACGACCCAATGATAATAGTTGAAATATTGGGTCTGAACCAATAGTGCTGTCTTACGAGCGTGCCATATAACACATACAAGATGTTGAAAACATTGATATATACAGGTATATATAGTGTCGGGCAGGTTAAAAGAAGGTGAACGTTTGATTTTTTCTAGTATATCGATAGCGCATCATGGAGGTCCCAGTAATTCAGGTCTGACACTGAGACCCAATATGAATAGGTTTTATAATATATATATATATATATATATATATATATATATATATATATATATATATATATATATATATATATATATATATATATATATATATCTATATATATATATATATATATATATATATATATATATATATATATATATATATATATATATATATATATATACATAGTAGATGTCTTTGCTATATTTTATACCTCTTTGGGAGCGTTAAATGCTCAGTGTATTTATATAATGATAACTTTTACCGCTGTACATTAGTCAATGAGATTATATGTCTTTAAATAATTTTCGTTTCACTCCTTTAGTGTGACACAATTATGTGTTAGTTATCGCATGGTCACTTGGGTGATATGGCGTAAAAACACGAGGATGCGGAGAGTCCGAGTGTGTTTTTACCCATATCAGCCGCGTGGCCATACGATAACATACTTATCGCGATGACTCCTACACGCGATAATCAAGCGCAACTTCGCACAAATTGATCGCCGTGAATATTAAGCTACCGTGACGAAAATTATATGTGGCATATGTGTCACTGTTTTCATTAGCTGTCTTAATTATTGCCCTGCCGAACAGATTCCTATGTACCCTTACAGAACGGAAGCCGCACAACAAACGCTATACTATCGATAAGAATCGTCGCTTTGAGAAATTATTCTGAAAAATATAAGGCAAAATATATATAAGCTTTAGAAACAATCTTTGACGTATTGGCTTGATGCAGCCTAATGGAAAGTATGATGAAAATTGTATCCAACTAGTAAAACACGAGCAAAACATTGATCCCTGTTAATGTGAAATGCTTTCAAACATTGGATTGGTTAACAAAATAATTCATCGACCATATTTCGCCCATGTATTGAACACATAACGCGTATTGTTACTTACTTTCGAAAACCATTCCCAAACGCGGTCTTCTTATGCATAATTCATCAGTATGTCAGCAATAAAACGATCGGCTTGCGTCCGCCACTATGGGAGGTCATTATGCGGCTTTGTGTGGTGCCTCTAATTATAGAATTGATTGTTGGAATAAATGGGATACTACTGCAAACTACGTACACAGTTGTTTCAAATGAAGTGCCTGTTCAATCCAAGAGCGATGTTAGTGTGAATGTGGCGCTCAATGTCTTCGTAGAGAAATCTGCATCGGGGCCACATTTACTGAGGGACCCAAATGATCGTGCCGTGATCGTACCTATTTGGGGGCGTTCAATGCTTAATTATGTGTTAGTTATCGCATGGTCACGTGGGTGATATGGAACAAAAAACACGAGGACGCTGATAGTCCGGGTGTGTTTCCCCATATCAACCGCGTGACCATATGATAACATACTTATCGCGATAATCAAGCGCAACTTCGCACCAATTGATCGCCGTGAATATTAAGCTACCGTGCCGAAAATAATTGTGCTGCATATGTGTCGCTGTTTTCATTAGGTGTCTTAATTATGGCCGCGAGTACAACGAGAGCGGCTTATCTGCGATGGAATTTTGAAATTTTCAATTAAACCGCATAAAAACCACCGGCATTAGCCACTAGTATCGGATGAGAGTTAAAACGTCATTCCTCACGAAGATAATTATTCAAGAAGGTTGCCTAAACAACTATAATCTTTGGGTTAGTCGTCAATCATGGAAGTTGTGTAGGTAGTAGTATGTGTTATATATGTTGTGTACATTTTTATGCACAATCATACGTATCCTTATAGATCTAAAGTCAACGATATCTAGATTAGTTATGAGGATAAAGTAAAAATACAATTCAGAGAATTACGTTCCTTTTTTACTGTTTGTTTTCATCAATTTTATGTCGGGTTGTCAAAAGATATCCCAATGTTCCAAAATGCTCAATTTCTGTCCTCATTTCAAGACGTACATGTATTCACACACTATTTGTCAGTGTTAGTATTAATATTAGCTGAAATCGCTAAGCAGCAACAGACGATGTTAATACCTACATAGATTTATAATCAAGTAATTGAGCCAAATGGATCTGTATGGAAACATGCTGTTGACTTATCCCTAACACTGCAAATAAATATGCAGGTAAGTGGAATAAAGCCCCGGAAGAAATAATTGAATTGTTCGACTTCATTGATCCCTGAAAAGAGATCACGACGCTGTATGCAACACGAATTGCATAACATATTAACTAAGTATAATTATTTGTGGACAGTTACATATACCCAGGACCCTAGCCTGGTTGTCCGTGTTCGGCCACCTGGCCTTACAAAATAACGCAGAGTTGTAGAGAGTGAATTTCGTGTTATTAGCCAAAAGGTTATCGCGCCATATTCCCCACAAATCGTAACTGATCAATTTTGATAATTGATGAAAATGGAAGAATCAGAATATCTTATAACTATATTTCCTCTTATAGCTATACTTTTTGTGATACTTATATTTCTGCGCACTCCTTCGTATATAGGAATATTGTAGCTGCTTGTAGTTGCTTGAGTGGGGACACTAGCCAGAGAAAACACACGAGTCCAGGAGTTGAGTTCTTGTTGGTTTATTCGAGTTTCAGCCTATTTAGCTTTTCTGGAATTTCGCTCAGAATCTTGTTCAGATACTTCGTCTCTTCGCTAGATAGCTCTCCCTTAATTTCGGCGAAGACAGCTATTTTATCGGGACTCCGGGCATTGGGTTACGTCCGGGACCCCACCCATAGCTGTCCTCCCATTGGTTCAGGTATAGCCGGTCCCCCTTCACAGAGGTCAACCCCAACAGCTCACATGGGGCGTGGGCTCGAAGGGTCATTGGCCAATGGGAAAAGGTACCAGCCAAGACTAATTATCAGGGTCACACCCCCGTCTTAAGGGCGAAGGTTGACCCGGGCTAGTGAAACGTGTCGTGCTAATAATGGAAAAGAGAGAGAGGGTTTCAAAAGTCAAAAGAGCCAGATTAATATCATAACAAATATAGTTATTCTTGCTGTGAACGGTCATGGTCAGTTTATTCTACTTTTGCAAGGGATGTTTATTCCGTATCCCTGAAGTCACAAAATATTTTAACAAAACTGCATATGGAGTTGGCCTTCCAACTGAATTCGAGCGACAGTGATTAATGCCAGCTTGTCAGTTGGCGTGGATGATTCCGTAACACCCGTCAGTCAGACTCTTCATAGGGCAGTGCCAATGTTACGTTGTCAATAGACTGTTGACATTTGTAGGATATGGGGAACTCGCTCCACAAGACTGCTGGGAACTATACAAAGCAGGGTATGACAAGTCTGGAGTGTATGTTGTGAACATAAACAGTTCCAGTTGCACCATAACCACCTCCGTCTACTGTGATATGGATACAGATGGAGGTGGATGGACTGTAAGTAAGCCTTTTTGTGGTTACTGGTGGAGATAATCTTGGCTTCACTAAATCTCTAGAAAATGCTACACTTGAAAATGATTCAAAGGCTGAACATTAATAGGATATTAATTTTCATTTAATTTTCTCTCTTACTCTGATTCTGGGTTTTGATATCAGCATATTTTCATCAAAACGTCCAGTATTTTGAAGTAGGTTTTCCGAAATAGTTGCGTAACAATCGTCATCAACATGGCATGTTCAATAATAACGTATATTACTATGTTACGTTTAACAATATGTTAAGATTAAAGAAACCAATCCGTGCTTTCCACAGTTTGGCTTTGGGGTATTATTTTGCCTGCGACGTAAATGATAATCGCACGACTGTTATGAGCGCACACCGAGCATGATGCGTTAAATGTGTGATTTTATGCATGCAGGTTTTTCAAAGACGGCAAGATGGCTCAGTGGACTTTTATCGGGACTGGGTGGGTTACATTAAGGGATTCGGCAGTGTCACTGGAGAATTCTAGTTAGGTATTTAGCTTGCGCTTAAGCCCTAAATATTGCCGACATAAATGTATTCATTTGATAGCGAGCGTGGACGTAGTTTGAATTCAATCAAATATTCGTCTGAATAATTACATTTGCAAGGTAATGAGCTGCTACACCTGCTGACATCCAAGAAGCCTCAACAGCTGAGAGTTGACCTACGCGATCATGAGGGTCTCACAGCCTATGCTCAGTATGATCACTTCAGTGTCGGTCCATCGATGGCCAAGTTTGCATTGAACATCAGTGGCTATGACGGAACCGCGGGTGGGCAGTCTTTCCTTCATTCAGTGGTTACTGCTATGACATTCGATGATCAGCGCGAACTTTAACACTCTACAATATGATAGCTCACATTTTAAGCCAATTCTGTATCAATCAAATTGTTTAATATCACATCGTTTGTATTCAGGGGATAGTCTGAGTATCCAGCGCAATCAAAAATTCTCCACCAAGGATCAAGACAATGACAATGCCGGTCACCGTAACTGCGCCAGATCATATCGTGGTGCCTGGTGGTATAATGATTGTCATTGGTCCAACCTTAACGGGCTGTACGCGCCGACAGGCAGTCATGACATGACAACCTTTGGTCAATATGTGAATTGGGGTGATTGGCGGCCACGCACGTATTCGCTGAAATTCTCAGAGATGAAGATAAGACCGTTTACCTTCTAGTTAAATAATACCTTTATTTTCTCATCATAGCCTGACCAATGTTAATATGCATTACAAACATGTGGTCAACATGCAGTTTGTTTTTCTCGGACCGCTATTGCGTACTTGCTGAATTACTTTCTTCGTGAATGTTGCAGTAGACATGTCTTATTATGACTGACGCTGTAGCAACTATAATTGTATATTCTTTCCCATCATGAGAGGCAGGAGATTTTTGTTTATCCATATATATATATATATATATATATATATATATATATATATATAGATATATATATATATATATATATATATATATATATATATATAGATATCTATATATATATATATATATATATGTATATATATATAGGGAGAGATATATATATATATATCTCTGTATATATATAGAAATATATCTCATCTATCTATATATATTATATAGATATATATAAATATATAATAATTATATATATATATACATATATATATACATACATATATATATATAAACGTATATATATATATGATATATATATTTGAGTATATATGTATTAATGTTTATAAATTTATGTATTTACATATGTATAAATATAGATATGTATATATTTTGTGCATATATGTATATGTATATGTGAACATATTTATATGAATATATATGTATATATATAAATTATATATATATATATATATATATATATATATATATATATATATATATATATATATATATATATATATATATATATATATAAATGTGCTGTAGTGTTAGAATCTTCAACTTGTAATTTAAGCGATTCAGATTTTCACAGTTGCTTTATTGTACACAAAGTTTTGATATCATTAGCGGAAGAGGTGTTATATCAAAGTTGACTTTAACAGCAAGTCATATTAATTGATTATTCACAATAGTACCTTAAGTTAATTGCCTTTACAGCTGTTTGCAGCTTCTTTGGTACTGTGGTATATCTTCGATATGTCTTGAATCGATCACAAACAGCATCTAATAATGCTGTATCATTTTAATTCTATGACGCACTGCATCGTTATCTTATTCGCATACAACATTGCTCTAAAATAAATACTACACAATTGCAACGAAGAAGAAAATTGCCTCGACCGAATGTATTGTTTGATGAGAATACAATGATGTCTAATCAGAATCTTACTGATAA
Source organism: Urechis unicinctus (assembly GCA_034190875.2). NCBI lineage: Eukaryota > Metazoa > Annelida > Polychaeta > Xenopneusta > Urechidae > Urechis > Urechis unicinctus. Next base: position 63,982,845 of record CM067343.1, on the reverse strand, counting down.
CACATATGTAATACGGGTTATGTAATTCAATATTGCTCTCGTGTTGTCAGATTCACACATAGAATTAGCCTAAATTTATTGAGAATGAGTTTATTGCCGGATTATATTATGAATATCTGGAGCAGCTTGAAGAACATACATCGCTAGTCAAATGATGTTGTCTGCATGGGCGAATGACTTAGTAAAGTTATATCACCTGCAAACATCAAGTAACTGCCACCCAAGTTACCGCTATTAGCTATATGCAGACAATACAAAAATCTCACACTTGTGTATCTCATTCATTCATGACCAATCATAACCTTTAAGGTTCAATGCAAACACATACAATGTAAATACATATTTAGACTAAGAATCTTTTCATAAGACTATTTAGCTATTTTGTTCATGGACGCTTGTAAGGCTATTGATATTCGTTCATTCACGTGGACATATTTTCAATGGTTGTCACGACTCCCGATGTGTTATTGAGCTAAACATGGAGCATGCCAACCACAAGCGTGAGTAATATGAAGAGCAGAAAACGGCCGAGGGGAGTTGCACGCATTGCAGACGCACAGTGTGTTAGTGAGGTATGATTATCGCCGATTGATCGCTGACCTAGTCGTCGGTAACAGTTGTATGTAAGGCCTAGGGCTCGGAACCCCCTATTTCAATTTTCTGTTGCAACTGATCGTAACTTGCTGTGTGCTAGCTCGTTTGAACGGCTAACGGAACATTTAGTGCAATGGGCCGATCAACACATATCTGCATTTCTAGTACAGTGCCTACCAAATTCACAGGCATTGCCAAGATGCATGATCATAACAAAGCTGAATGCGACATTGAATGTCTAGAGAGAGATAACTGAAGAAGGGGCTATATTCCGCCATGGGAAGGATCAATCTTGCAATCTTCTACCCAGCTCCTTGAGCAACATGACTTATAGCTGCAGTGAATTGTTCATGAAGATGGGTTAAGGTTGTACAATTTATTGGAGCATAATTTATCATTTAGGTGAATTCGAATTGCCGTATATTTCTGTTACAAGGATCGTAACATCATGAATATGGACTGTTAATGCCCTGATAGTTGGGGATGTACACCAGTGATAGTGGGGGATAATTATCAGTGATAGTTGGGGATAATTATCAGTGATAGTGATAGCCTTGTTTTATGCTTGCGGACCAGCTCTCCCACGATGGGCTTCACTTTCATTTTCAATATGAATTTGGGTTCAGATTGCTGACATGGAGCAGCTTTATTTGCCAATAGGAAATAACTTTGGCTGATTCATTGAAATATCGCACGCATTTTATCACTATGGAAATGGCGTCGGCTTTGAGTTAAACAAATCTACTGAGATATTCCCATCGAGCGTACGATCTTAATAGGCATTGCATAATTCTCTCTCGGGTTGCACTACGCAAATAGTGATGTGCCTTCGTGGTCATGGATATCATTGCAATTGTGATGCTCAAAGCTATGCAAAATGTCACAAACTTCATGGTCTACACGAGAGTAATCCCACAGTTACGTTCGTTGATGTCGAGTGCTCATCGCTATAGAACTTGGTACTCAGTATACTAAAATAACATCTGACACAATGTATTTAGGTATGAGTGTAATTTTCACACAGAAGAAGCAATGAGCAGCAAATGTTAACTGATAGAATTTACTCACATTTCATATACGAGTTTGCTCTAGTTGTATTGCCACAAAACCTACCGGATATAAAAGTCATCGGAATTTTTCGCTTGTTCCCAGGACACATTTATTGCTTACATTACGTGGCATGAAGTGGCTTAGGCTACCATTGTTGTAACAACGTAATGCAAGCTGACGACGAATTGCTGACATGTTGTGGTTGTAGTTACCGCTGCTTCATTGGCATAGCCGTGCACGACGGTTATATGAATATACACAGTCGTACGCGAGGCGCTGTACGTCGTGCGTTTTATTTCGAGTGTCATTGGCTTCTCATCAATGTTGTATACTTATGTATCTATATATGTCGAGAATTGAGATGAATATCATTTAACCAACACTATTTTTGTTATCTACTGTCTCGTGATTCTTAAGCAATTGTCACATGAATTTTTAGAATCACAACTTTCGTTCACGACAACCCCAGTCTTGGAAATATAACGTCACATAACACAGTTTCAGTTTCACTCGCCATGTGGCTGCGGGTCCCGGTTGGGGAGTGGGTGGGTGTGGGGGGGGGGGGGCACTTAAGTGTAAAGAGGTAGTATACATGTGCCGCGCGACGAGGTATGTGTATTCGGCCTCTTCGCTTGTACGACGGGTTTTGTTGGGCCTGGTATTTGTACGACGGGGTAAGCTTTTGCCATTTTCACCTTGTACGACGGGTATGGGTTTTCGAGGTCCTGGGGCACATCTCTACTATGGACAAAGTGTTATCTTTTTTTAAATGTCAATGCGATATCATAGAATACATATCCTTCCTCTACCAAGCGAGCACAGGTTTTGGAAGCGCTATTATTTCGTCATGCTGGTCTTTGGCTTATGTAGGTTTATTCAGTCGCAATTTAATCGCATTCGACAAACAGATCATCAGATATATGTCGCGTCTTTAAGCATACCAACGTTGTTGGTTATGTGATGCTAAGAGACAAACCATAACACATCTAACAGTGATACTCCGAGTATACCCAATCTTCCCATAAAGGCCACTAGGGCGGGGAGTACACCCAACCAGCAAACATAAATGTACTACTGACGAAATTGAGAGACCGAACTGGAACATACAGACGGCTCAGACAAAGAGGATACCCAATCACCACATTGCTAATAATGAGGCATGGAAGAGACCCAACCAGCAAACATAGACAACTGAGGCAAGGAGGAGACCCAACCAACACACATAGACTACTGCGGCATGGAAGAGACCCAACCAGAGCACATAGACAGCTGAGGCAACAACTGCGGCATGGAAGAGACCCAACCACAACACATAGACAACTAAGGTCAGGAGGAGACCCAACCAGCACACATAGACTACTGAGGCAATGAGTAGACCCAACCAGCACACATAGACTACTGAGGCAAGGAGTAGACCCAACCAGCACACATAGACTAATGAGGCAAGGAGTAGACCCAACCAGCACACATAGACTAATGAGGCAAGGAGTAGACCCAACCAGCACACATAGACTACTGAGGCAAGGAGTAGACCCAACCAGCACACATAGACTAATGAGGCAAGGAGGAGACCAAACCAGCACACATAGACAACTGAGGCAAGGAGGAGACCCAACCATCACATGTAGACTTACGAGGCAAGGAGGAGACCCAACCACCAACGGAAGACATATATGTCATAAGACTCAAATAAAAGACAGCAACTTTAAAGCTCAAATTAATGAAATGCTTCTGCAACTTAAGCAAACTCCTCTACAATATAACAAAAATACATACTGCACTGAACACTTCTGATGTAGGCTAAGTATCCAAAAATACCATATAAAAAGTAACAGCCAATTATATAGGCTTTTATATAGGGAGACTATCTCAGCAAGTGAAGCAGATGCCTTGTTGCCTTTTTTCTGCACTTGTGCATGCTAGATGAAACCTTGAACAGCACTTGACACATGTACCCTGTGAAAAGTTTGTCAATACACACATATCTGCATCAGCTGTAATTGGTTATTTGTATTATAATTACCATATAAATTAATATACGTCATAGCACATTAAGTTGGATAAGAATCTCGCAAATATAGTTTATATGACTTGTGATAAAGTGCATTTACCAGCTCTCCACTGTTTTAGCCGCATCCACACAGTAGATATCTTGTAACTCTGGCAGCATGAAAAACGTAAGCTATTATTTAATCTTGCAGTCAGAAGTATAAAATCTGTATCGTCTTAAAAAGCATGATGAGTATTCAGAATATTCAGTAAATTATAACTTCACCTAATTTATCAAATAATTGTTGTGCTAGCTTACTCCGGTTCTTCATTGTTGAGGTTATCAGCAGATCATCTCCAGTTATTTCCTGGTGAAGAAACTGCAATACCGACATATTAATTTCAGAGTCTGAAACCTCTTGCTGCTTATGGCATGGGGCTTTGAGCCCAAGATATCAACCACAATTTCTAAAGCTATTTAGAAGCAATTAAATGTATTTTTCAACCACAATTTATGTCAGTTGTTAACCTTAATGTAGCGTGCGAGTAGTTTCTAAAATAGCGAGTGGGGTAACCAGGTAACTGTAAAACTTGAACTGTTGAACACGCTTCGTCCGAAAAAAAAATACACAGATTGTAGGGAGCCAAAAGTAGATTTGTTCCATTTAAAAGCACAACACCAACTGCGTACGAGGTAGGCTATGCTAAGAACAGTTCCCTGCTCTCAAAAAGGCGAATATTACAAAAAATGGAACTTACCAACGATTAAGGTGAAAATAATCCCAAGTCCAACTAAATCGGACGCTGGAACAGCAGTCACAACAACAACAAAGCCACCTCGATCTCCTCTTTCGCGCTAAAACCCCAACTTATATAGTCCCGGGCGTCACGTGACTCCACAAAAGATAGACAAACTAAATAGCATATTAACTAAATATAACATCTTATATACATATGCAATATTAAACAACTGTCCAGTGCCATACGATGCAATGCCAGAACAAACATAAGAATCCTGCATATTTTATCACACACACTGTACGACATGAGAAATGTAAGACAATCAAAAACTGTCAATGTATAAACTTAAAGAGGCAAGCCTCTCTCTGAAATTGACAATTCCAACCATTATACATTACATACTTTACAACGTGACTCCACAAAAGATAGATAAACTAAATAATTAACTAAATATAACATTCATATGCAATATTAAACATAATACATGCCCAGAAACATAAGAATCCTGAATCACACACACTGTACGAAAAGGAAGAATAAAACTGTCAATGTATAAATAAAGAGGCAAGCCTCTCTCTGAAAACCCAGAATGGTAAGCCCGCTGGGACAAAATTCACCAACCGCTACATTAAGGTTAAAAGTATCTTGGTGTTGATGCTCACTCGATGGGGCTTCAAATATACTTAATTACAGCAACTTGTGTTGTAAACGGTTAGTGACATCTGCCATTTCATAAATATAAGTCATAGGCAGAACAAAATGTGACCTGAGGTGAGTTTTGTAAAGTAAAAATAACTATTGCATGCAAATAGGTTAAATTGCAAAGAATAGGTTGACAATAGTGATCTGTAGCTCTCAAAATTGTTTACAGATGCATAGTCGAATATTTGGAAATTATCAACAGGTTTAATTGAGAAAATATACATTATAAAATAAGTAAGCGATTTATGAAACAAACAGCCACTCATTAACATGCTATCATATGTCATTACCCCAAGGGCATAAACTCCGCAGTTGTGTGCATCACTTTGTGTGGGCACCTTCTCAGGGAAGAACAAACGGAAATTCCCTGTCACTCCCTGTTTTCTACCATTCCAGAACATGCTGAGGAAGGCATAACAGCACTGATGTAATTTACATTTAGATGGTATCAGTGGATAATATTTGTAGTGTTGAAAATAAGCTGTCACCAAATTTTCCACAATCCCCAGGCTATGACAGACTTCTCGCCATAGGAGTCATAATAGAGTATTTCATTCTGTTTGGTATTGATCACCTGGCTATAAAACAAACTTGCTTTTTGTTAAAACCTGAATAGTGTTTAAGTGTATCTGCTGTTAAGTTTGTTCAATACAGCAAATTTCTTTGTTCAAGAAACACCAAAAGTAACACCGACCATTGAAGTCCAATGGGCACTTTCCTGGTGGTAGACATCTAAAATTGTATTTCACCTGAAAATCCAACCATTCATTCAAAAACATTACATAGTTTGATTTCACACAAACCAATAAAGCAGCACGAAAAGCGGCACTTTTTAAATCAACTGAGTTGAGGGGATCTAGCTGCATGTCACTGACATGTATTGTCGCTTGGTGTTTTAAGGACAAGTCGACATGATCCCGAGGACTTTCACCTCTAAGCAAAAACTTATGGCCGTACACTATACCATGAGGGCAACATGCCACCAGGACACCACCTGTTATATTACACATGCACAGCAAGATAAGACATATGTACAATTAAATTACAGCTAAAATGCCCTTCATAAAAAAACGTTATAAACCGAAAGTTTAACATTTTTTTAGAATGAAGTAGGGAGACCTGAGCTTCCAGAAAATGTGGTGAACACTTTGTTGAAGTATTTGGTCATTTATATTTTCTTCTTTATTCTGCTGAGACATTCCATTGTCAGATACACTAATCTATCTGCATACTTTCCGTATTTCACTCAACTAAAATGCACACAACAGTGATATAGAAAATCATTACGTTAGAAGTAGAATAATAACACACATCTTATTGTGTAGAGTGGCAGGTGAGTTTTACAGCCTCTACGTTTGCTAATGGCATGACAAGCAAAACAGAAGATCAATACTAAGACAGTAAGTGATATAAAGTAACCCAGTTTGCAATCTGAAAAATCTCGTTAATTTTTTTACCACCAACGACTACATACAGGTTCCATGGTTGCTTCTTATCAAGCCGTCAGATGCTAGAGCTGTAATCCTTTCGAGGTTATGTGTATGTTCTATTAATAATGTCAGCATCACTTCACATAAATGTGATATTCAGTTTTCACTCATGGCATTTAATACATGGTCAAGTGCAATGCAATGATGATCTGTGCTACATATCTACAACCAAGATAACTTACAGTGACAACAAAAGAATTTATTCGACAAAGAACCACGGTATTAACTTATCCTACCAAAAAACTTTAAAGAAATCAAGTAAAAGATCTTTTATAAATAGTAAATAGTAAATGGATTGGTAAGAGAAATGAACAAATGCATAAGGTGTTTATTATACACATGAGGCTGCTCTTTTCAGTCATCAGTTCCAACAAAAGGTCCTCCGAAAGGTCTAATTCGCTCTCATATGATGCTTGGGATGCATTTTGCCACCTTATTATATTGAGTGTTGAATACCACATCATCACGCCGAGCATCCCCCAAGTAAGGAGCTCAAAAGTCGTAAGATGGTCGAATGGCATCGTCATATTTGTCTGTAAATAATGTTTTATCCAATTTAGCACACATTGTTCTAGTACTCTTTAATGTAACTGTATAACAACTTTCTCACGTTTTTGCCCAAACAATTATCATGAAGTTTCAAAATGTATGTTAAATGCAACAAGGTCAAAACTAAATCTAAGCTTATGTGTAAACCTCTTATAATAAATATATAAATCAGTGTGGGGAAGTAACTATGGGGAACGTGTTGTGAGAATGTATCTGAAATTTGGCTGAAGACACCCGCCCACCCACCCCTGCCTATCATAAATAAGTTTTGTATCCTTAATTATATCATTAACGTAATGCATGTTTAATTGAAAGTGACGGCGATAAGATATGCATGCCCATGGGAGCATCGGGCTGAGGCCCCCCTTGAACCCTCAAGGGCCAGGAGCTTAGGCCATCGCGGATCCAGTAACTGGTTTATGCACATGGTTATTCAATATGACATACCATGACAGGTGTTCATGGTGCTGAACTGGGCTCAATGTGGTGAGTGGAATACATTGGGCATAGTCAAAACAGCTTGATACCAATGATGCAGCACTCACAGATGTGGGAATAATGCTGGCAACACCACCTACAATATAAATGAGAGTTTTGCAGTTAATTAGTAAGGATAATACATTAATACATATATATTCATTATATATTTACATATAGGTAGTACATATCTTAGAAGATGCATGTTTAAAAGCATTTAATTTGCACTTATATCAATTCCACACATGCACACAGTAACTTCACTCTGGCAGGGTGACTAAAACCTACTAAAAATTAAGTTTAACGCAGTTCTTACCAGATAAAGACATATAAGCTCGGATCCATGTTGTCTCAATGTTAATTCCAAACAGGCTTCTCGCCATTCCCGCTCAACTTCAGCGAGTTGGGCTAAAGAACCAGAATTAAATGTAAGTGGGTGCCAAACAATTAATTATGAGCTGATTAGTCTATGTGTGGTGGTTGGGTCTGCTCCTTGCCTCATTAGTCTATGTGTGGTGGTTGGGTCTGCTCCTTGCCTCATAAGTCTATGTGTGGTGGTTGGGTCTGCTCCTTGCCTCAGTTGTCTATGTGTGGTGGTTTGGTATCCTCCTTAGTCTATTTGCGGTGGTTGGGTCTCCTCCTTGTCTCACTAGTCTTCATGCGGTGGTTGGGTCTCCTCCTTGCCTCTGTTGTCTATGTGTGCTGGTTTGGTATCCTCCTTAGTCTATTTGCGGTGGTTGGGTCTGCTCCTTGCCGCATTAGTCTATGTGTTGTGGTTGGGTCTGCTCCTTGCCTCTGTTGTCTATGTGTGGTGGTTGGGTCTCCTCCTTGTCTCACTAGTCTACATGTGGTGGTTGGGTCTCCTCCTTGCCTCAGTTGTCTATGTGTGCTGGTTGGGTCTGCTCCTTTCCTCGTAAGCCTATGTGTGCTGGTTGGGTCTGTTCCTTGCCTCAGTTGTCAATGTGTTGTGGCTGGGTCTCCTCCTTGCCTCAGTAGTCTATGTGTGCTGGTTGGGTCTCCTCCTTGCCACATTAGTCTATGTGTGGTGGTTGGGTCTCTTCCTTGCCTCGGTAATATATGTGTGCTGGCTGGGTCTCCTCCTTCCACTTTAGTCTGTTGGTTGGGTCTCCTCCTTACCTCAGTTGTCTATGTGTGCTGGTTGGGTCTCCTCCTTGCCTCATTATTGAATGTGTGTTGGTTAGGTCTTGTGGTATATATTTATATTACCGTCCGAACGTCTCCTTGTCTCATTATTACGGAGTGTAATTACCCTATTCAAATTGACTTGTGTCTGTTTTAAATTTATTTTGGATATAAAGGAGATGACTTGAATTCCCACTAGTCAAGCGTACGATATTAATACACTTATGTATGATGGTGTATGTTTTGTCCTAAGCTGGTTAGTTAGAATATTTGAGGCTACCTCTACATAAGGTTACAAGTTAACACATTATTGAATGTACTGGCAAATACTATGATATCATTGGAAAATATTTCTACCACAGATGCTTTCATTTGATCTGGTTACATGTGATGTGAGTGCTGAAGCCAGATACCATATTCAAAAAAAATACCTGTGAAATTGTATGCAACATTACAACGCCCGTACCTGACAAATTGAATTCATTCGAACTCATAATTATTTTTATCTATATACTGAACATGTTGGTAACGAATATAAGCAATGTATCATATATATGATAATATTTGAGAAATTGTGATATATTTAAACGACATTTACCTTTACAACTATCCATGGACTAATTTTTCTGATTTAGATTTATAAATATCCATGAACTGGTTTCTCTGATTGTGCTATGAGTTTGCAACTAAATGCTAACAGCATACTGTAGGCGCGAATTCGGACCAAACGTTATGATTGCCTATTGGGAACTAACCATGATTTATGATTAAAGTTATGAAAACAAAGCTGAAAAAATGTAGGATCCCTGGCATGTTCATTGGGCACGATCGTGTTAGTGGGTAGCCTCATCTCTTAGCAGAACTCACTCTTGAAATTTTTGCCTGCGAAGAACCTTGTCAGCGCGTACGCGCAGCAATCGATCTTGTCATTTAAAATAAACATGAACTTTGTCTGCCCTGATTAAATCGCCTTTGACGTAACCTCACACGTAAACTAACTCAACTTGTTCACATACATTCATGTATGTGAAAAAATATTCTTCATTTGTACATTTGTGTAATTATAGTGTACAACTGGAACTCGTGTATCGTTCACTGCTTGTTCGGTTACGACCATCGCATGACGTTAATAACGCGTCGTGCACGGCTACATTGGCATTGATCAGTCGGTCACATTTCTGTAAATTAGTCGGACCTCTAAATGTTTCAATGGTTTGGTTGAGGTAACCTTTTCATTGATTGAGGTTGTTACAGTTTGTACGGTATGCCATGGATCTTTTTTTTTTTGGCGTTAATAACACACAGTGACAAATAGCAGCTACCCTGTGGTTTGACTTTCTCCATGTTCAATATTCAGGCCTCGTGATGGTACTCAAGCATCAGCGTTTGAAGTAATACATTGGGTAAGTCCTGACAGTCCGTGCCATCGCTTGAAATATCATTGGCTTAGAAGAGTACTTTATTCGAATTCGGTACCTTGTTTGCAAAAGATACAATAATCTGCTTTAAGTGCAATATCATCAAACGTCCGGGATCGAAATTAATCGGTTCATAAACACCAATCGCGATTATAATTACAGATAAGTATGCTAAGCAATGAGTAAGAAGCTACAAATAGGCCACAAATACCCTATAAAACTCAAATTGCGACGGTCAGTTGGTCTTTTTGTACGATATGTTGACAATTTTTGAACCGAAGTATTTGGGTATGTTTTTCATACACCATATGTGATAGAATATTTTCTCTTTTTTTACTCTCAAATGTATGTTATGCTTTGAAATAATAACCCCAAGACAAACTGAACACCGCCTGCCATTACAGTAAAAAACGAAATGAGCACCACTCTTCTTCAGTAAGCAACTACTTGTCTTTTACATCCGTTGATATATGGAATAGCTTTGTTGTAACATGGAGGCAAAATAACAGGCGTAGAAAGTAACAACTCTACACATTCAACACGCCGTCGTATATCATGCTTTATAAACAGATGGTAAATCCCTCTTCTGGGACAAATATTCCATTATTGCATCATGAGTAATAGGCAAGACGACACCATGCTATTGAAATGTGCTCACTATCTGAAAAAAGATTGCTGTAATCCACACATTACGGATTTTTGTAGCAAGAGAGAATGTGGTATCCCCGATAGAGCCAGGTCTTGCTAAGCATATAAACGATAGCATAATGCATGCATCCCGTCTTACCACATTCATGCTATTCCCTTTTATGTTGCCTTATATCAAATTGAAGCTGACCAAGCAGAAATGGATCTGGATAATAATGTGGGTTTTTGACCCTGCAGCAAAAAAATCTTGTTATAATAAGATACCCGACTCAGACGTTTCTGTTGTGAAGCTCTCGACCAGCGCGCCACCTGGTTTCGTGGAAGCTAAAATGTAAACAAAAGCGCGTGGCTCAATGGTAAAAGATAGATCGGCGATGGTATGTACTCAAAAATACCGATGTATTTCTAAATTTTAACAACTTTTTGATAGAGCCGATACATAAAAACAAAGCCAATTACTATTGACACCCTTTTTATCAATTTGCGTGACGATTTATTAACTACAATAATTTTTTATGAACGTTTGAACAAAGTCGCATATATAAGCATCTACACGAGGCCTAGCCCCGATTGGACGGTAAAATACATACTTACTCAGACGTCCTGTAGGTCTGAATTTACCCCTTTTCAAGACACAGTCGGACGTCTAGTCAACTCTTATTTGATATTATAAGATAAATCTGAATCATTGGTTTTGTTATATTTGCGGCTGAATATAATAAGTTGATTTAAGTACATGCTTATGATTTCCTCCACCAAATCAAGAAGCTGGATTGTCGGTTGATGGGTGCCCTATGAAGACGTATGATTTTATTAAGTAGTACTGTAAAATGTATTCTTGCTTATTTTGAATAACAATATTAGCATATACTAAAAACATTGATGCAGCATGCATTTAATCACCACTAACTCTCTCGCTCTATCTCTCACTTTCTCTGTCTGTCTCACTGTCTGTCTCTCTGTCTGTCTCTGTCTGTCTCACTGTCTCTCACTCTCTCTCTGTCTTTCTATCTATCTCACTGTCCCTCTCTCAGTCTGTGTGTGTGTGTCTCTCTCTCTCTCTCACTCTCTCTCTCTCTCTCTCTCTCTCTCTCTCTCTCTCTCTCTCTCTCTATATATATATATATATATATATATATATATATATATATATATATATATATATATATATATATATATATATATATATATATATATTCAGGGCATTACAACTAAAACTCTCAGTCTAAATAGCTTACGAAGAACAACCACAAGTGATATGAGATCATCAGCATACATTAGAAGATTAACAACAAGCACACTAAAACTACACTGAACACAACAATTATTTAAACCAGAGCTCAATTTATCCATGTAAACACCGAAAGGATGGGTTGACAATATGCCTCCCTGTCTTATGTCATTAAACAACACCAAATCAGCCAGACAAATTTCTGCTCCATCTTAAATACACATCTGATCAGAGTACCAAGCAACCGACCATTCTAACAGTATATCCAGGGACACCTTTGTTCGACAGGCTCTCCCCACCACTACAATCTTAGGTGCAGTAGTCCTATATACTGGTGTGGATTTATGATAGAATAGTCCTGGTATATCTGCCATAGAGGGCTTTCAAGGAACTGAGTAAGCAAATATCAATATTTGATTTACGGAAATCTACATATACAACAGCACTTAAAACAAATAAGAGCACAAATTGTGTGGGAAAATGTCAATGTCTTACGCTTTTGTTCTCTTCTTGTTGTCCCTTAACTTACAGGGAATGGTGCAATCTGATGTTCACCATAACACATATTATAGAAAAATGACACCTACATGATTCACATTTGAGTTTCTCTAATGAGATATCTTTGGCTAGAATGCTTACAACCCAGGCTTTCACTGACAATGTTCCTTAAGCCTGCATAGTGCATCTACTAGTGATTTGGTTGGGACAACGAGCCCTTCCTTTGCACTTAGGTAATTCTTCTGGTCATGTATATCATTGACTACAGAGATTGTGTTTATGCATATTGCACACAAACTTAATTTCCGGGCAATATAGCTAGAAACATGGGGTAGAACATTCACTTAATAAGTGGAAAGGCCTTTGTCAATTATAACAGTTAAATGCAGCGCAGAAATACCCATCTGTGTTTGACTGCTAGTCAGACATACTCGCGAGTCATAACGAAGTTGGTTGGCTGCTGCGCGTCGAGTAACTTCCACAAACGTAGGGGGCGCTGCCAACACGGCGTCACGGAATTTGTCGGGCGAATTGCCGAGTCGGGTATCTTATTATAACAAGATCTTTGCCTGCAGTGGTCTCCCCCCATTCCCGCCTCGAACCGACCTTAATATCAGTCCTGCTCAATCACCTCTAATCCCAGCTTTGATGACCAATCCTAACCCTCGACATATCAAAAATATTGATATATCCAAATACTCACCGCTTATCTCATCTCACCTCGCCGTAACCCACCTAATAAAAGCCCTTTATTATAATATCTTTTGACGTACCATTTGCTGTTATATTTATTACTATTTCTGTGACACCAGGCTTTCTTTAATTTATCTTGAATTAATGCCCGTCGCTATCTTCCTGTCAGTTTAATCACATAGTAATGAAGGAATTGTCTAGGATTCCTATGTTCTACTTTCCGAAAACATTTTATCTTAGTCACAGCCACCAAAATCCCTGTGATCCAGTAAATACAGCCTATGAAATCACATCGCCTGTCTGTGTACAATATGGGGAACTACAGTGAGCTGTACCACGTGGGATATGACGAGTCTGGTGTGTACACTGTGTACAAGAACCGCACTGGTGAATCCTTGCCCATCTAGGTGTAAGACACATACAGATGAGGAAGGATGGTAATACCATCCATTCTTTGTTGCTGATTCCTGTAATCCGATTACCGCATACTTATTACCTGCAGACAGCTACACTAACTTGTATGATGCATGCCCACGCATCCAACCGAATAAACCATCAAGATACATACGAAATCTATTTTGTTTTCCAGCAATCTACGAAAACAGAGGGCTAATTTTTCATGATGCGTTATGCAGTATGCTTTCCCGTATGAAACAATTTTGAACATGCCATAGAGTTAACCGATTCCATGGCACGTATATTCAAACCATCGTGGACGGCTATATGGCTCCATAGAATTTTACCAGAACTTGATATCATACAGGCTTTTCTGAATTACCAACTTCTCTTCTTCCGCATTTTAACACATCTGAGGCTGGAGTCACTGTAAGGATCAAAGCAGTGGACATGACTGATTTGGTCCACGACCGCATAACTCATATCAGGTGATACATGTGTACTTATAGTATAGTGCACACTCAACATAATTATACAGGACTTCGATTTTTGATCCATGTTGTTTTGTAGGGTGAGCTTCACTCAAGAGAAAGTGGGATCGGGCCCAACCCCCAACTAGGCACAGGTCCGCTTTGAGTCAGCCAAATTTAGTCAGGTCTGCCATCATTTTATGGCTATATCTGAAAGGCGGGTTGGCCCGGTCCAAAAAGGGCCCAAATTAACGTGACCATAGGTTATGGTGTCAGCTCCTTTTGCGACTATCCATCTTTTCGAGTCAAAAGGGGAGAGCGACACCTTGTTGACACCCTGGCCATATATCTTGTAGCCTTTACTGCGCAGCATGTTTATCCAAATGCTGAACTCTTTCTTTGTGAACAGGGACTCCATGAATTCCATGTATTGTTCGTGGTGTACATTCTTCTTCACCGCATCCTTCTTCACTCCGTTTGACTTCTTATTCTCGCCCGCGTCCGACATCAGGATCGAGAACATCTTTGGGCACAGGCCCAAATAGGCACAGCGGCGCACTCATCGTTCATTTTTCCCACGACCATTTTATTGATGCTGGCGTGTAGTATGTAATCAGGAGAGCAATTGCTAATGTCAAAGTGGGTGAGGTCCGCCCGCATGTCTCCATAAAAGTCAGATGTGCGGATCTCCATAAGTGCGTGTCTGTGTAGAGCAGGCCCAGATCACTGCAATATCTGGAAGCGTGTTGTAATAGAAGTCGTATTTCAGGTGCTTAAATATGTAGAGGATGCCTATAACACCGGGTGGTTTAGCAATAGGTGGGTCTTGTGCATATGCTGGGATGCTAGGTCGTCATCGAATAATTTGTGGCGACAATAGTCGGAACGGCTACAAGCCTGCGTATTTTTTCCTCTTCTGTCAAGCGCACAATCTTAACGTTGACTCACCTTTGGAGATTCTCCATTGTCTTATAGAGTTGTTCATCAGCTTGTACAGGTCCTTCTCAAAGTTGCTGATGGCAACCTTACGCAGGTTTGTGTTCATGCGAATATAGCGCTCCATTCAGGGGCTCTGATTGAATATGAGCGCACGGTGCATCGTGGCAAGCCGCATTCCTAGTGATAGGCAGAGCGTGACATTCCTGTAGTGGATCATATACTTCTCAACCTCCGCGGTGCTCCCAAATGCACCTAAAATAGCGAGGCTAGGAGGAACTGTGCACTGTCAATGAGGCGCAACTGTCCGATCAATAGGGATATGTATTTCTCCATGTTGTTTGGGATGCAGTTAATCTGCCCGTTCACCTTGCTGATGCCATGCATCAAGAGGTGACCGTCATAGCTACCTAGGTGAAGGAAGACAACAGGCACGGCCGTTGTTTAAGGACACAGCTTCAAATGGCAGGCGTTATGGGCTGTGCCTCGGTACTTACCTGTTATAAGGCTGTGGTGCGGAGGGAGTCACCAACCAGCTCCTTTATACACACATGACAGTGTGTTGCCGCCTTGTGGGCTCTTCAATCTTCATGTGTCATGCATATGCTAACTACTGCTTTGATCTTGCGCTCTTCCTGTTGCAGGGCTCGTAAGAATTTCTCCACGGTGGTATTTCCATGTAGGCAGTGCTCATAAAAGAACTTGCAGTGTTCGTAATTACTCTGATCATTCAGCATGCGGTATAGATCTTTGATCTGTGTGTAGCGAAACTTGCCATCCTTTTCAATCAGCATGAGGTTTATGCGTGGTATATCAGCAGGCTGTTTCCTGGTGTGGTGTGTGATAGCATCTTATTACTGTGTAAATTATAGAACTCTTATGTACAGGGCCTGTTTCTTTCCCCAGCAATATCCAAGGGCACTTGCTTGCGAATACCACCTGACATGACTGTAGATATACCATGCTACCATGCGGTACGATAATTCGTATTGGATTGTCTTCTGCTGTTGGCGCCGATACTGTGTAACAGTTGTTCCTATTATAAATGGTTCAAACCAAGCGGTAGAGATAAGACAGGCTGCTGACCAGCAGGCTGTTGCAATATCTTTAGACCTATCTTTACAGGTGAAACAAGGCTCCGTTATTAACTTTAATACAACCACTCGAAACAGAACAGCGACCTGTTTAGTAGTGTCACTTCTAATTGAACTTGACTTAGTATGAAACAACAACCGACAGCACCGCCGTCATGAGCTACCTCATGAGCCAATGACTGAGCTACCGCATGAGCCAATGACTGAGCTACCTCATGAGGCCGAGCCCCGATATAACATTAGACAGTAAATACCAACAACGCCAGAGCTAAGGCTAGGCTTTGATGGAGGATATCTGTCCCGTTTGCGCCGGAAAATATGAATCAATTGTAATGACCCCATCGCAAAAGCCGTTGCAAACTTCCAAACTACGGGCGATCTAGCGAATTAATTGCAAAATAATGCAGACCATTTTACATGCATCCGACATTTCATCGCCCCCTAACGTTGCCCACACTAATCCCCGATTCAACTATCCATCATAGAATATCATCAAGTTTAGTTGCATTAATATCGATAGAAATAAGCAGTCGCTACTTTCAACAAATAAAAATAAAAACATAAGCTAGGACACACGTGATTTCTGCCATTTTTTCAGATCACATTATTTGCAAGATGCTGATAAACTCATTGAGCATAGATGCCAAACGGAATGGACTTGAACGGATATCATGACCTCAGACATTAAAACTTTATGATTCTATACATCTACATATATATAAACTAGAGTCGGCACTAAACCGTAAACCGTGTTTCATATGCACCGACAAAAAAACGGATAACACTAAACACATTCGTTTTTCGTTTTTCATTCGGTCAAACGGAAAATGAGTGGGGCTGCAGTCGTCGATGTTTTCACTGATACAAGCGGCTGGAAAGATTGGTTAGTATTCGCACCGGATGTCCCCCGTGCAATCAAAGAGTAGACGAACCGTGATCTTTGCATAACTTTAGTTACATACAATAGTCACTTGGAAGCTTGGCATCGGGAACCGAACCCCTGTATATATGTGTATATTTATATGTGAGTGCGCGTGCCTATGTGTGTATTTATATGTGTGTGCGCGTGCGTGTGTGTATATGATGTTATATACATATATACATACACACACACACACACACACACATATATAAATATAATATATACATACATATATATATAATACATATAGATATGTATATATATATATATATATATATATATATATATATATATATATATATATATATATATATATATATATATATATATATATATATATATATATATATATATATATATATATACCGTCATGTATATTTTTGTTTAGGGATAATATTGCTTGTGTGTATATTGTTGGTACCGTATTGCTGGTCGTCCAGGCTTGCCGTTGGAAGACACATGCCGTTGGCGCTTGTGCCAACTCTAAGTAGGCCAAACCTATAAGTGTGTGTGTGTTTATATATATATATATATATATATATATATATATATATATATATATATATATATATATATATATATATATATCTATATATATATATATATATATATATATATATATATATATATATATATATATACATATATATATATATATATATATATATATATATATATATATATATATATATATATATATATAAATATACATATATGTTTGAATATTTAAATATACATATATATATATATATATGAATACATGTACATATACATATATATATATTCATATATATTTTTGTTTAGAGATAACATTTGTTTGTGTAATATTGTTAGTACCCCATATGGCTGGTCGTCCAGGCTTGCCGTTGGAAGACAAGCCGTTGGCGCTTGTGCCAACTCTAAGTAGGCCAATCCTATAAGTGTGTGTGTGTTTAGAGATATATATATATATATATATATATATATATATATATATATATATATATATATATATATATATAGATATATATATATATATATATATATATATATATATATAGAAATATGTATATATATATACATATATACATATATATATATACATGCATATACATATATATATATATATATATATATATATATATCTATATATATATATATATATATAAACATATATATATATATACATATATACATATATGTTTGAATATTTAAATATACATATATATATATATGAATACATGTACATATACATATATATATATCATATATATTTTTGTTTAGAGATAACATTTGTTTGTGTGTAATATTGTTAGTACCATATGGCTGGTCGTCCAGGCTTGCCGTTGGAAGACAAGCCGTTGGCGCTTGTGCCAACTCTAAGTAGGCCAATCCTGTAAGTGTGTGTGTGTGTTTATATATATATATATATATATATATATATATATATATATATATATATATATATATATATATATAGATATATATATATATATATATATATATATATATATTTATATATAATTATATATATATATACATATATACATGCATATACATATATATATATATAAATTATAAATATACATATACATATATGTTTGAATATTTAAATATATATATATATATGAATACATGTTTGTGTAATATTGTTGGTACCGTATTGCTGGTCATCCAGGCTTACCGTTGGAAGACATGCCGTTGGCGCTTGTGCCGACTCTAAGTAGGCCAAACCTTACATAATCAACCAGTGGCGTTTGTATGTGTGATATGTGTGTGTGTGTGTGTGTGTGTGTGTGTGTGCATTGAATTATAGTCGTGTTTAGCAACTAGGCTATGTACGACTACCAGTGAGTGTGTAACTCTGATGGCGGTCACTGCCAGGGAGCACGTCGTCCTCAGAGGATGTTTTACATCCCCTTTCAGAGATAGGACCGCCATTTGTACGTGATCACCTGAGTCACGAGTAACCAGTCAGGTTGTCACACCTTGGAGTCGAACCCACAGTCTGTGGGTCGAAAGGCGAGGCCGTAAACCACCAAGCCACTGGGACCGGCTTAGTGGCATTCCCTCGGCTTTGTATTGACTTGGTTAAGGGGTCATGTGAAAACATCTTCTAAGGGGTCATGTCAAAACATCTAAGGGGCTACAGCTTGTGACATCTATCCGAAAATAGTGCGCTTTACCAGCTCCCCTTATAGACATCTATCGTAAACGTGTGCGGAACATAGGGTGCCTTAACACCAACCTTACGTTATGTAAACAAGGCGCAATCACAGTCCCGATTGCTGAACGTCCAGGCTTGCCATTGGAAGACATTCCGTCGGCGTTTGTGCCGAATCTAGTTTTTGTGGAAGTTATTAGCTATTAAGTCTCGTTTTGCATGTATTACCCCATATTTCACAGCAGTACAACAAATGTGGCTTGATTAGAGTTTTGTATAGTGTACATTGCGTATGTGCGTCTAATATTTCTTTTGTTCTATACAAAACGGACATGTTTTTGGATATTTTAGTTATCGGCCGAATTTGTTATTAATCTCGATGTCCAAGAATTTTTGTGGTCAACCCTTTCAGGTATATTTCCCTCAAAAGTTATTAGAAGATTATCTGTGGATTCCTGTTTATCGAATAACATATATTTATTTGCATTGAGCGACAGCTTATTGGCTTTGAACCAAGTTGTCAGCTTAGTAAGCTCATGGTTAACAATATATATAGCTTCATTAACATCTTGATTATTGTAGTATATGGCGGTGTCGTCAGCATATAGAGTGTATTTTAGGAGAGGGGAAATACGACATATATCATTAATATATAATATGAACAGTATAGGGCCAAGTAAAGAGCCTTGTGGTACTCTACAAGCTATTTCTAGTACATCCAACACACATTATCTATGTTTTACTTGCTGTTTTCTTTGAGTTAAGTAACTTCGTGTCCAATCTAATTCAGATATTGCTTTATCGTTCAGTGTCCTTAAATATACGCATTTGCTACCATATTCAACCACATCATTTATTATAGAACTTAAAGCGAATACCGAGAGATGGTCACTAATGTCATTAATGAGTATACCACTGGTTACCTTAGGTATAATATCTTAACTAAATATGGTGTCAATTAGTGTAGCACTATCTTCAGTTATTCGTGTGGGTCTTGTTATCAAAGGCCAAACTAGCTAAACAATTGGTCACTAAAAACTCTCCTCTCGGTATCATCATTGGCGTTCAACAAATCGACATTAAAATCTCCACAGATATATACAATGTTGCAGTTTAAATTCCCAAGTATGTATGAAACATAGAATGTGGAACTCCGTAAATGCAACCAGCAAAAACCTTCCATTTCGATGAGTAACTAGCTGAAGAGAAATACTTTCAAACCAGTTTTCTAATTGCCTCCATTGTACAAATATCGCCATTACACAAATTCATCATTGCATTGTTGACAAACAGAGCAACACCACGACCACCTTATTTTGCCTACAATTTGCAAACATGGTATATCCATTCTGTTACTGCAAAATTGTCAAAATTAGTTGAGTTTCGCAAAGACTTGTTCCAGTTATTTGAGTGGTGTTAGCCGTTTTATGATGTTATTGTGTAGTTTGATGAAGTGAGCCGTGTCTGGTCCATTTCTCCTTGATCTTTTTGTCTTTTGGGGGCATCTGCATTTGTACGCTACTTCGTTTCTGTTTTTGGTCAGGTCTTCATTCATGTATTAACCAGTTCCTATCAGCTTGTAGCGGTGTTTGATGACTAAAGCGTTGGCTTGATGATTCGTAAATTAAACGAGAATATCTTGTGGTTTTCCTTGTGGATTTGTTCTTCCCACACGATGTTGTCGATCCATATCATTTCTGACATCGACGTTTAGTGTTTCTTTAATAAAAATGTCAATTTCTGTTGATTCGTCAATACCTGATAATCGAACAGAATTTCTTAGGCTGTATTGCTCGAGGTCATCTAATTTGTTCCCAAGTTCTATTAATTTTGCTTTTAGAGCATTGATTTCCATGTCAATTTCAGTCATTTTCTTCTCGTACTCGGCTTAGACTTCATATCTTGGGCTTTAAGAAGAAGGACCACAATTGTTTCCACAGTTAACGGCGACGTTTTATCAAAGCCTTTATCATCTTGTTATATTGGTATGTCTGTAAACCGGTTTCGTTCGGGGGTGCAGAACTTAGCTCTTTTGGCGTTTTTGGAGCCTTCTTCTGATTTTCTTCCCCATGCTGAATGCTGTATCGGTGCCTTTCGGAATATTCAGTAAAATATAGCAGTATTCGCCTGAGTTAAACTGATCATGAATCTGAAATACTTAACAAATAATTTCCATATTTTTTGAGCGTTTTACTTTAACGGGGATATTTCCATCCTTTTCAAGAGCACATCTTTGTCGTGGCACACGCCATGTTGACACGTTATAATGATACGTGATATGGGGATATATAGATATATATTTATATATTCATATCGATACATTCATATATATACCTGCAGGCGCAGAGTGAGTACTAATCATATCTATTTTGGCCAGAGCACTTAACCGTCAGTCCCTAATGATAAATATAGGTCGCTATAGCTAGGAAAAGTAGGGAAAATAAATGTTTATAATGCAGATGTTAAGTTTGGACACGCGTCGGAATGGTGTCCAACCTGTGCAACAAATTAACCCTGTTGATACGCAGCCAAAATTGAACTGAACACCCGAAGCCCTAGTTGCTAAGTAGAAGGAATGATGTATCCTCGACCCGTAAAATTCGGCGATTTGCATACTGGTTGCGACTCAACTGACTATAAAGAGGCGGGTATTTTATTGCAATGTTACAATAGGGAGTTAATCTGCTAAATTCTAACCGATGCATAGCGAAGCGAAGAACGGCACCTGTTTTCGCACTATCCATCTATGATGCATCAGTTTTACATTGATGAAGCTACATGTCAGACGGTCTTATCTTCATCTCTGTGAATTTCAGAGAATAATGGTAACCCCGCCAATGATACCAAGTCACATATTGACCGTATGCCGTCATGCTATGACTGCCAGTCTGGGCGTACATCCCGTTTAGGTTGCAGCTATGACATGAGCCATACCACCAACCGCCAACGTACAATGTGGCACAGTTGCCGGGATAGCTGTCATGGTCCTGGTCCTTTGTGGTGAACTTTAGGTTGTTGTGGTAGCTCAGACTATCCCCTGAATATATCAATGAATAACACGTTACCATTTGGTTGGTAGAAGACAATAAATGGTGACATACGATCGGGAGAGAGCTTATATACAACACCATATTCTTGAAATGATAGGTCATCACCACTGACCCCTTAGAACCCTTGAATTATAAGTAATGACCTCATTTCGGATGTGATACCTTTGTATGAACGATGCACAGCTCACCTGCTGTTCCTGCGTAGCCGCTGGTGCTCAATGCGAACTGTTCTATCTGTGGACCGACGTAGATATGGCTATACTTAGCATAAGCCGTAAGTCCCTCGTGGTCGCGTAGGTCTACTCTCAGTTGTTTGGGCTTGTTGGCCGTCAGCAGATGAAGCAACTCATTACCTGGAAATGATGAAAACAAGAAACAACCACCGCCGTCTTTTCAACTATTTGACATCATGTAAGCTGCGAAAAGGTTCAATCTGATTTGGACGTGAAATGTAGTTATGAGCATATGGAATTTGATATCATCGGTCACTTGTATGTATATACCAAGCCAGAACTCTCCATTGATACTGCCAAATCCTTTGGTGTACGCCTCCCAGTCCTGGTAGAAGTCAACAGAACCATCTTGACGTCTTTGGAAAACCTGCTTGGATGAAATTAAAGGCAAACAAATCACTTCTCGACTGTACACGTCGTGGTTGTACTGTAGCCATTGAAGTCCAAGGCCAAATGATTCCTCGTTGTGTGACTCTGTACTACATATAATTATGTTATCTATCTAATCTAGAGAGTCGTGCGTATGTGAGCGGGTCTTGAAGGGGTTAGCATGTTGTTTAACACACCGGGGACATTCTCGAATAATGCTTTTAAGAATCTTCAAAGTAAAATTCATAATACATCGTCATAAAATACAACATTAGTCATGTAAGGAGTGAAAGAATAGCATAAATTTAAATATTCCGTATTTAATGCCGAAAGCTGTGTTAATGTAGATTAATCGCCCATATTATATTAAGACAAAGCCAACGATAGGTGCGGCATGTAGTAAATATGACGGTCATGTGCAGGCCATGGGACATATACAACAATGAGCACAATGACTCACCGTCCATCCTCCTCCGTCGGTCTCCATATCACAGTAGACAGAGGTGATGATGAAGTGGTCAGTGCTGTTTATCTTCACAATGTACTTTCCGGACTCTTCATACCCTGCCTTGTACAGCTCAGCGCAATCATGTGGTACGAGTTCCCCGTATCCTGCACATGGCCAATGGAATGTAAGATAGCTATTGAGGTATTCAAGTCCGCGCGGCTAATGCTTATGATGAAAGTTGAGATACGTAATTTATCCTCTAGTTTGATAACTGCTTCAGCATTCGTGTATGGAACACAAATTACAGAGTATAGGGTTCGCTTCTCATCAGACTGCCAGTCTAGGGAGATGAGTTATGGTAGAAATTTTGTTTAAAGTTGAGCAGGATTTATCAGGGGTTTCAACATGTACAAACTGTGTAAGATAGCTATTGAGGCATTCAATTTCTTAAGTGGAGTCTGCGCGGCTAATGCTTGTGATGAAAGGTGAGATACGTTATTTTACCGCTAGTTTGAAAGTATAGGGTTCGCTTCTCATTAGACTGCCTGTCTAGGGAGATGAGTTATGGTAGAAAGTTCAAAGTTGACCAGGCTTTACCAGGGATTTGAACCAGCATTACGCCGGGGTACTAAACCAGAACCATTTTTTTAACACAGATTTTGCGTGGAGCGCTCCAATGAAAGAAATATAATTCAAGCTGAGTCTGCTCCATTTCATGCTCGAAATTCACAGCCACACGACCAATGCACCTCACTACTGAAGTAATGCGCGTTAGTAGGTTATCTCACTACTGCCTGATTGTATGAATAAAGGTAGCAACGAACTTTAGGGCACAATTTTTACATCCTTATATTTGGGATTTCTCTATGTCTTTTATACTTCAGAGTAAGCCTAGGAGGGGCTTGGTAGTGCGCGAGCAAGCGTGCAACTAGTAACATGTGGAATAGATGCAACATATTAAAACCTACGTAACCATCGCATCTCTATTAGCTTACTCTGGAATCAATGATCGAATGTGAATAGATTATTGCTGCATTGCCAAGTCCTAATCATTGCTTATGAATAAATCGGGCTCGTTCTCTGAGATATGCTCAGTCGTGAATTCTACAAAGCAGCGCCATTGAACAATGAAGTTGGAAAGGGAAACATTTGCACGGTTAATGTTTTTGTGCGTTATACCCATCCCTAGTCTTGAATGGGCACATCAGTGAATAAAATATTGCCAGTAGATCTAGGATACTATAGCAGACACAATCATATTCATTTCCTGTTTTTGCAGTTTTGGTTATCAGCTTAATGACGATCAACTATGAATTCATATGCGCCAGCACGATAACATCCATTCGGCTATGCTGATAGAATGCCAAAGTTAACCTCCAGTCTAAGAGAAAAACTCAATCAGGAAACCAAGCCTGACTGTGACTTTTAACTAACTGCCCAAACCCATTTAACTAAGGATAATCTCACAAAAATGCAATAATGCTTACTCAGCAACTTCCTCTACCCATTACAAATACTATCTTTTTTTAAATTCTAGATTCATTTAACGCATTTTACGCCCCCTGCTGGTAACCGAGCAGTTAGGGTGATTCTTTTCAGGTACAAGCCAATTCATTATATCGTAGAAAGAGCTTTGTGTTCTCAGATATCGTGGTCAAGACCAGTTGGTTAAGACAAAACTTAATAGAAAATGTGACCACTTACCGGATTCCTCTCTGATAAAGACTTGACCATCGCTCCCTACTTCAATGCTAGAGTAGCTGCGGAGGAGACGACATGATTGAGGAATTATCTTGGCATATATCGCCCCGACACAGATCTCACTCTTTTGACATTCCATAGCGCATTCCATGGTGCTACTGACAGATATATTATCGATATCAATGCATTCGACTGGAATTACGTTAGGAACGACGGAATACGTATTTTGGTGAACAACCCATTGCTGTTCTATTGCAATTCCAGTAGTGAAATGCACCAAGCAAACAAACAGCACGCTGGTGACGGCCATAGTTATCCCCTGCTACGAGATGAACAACGTTTTCTTGCGGCATATTTATATAGCCAGCCTTATCGATTACTAGGCAACTATAGTCACTCAATGGCAATTAACGAGCGGTGTCGTTATAGCAAGTGAGTCCCATATATGTGTCTGGCTTGAAGTATTGCGACATAGAGTCAAATGTATTGAATGGATTGGTAGCTACGCGTGAAGCATCCTTGCCATACCGCTGTACAAATTGCATATGCAATTATACAAAAGGTAAATACCATCACCTCAATACGACGAATGGCAAAAATGTTTCATGGAAGTTAACTTGTTATCTGTTTGTAAATTTCGTTAATATCTCGCAAACAGACAAGTTTCGGGGCACCCAATAGTAAATGTAAAAGTAGCCTTAGCCGTCACGTTTGCAAATGATGGTCTATTGAAAATTAAAGGAAGATAATTATATATATATATATATATATATATATATATATATATATATATTTGTATATGCATGTATCTGTACAAAGTCATTCAATACATTGGCCGAGGCATTAACGTTTGGTTCAATGAGGCCGTTTTCCCTTGTGTCATGCTTGCATTGTACCTTTATGTATCTTTAATAACAAATCAAAATGTCGACTTCTGACGTACGTGACGCATCGAAAGAATCCCAGATCACGACAGCAATATATGAGGGGATGTATATTACAGGATTGATTATGCTTCGCTGATAAAACCTCACAAGTGCACGCAAACGTTGAAAGTGCCTATTCTGTCTAAGTATCAGTCGTCAAAGAGCGCGCTTTCGGATCGAAATTCGACTTTTAAGATAAGCCCGGCTTGTCAAGACGAAGAGCTCATGAATAATCAATCGCCTTCGCGTGACGCCAGCTCCGGCATTGTTTCTGTTGCGAGGCGCGATCTACGCTACGATTAGCGCAAAATGGCTGCTGGTAATTTCGCTATTTCATCACTTCAAGAGAGCGACGAAGAAACATGGGATGGCACAGATATTTGCAGACCATCGTTGCTTCGGCAGAGTAAATTTTGCATTACAGATTCGAACCAGAAATGAGCGATTCAGAAGTCTCCGATGAAGAGAAAAAAGACACCGGCAATGTCACTGCTGCGTCTGGGTCTCACGCGGGTCATCCTGCCCAGGACATAGGGCAGCTACAGATCACTGCTTGGTAAGCTATGTATGATCGTACTTGTGCACCAGTTCATCGTATATGTGTTGGTATGTAACGAAGTCAATCCATAAATTTTACCAACACAATATGTTACCTCTTTTCCTTATAGTATACAACAGAGCCTTGGAGCAAATAATTCTCCCATATCAGACAACAGACATGAGATATCAGTTTTTGTCTGATCAAGTGGATGCAAGGGTTCATGTTTACAAAGTTGTACCATGTAAGTGTAAATGCTCCTACACACGAATTGTAAACAAACTAATTTTGGACAAGCTGCTGTTAATAAATAGAGATTCACTTTTATATAAACGTAGGCCTTATCAAAGGCTGATTACAATATTTGTAAACGTTTATGTAGATTGATTCTGAGCTAGAACGCATATAAGAGAGCAAGTACGACAGCTGTTTTCTGATAGGATTTTTAGTTAGCCCATAAATGAATGTATGATGCAAGGAAGTGAAGATTATGGTAATATATTATCATCATGGTCAGTGTTACATCAGTTTCTATGAATGTCGAGGCTAAAACATATTTGCCATACAATATGTCATCCTTCATTACATACATTAATATTCCCATCACTACATCATGTTACAGGTGTTTGTGTGGCTACTGTCGACCAATGGCAGAGGTGGAAGAATCTGTGCGCTGTTTGGAGATTCCTCGAGTCATGACCTCCCTAGAGAACAGCCCCATTCCCATTGGTTGCATAACCCAGCATCCTCGTTTCAGACCAATCTGTTTAAACCCTTGGGCCTTGCAAGTGGCATATTTCTCCTACAGACAACAACATGGGGACATGTCAGATAATGATGTACAAAGGTGACGGTTTTTTTCTATTATTTACACATAAATCAGTACGAAAGCATGGATAAATCAACAATGTCACATGATTATTTTACAGGCGTCACAGGTATACTGCATACCGACAGTTTGTTAACTGGTGCTGGGAACATCTGGGACAAAAGCCTGCGATGTTACAACAATACGAGATACCTTTCCAGCACCAGACTATCAAGGATTCCTCTACCCTCCACTCACCTAGGACTTGATACATGCAGAACCTACTCTGGTGTGCCTCAATGGCTTGTCGTCGCATTAGCACACATTGGAGGTGGTGCTTCTGTCTTGGGCAGGGTTGGCTCATAGCAAAAACTCACCCATCAGGCAATCGACATATTTTGAAACATAACAGGAATCAAGTCACAGCTTGCACACCAGACTGTCGCTAATAACCTTATATCCCCATGGTAATTGAATTTGTTGTTGTTGACATTTTATACATCAGTAAAAATATTCACCAAATGTTGCTTTTGTTGCTACTTTAGTGACAACAAACCCCTGCTTAAACTTGGGGTATCTTAGCTTGAAGACTGAATCCCCAGCTTCTGTTGTCACCTGTTCTTTTCCCCCATTTTCAGTGTATTGGAGTGCAGCCAGTCTCAATCTGTGATACAATGAACCAATTATACGTGACCTACATATATTTGGCATATCAGCCCATGTAAACATATTTAATGACTCGCAAATTTAATTAAGAATATACAAACATCACCATGAAGGAGCACTGTAAAAAGCAACAAATTATATCATTAGAATGGTACTTGTCTTGCAACCATACCCTCATTGGAGAAGACCAGCATCTTGGGGGCGATGTGGTTGACCAAACTATGGAAGGTTTCAACCGATGATGTTTGCAAGTCGCCTGACAGTTTGCGAACAACTACATGACTGTTACATGACTACCTGTTAGAACCAAGTTATGTATGTAATTTGGTAGCTCTATCATTGCAGTATTTTGTAGAACATAAGTATCTCGTAAAACTTGTAAAGGCATATAACGAGGCCGTTTACTAAATAATGAATAAAATGTGATGCTCAAAAATGGGATGGGAGGGGTTTACTTGTCTCACCATCCCTTCGTGCTTGCTTGACAAGCAGAGGCCTTCGCAAAAAGAGTAGGCACAGCATCTTGCTTCAAAACCCGCTTACACCGTGGTATTCAACCAAATCTCTTCTCTAAGTTCGATGCCTGCTCAAAACATTCCTCGGTGAAATGAACCGATCACACAAATGAGTACTTCCCCGAGCCCGGCCACTTGTCTCGCGACAGTACCTGGACAGACCATTATTTTTTTCAAATCGTCCTTACCAGGAAATTTGAACAAGCTCACGCCGTCCAGACTAGTACGCGAGCAGCCCCCAACACAACAACAATTAACCATCGTGTTCAGTCGGTCACAAGATGGCTGAAAACGATCAAAAACCAAAAAAAACGAGAGACGAACTCCGACAATGTAAGCAACGGGGAACTCACTGCGTCTCTGAGAACGGGCTTACTTTAATGACGTCACACGCTTGGGTCTGACCTAGATTCGGTTGTTCGCGTAGTCGCGCGCGCCGCCCTGGTGAGCTTTGTGAAACTAACTTCTGTTGACTTCCGGTTTGACGCGCTCGTTCTTACAAACCAGCTGTCTGCTTTCTGACAGATCGGCTGGCTGAGTTATGCGAGTAAAGATGAAAGGTTCAACATAGAACCTGAGTAGAAATTGTGCGTTACGTCGTGTGGGCCAAGGTATAAATACTTCGTCAATATGGAAGCTAATCAGAATTCATATTTGCATGTAACGTGAAAGGTAAATAAAGTGCATAATTTAGTTTCTGTCTCTGGGATTCAAGTCAGCTGGTAAAGATGGGTTGCGCCCACAAGAGTTAATCAGCGGATTGCAAGTTCTATCCCTTTCCCAGCAACCCACGCTGGAGAAAGACTTGGACGATAGCTGTCAACAGGCTTGCTGTTGATGAGCATTGCAGAGAAATTTATGAAAAGATGTGGTCACTTAAAAAACATCACAGGCTTTTCTCTTGCCACTTCTCGTAAGCTCCCTAGACTTTTTTCCTAATGGAAACCATTTACTCTGAGAAAGACATCCTAATCCAGGAACAGGACTATCAGTGTTTTGCAGCCATCCAAAGCTTATCAAGTAGACATACATTCAATTATTTTTCATCACAAATAGTCTCTGAAAAATTATATTTGAAAACAAATCAGACTTTACAATCTGTCATAATTATTATGATTAATTGACAATATCACATGAGTTTAAAGCAGAAGAATCCATTCTAGAGTTGTCACCAGTTGCGTAAATTGAAGCAGCTGAAGTGGAGCATGAAGACCTTTAGAACATGTTAGTATAAAGGTCTGTGTGTTGAAATGAAATACTTTTGCATCGATTTCATTGTTCTTAGTGGCATTTGCTTATATGTTGTTAATATTTTAAAATCATGATGGTAAACAATTTGTTAACAAAGATCTGAACATTAACCATCACATTGACATTGTTACAGGGACTGTTATGCAACAGTGGATTCTGACCATGACTACATGCAATTACTGAAGGCTGGTTGATTGGCTTCTACATTAGACAACCTCATTTGCACACACCCTCAATTTGAAGATTTGACGAAAGAGTACAGAAATGTTAAACACAAGTCGAGGAACTTCACTAGGTGATGGAAGAAAAGGACCAGATGTTGAGTTTGGACCTTATGGAGGAAAACTCTTTCCATCTTCCCTATTATACGTTATTCCATCATATGAAACATTCAGTTTTTCACTACCTGGAGGACAGTACGTGTCACAGACTGGCAGTGATCATCCCTCGTCATAATTCAAATCGAAACCTGGTTTACAATGAACATTGATTTTTAAAGAGACACTTTTTGCAACACTTGTACTCCTTTGTCTAGGTTTGCCTTCGAAAGATTTGGCGTGGCAATTTTGGATTGTAGATATTTGTTCAACGCTTAGTGTATCTTGATAATCAAGGAATTTGAGATCATATGTTATATGCCCTCAACAGAGACAATGCGAGAGAAAGCAGCTCCATGCTTCAATGACACAACCAACATCCGAAATGTTCTAGATTATACAGACCTGTTTAGTCAGACACCGGGGAAGTGTCCCACTGGTACTATTATTGATGGGTCTGACATGGGTGGGGGCATCATTGCTTTTCAACATCAAACAACCTTTTTTGAAACTTTCATAATTGCCTTTGTACAAACTGTTACATGTATATATATATCCATGTTATTTTAACACTCCCAACCTGTATATATATATTTAAACTCGATATATATATATATATATATATATATATATATATATATATATATATATATATATATATATATATAGAGATATATATATATATAAATATATATATATATATATATATATATATATATATATATATATATTATATATATATATATATATATATATATATATATATATATATATATATATATGATTTCGGCGAAGTACCTGTAACCGTGCGATAGGCACTTTAAGCCCGTAAGGAGCCTGTGTCTGAAAGTAGTGCATGCTCTACGGAGCCCGTACGAGTCCAAAAATCTTCAACAAATCGTACGGGCTCCGTAATGGTAAGTAATAGAAATACTGGGGTTTAACGGCACTTTAAATATCGAGGTGATGGATGAGGATGATTGTGATTCTTGGACATCCCCCATTAAGCGCCTGCGCCCACTTGGTACTAACCTGTTGGCCTGATCGGGCTGGAAAACCCACGCTGCTGGGACGAAGGTCCTGCACGTTACTATTGAGCTAACGGGTCGGGTGCACCCCCTTTCAGAGATAGGACCGCCATTTAACATGACCATCCGAGTCAACCCATGGGTCGAAAGGGGACACAGTTTACCACTACACCACGGGAACCGGCTAGGGTTCCGCAAGGGACTGCGCGACACGCCGTGTGGGCCCACACAGACTGTGGAAATGGATACCTTGTGTAAATAGTCGCGATGGTGTCAGTTGATTAACAACAAACAGAGGAAAGTGGATGGTGTATAAGCAGGTATTGATTCCAGTCCACATCCAACCGACTGTAAATAATCGAAACACCAATGTGATTGCTATAAGGGGCTTTATGCCAAGTCATCCAACTTGGGTATTAATAACAGCCACGAAGCTTCCACAAACAGATTTTTAAAAGAAAGCCAAAAACGTAATCATCACTTAGGCTAATTGACTGGTCATTGGCTTATATGTACAGTGGACAATCTGGTTCCGTTTGCTTAGGCACAAGCTAGAAACAGCTATTGACAGTTAATTAGTCCAAAGTAACTGGTGTCACGGCAACGCGTCATTGACTGCACTTAACGATGCTGACAATGACGCAAACCCTATATTGATCGCAGTGGCCATATTGGAATAGATATAAAGGGACTACGCAGTCCCTTAAAAGCAAATCAAACGCCGCCCTGAATATGACGATTCATTTACTTTCCTTATGTATCGAATGCTTGTCATTTGTGTGGCCATAAAATGCCACCCATCTCAATGTGATTACATTCTTCTCTTCTGCCTTTCTCTAATTATTTCAAGGAATTATAGCTATCTTTTAGTTAACTAACGAATTTATTCCAATTCGATAACTCCATTTCTGTGTTTGTTTGCCACCGTTTTTTTTCGATGAAGCTATTACATGAATATAGACGTCCTAATTTGAATGACGCTGTTTAATTGCCGTGTTTTGCGTGATCAGTTTCAAAATCAAATCAAAAGATGGCACCCTAAATATGTTTATTGGACCAACAAATAGTTGCGGATACAATGGGGATATATTTACAACTAAGGAAACACTGTAGTGTTATCAGATCTAGATGGCTCAATAGCAACATCAGGAATGCTATCGACAGAAAAACATAAGGTTTGGCAAAAGTTCAAGAGAACCCTTTCGATACCTAATATGAACAGATGCATCCTTATCAATGTGATATACGCAAGGATTGATCAATTCAACGAGAGTTTTCTTATATTATTTTCCGATTGCTGTTTAAGTTTCGGGAATGTCATTGCCTCAACCAGACATCAGACAGTCACCAATTGTGAAGTAGATTCCTCGACATTTATCTATGAGCTGTAGTATTATTTGTTACACAATAAGATAACTTAATCAATCAACCTTTTTCTCATTCAAATCAAATTGAAGAGTGTTGACTTTTCTTATTGGCATCATACAAAGGTCCCAGTATTTAAGAACGCTCTACTCTATAGAGTGAGGAAAGACATAGTGAAACAGTGGAATAGTTTGAGCGCACAAGGGGATTAACGCCCCTTTTACTTCCGAAGCCACAACATCTAGTCTCTTAGTAGACAATAGACCATGGGGTTAAATTTGCTTCCGTTTTTCAGTTCCGTGACCACCATCAGGGGTGGGGGTGAAAAGTTGATAAAATGGGGCCCAAAACACTTCTAAGGAACAAGTTGTTTTTCACGATCGCAAGTATTGCAAATTTGCGAGAACTACTGCGTTTACGTATCAGTTGACATTAACTGTACGTTCAAAAATATTTTCTTATTTCAGAACACTTGGAGAACTGTCATTATAATATTGTAATTGGAATTCCATTCTGAAAGCTATGTTTACTTATTAAATAGTAAAAAATAAAGAAACAAAATCCATAAATTTCCTTCAATAAATGCAGAAGATTACATACAACGTGCAGTTGATGTTTTATTGACAATACATGATTTAAATTCTTGTGAATATTATGCCATAAATGTACAAGTCAACTCTAATGCCCAATGACCAGGTGTGCTACGTACGGTGGAGTGCTAGCTCATTTTGCCTGGCGGAAGCGTAAGTGAACCCTCTTTAACCACACAGCTATATTCTTATAGTTCATGATGTCTCGTCATAACGTTGACCAATCATAACGTCCTCTTCCACCTGTCAGTGGTAACTTTCGGCTGCTCGCCTCAATCACACCAAAACGCTTATAGCTACCATAGACGGTTCCCTCTAATCGGCCTGCGTGGAGAGTGCTTCTAACGTTACTAGCACGCTGACGCAGACAGCAAATCAACAAAAGCACATAGGAGGTTATGAAAGCAGAAGCCACTTTAGTATTATTAGTGAGCTGCAATAAGAATAACTACACCGGCATAATATGATTCTAGGCAAAGAAACTCCGCCTCTGACAGCTCCGCACTGATTACTACTTTTGATCTCTCACATCCGAGCTGTAGTGGTGGCATCAGATCATCAAAACACCAGGGCGAGTTGCCTTGCCTAAATATGATTCCTGCAAGTCAGATGGCGAGCCCTGTTTATTTGACAGCAGATGTAGTAATACGATATACAAATGTCGCTGTAACAGATCCAGCTCGAGTATGCGTGCTATCATTTAGTTGTAATTATCAAATATTATTAATGTAAAAGGGACCTGTTTGCACCTCCATGTCTGTAGACTAGTACGTTTATTATTGATCATGGCCAGTTCGGTTGTAGTATTGGCCATTAAACCATGATATCTAGCTCTGGATAATGTAAAACACATGCACACTAAAACCATCTGTCGATTAATCCTGATCTAGTACAGAACATACCGTCGTTTTATTTTGAACGACCCCAGGGTTATCGAATGAATAATCGCTTATCTCAATTTCGACTTGCTCATAAGAACTTGAAACTAATGAATCCGACATTAATGCGTTGAATCAGCCGTTCGACGGGTTGGAAAAAGTTATATCTGTCGTGCCCTAAATGCAGGACTGGTGTCAGCCAAACTGGCCATTCACATGCATATTTCACGGTATACACACTCCGGTTCGCTCAGGCATTCATAAGGAAAGCATGGACAAATAATACTCCTGCACTATAAGTCTACGTGCATTCTTAACTCTCACTAATGTAGTTATTCATGATTTCTTTACGCCTATTGGCCATTGCCAAACACGGTCAGATACTGGAATTAACGAGTGGTAATTCGGAATGGCAGTGAATGTATTAGTAGATATTTAACAAGGACAATGAACAGTGAAACGTGTAACTGAATGTAGTCCTCTTGACCTATAGTGCCTTCAAAGCCACACATAAATATGATGCGCTCTGAATGTGTTGAAATAAGGTTCACTCTGGATACGAATCAATTTCACGGGCACATGGTAGCTTGCATCCAAAGTTAATTTCAAGAAATCAAATTTTCAAAAAGGTTACATCTAGCCGGCTGCATGCTGGTCAATAAGATTCTGCTGCTGAGCATAGCGATTTCACAGGTCGCCGCCCTAAAAGTTGAACACTGCCATGAGAGTGATAACCACAAATTTGTTTACTGAAGACGATAGGCTCAAGACTTTCATTTCGGTCTTTGTAGGGACAACGATTAGATTGGTGTGAGATCTTTGAATGAGATAAGACTATCGCGGGCACCTGGATGGGTTACTGTGAGATTTATTTTGCAATCAAAGTCGGAACAAGTTTCCAGTCACTGACGTTAAGAAGATTGAGATACGGGGGGAATGTGGTTGGGCTAGTACAGTGCAAGAACATCAACTAAAACCTGTAATTTCCGTGTAAGGTCGTGTATCCTTAAGTAGCGAATTAATCCCACATCTAGAGATATTTCATCAGCACCCGGAACGAATAAAAGCGACAGCAATCAATTTCAAATGCGAAAGCAAAACAGGGAGAGCATACATTGTTATCATACAATAACCCACATAGAATGTATTATCACTAGGTCGAGTGCTTACCTATTTAGACATATTAACATATATATATACCTCGGGTTCAGGTGTCAAGAGTTACCAGTTAGTTTGCTTATATTTGGGTAAAATTCACAACCATGCATTGAACGGTGCGGTTTCTAATGTCTAAGTCAGCGGAACTGATGTATATTGAGCTTAGGCATTAGACGAGCCAATGTCACAAATCGTTACCTTCGGTGTGTAAGGCGAAGTCGGAAGCACTAATTGCAGTCAACTCAGTTTGTAAATTTCCCCCAATGCATTTACCAATGGTATAGGTGAAAGACTCATAACTAAGGAAAATGTTAAGAAAACATTAAATCATTTGTTCATTTTGTGGGATTGGGTGAATTGAAGAAACACCATCGCTAAGAGTAAATATATAACAAGCTAGATTAAATTAATTTCTGCAGATGAAACTCGTCGTTCACAAAACTTTCAAATACCATGGAGACACATGACCATGGGAATTCCTTTGCAAGCATTTCAACGAAAATTAAATAAATACAATTTACACCTGAGAAACAAACATTCATTCGAGTTCAATCACGGTTGCAAGTGTTTGTTGCCCATTTTGTTACAGGCAATAAAGAACAAACAATCATTATATTAATGGTATTTATGTCGCCCAGGATATATATTCTGAGATCAGCCAGAGCAGGGGTAAATTCTATTACTTGATTATATTTAGTGTGATACTTAGAAAGCTGCGCATTAGTTATATCGCCTATTTGCCGCAAACAACTGCCTTGACGCAGGAGAATAGCAAGCAACTATTGCTTACAAATTATCGCGTATTCATTAGGTCACCCGGTGAACATAATCATTCAAAACTCCGACCAGACCGGAGTAAAAGTAGTTTGAGAGGCTAATTTAGAGTCGACATGGTGAAATTGAGCTTAAAGGGGTTCCACTTTGAAATCTATAAAGTAAGCGTGTGTAATTAAGTAAGACGTCTATTTTGTGCATGAAGTAACCATTTTATTCATCATTTAACGATGCTCTTTGTGAGCAAAATATTTCATGAACGCTTTCCGAAAACCGCAGTGCATATAAAATTAAAAATTGAATTCCCGTATCACAGAATAATAACTGGGGCATCATCGCTACGTCGGGTTATTTAAAAAAGTGTTCAGATCAATGATCGTTCAATTATGTTGCCAAGATATCTTAGGCCCAACGAAGATGGCTAGCATCAGGTCGATACATTTTTTTACTCGCAGAAGTTCACACAATTTTCAA
The DNA here is from genome assembly GCA_034190875.2 of Urechis unicinctus. Taxonomy (NCBI): domain Eukaryota; kingdom Metazoa; phylum Annelida; class Polychaeta; order Xenopneusta; family Urechidae; genus Urechis; species Urechis unicinctus. The sequence goes on along the minus strand of CM067343.1, from coordinate 63,946,572 downwards.
AGGCTATCCAGCAAATGATGAAATGTTCATTGCAAATCATTTTCATTGGTTTGTGACATCTAGGCAAAAGCAAACACTATCGCTTAACTCAAATGCATCAAACATCGATCGTTTCATTAGCACTACAGGACGTCTGAGTAGACATATCACCGTTCGACCGGGGCTATCGTTTCACTAGACTATAAACGATTGCAGTAGATATTTACCTTGATCCAGTGTGAGGAACACCTTATCGTCGCTCTGTGTTGTGCCCCGCAAGAAGATGTAGAGGAGGTGACACGATGGCCGATATAATGTTACATTATGTTATAATCAACGTTGATACCGAGAACCGAGAGTGGCAGCGAGAGGATTTCGCACTGCAAGTGTGCTCTCTTAAATCCGTCCAAATGTCTAGCACTTTCCACGTCGATTAATAATGAAATATGCAATAGCAAAGCCTGTTTAAACTGAAATCGAGACCAATCTTGAAAGAGAATGATCTATAGATTGTCACTCTTGTATGGGTAGCTATCTCTGTACATCAAACGTCAAAAATAGCGCAAGAGATACATTTCAGCCATTCTGTAGAACAGAGAACTGCATCTTTTGTGGGTTTTTGGCACGTCACAGTACTAGCTCACCAAACATGTGATCTAATGACATTTCTCTGTTCTAGGCTACTAAATTTTTAACAATTTTCGATTTCATAGTCGTCATTGAAACAATAGATATTGCCGGTAAGCCGCGCATCAAACCATATATTATTTACTGCTCCCGCCCGAGACACTGATTAGATTCATTGCATTTACGATGCCATCACAGTCACCATAGTCAGTTGCTGTTGCTGTTAGTTCATAATGAGTGACACTATTGGTCTGGCTTCGTGTTCGACACATTGACACAAGAGATGGATAAATATCAGTATTAATAGCTCAAACACATCCAAAATACGTTCAATACGAAGGATACACTTGAGGTGTATCTAAAGTTGTCAGTGGGCGGTATGTATGTACCATTAAACCCAGCTGGTGACCAGTCCAACGATAATTTCAGAAAACAAGTATCAAATATGATAATAACGATGCTATCTCTCCTTAGTGACTGCGTGAATTTATCTTGGCAATTGGCCAATATGCCTGTTCATCTAGTTAATTGGTAGAGATTATCCATAAGTACTTAAACAATGTTTATTATCCAGTCGAACAAGTGAACAGATAGTTATACAGAAGTAAGATACCGTTCAAGTGCAAGTCAGAGTTGGCTTCACAAGCTAAGGCATACCGTCTAAGGTACATTCCTCTTCCTCACATTTGAACGAACATATTGCAAAACATTAATGCAGAGTCAAGTCCGTAAGATTACCAACATATAATATATTTACATGTATACATGTAAATATACATAAATATGTAAATAAAAATATAAATAAATATGTCTGAACATATACAAAGATAACTATATTTTTGTATCGATCAAAATTTACAAATATATATATATTCTAACCCATATATATTTCTATATGTATACATATCTATATATATATATATATAAATATTTATATATATATAGATAATATATATCATATATATAGATATATATATATATATATATATATATATATATATATATATATATATATATATATATATATATATATGAATATATGAGATATATAAGATATCTCCTAGATATGTATCTATATATATACATATATATATATGGATATAGATATATATATATATCTCTCTATATAAAGAGATGATATATTTAGAGAATAGATATACATATATATATACCCTATATATATATATAGATATATATATATATAGATATATCTATATATATATATATAGAATCTATATATAGAAAGAGAGATGATAGATATAGATAGAGATATCTAAATAGAGAGAGAAAAGAGAGATATAGAAGAGATATATATAGATAGAGAGAGACAGATCCCTATATCTCTCTCTCTAGAGAGAGAGAGAGAGATAGAGATAGAGGGAGAGAGAGAGAAGAGAGAGAGAGAGAGGAGAGAGAGTATCTCTATAAGGAGAGAGATATAGAGAGAGAGATATATATATCCCTCTAGAGAGAGAAATCCTCTATATCTCCTCTAAATCTCTCTCTAGATCTATAATAGGATGAGATCATCTATATATATATAGAGAGAGATATATATCTATAGATAATCTATCTTCTCTCTCTATCCCCCTATCTATATTTATATCTATATGACTAGATCTGTCTCTCTATCTCTAGAGAATTATAGAGAGGGGAAGAGATCTCTCCCTCTCTATAGATGTTTCCTCCCTAGAGATCTCTCTAGAAATATAGAGAGACATCCTTTTCTATATAGAGAGAGATAGATAGATAAGATGAATAGATATATCTCTCTCTCTCTCTCTATCTCTAGAAATATCTCTCTCTCTCTCTCTCTCTCTATATATATATATCTCTTCTATATATCTCTCTATATAATATATATATATCTATTATATAATATATCTATAAATATATCTCTCTCTCCCTATATCTCTATATATATATATATATATATATCTAGATATCTCTATACATATAATATATATATAATATATATATATATATCTCCCTATATATATATCTCATATATATATATATATATATATATATATATATATCTATAATCTCTATATCTCTATATATCTATATCTCTATCTATATATCTATCTCTATATATATATATCTATATATCTATCTCTATATCTATATATCTATCTCTATCTTCTATATATATCTCTCTATCTCTCTCTCTATCCTCTAATCTCTCCTCTCTCTCCTCTATCTCTCTATATATATCTATGAATATATCTCGCCCCCCTACTCTGATCTCTTATATATATATACTGTATATTATATCTCCCCTATCTATTCTCTATCTACCTATATATATATATATAAATCTATATATTTTATATCTATATATATTTATATATATTACTATATTTATATCTATATATATATATAGATACATATATCTTATATATATATATATGTATAATAAAGAACAAAATATATAGATGCCTATATATATATGAATATATATATATATTTAATACATAATATATTTATA
>CM067343.1:63933475-63940975 GCA_034190875.2 Urechis unicinctus | reverse complement strand
ATAAATATATATATATATATATATATATATATATATATATATATATATATATATGAATATATATATACATACATATATAATAATAGCAATAGTAGTTTTTTCGTCAACAACAGCGGTAGCCGATTATTAATAATGTATTTATGGTGTTTTGCACCTGGGATATATATAGTAAATAATTGATGTTAGTACGAAATAATTTCATCATGTCCCCATTGTTGTCTTCAACAATTACCTTAACGACGACAATGAAGACATTGTGAGATGTATGTGTGCTCACATCAAATATTTACGCTAAATATCACAGATGCAACGCAAAACAACTTAATTTACCAATGTATCAGTGTATATTTCTCAAAACCCATGGTCACATCAGTGCGCGTATAGTTAATGCTTCATTTGTGTGACATTAACAGATTTAAGGGCGCATAGTACAAAAATGTATGCGATTAATAATATATACATTTATACACATGTGCATTTGTTAATCTAAATATAAATTAAAAAAGATAAATATATTGACAAATTTTGATGCATCAATATATATTTATTTATGCAGATAAACACACATATATATATACGCCTGTATCAATATATATATATATATATATATATATATATATATATATATATATATATATATATATATATATATATATATATATATATATATATATATATATATATATATATAGATTGGCACATAAATATATATATACAATACATGTATGTATGGTCATAAAGTTACAATATTATTGTGTGAATAGCTTTTGCCTCCGTTATCTTTACTTAGTCAACGATGACTTTATGTATTATTTCATGGTATATGTCTACATTATTATCAGGTAGTCAAAATAACGATATATATGTTTTCCCCCGGCGTGTGTCTCAATGTTATTGGTTAGTGACGACGAAGAGCGATGTTTGTTGTCGTGCTGATCTCATCGAAGATTGTGTCATGAGGGGGTGGATTTGCTTAGGGCGACAGCGACAGCACATTCGTTGAAGAAGCTTAAACATGTGCTTACGGTAAAGCTTATTGAACAATACATATATTATAGGCGACATGAAACTATGACCAAGCGCTATCATGGTGGTGTAGATCTGGCCGATAGAGTCTCCTTTTTCCTCCTGTCCACTTTCAAGGACATCGCGTGCGTCTTGTACGATATCATACATATGCCAGGGAAACCACGTGATCGCGAAACAGATCACAACCACAATACACATACAGACAACCTTACGCTTTTGTCGGGCGGATTTAGTGGACATGCTTCCTGTTGTCAGCTTACGTATGACAATTGCATAAAGTATACTTATCAATATCATAGGCGTGATGAAAATGATTACCATGTCGAAGAGGCGATAATACAAGTCACTAGAACCAGTGTCGACAACGAAACTGCAGAGCCCCCTTTGCTGGTCGAGAGGATCAGTCGTAACTCGATCCTCACGATCTTCCTCATCCTGATAATTTTCACTGGTGAGCAGAAATTGGAGAATAACCCGCGTTGCGTAGAGCGCCGAGAGACACCATGTGGTGACACTGACGTACACTGCTTTTCTGCTGGTCCACTGACTCTTCTGTGGGGTGACGATAACTCGGTATCGGTCGAGACAGATGAGCAGCAAGAAACAAATACTGGAGGTGACGGAGAATAACTGCATGTAGGGCACCATCATACACATGACTGGACTGTCGTCGAGGATATGAAAGAGACTGAGAGCTGTGAAGGGGATGACCAACATGCCGAGGAGTAGATCCGTCAGCGACAGGCAAAGGATCAAGATGTTAGAAACAGTCCACATCGACTTGTTGAGGAGGATGGCACAGACAACGAGTGTGTTGCCTCCAACAATCATCACCATGGCAACACTAAACGTGAATGCAATGGCGGAACTTGATGCGTGGCTCAAATCAGAAGTCATGGTCAACTTAGAATATGGGTTCAATGCTAGACAGCTGTTTAGAAACTCCGGAATCGCACCAAACGCAGTTCTGTAGGCCGCGTACGAGTAAGCAATGAGCTGCAGTGGGCTCCTCGAGCTCAGATAGCTAGGGAGTCTGCTAGCCAGAAATAAATTAATCTATAGGAAGGGAGAAAGGGCGAGAGGGTTTCGTTTTGCTGTGCATGGGCAGGTGGAAGCAGAACAGAGGTCTCATTGCCGTCGACGAAGGAGTGTGATCTGCGAACGTGCGTGCATGTATCAATGTATGTACACAATATATGTGTATGTATGCATGTATGCATGTATGTAAGTATGTATGTTCATATGCATGTATGTGTGTATGTTTGTATCTATGTATGTATCGATGCATGTATATATGATGTATGTATTTATGTATGTATGTTTGTATGTATGTATGTATGTATGTATGTATGTATGTATGTATGTATGTATGTATGTATGTATGTATGTATGTATGTATGTATGTATGTATGTATGTATGTATGTATGTATGTATATGTGTATGTATGTTTGTATGTGTATGTATGTATGTATGTATGTATGTATGTATGTATGTATGTATGTATGTATGTATGTATGTATGTATGTATGTATGTATGTATGTATGTATGTATGTATGTATGTATGTATGTCTGTAGGGGTTGTATGTACCTTGATAGGATGTGTGCTGTCGTATGTGTGTGTGTGTATGTATGTATGTATTTATATGTATGTATGTATGTATGTATGTATGTATGTATGTATGTATGTATGTATGTATGTATGTATGTATGTATGTATGTATGTATGTGCCTGTTTGTATGTATGTATGTATGTGTGTATTACGTAGTGAACTATGTGTATATATGTATATGTATGTATGCGATTTATGTATGGTAGAGGGTCATATATATGTCAGTAGGTATATTGGATATAAATGCATATACATTGATTGGTATCGTACATAAACATTCATAAATTTACTGCAATTCCAACAATGGCCGATTTCATCCATGGTGCCTGTTTGTGCAGAAGGTTAAAGGGTGGTAAATTGTAGTGAATGTTTACGTTCAGAGTGAACTTTGTGAAGCAATTATGTGTGGCAGTGGTTATAACGCGGGGATGCGACTCCATGACGCTAAATACGGCATGCCCTATCATTTTCCATTAATCTATAACGGCATGAATTCTCACGTAGTGAAAGACAATTATGCCTATTTGCTAAAATGGTGAGAGCAGCTCAGCGCCAGCATTCCTAGAGGTATAGAGTCAGAGGTATATTGGACCAGCTATAAATACTCATCAATACATATATATTAATTATACATTGATTGCAATGTACAGTACATAAACATCAAACATAACATATATTTATATAACATTACATTTAATACTGCACTTACCTTAGAATACAGCAATGTAAATGCCGATTCAGCTCTAAAAAACCATTCACGCCACAACAAAGGTTGACAAATTAATTGAAGTCAACTCTACCTGACTCTCAAGTCAAAGCTAGCAAGCGGCTAAAAGAATAATCAATATATATGTTATATGTCAATACATGGGATATATTCCAAATGTGCACGGTATAAATAAAAATATTTCTGAGTTATGATGTTACAGACAGTATATCGATATATATATATATATATAACATTTAAATAGTAACTACTCCATGACGCTATATACGGCATGCCCTATCATTTTCCATTAATCTATAACGGCATGAACTTCTCACGTAGTGAAAGACAATTATGCCTATTTGCTAAAATAAATGAGAGCAACAATAGCGCCAAATAATAATATATATATATACATAGATAGAGAGATTATATATATATATATATATATATATATATATATATATATATATATATATATATATATATATATATATATATATATATATATGCATATATATATATGTCATGCTATTTATATATTAATGATATATTATAGGTGTTATGGGAAATAGTATACAATAGGTCAATATCGCAATTATATATGTGATGATTTCAGGAATGGAAGAAGGTGAAAGAGGGATACTAGAGCCATTTTCTACTTCACACACAATGTGTTGTTACGTTTTTATTTCCAGCCCTATAAACCAACATTTGTATTTGTAATTTAATGGACATCATTTTATTCCCGTTCAAGGCTTTGGTGTTAACGCCAATCATTTTTCGGTAATGGCTATGATAGTTCACATCAACATTTGCAGCACAACGGCGAGATTCATTGTTATGAGAACCATTCAATCACACCATGTTCCAAGTGCTTGAATTCAATGTAGAAAGCTAAAGACGAGACACCAAACTATTGATTGAGCAATATGTTTGCTTAAACTTGTGTAGAATTATCGAAGTGGGATAAAACACGGTTTTTATATATGCAAACTGATACCTCTCATGTAGAGCAAATGGTAACAACACAGCTAACGATGATGACGGCTTATTCGAATTATGTAAAAATCTAGAGACAGTTGCGATCATGCAAGTCGACTCAGTCGTTCAGATACAACATAGTATAATGCACTTATATGTAAATTATGTAAAGTATTGGACGGATGGATAGTCAGATGGCTGCTAATAAGCATAACTAAATTGTTACGCCAAAAAACTATTTGGGTCGCAGAGACGTCACTGGCTTTGAAGCTGTTATTATGATAAGTTGCTTCTAAATATGCAAGACGTGACTATGCATCCCACAAAAGCGTCGTATTTCACTCAACCGAACATTTAAATGCGTTCAAATGAGCTTTATGTTATGTAGGAGGCTGCCGACTAACGATGTAAGTGACGGCCAGATTCATATAAAGCACGGATGCACGGGATCGGGCGTAAGCAGCTAATGATGAACACTCGATTGAACTGGATAGATAAAGATAGATAGATAGATTGGTTTTATCGTCTACAACATGTACAACATATTCATACAGATTACAATAATATTAGTTGTTGTAAACAATGAGGATGTGACATCTGGTGATGTATATATCCTCGTATCATTTCCACATTCAATTTGTGGTGGGATAAAAAGTGCAGTGCATGGTTTATAACTAACATTATAACTCTCCTTTGTGATATTGTTTACTATTGGCAATAATTCACGTTGAATATAAAGCAATTTATGTGCATATACAATCACGACTATAACAGTCAGTCCTTATTTATCATATATGGCCTAAAAATTGATTTAAAAGCAGCAAATGAACAGGATATATTGATGTTAGTACACACATCGTTCCAGAGCTTTACCCCTTTTACTATTGTGAGCTATTGGAGATTTACAGAGTGGTACAACCAAATAATGAGCTTGTCTAGTTGCAAGTGGCCTGTATAAACTGTTTCCTGTATAAACTTTGTACATAACGATTATAGCACAATATTCATACACTTGTCTAATAATCAGAATATGAAGTGATTTAAACAATGATCACGATCTAGCAAGAGGCGGAGAACCTGTAATAATTCTGCAACATCGCTTTTGTAGCTTCAGTATTGACTCTATATATTCATTCACTGCAGAGCCCCAAACTTCAACTCAATATGAAACATAGGGGAAATTGAACGAGAAGTACAATGTTACAAGAAAGTTGTTTTTAATACTATTTTTGCCTTTCATAAGATACCAATGTTTTTGGATATATTTTTATTTTGATATATTGAAAATGCTGGCCCCAAGACAGCTTCGAGTATATTTTTATCCCTAAAACGGTTGTTGACTCTTCACGATTTACTAAAGCATTGTTTATATAAAGACTTGTTTGGGGAAGGACAATATTTCGACCAGGTTGGAATATAATTTAGGGCGTTTTGCTAACATTTAGTGTTGTAATTTGTTAGTGTTGAACCAATTAACCAAATTCTGCAACTCTAGGTTCATATCCTTGATCATTTTATCTATATTATTGCCGGATATAAACATATTGGTATCATAGGCAAATAGTATAGGAAGTACATTTGTCGAAATGTTCGCAATGTCATTTATGTAGAGTAGGAAAAGAACAGGCCCAAGAATGGATCCCTGAGGCACGCCGCATTTTACCTGATCGTAAGCAGAATCTGTACATTTATAGGATACATATTGGTACCTATCACTCAAATAATGTTGTATCCACTTTAGGGCTATGCCTCTTGTACCATACGCATTGAGTTTCTGAATCAAAATATCATGATTCACTGTATCAAATGCCTTACTGAGATCAATAAAAATTCCAAACACTGAATTACCTTTCGCATAGGCTGTTACAATGTTATCTATTAAGTAGTTTAGTGCCATGTTAGTACTACGCTTCTCCCGAAACCCATTCTGATGGTCATACAATATATCATGCTTGGTTACAAAATCCATCAACGTTTTGTATATTAGTCTCTCCAATATTTTTGAGAAGAATTGGAGAACGGAAACGGGTCTGTAATTACTTATTATACTTTTGTCGCCACTCTTATATATTGGAGTAACACGCGCAATTTTAAGTTCCTTGGCACAATGCCTTGTTGGAGTGAAAAATTTAGAATATGAACCAATGGCTGTAACAGCTGTGGACTGTATGCTTTATTACCTTACTTGATATATCGTCCCATCCTGCACTCGTGGTTGTGAGGCAATTCATTATATTTGTTACTTCATTTGCATTAGTACTTCTCAAAAAGTGCAGGTTGTGGTAGGTAAGTAGGAGGGTGGTGTTTTTGATGTTTCAGGTATCGCGCCTTGGGGTAAGGCTAAGATATTATTGTTTCTTCTCTTATTGCGCGTTCGTTTTACTTCAATTTACCGACACGGTTTTAGGTGCACAGGTAAACGAAAGACTCCGTTTTCAAACCAAAGTGGTTTATTTATTTTTTTCACTCCACAAGCACAATCACTCCACAAGCACAATCACTCCACAAGCACAAAGTAGAAGTACGCGAGTTTCTTTCAAAGCCTATCGGGAAGTTGACGAGAGTCAGTCTCTTTTGGAGTCTGGCTGTCTTCCTTCTGTGGCTTCGATGGACGTCTGTGGACTTCTGTGGACTTCTGTGGAGCTTCTGTGGAGCTTCTGTGGAGCTTCTGTGGAGCTTCTGTGGAGCTTCTGTGGAACTGGAGCGGTGGTGCGCTATTTTGTGTGTCTTTTATACGCTAGGATCGACTTAACTACTTCCAATAAAGAAAATAAGTAATTCACCACACGACATTTATCTACCCCTTCAACGCATGTATTATACGAGCGATCCGAGGCCAAAGCACGAGAAATGGTTTACGAGGGATGCTAAAATAAAGCAATCACGCAGCATACGAGGGTTTATGATGACGAAAGCATCATCATGTCATATAAAGCGTAGCCGACTTAATCAAGAGAGGGAAATTGGACTGCCACGCAAACATCATTCAGCCATCAATGTCAAATAAGAATGGAAGAACATTACTCATAAACTAGATTCGGCAGGCACGCCATCGGCAAGTCTTCCAATGGCAAGCAATCGGGTCTGTGATTGCGCCTTGTTAAGAAACCCTATGCGCAGCACACGTTTACGATAGATTTCAGCGAGGGGAGTTGGTAACGCGCACTAT
>CM067343.1:63915975-63930975 GCA_034190875.2 Urechis unicinctus | reverse complement strand
AAGACATAATAAGCTGGATGAGTAAGCCACCGTACGGATATAAGTCTTTCCCTTAAGCAATAACATCACGCTTAATCATATCATATCCTATAAATCTAACTAGCAATGACATACGCTTAATTACTAAATTCGTACTACTTTCCTAACTAGCAATGACATCACGCTTAACCATATTCATAAATCTCGTACTATATTACTTTCCTAACTAGCAGCTCAAAAACTGGATCGTAACATCAGGTATGTATTTTGATTGGAACACATTGTCTGTTCGTTTTTCGAACTGGTATGGCGTGAGTTTGTCAGACTCAGAGTGAACTGCCTTAGCAAAATCATCATCATTATTGAAATGATTAAATGGGAAGATTGAAGTTACCTATATCATACAGTGCCATTTTCTAGTAAGTCCATCTGTGTACAAAGGATCGACTGTGATAACATGAGCCAGACAGCTGATGTGATAATGGCGGAGACATATTGAGCACTCAGGACTATGTGAATAATCATGCACACATCGATTACATACGTAACACAATACAGGCATTGGTATAACATGTTTTAAAGTAAGTTATCATAGTGGTATATGGAGTGCTTGAGATTAGTGGAATGCATTCATTACAAATACGGTATGACAAACACATTGATTATATTTATGATATAAATGGTTTAGAAGGGTCGGGGAATTACGTAAAGTTGTAAAACCTTGTTAAAGATAATTCTTAAATCAACATGACTACTTACAATTGAATCGAGTTTAAGCCGATGTTATCACCTTTTACTGATCGGCAGATTTGATTGGTATTACATTGCCTTTCTTGTCCCTGATTAGGATATAGCCGTCATGGCTTCAACAGTCTGTGATGTCCTTATTCTTTTTGAGGCCACGAGCATGCCATAGGATTAGCGGTGAGGTCTTCTTTGATAAATACTTTCGCTGAGCTGTTGCGTAGCTTGGTCCGACTTGCAAATATCCTCTCTCTGGTGCGGTATGTCGCCAGCTTCAGTAGGCCTGGTCTGTTGGTGGAAGAGCGGGGCCCAAGGCGATGTGTCCTGTCAACATCTTCAGGTTTCAGTGGAGGTGTGACACACATTTCATTATTGACGAGTTCCAGTAATCTTATCGCCCACATCCTCAGTAGTTGATTCTTCTACGCCGTGTATTCTCAGATTGTTACGACGGCTGTAATGCTCCAGCTCATCATTTTTGCTCTGCAATTGGCTAATTCTCTGGCCGCGCTGTCTTTAGTCCTGGTGGTAGCCCCGAGATCTGCAATGTCTTTTTGCAGCAGTCCAGCACCTTCTTTCGGGCAGTATTCAAACTGTCATCAATATCTGAACATTATGTATCTTAAGCATTTGTAACATCACGCTCAATCTAATTATCTACTCGCTATGTAATCTGGAAATACGTAGGGCTTGAATTGAATCAAATTAGTCGTCCTTTTTCTAAGCACTCTGAGTTTAAAATCATGTTGACAATATAAATATTCAAAACAATTCTGATGGCTTATAAAATCGACAATCATAAAAATTGGATCAGTTGTTGTCATTGACAGCGTCAACCGAATTGGACAAAATTAGTGACATCATTGCAGTCACTTCCGAGTTCGGACAGCATCAAAGTTACAGCGGAATTTAACGCGCCGTTTCTCTGACATTAATGGTGCTATCGTAATTGTTTTGATCCAATGAAAGGTAGTCCATTCTTTTCGCAAAATATATAATCATGTAATTAAAAATTCCACAAGCATTTGATTAAACGTTTATTGCAGTGATCATAAAAAACAATCAGACAATGATAACACAATAAATTATCATCGCCATCTTGTCCCAAATATACTCCACAACCTCCCCAATTCTAGAAAACGGTTTCTCTGTCAAAACATAGCGTACCCTCCAGCTTAGTAATCAATGTAGTATATATTTCATCAGTAATTTTTGCAAATCTAGTGATTCTCTCAGTTCACCGACAATAAATAACTAAAAACCACCGAGTAGAGCACCGATAAACTGTATTGCTGCTGCAGCATCGAAGATTAGCGCCCAAATCCCCGCATTCTGCATGGTTAAAGCATATACCTGGCCGGTCTAGTGACATCATACAATGCAGGTTAACCAAACCAATGTCCTCTAATTCAACACAGAGGGAATATATTTGCGCTGAGGACGAAACAGCAGAATGGCAACATAAAGAGCAAATTCAGCAAGTGCCTTGCTAGAGAACCTCACAATCTAATTGTATGACATAACATGCTATAATTTATGTATCAAATATGCATCAAAATACCGTAAGCTATCGTCTGACCATTTAGTATGGTGATGGTAAAGCGAAACACTCTTTTGAGCAAAAGGTTAAAGTGTATGATAAGTGATCGATCTACAATATACATTACGCCAGGCATAATGCATCGCACACCAAACCGAAGCCATCCTACAATAAGCAGCACCTCATAGTGAGCTGTTCAATTACTGGTAATGAAGTGTCGGAGGTGCGCACAGCACAATAGCGCATGTTATTTGTTGCCATCATTTTAATGGTTTGATTTCTTATTTGGTGCTCCATTGATTTTGTAATGTAAGTCGCAAACGAATATTTGACTGATATATATTTCATAACAAAAGCATCATGAACTATTAAGTGAAATGAACACATTACTTCACTCGCTAGGCATATGATCAAAACTAGAGCGACCATGTGAGCTCCCAAACTTTTGCATTCACAGCCTTCTAACAGGTGACCGAGTCGCAATGTCAGTTGGGGATACCTTCTTACCAGCATAACTGTAAACAACCTTTTACGTCGGATTATATGCTGGATCTGATATCTAGTTTGAAAGATATTTGTCACTTTATAGATGATGTCCAACGTGATATTTGTTAGCATAAAGCACGTAATTGATGTTGAATTTCGGATGGCCTTTACACAAGAGCGTTCCTGGAGATGAAGCATTTAACGGGTTATAAAATGTGCAGCTACTAAAATTGCATTTTCACTAAATCATAACTAAGAGCCCCAGAATCGTGAGTTATTAAGAAACGCTGTGCTGGTAAATATATTCGATAAAACCCGTTTAAACTTGTTCATGTGTTTACTAGAAACCACCCGGCTCTTTTGACTGTGCCTTTGTGCTTAAAAGCTTTTTATGCATCGTTGCGATACAAATTGCATCATGACGACCGCAATAACACCGTGTATAATAAATTTGGTTGATACCTTTTAATAATGCATAGCACATTGGTGTTAAATATAAATAATGTGGTATTCATCGTTGATTGAAATGGATAAGCCATCGCTGGAGTTATCTCAGGCATATAAAAGTCATTAATACTTATACAAGGGTGTGCATAATTGCACTGGACATCCTTAACTCTGTCTCGCTCTTGATCTGTTTGGTTGTGTATTGGTAGATTGCATGCATTAATGAGGGTATATTAAGTATCATATTTACTCCACGTTTTCAATAGCCCATAATAGTACATTGCATAAACAACCATCAAAAGTGCTTTGTGGCAAGAACAATTCTTTGAAAGACGTTTAAAATAAATCCGTAAAATCAAGAACAAACGATTAGAACCGCTATTGCGCAGGCTGATGCCTAGTTTAACGGGAGGTTAACCATAAATTGCATTTATCGGACGTTACCATACTTCCGAAGCAGACAACGGCAGGATAATATCCTGTAATGATCGACTTGTATGTAAGTAGTTAATCAACCCCGCGTATTTTTTTATGAACGAAGTGTCAAGACTTTTACGTGAGTGCCAATGTTGAAAAATGAGAGATGATAAGCAGGGACAACTATACATTTATATTCAGTCTCTAGAACGAGACGGATACAAAAACAAAATGACACCAAATCTCCGATATTGTGACGCTTAAACATAGGTATTACACTACGTAGAGGTTACATCATTCGCGTACAAATATTCAAAGATATGCTATTTGTATTGTTTAACGTGCATCGATATGTAGCAGGCATATGATTGAGAAGTGGCACAGGATGTTTTTATTTAGAACCAGCTAACGAAACAAGTAGCAAGAATTTTGTACTATTAGCCAAAGTGGCAAAAATCTTTAACAGAAGGCGTCTTCACATAACAACGCATAATTACCACTTTGGCAACGATTATAGGTGCACGTGGGTCAGTATGGTGTGCTAACAATCAATTAGACTATCGTCTGATAAACAAGTAAACGATTTATCAGCTCCTTTTGTTGTATGTGTAAAAACACGTAATCACCAGAAAAATAAAAATACACAGTTAGCATCATTAATTGTGGGAAATATGTTTTCTCTAATCAAAATGCTGTAGGCCAGGTATAAACTACTTGATCGAACTATTTCTGTTATTCTACCTGGTTTGTTCTTCAAAAGGCGTATCAATTGCAAATTAATCTTGGTATGAACCTAATTTGACTGCTAAAATACATAATATTCCTGCATAATATACAAAATATTCCCGCTATGGAATTGTATATATATGAATTCTACTTCGACCAAATTACCTGGATATTTGCTTTGTGCATTTGCATGTTATAACACGCTTAACCGCCATGCATATTTTCATAATACTGAACGTATAGACAATAGGATGGAGGGAGTTGTGCAAATATGTCATCCAAATCGCGAAGATATACAAAGGCACCAATATAAGATACGAGAACTCGTCCTCTCCTTCAACATTTCGAGGGATTAATGGTTGCTATTATAGATATGAGAGCAGCCCCTCCAGATGGTACAGATAACATGTTACTGTTCCCCGAAACCGCTGTTATAGTGGCTCTGGCAGGTCTTCACAAATATTATCTTGACCGGTCTAATCCTAAATTGCATGCGTGTGCAAATAAGCACGCATAAGTAGCAGTAAACAATGTCAGCGCTTGGCAAATGATGAACCATCAGCGACGCAAAGTAGGCAATCGAGATGTTCTTGCTTGAGTCCCAAAAACACCTGTCTGGTTTGCCACCTAGCAAGACAATGATGACGACCATAACCCTGCAAGCGGTCGAACACGAGTTGAGATCGCGGCCACCACCTGTAGATTCTACTTGTCGATTGCATACATTTGTTGACATTTATGCTGTAACAACTTTCTAACCTGAACCACTCTTCCATCACAAACGAAACCAGGGCCTGGAGTTTCACAAGTAACCGTCATAGCGATGATCATCATTTGCATGTAAGAAGCATTAATGATGAACACTAACATCGAATATGGGGGATGGACATCAGTCACCTCAATGAGTATGGAATGACTGGGATCAGACAATACTTACTTGCGCACTATTATGTCTATAAGGGTATTGTTTCTGTGTTAGCCAGGCGTACTCTGTTCAATCCGTAGGCCCCCCAAAATGTTGGAAACAAAAATTATATGATGCAGTAGGCGATATGGTTACACGACGAATTTGTATTTGGGTAAAAGGCATCGATACAAACGGTGATTTCTTTATAGCATAACACAAATTACTGTATCAGCTAATGCAGGAATCCGGTTCTAAAAATTATATCTAGTACGAGAGCTGGGTTACATGGGCTGATATAAGTTTATGCGTTGCTTACCTCTAAAACATGCAAAATGCATTTGTAGTATATGCACACTACTCATAATTGTCTTCTTTAATACAAAACACCATTTCAATGCAAATATATATATATATATATATATATATATATATATATATATATATATATATATATATATATATATATATATACACATGTAAATATATATATATATACATATATGTATATATATATACATATACATATATGCATATATATATATATATATATATATATATATATATATATATATATATATATATATATATATATATATATATATATATGCATATATATATATATATATAAATATATATTTATATAAAAAACGAGGAAGTCTGTAACTGCAAGGTTTGCGATTAGAGAACATAAAAGAGCTGTGTAATTTCTTCAACATGTAGAAGGCGGCGAGGACGACAAGGTTGCCGATAACAGTGACGAGGACAATTAGAGCGACTGCGGCTGCAAATTTCTTCCGTTGAAACGTTGTGCGTCATTGTGTCGGTTATTGCTGTTAAAATAACGTTTTACTCAGCAAATTGGCAAGTTAAGAACTATGTGCGGCAGTATAGATGTGGGAAGCCGTTTTATAGCCCTGCTACTTTGACTGTTGAATAATGGCTGTGACACCGCCGCACAGGCACGCGCGCTGATTCTTTCACTTATATACCATCCAAAGGCTCTCTTTGCATCAAAAACTTGTCTCATTGTCCTCGTCTCGCAAGTTAAGAACTATGTGCGGCAGTATAGATGTGGGAAGCCGTTTTATAGCCCTACTTCTTTGACTGTTGAATCGCCGACCTGCTGTGTGGCGATGGCAAATGAGGCGATGGGGGTGCTGGTAGAAATAAGCTCTACTTCAAGCAAACGCGCGAAGAGGTAACTGTTGGCATTGGCATTCGGCTAAATCGTTAATTTGTAAATTTCTTTACTACTTACAGATATACACCAACTAGCATTTGTTTTGCTAATTTACATGTGTGTCGTTTAGCTACGCACCCTACAATGTAGGCAGGGGCGTAGCTTGAATGGAATTAATGTGTAGGCCGATTTAGAGGGGGGTCTGGGGGCATGGTCCCCCCGAAAATTTTTGGACCTTAGAATGTCAGAGGTGCGTTTTGGCGTATATTTGATACAAATAAGAATGTTTCATAGACCAAAGAGAGCATGATATTTTACTTAGATATAAGTATAATGGCTGGAATAAATTTGACAGCAACGGAATGTTGTTTGTATGTTTTTGAAATTCATAAGATATCAGTGATTATTGCAAATAAAAAACGAGGAAAAACTAGCGACATCAACTTTCAACATCTGAATGCGGTTTAAGTACTGGTAAAAACTGCAGATATCCCCATCTGGTATGCAAGAAAAATCTATCCAAAAACAGTACAAATCCACTTTTGAAATATACCTGTGAGTTATTGTACTAAGCACACAATTTAATACTCAATACTTATTAAAGGTTTGAAAAAGACTGACCCTGTTGGAAATGAGAACTGAAGACATGATGGTAAGGTTCCATTTAACAGCTTTTGTTTGGTGTCTTCGTCTACAGGAGGTCAAGTAAGACATCCGATATCCGGATACTTGGGAATGTTTTCGGTCATGATGACCTCTGTCAGGCTCTTGGTCTGTTTACATTTGAAAGAAAAAGCGCCCACCAAGCATCCTTTGAAATGTTCAAAAGACGGAACTTTACAATACGTGGGCGACCCGAACTTTACAATATGCGGGGTTTAGTCATTCGCAGTCTTCCTTGGGGTATAAAGACTATAAACCATTCCATACGTGTAGATTCCGACAAATCAATCACAGTCTGTTTTTGGCAAATCTTATTTCTGGTGTTCCATTACCCATACCCCCCTCCCCCCTCCAATTTTTATTGCATATTTGGCATTTTTATTTTTTCGGGTTGGTGGGGAAATGTGTAGGCCGCGGCCTACACGGCCTATAGGAAGCTACGCCCTTGGTAGGGAACGAACATTTCGTCAATTTCACAACAGTATCTGAAGTTTATTGCCTGCTTTGCATCATTACATAGCAAAGCTTGATAATGTCAAGCACAGCTTGGTGGGATATTGAATGGTTACTTGATGATATTTGTACTCTATGCAATGGAGTCAGAAATATGCGCTTGATTTATCTTGCGAGACACTGACAGTAGCCACGAACCTCACATTTTGATCACAACATTGCTCAATAATCCTTATGATCCCTTCTGTCGTAGAACAAAAACAAAAACCCGGAGAGAAGAGAGTAACGGATTACTTCATGCGTTATTTATAAAATTAGGCCTGAAAATTTATGAGGTGCTTGTCTTTTTTTCTACGCACCAGCTTTCAGCCATGACAGGCTTTTAAAAGCATCACTGTGAATTCGGTAATATGTGCCCACGCATGGCAGCAACTCATTGGTCACCTTATCAATGACAACGCCATATATCTACCTCTTCCATGTATATGTAGATCGATATCTGCAAAACAAGACCCGCATATGTAGTTGATTAAAACGATGTGCAATAAAATAATTTGAACCGAAAGGATTTTGTTTAACCATTCCATGAGTGTAATGTGTCCAGTACTAGTAGTTTAATGACAGCTTATGACATATATTGCCTACCTATTTCATAGAGCTTTAGTTAAACATGCACAGGTAAGGATCGTATTTTAAATGGTGTAGTTGTTTCATGCTAACCAACTACTACGACTTTCATTGTAAAACGGTACAAGACTTAAAGTCATCTAAATACATTTTTCAAACTTGGCACAAACTATGTAGCTTTTCTCGCCGGCTAAGTACTGATAAAATATGGATGGTGGTTTTTAGAACTATTTGGTAAGATTTGGCTACATGGAAGAAAGTGAGGATGGCAATGGGGCTAATTTGAAGCCAGCGCTTCTGGCATATCAGCATGTGGCTGGAATTCCAGAGACAGGTTCGGGGTTTTGAATATTCAAAGACACCATTAATAGCGGTGTCATATTCACATTGAGAAACCTCAATAACCTAACACGAGCAAGTATTTTTAGGGGAGCTTTATTTGCGTTAAACGTGACACAGGTGACATTGACGATTCTACATTGGAGATGATGACCAAACCGCGTTGTGGGATGGATGACAAATCGCTGGTGAACACCACAGGCGTGGCTAGTTACAATACCTACAGTAATTAACGATTCGTTTACATGACAAGATTGTGGTGGCTAATACACATAGATTATGATTCCGATTCAATAATGTATGAAAACCCTGCCTTCATATTATCTTTGCAATCGTGTTATAGCGAAGTGGTCCAAGACTTCGCTAACTTGGAGTATGATCAACTATTCACCCGATCTCTCTCATTCCGCAATAGAAAGTGCCATGGCGAATGCATTTTTCGTGAGTATACCAAGCTATTCACTCATTTACCTTCATGGGAAAGCATACACGCTATACACGACCATTTGATCAAACGCCATGATCATCAGATATTGGGAATTGTTCCGACCTTTGTGTCAAAAGTTGCGAAGATATAAATGTTTGCATCTCCTGGGCTATAGTGATCTGGCTGCGAGGCCTTTGCAGTAATGTTTTATCTAATGCCATTATACAAGCTACCATACGTTTGTTCGGTCAGCCCTGGCACTGGTGATATCAGGATCCAGTATGTGTCCTACAGCCACAACAACCACCGAGCTTTTGATGGCCGTTCGGGAGTGCTGGCCCATGCTTACTATCCTTCTCATGGAGGAGCTTGCTTTGATGAAGCCGAATCCTGGACAAGTCATTATCGAAACATTTTGGCGTTCCTTCGTGTCCATTTCTCTATTCCCCAAAATAAGAAAATACGATGTATGATTTGAGTGCTTTTGGGTTTTTCAGATTCTTATTTGCAAGCTGTCGCACTTCACGAGTTCGGCCATTCAATTGGACTCAAACATTCGGACACCAGATCAGCTGTTATGTATCCCTACTATCAAGCGTTGAGTAGCCTGAAAACCGACGACATTAATGGCGTGCGGGCTCTGTATGGAATCTAGGCATTTTAAATGCAAGCTTTGCAGAACCGAAACATGATTGTGTTTGCGAATGATAATAAAAGTATACAGCAGTTCAATCCTTGTTATTGTTAGGTATATTTGGCATCACAATGCTATAATCAAGAAGGTTATGATTTCACAGAAAAATACCTACCTTTGCTTAATCAAACCACACGTCGTGTACACACGGTTGCACTGCTACAGTCGAGCAACATACGTTGTTGCTTTGTGCAAAAATAAGGCACGTCGTAAATGTAGCACAACTTCCCATGTCGTATATCGCTTGAGTACATTAGCATGAAGCGAGGAATTTGTTGAATGATTTTACAAAATGTCATAAGGGTTCCGTATTTATGGTAGACGTAACGTCTCTTTTGTGAGGCTTTAAGCTATTTGGCTATTAAAACGTGACAACATTGTTCTCATTAATGAACAGACATACGTACATTATTAAAAATATACTTTGTGGTAAATCCATACAGTGTGCCTTACATACCCTTTTGATTCACTCGAGATAAATGTTAAATCTCTTGTTAAACATATCTGATATAACGTCAAAAGATGTCCTGTTACCATTTGATGAGAAACACTTTGTTTCTATGCCAATACTGTGATCTGTATTTTGTGAAATGTTTAGGGGGATTTTCGTTTTGTTATGTTAATATGCCTTGTAAAACTTTACCAGGATGCAACTAAACAAAAATGTTTGCATTTTTTGTTTGTCAAAGGGTTCCTTGTATTAATGCATTCATGTTTGTGTGGGTTACCTCTATGCTTTACCTCACCTATGTGCAGACAAAAAATAAAATTTTAACTTTACTCTTTACAGCATCGTCTCATAATTTGTCTTCCAAATATTAGTTTGGTGTAGCATTAGATAGTGTGACTTTATTTGTAAAAAAGACGATGGAATAGTTCAACTCATGTGTATATACAGCATGGATTCAATGTGACAATTGATATATCCTATTTCTTACATTCAGATATGTATTTGATAGCGCTTTAGCATATAAATGATGGATATGTTAAAAAATAATATTAATAATGCCAATAATTATACTAGTTACAATATATATATATATATATATATATATATATATATATATATATATATATATATATATATATATATATATATATATATATTGTAACTAGTATAATTATTGGCATTATTAATATTATTTTTTAAACATGTGTGTGTGCGTGTGTGTGTGTGTGTGTGTGTGTGTGTGTGTGTGTGTGTGTGTGTGTGTGTGTGTGTGTGTGTGTGTGTGTGTGTGTGTGTGTGTGTGTGTGTGTGTGTGTGTGTGTGTGTGTGTGTGTAGTATTACTATCAATGTCTAGATCTGAATTGTATAACTGGGGCATTGCTATTTACTTGCCAGGGTGACCATGCCTGCTCTGGCACAATGCAGCAGATGCTGACATAGATATGCCTGCAGACCAATTAGAAAGGTAAATTTGTATTATCCATATGTTTACACAAAACAAAAAGAAGTTGAGTGGTGAATCAACCGTAAGAAATGACGGTTGCAACTTATCAAGCTTAGCATTTCACATTTAAAAATTATTTTCATTTCAGTGATCGCATGATTTTTTCTGCACTATTGCAAATTAAGGCAGTGGTAAGAAACAATGCTGTTGCTATCAAAGAGCTTAGTGAACAGAAGGACAGCAGCCTGTCGATTGAGTCTACAGGTGTGGATGAGTTCGACCTTCCCATGAAAATCGAACAAGATGTGGAGAAAGTGGATGTGATGGTACGAGACACTAAAGATCGCCAAAAACTGGTAAATACTTGGTTTTATTAGTCTGCGTCCCAGACTCCAGGGGTTCCGCTACGCTTCTCGCCCTAGAGTCTACGACACGACCAGCTCTAAAAGTGGCGCGTCCGAATATTCATTAGACACGTTCGTTAATCTTCATGACCAATCAACGCAAAGGTTGTGACCCGGATTGACCTTAATTGCACGTGTCTGGCTCATGGAACTAGCTTGTGATACGCACCCTCGGTTCTATGTGACGTCTGGACATTGTAGTGGTCTGCTGCCAATGAGAACACATTGAATGTGTTCTGGAATTATGGGGCGTCTCAAAAGTTTTAGTCGCTTAGCTGCACGATAGTATGTTTACGTGATAGTAAGTTAAAAAGAACCAGTTGTGTGTCTGCTTCTCTCGCCGACCGTCTGATTAACGGTGCCACTCAGCGTGAAACAACAATTCGGAGTGTTAAAGGATGTGTGCCCGGCTCATAAAAATCACTCAACCGGTTGGACTAGTTCTTCGGAACTTGTAGAACTGACCAATGAGAGACAACGACTTAAAAGTATCAGAGAGTGACCGAGAGATGCGGCTTGTGATTGGAGCATCCCAAATCTGGGATGCCTGTCCAATTCAAGATATAAAGCTCGCCCAGACCTGAAGGCGAGACTATTGAATATCAGTAACACGTAAACAGCGCCCGCAGCCATCAGGCTGAGGGACCTTGACTAGGGTTTTATGCAATCAGAATAAAAGACACATTTCTTTGCGTAGTATACTTCATAAAAAAAATTGTTTGCTCATTGTGAATCAGTTGCAATTATCAAAAAACAGAACTGAAATGTTATCTACTGTTTGATGTGCATAAGCTCTATCGGCTTTTGCACATAATAAATATATGTAATCGGACCTAATTTTATCATTGATTATCATCGATATACAAATATTAACTTAAGAATATTCGCATTTGTAGGTTACAGCACTTGGTAGATTTTCCGCCAAAGAGGTGATCCAAAAAGTGATGGGTTGTCTATACATCACCAACCTGGCGACGCGGTATAACTGGTCGGGTAAGGCCCCCAAGCAGGGCCTGGCCAAGCTGACTCTAGCTGCTGTTATTCTAGGTAGTAAATTTATACCAGTTGGGTTTTTTTTCATCTTCAGCATTATTTGCATTACAAGTAAAATTAATTAGATCATTTCATTTCATGAGTGTTGATGTACATAGTGTTTGCATTCTGTATTCTTTAGGCACTTGATTTACAGAAGCTGGCAAACTAAACCGCCTCACAGAATCCCAGATGGAGGCTGGTATTCGGCTGTGGCTGAAAAATGCAGGTGATAGGGATGGCGGGCGAAAGATGCGGGCCCAACGGAAAGCTGGCGAGTGATATTATATACTGTTTTAGAAAAGAATTCCCAACATGTCAATTCATTTCATTTATGAAATATAATCCATATCCTGGCCAAGGCATCCAAATCATTCACCAGCCACATACTGCTATTTTCCTATGTGATTGGTAATCTAATTCTAATCTTTCAGGGAAAAAAATTTATATAAATATAATAATTGTTAATAAAAATCTTCATATCTACTTGATATCAGACAAAGGACGGATTGAAGAACCAGGGGAGATGACAAGGCTCGCTGCACTTATCGATTCCAGTGATTTGTCTTCGGAAGAAGAAATTTAGTTTTCATAATAAACTAATTGAAATATGATGTTGCTGTTTTTCTTTGTATATTAATTTGAGGCATTTTAAAATAATTGATGAGTTATCGGTGGGCCACTGTCAGCCACCGATGGCCCATCGGGGCCCATCAGCGTTGTGCTATCTGGGTGATAACCCCCGTCTAAAGGTGGATGTTAGGGGTCAGATTGATAAATGAACGAAAAAGACCCCAAGAGATCAGCCGCGTAAGCGATCTGGAGTCGGCCGTGTGAAGGAAAGCTTCACGCTCTCGGGCGCGGGCATAACAAAATCGAACATTTTAAAGTTCAAAATTCGACAAAAGGGTTACAATCGATTCGAAAATAAACTTGTGTTCCATTATACTTGAATTACCCCCGCATATAGATGGATGTTAGGGGTCAGATTGATAATTAATGAAAATCGACTTTGTTTGACGACGCACGATCAGCGGTGGTTGCGAGCGTGCGTAGCCGTGTTGAGTCAAGACATGAGATGATTGGACGACGATTCGAAATACGACAAAATGGTTTCATTTAATCTGAACAAGATCCTCACCCATTTGTAACATCATACTTAAATTTGTCAAAAGTGTGTACCTATGTCACGGGTCTCTGATAAAATTGTGAAAAAAAATTGTTTACGTCGTAACATTTCGCACATGAATAATGTAACTTTCCCTATATGATGTTGAGCATGAGCTAAATCGAGAGAGAGAGAGAGAGAGAGAGAGAGAGAGAGAGAGAGAGAGAGAGAGAGAGAGTCCTCTTCGAAATGCCACAAAATATGCCAACACAAGAACATTCTAGACCGTACACAACAGACAAAAACCAATGCACAGAGTTCACACACAACAGGCGTAGGCCACGCCATTCGCAGCAAGGCCAACCACCCGCCACACAACAGACAAAACCCCGTACACAGAGTCTGCACACAAAAAGTAAAACCAGCCATAGGGCCAAGCCTAGCCCTACAAGACGTCTGCGTAGACGTCTTACCGTTTTTCGAAACAACGCAATGCGAATATTTTTAGATCGATTCAGACAACTACCAACACCAAACATACACAAGTGATGGAGTTATAGAATGCAATGATGTTTTACGGACGATTTTATCCCTTTTCGGCGGGGGATTTCATCCATGGTAATTATTTATAGTCCGATCAATTTGGGAAGCGGTAAAAAGTCAGAAACACAGCAACATGTTTGTTTACAAGTTCAAGACCACATGCATTGCCCATGCGCAGAATGACGAAGTCTAATGCTAAGCCCGGTGGGGGGGGGGGGGGCACTTAAGTGTAATGATATAGTATACATGTGCCGCACGAAGGGGGTGGTTTTTTCGACATCTCGACTTTTACGACGGGTTAGACAATCGCATAATACCTTGTACGATGGAGTATACTTTTTCTCATTCTCAACGAGTTCAACGGGTACGGGATTTCGAGGTCCCGCGGCACACCCCTATCCGAGTTAGGGTAAGTGCCCCCCCCCCACTTGGGATGCTAAGGCAATGCGGGAATTCGCGAGAATTAATAGTTTCCAAAATGGCAGACATCATATCGCGATTTGTTCGGAAACGAACTATCGATGGCATTTATTGAAGAATAGCGTCGAGTGGTGGTAAGTTTTTTGGAGCGAAAGGTCTATTTTTTGTAAAGGCTCTTGATATATGTTATTTTCTAGGTGCGAAATATAGCCCTTCGCGAGATATAGTCCAAACGAGATATCGCCGACTGTGTTTGACTAACTCTTCGTAACGGTATAAATTCATGTTACCGTTACACCGGAGCTAGGCCAAGCCATACAAGTGTTCTAGCAAGTCGCCACGTCGCCCCCACAACGCAACACAAAGGGTTTATAGGTCCGTATCGCCACGAATCTGCCAGGTGGGTTCAAAATCTAAAGGCCCCCTGTGCAAGTTCCCAACTGTGCTGTAAGAGCAACGTTTTGAACAA
>CM067343.1:63753475-63913475 GCA_034190875.2 Urechis unicinctus | reverse complement strand
TAATATTTTGAACATTCACGTGATGAAATAGAAACCAGAATCACTATTTGCATAATTATGCCTGTACAACCTACACTGCTACTGAAATACATTTTAATTCATACGTGGTACTGGATTCCTTTGTATTATAGAAAGAAACAGAACATGTCTAAGGAAGAGTCGGAGGCTGCGTTTGACGCGGCCGATTTCAACGGTAATGGGAGTTTGGAGGAGACCGAGATCGATTGGGTGGTCAGGAAATTATTGGATGCTAACACGACAGAGATAGAGATCAACGATACCATAAAAGTAAGCAGAAGTCGTGTTTGATCATTTGAATAATTTGTTTATCAAGTGCGCTTAAATAGACCCTCCTTAGGCACATAATTTGTCTTAATTGCCAGCCCATTGCAAAAATGATAAGCTGAGGTCCACATTTCGCTTACAAATTTCATCTTAATGGTGCATGACATCTGCGACACTAACTGGGGTTCGTATCACTAGGCTTGCAAGTGGAAATCTTGAGCGCTCCAATACGCGTACAGAATCCCAAGGGGTGGAGGTGACAACGACAAGATAGATACTTTCCTTAATCCATCGCTAATCTCACTTAAGTGTCGTTTACGAACTTGTCATGGCCTATACCCACGGATCATATGCCCATATATCTAACCAAACCGACGACATTTCTCTGTACAAGGTGAAAATGGCAAAAACCATACCCCATCGTACAAGGTATTATGCAAATGTATGACCCGTTGCACCAGTTGAAAATGGCCTAAAAAAACATATCCCTTCGTGCAAGGTATAATGCAAATGTATGACCTGTCGAACAAGGTATTATTTAAATGTATAATGCATAATACGATGCAAAAATGGAGTGTGCGGCTTGGATAATTAACCATCAGAAATCATATATGTTGGCGTCTGTGACAAGAATACCGAAGACAATAAGGCATGAAGCCAGATAGTGTGATAGTATGTTTCTCAGCGCGTCACACAGGAATCATTCATTGCATTTGCATCGGCAACGGTCGGTAGGAAATCCCGTGAGGTAATCTCGACATACAGAATGAATTCAATGTTTTTAACGGAAACTTACACATTGATTTTGAAATAAACTCGCTACTTTGAGGACATAACCGTTCCACAGTCCATGCTCACTCGCCAGAGGCGAGGTCATCCTCTATCTACATACCTCCCACACCCCCTCCTCGCCGAGCTGCACCCACCACCAACATACCTCCCACACCCTCCCCAGTAGTATAGGTAATGATAGTCCTGGAACGGGGGCAGCTTCCTCGAAGTGGGCGATTCATTAGTGTAAGTGGGGCGATTCATTAGTCTTGCTGGGGCAGCCAGCAACCATATTTCCAACAGACTAAGTGGGGGGAGCAGCGGGTAGGGCGCGGGTCAGCAATAGTCATGGAACGAGGGGAACCAACAAATCGCGGGGCAGTAATGAGTCGCAGGGGGCAGGGGAAGGGAGTCATCCAACCAGCCAGCAACCATCATTTCAACGGACTAAGTTAGGGCAGCCAACCCCAGGCGGTTCCCCAGCGTGTCATTTGTACCCCCTTTTAGACTAATAAAACAGTAGAGTAATGACGCCCCACATCATGCGCGCGAAACAAGCTCAAGCTGACTATGCTGAAATCCACGGCACAGCCCCACCGCCCTACCCACGCTCGAAGGATGCCCTCGCGGCACTCGAAAAGAAAAACGCCCTCGACAGGACGTACAAGGAGGTGTACGCAAGACTGAAAACCATGGTGGACCGTGACCCATCCCCTCCGCCGAGTCCATCCCCCCGACTCTGGTCTTAAGTGGCAAAAGCACCAGCCCCACACCCCCAGCCCGCCTACAGGAAACAACTCCCCCTCGTAAGGCCGGTCCCAGTCCCCCGAACAAGCCTCAGACCAGTCCCCACCTCAAATTCCGGAAAACCAAGCAGGCCATCAGCAACCAACTGCGAGGCTGGGTCATGAACAGTCCCAAGACTCACCCCTACGCCCCAGACCTCCTGACCTTCCAGAAATGTGTGCAACCCCAGGTTCGTAAAGTTCTGGCCGAGGAGCTGAACCAGCTAAGTGGCCTCAAAACCCAGCTAGCAGTCAAAGTAAGTCTCTACAAGACTGACAAAGATGGTGTCACGGAGTATGCAGAGCCAGTCCTACGAACCAAGCAGCAAACGGTTCTAGGCAAAGAAGACATTGACTCCGCGATAGACCCGGCCGGCCCCCAAATCCAGGAGCTGCTTGAGAAGTGGGTTAACCTAGGTTCTGGGTGGATGTTCGAGGTAATAGAAACCATCTGGATTGACATCGCGAGGTATCAACCGCTCAAAGGCGGCTCCTACCTCCCCCTACCGTCAGCACTGGCAAACAAAAAGGCCATCATAAACGTTCAGAACCGAGACGACTTCTGCATCCTATGGTCCCTCGACTCGGCCATCCACCCAGTTGCCCAGAACCCACATCAAGCCTCAAAGTACAGCATCCAGTGGCTCAAGGATAAGCTAAAGGACTAAGGCGTGTCCTACCCAACCCCGGTCGCCCACCTCGGAAAAATCGAAACTGCTCTGGACAGAGGCCTAAACATATTTGGCTGGGATGGGAAAGCCGTCATGGTCCACCGCATTAGCAAACACCCTGGCAACTGTATAAACCTCATGCTCATCGAGAAGGACGGCCTGTGCCACTACACCTGGATCAAGAACCTGAACCGCCTACTCCACCACCAAACCAAACAGTGGGCCGCAAGTTCTTCTGTGAGCGCTGCCTCAATGGATATACAACCCAAAAGCTGCTCCTGGCCCACAAGCCGGAGTGTGCAGGCATAGGCCAGACCGCCGTGCGAGTACACATGCCAGAGGAGGGGAAAAACATACTAACCTTTCAGAACTGACAAAAACAACTTCCGGCCCCCTACATTATCTATGCAGACTTCGAGGCGCTCACAGTAAAGCTCCCAGGACCAGCCCTCAATCCAGAAAAGAGCAACACCCAGAAGACCCAGGAACACCAGGGCTGCGGGTACGGCTATATAGTAGTCATATGCGACGGGAAGACCTCACCCCTAGTCATCTACAGGGGAAGAGACGCTGTGGAGAAGTTCCTCAAGACCCTACAGCAAGAGGAGAAAAAGATCAAATCGGTTCTCTCCAAGCCAGTCCCCATGCGGATGACCGGAGACGACCAAAGAGTCCACAAGACCGCAACCCAATGCCACGTCTGCAGCAAACCACTTGGAACCGACCGGGTCCTTGACCACAGCCACATAACTGGCAAGTACAGAGCGCCAGCCCACAACGCCTGCAACCTAAAGCTTAGGTTGAGCCCCAAGACAACCCCTATCCCCGTGGTCATCTCCTAATGCAGGGCATAATCAAGGTAGAGGGGGACATCAACTGTATACCCAACAATATGGAGAAGTACATATCCCTATCCCTAGGACAGCTCCGCTTCATAGACAGTGCACAGTTCCTACTTGCCTCCCTCGTCAAGCTGGTCTCAGCCAACAGCCCAGACGCCTTCACCGTGAGGGCAGAGTATGAAGCAGACTAGACAAAGCGAGGGCTACTCCTACGCAAGGGGGTCTTCCCCTACGAGTTCATGGACAGCTGGGATAAGTTTGATTCTCCCCTCCCGCCATCCCAAGACTTCTACAGCAAGCTCTCAGAGCAGGGCATATCCGCCACAGACTACGCCCACGCGCAAAAGGTCTGGAGCACGTTCGGTTGTAAAAACATGGGCAACTACCACGACCTCCGGACCGACGTATTTGAAACCTTCCGGAAGACCAGCCTAAAGCAGTGCGGCCTGGACCCGGCACACTACTACACCAGCCCAGGCCTCTCGTGGGACGCTCTACTCAAGAGCACAGGGGTAAAGCTAGATCTCCTCACTGGCTACGACAAGCAACTCTTCATTGAGAAAGGTCTGCAGGGAGGAATAAGTATGGTCTCACGGCGCCACGCCAAGGCGAACAATCTCTACGTAGGAGACTTCGACCAGGACAAGCCCACAAGCTACATCTAGTACCTCGACGCTAACAACCTCTACGGCTGGGCAATGAGCCAGGCCCTACCGACCTCGAACATTAAATGGGTGGACCGGCCACAGTCGCTCTCTAGAATAGTCCGCACCCACTCTGATAACGCCAAGACCGGGTACATCCTTGAGGTCGACCTAGAGTACCCACCCAAACTTCACGACGCCCACAACGACTACCCCCTGGCCCCCGAATGACTCCTTGTGCAGAACGAGTGGCTCTCAGACTACCAGCGGAACCTTCTTGACGAGTACAGCGGCACCGGCGTTGAGAAGCTGGTGCCGAACCTGAGGAACAAGGAGAAGTACGTACTCCACTACAGGAACCTCAAACTGTATCTGGCCCTGGGGATGAGGCTGACCAAGATCCACCGCGCCCTATCCTTCACCCAAAGCCCCTGGATGGACCCCCTTCATCTGGAAGAACACCGAACTCCACAAGGCCGCAACCAGTGACTTCGAGAAGGATCTCTACAAACTAATGAACAACTCAGTCTTCGGCAAGACCATGGAGAACCTCCGCAAGCGTGTTTACATGAAGTTGGTCCGTACTGCAGACGGCAACAAAATAAGAAAGCTCATTGACAGCCCCTCCTTTGCCCGGCAGAAAATATTTGACGACGACTGGGCCGCCATCCACATCCACAAGGCCCACCTGGTCCTCAACCTCTCAGTCTATGTGGGGGTGTGTATCCTCGACCTGTCCAAGCACCTCATGTACGACTTTTACTACAACACCATGAAGCACTGGTACGGCTGCGATCTCAACCTACTCTACACGGACACCGACTCCCTCCTCCTGGAGATCCGCACACCAGACATCTACGCCGACACGAAAAAAGACAGTGGCCTATTCAACACCAGCAACTACAACCCAGCCCACCCGCTCAACAGCAACCAGAACAAGAAGGTTCTAGGAAAGATGAAGGACGAGTGCGGTGGTGTACCCATCAGGGAGTATGTAGGCCTGCGCCCAAAGATGTACTCCAACCTGATGTCGACCCGGGAGGAAATCAACAAAGCAAAGGGCGTAAAAAAGGTTGTGGTTAAGAAACACCTGCGCCACGCCCAATAGCTTGAATTGCTGTTCGACCAGAAGCGGTTCCGCCATGGGATGAACATGCTCCGAAGTGACAGCAACAAGATATATGGGCTGCACGTCAACAAGGTGTCCCTCTCCTCCTTTGATACAAAGCGGTGGATAGCTCAGGGTACACACCCTGGCCTACGGGCATACCCAGGCCTACCACCCGGCGTAGACCACCGGCAGACAGGGTGTATTGTATTCAACTGTGGGAGTATCCACACCTTCCACCTCCGACCGGCCACTGATTCCCGCATCACTGCTGGACACACCACTGCTGGACACCTCTCCTTTGCCCTCCGTGATCAGGAGGTCATCCACCTTCTCACATATGTCGGCTATAGTGATACTTGGGGTGGCCTTCCTGAGTCGAGAGCGTAAAGGAGGGGTCTTCCTAGCCTGAGGAGGTGTGGCACCACCTTCTGTGACCGGGACAGCCGGCGGACGTGGGGGCTTGGTCTTCCTAGCTTGAGAAGGTTAATCTAGCACGCCTTCCTCAGTCACAACATGAGTCGCCACCCGGGCCTTCCTGCGACTAGGTTCACCACCCTCAAGCTTCCTCTTCTCACGAAGGTGCCTGTGGTTAACCCTTTTGTATCCACAACCCATACATAATTTTAGGTTATTTTTTATGCCCTTCTGGCACTCTGCACAAAGCAAATTTACAATCCCCTGCTTAATCTTAAATCTGTGCATTTCACAAAAGTCAAACTTACAGGGCCTACCACAGGGGTCTCTCTTCCCGAGTAGAATCCAGGGACACTTTCCAGTTGCTGCCATTATTACTGATCTAAATGGTTATACCTGGTGGCAGCTGGTTATCGGGCGGCACCACAAGCAGCTCCTCCTTTACAAAGCCACGGGGCGGTCCATCCAACAAATAGTATAGTACAGGCTCACTAGGTTTAGTGACAGAGCGTCCGATCCGGTTAACATAGAGTGACCACACAGGGTCAGTGGCCCGCCGCCGGTGGTCTTGCTCTGCCTCACCAGACTGGTAGAGGTAGCGAACGCCAACATCAGAAGGAAGCTTTTGCTCTTTGACCCCCAGCGGGCGCCCTGGTATGACTGCAGAGGGCTTTTGTACAACTCGTTTTGCATTTATAGCATCCTTAGGTTTTTTCCCAGTCAACCGGGTCACCTCATTATTTATCGCAGAGACTACATCCTGCAGTCGAGAGACCCACTCAGTCGATCATTTTCTAGTATTCCTTAATTCTACAGCGTGCTGGTGTCCAAAGAGTCGTTCAGCAAGTGTTCGGTTAAAGCGTTTCACTATAGCCTGGTCTCGATGGATATTCACACGACCACGCCGGACCGATACTCCATGTTTTGCTAACAGCTGATTCACTGCTCCCATAAACTCCCGTCCAGGGTCTACCTGAAGTAGTTTAGGCCACCCCAGTGGTCCTCGCTTGTATATCCTTCCGAGTGCACCTGCGACCTCTTTAGCCTCTTTTGTAGCTAATGGCTCGACTGCCTTGTAGCGTGAGGCCACAACCACCAGAGTTAGGGCATACAACGTCATGAGGAAGAAATAAGAGATCGACTTGGTGAACGTCATTAGGGACAGGGACATCAAACTTTGGTCTGGGAATGTGTTTGGGCACTGGCAGGTAGATTTGCCATATATCTTGCTTTGTTAGCCACCCCCTGGCAACTTCCTCAGAAACCCTTGCTTCCGTTGCAAGCTTCTTGATAGCTGTAATGCCTTTCCAGTAGCCCTTAGGACATCTTTAAGAAACCTTAACAACAATCCTTCAACAGCAAATAAAGATGCTCACCAGAAAAATTGTAGTACTATCCAACGCAGATTAAGAGAGATGGAGAACAAATGGTACCAAGACAGAGCGGCTGAAATTCAGCATTGTGTAGACATTCATGACATGAGGAATTTCTATGCTGCCCTAAGGTTGTAGGTTTCTCCTTTGGCACAGGTTGAGGTTGAGACGCAGGCTGATCACTAGTCACCGCCATTATCTCTTGATTTGCATTCTCCATGTAACCTACTAATTTTGTTCCTCCAATTGACAGCACCCAGGCAGGTCCTCTGCAGGCGGGGTGTCGGATGGCCGGTCCCGGATCGCGGGGGTGCTCACTCCAAATTGGCAGTACTTTGCCACCATCATACCATAGCGATGATAAAGTTCACATGTGGCAGTTCTTAGCGCGTGCCCGACAAACGGGTCAGTCTCGAGGTCCATCATCAGATTAGGTTGATGTTCTGGGGGATTGGCAGAAACATACAAGCAACGCTAGAAAACAGTTGGTGAAAAGACTGCCCCAAAGTCCGCGTCATGCTAGTGCCCAGCCGAGCCTCATATTTCGCATTGAACTTTGTAATCTCTTCATCGGACATTGATTCAATCTTTGCAGTCGACAGGTGCTGATCGCCGAGGTTCTGACGGGCCTGACCCCCATCTATGACAGCAGCAAGCTTATCTCTCTTAAAGGATAAATCTTCACCAGGGGTGCAACGGGGTTCTGCTCGCTCAGACTTTGAGGCTGGTGGGCTAGCCGCATCCTGTTCAAGGAATAATGGTATCAGGATCCATGAATATACGTACACACCTTCGAAGTCAAATTTATGGCACTGCTTCCCAGACGAAGAAACCTAAATTGGTTACTGAAGCAGCACCACCTCAATCGACGGCATATCCAGTGGATTGATCAGTCTCCAGCAGCAGTTTTGCGTGCTTGGTCTTTGCTAGTAGATGGCGTACTGTGGTACGTTCCTCCGTCGTTGGAATTACATCATTCTCTCGTAGGGCGTCTTCAAACGAGTCCCTATCCTTGGTGTGGAAAAGTGGCATCAAACGGGTAGACACTTTGCTGCGCATGGCGGCCGCAAAAGACCAATTCAGATAACATGTCTTTCTTCTTGGTTAGGGCCTTTGTTGCCGAACAGTCATCAATAATATAGAGGGTAGGCTCGCCCTTAAATCAGTGGTAGAAAGCCCTCAAGTGGTCATGGAGCCGCTCCCCAGGGTCAACCACATACACCTCTGAATCACACCCATGACCGTGTCTGATAGACATCGTTGAAACTTATGGTAGGGCAGAGAATTACAATATTACAGGTCGAGGATGAATGCGGTTTTCCCACATCCTGTCTGTCCACAAACAATTGCCGAACAGGGACCATCTGGAAAAGTAAACTCGGTCATCAGCCCCTTGTTAGTAGACTGCGCTGACGAACCTGCCTTCTTTAATGTTAAGCTGTGCATCCATAACAATATACATATAGACGTTCAATGCGGAGGCCTTTTTTGTGATCTGAATGATGGTACCCTCAGACGCAGAAACATACATCACTCGTCCTTAAGTCAAGCCACAGAGCATACTTACTGGTTAGGTACTCTCCTAGGGAAACGTCCGACAATGCCAAGTCTTTTACTGCTATTGCTTCACTGGGGTCTCGTTTACTCGTTGCTGCAAAGGCTTTCTTCACCTCGTCCCACTGCTGGTAGTCACGCATGCCCTGGGCATAGAGCTGATTGGGGATGCCCTCAATGGTCACCTCGACCTTCGTAATCTTTGGGTTGTAGAACGACTCTGTCTTCCTGGCGAATGAGGCGCCCTGGGGGTCTTCAAAGAGCAGTAGGATGCCCTTCATGCTGCGAGCCGGAACGTTCAGGTTGATGTTCCACAGTGTATCTCTTTTATTGCATACAAGCTTCCTGAGACGAAGTACATGCTCATACAGAATCGAGAGCCGACCTGTGTACTGGGTGCGTATCATACGGGCCAACTCTGGTTGGGTAACCATGTCATACTCCATCGAGATGCCATCAATTTTGTAGCTGCGTCGGTGTCGCCTGTTGCGTGAATCACGCGGTTGATGTCATTGAATGTGAGCTTGTATTCCAGTCTGTCATTAAGCGCGCTCTGGTAGAATGGCATGTGACTCTCGAGGAGTTCAAAGTCAAGTGGAACGTAGAACCTGTTACTATACACATTGGCTACGGCCTTGTCCTCTTCCTCGGTCTCAACCTTGTCTCCTGCCCCCAGTCGTATCTTAGTTGTGTTTCTGTCATCTGATGTGTCAATGCCCGGGTACTGGAGGCCCTGTCTTTCCTGTGCAGTCCGCCACAAGTCGTGGTAACAGTGGTACACATCGCTGTCATCAACAGACACGACCTCATTGCCAGAAATCTTGATTGTCATTTTCTTAACCACTGCGCGACCCAGGTTTTGCACAATGCTGCGGTTAACATCAGTCAAGGTCAGGGTGATTGTAAAGGCCAGCCGTACAGTCCCTGGGACAATGACGTCGTCTGCGCCTAGATTGGGGAAGCGAACCAGCAGTTGTTGGTTCTGGTCAATAGTGCTTGGATTGTTTGTAATAACTACAGACTGTTGCACGCCCTTTACCCCGAGGGGTTCGCGTATCCGGCGGTGTGGGTTTAGTTTGCGTCCGTAAGTACTCGACATGTTGAATTCTTAGCTACAAGTATATCTTTAACACACAAGCATGGAGTTTGATAACTAAACATTTAACGACGCAGTGAAGGAGGATTACGACCCTGGAAGAGATGATGAGGATTACGTCCCTGGAAGAGAGGATGAGGATTGGCATGCTGATTATCAGGATGAGACTCCCGCCCCTGCCACTCTCCCACCTGTTCCAGAAGGGGACATTGGGATGGATCAGGGAAGCTAAAATGGCAAGCCTGGAGGAGGAAGGGAGGGATGATAGTCGAGCATGGAGATTCCAAGTAAATGAGCTTGCAGAGCTGCAGGACCAGCGGAGTGTCCGTGTTGAGGCTGCCTCTGTAAGTCGTATAAGTCTGCGAACCCAAATTAACCGCATTAGGGAAACGATCAACAGACTTCTTACACAACGCTAGCTGAGCGTGTACGCACCCTGTTCCTGGAGCAGGGCATAACAATCGCCTCCATCCTCACTGCAATTGGATTGGCAATCTCGACCCTGGTAGTTGCTTTGACGGGCAGAGGGAGCACTAGTCCAACCCCAGCACCGCCGCCAGCTGATAAGCCCGGCTTAAAGGAATGGATTAAAAAACAGTTGAACTTGTTGGCAAAAATCTTGAAGGGCCTAGCCGGTAAGGCAGCAGCTGCCCTTCCAGTAATCATTGGATCAATCGTATAATGGCTGCTTAAGTCGGCTGCAAAGGTGGCTGGTTGGATGGCAGAATATGTATGGGCCGCAGCTGTGGCGGTGGGGGGAGTTATCCTACTGATACTCTGAGACCTACTACATAGCAAACCAAAGCACAGCTAAGCCTATTACGATTCCGCCTGCAATAAGAGCGGTTTTCTCATCCTCATGCGTAGATGCCAGAGCAGCAGGTGGAGGGTCTTCGGCGGTGGGCGGAGGGTCTGGCGGGGGGGCTGAGGGTCAAAGCTTCCTCTGTCTGGAGGTACGGCAACCGCGTTGACATCAGTATTGCTGCCGACCTGCTGCTCCTCAGTTGCAATGGTAATCAGATTGTTGTACCCAACAACGTTTCCAATGGCGAGGCTCATATCCGACGGAGCCATGTAAAGGACCGTTCCAAACACATAATCAACCTTTGAGGAAGCATTCTGGAGGACGTTCTGATACCTGTGGATGGATGAGGGAATGTCCACTGGGGAGTTGATGGCATCCTCAACGTTAGCCTGAAATTGCTTTTGAGCATCAAAGGACGTGCCAACACCTAGTATCTCTGAGCGGGTCTGCGCCTGAGCACCAAGAATGGCCCAGACATAGGTCCTAATGCTGTCGTTGATCCGTGTGATACCTGGGGTGGTGAAACCCGCTGATTTTTCTAGGATGTAAGTACTCCAGGCGGTGTTTGCTCCATCATAGTCTTGCTTTATAAAATCAATATGTAGCTTGCAGCCCTGAAAAATAAAGCCGTTGGTTGATTTCTCAAAGGTTTGCCTTACGGATTCGTACAGGTGGTTGTTTCCGTAATGAGTGATCACCCGCACCTCGTGTGTTTCAGGGTCGGTGAAGTAGACCCGCCCTAGGCCCTGGTTACTGCCCTTTATCCTCCAGTCGCTGTTTTCGTCAACCCCAAACTCGTGGCAGAGCTGGTGGTAGATTCTCTTGTCGAAGGTATTGTTGGTAGCCGACCATGTGGCGTCATCCGGCAGTGCTATTCTCATTTCGTCTGAAAGTCTCCGGATGGTGTAGTAGACGTGGAACCTGTAGAGTTAACTTAGTGCTGGGGAGTCAGATTTGAGGTGGTCTAGCCGCTTGTTGCACACCATACAACAAAGTTTACCTGGTTCTGCCAGTATTGTATGTGGTTGGTTCTAATGCCAACTACAAGGGTGTCGTCGCTTATGTTTGGCACCAAGTATTTATCAAAAAGGTTGGAGAACTCCACACCAAACGCATCTGGGATATTACGTGCCTTAACCTGGATGAGGAGATGTGTCAGATCTTCAGCGGCAATATGTGATGGGTATACCGGGCTGGGTTTGTACGTTTTATTCGTATTGAATGTAAAGGCTTCTTTGTTCATAGTGCTATGTATCACACTCTGTCAAATGTTCAAAGCGGCGAGGCTGTCTCCCTGCAAAATGCTATTGACAATTGTGGAGGTGATTTATGTGTTGGCCTAAGGTCAATCACGTATACTGTGGGTTGGTATAACATTGAATCAGATGTGCCCCTTCTATGGCTGCCAGATGGTTCTGGGTCAGAGGGGTTAACGTTCCAGTCTCCCGCCTGGCCTTTGGAGCTTCAAGCGTATACAGGACGAATTTGAATCTATAAATCGGGATATATTAGGTCGTAGTTTGGAGGTTGATGATTCAACTGGGATTGTTACCCTCTCAACTCCTTCTGGGTCTTTACGATGTGACGGTGTGTTTAAAAATATTGGGTCTTGATACCGGTCTGGGTGGGGAATGGATCCCTTCAGGTACTCACAAAGGTGGCCGGCCCGTGAACTTTAGCGTCTTTAACCCACTTTATGTCCACCTCGATCAAGTCAGTACCACGCACAACATACTTGATGGTGCGCCCACTATGCTTCTTGAAGTTGTGAGCTGTGGGGGCAGCTCTTTCGGTGATATTATAACCACTAACATCGCTAATCCTGTGTCAAAACGTGTTATTGTCGGAGCTGTGAATGAGTTGAAGGTTCAGATAAGGGATAATAAGGGACGTCTACTGAACAACCACGACCTTCCTATTGGTGTTGTTCTCGAATTTACAATATGTCCATAAAGGCGAGTATTTATGGAACTCATCAGGAACCGGATCAGGGCGGCGCCGACCTCTCCGAATATGCAACAAAGACCTATGTAGACTCACACAAAATAGATAAAGGCGGCAGTACTATGACTGGAGACCTTGAAATGGGAGATAAAAAAAAATCGTTGAGCTGGGAGACCCGATTTCGCCATAGGATGCTGCTAATAAAAAGTATGTTGATGACAGACATAGACGGCAGAACAGGTACTTGAGACAACACGTAGCTGAAAAAACAAAAACCCTCATTACTGTTTGGGCAGAAGTAAGTGGCGCTCTTCGCAGAGGATATAGGTGGTCGTTTGGTGACGAGGGTCAAGACTCTCAAGACTTAAATTGTGGATATACCATGTTATCCAATGGTAAGATCATTCGTATGGGGTTGTCGTCTGGTGTCGGCGGTGGTGCTGGTGTGATAGCAGTGTTTCCTGTTATAAATGGGACAACTCGCCCGGTAAAAATAAGCAAGACTACTAACGAACAGGTTGTTGTATTATCTTTAGCCCAACTTTACTGCTGGAACAAGGCGACGTTATTAACTTTTATTCCCCCACTCCAACCCCCCCCCGGGGGGGGGGGTGGGGGGTGGGGGGTCTTGTACTGTAGTGTCACTCCTTATTGAACTTGACTTATAGACTTATGTGTCTATACATGAAGTATGAAACAACAACCAACTGCGCCGCCTGATGAGAATCCAGGCCACTCCTACCGGCTGAATGAGATCGGTCTCAATAAGCAATACCTTGAGAACGAAATTGAAAAATATGGTGCTATGTATAAAAAATATAGGTGTGCAGTAAACTCAGTGGACGCTGTAGACACTGCTTTAGTTGCTGTGGGTATGTGTCTTGGCGCAAGTGGTGCGGGTCTGATGTCTACGGTGGTTGCTGCCCCTATTGCTACAGTCTTGGGTGCTACGGGGGATGTGTGCGGGCTGGTTGTTGTTGTTGTTGTTGATTCCAAATTTAATCCTGTTCGGCTTCTTTTGGTCATGTACAGCGAAAGGCGGTCAAATGATTCTGGTTAACACAGGACAAATAAGATAGTTGAACATATTGAAGGGTTATTTGTATGATGTAAGAGCAGAGAAGTTTAGAGCTTTAAATGGGCCTCTTGATTTTTCATTTAAATGATAGGAAGAGAAAACAATGAATGAAGTGCACATTACAAGGGTGTAAGAAAGTGCAACTAAGAAGATTTCACACACTGGGGGCTACTCCAGTGCATTAAAGTAAGAAATAAAAGAAGCCCGAAAGATCCCATGTTGGATGTGCATGGGGGTACCTAAATAGGAAAAACTCAGGAGGGACAGAAGAAAACTAAGTGCAGAGATGATTGGAAGAGGATGAAAAATACCAATTTGATGGATCAATAATTAATTTGGGAGGGAAGTAGCGATAAGTTAATTGTTGATAACAAAACGTTTGGTAGTGAGAATATAAGTAATGGTAGTTTTGATAATATTGGAGCAGAAAAGATTTTTAATGTTTAGGTAGTATTTAGCTTGTTTAAGTTTGCTTATGAGAAGAATGCGCTGGGAATGATATTTCGGGCATACAAACATGTAATGATAAATGAGTATTTGGATGAAATATTTGGGGTTTAAAATCTATTGTAGGTTTGATTAGTTTATATGAAGAGTTTGATGAGTTCCAATCTTGTTGTCAGGTTTGGGCGACAAGATTTTTAATGAGTAGATAGTGAGAGTTTAAGTCGAGAGAAATGGGTTGAATAAAGGGATCAGTATGTGATTGTTTAGCTGCCCAATCGGCAATTTCATTACCAAGGATCCCACAATGTGCTGGAATCCATATTATTGAAGCAGCTGAATTCTGGTAAGAAAGTAAGGAGGGAAGATATTGGATTTCTTTAATGAAGGGATTAAGGATTTTACCTTTAAAAGCTGTAATGACTGATAGGGAATCTGTGAGAATTATGGGGTTGATGAAACGTAATTGAAGAGCTAATATTAAGGCATTGATAATAGCCAGTGCTTCAGCTGTAAAGATAGAAAAGAAGGGCTGAATTCGGATAGATTTGGTGTAATGAATGGACGGAATAGTTAGAGCAAAGGAAGTAATGATATTATTTTTGGAACCATCTGTATAAATGTGGGTGGAATTGGCTGGTAGGTTGTCAATGAAATCAAGCGCCAGAGATTTGTTAAATGAAGGATTGTCATGAGACATTTTTTCTGATAATTCGGTATTGGTAGTAGGGTTAGAAAGATGCCAAGGAGGAATATGACAGGGAGACTCAGAGGATATCATAGGAAGAAGTTGTAGTGAGAAAGGGATGGTGAAATGACTGATAGTTTTAGTGTGAGAATACCAGGTTTCTTTAAAAATGAATTTGGTGGGGAGATTGTATGTGACAGCTCTAGCTTGATATCTAAGGGTGGCTCTGAGTATTTGGAGGGGAATGGGTGGAAAAC
Source organism: Urechis unicinctus (assembly GCA_034190875.2). Classification (NCBI taxonomy): domain Eukaryota; kingdom Metazoa; phylum Annelida; class Polychaeta; order Xenopneusta; family Urechidae; genus Urechis; species Urechis unicinctus. The sequence goes on along the minus strand of CM067343.1, from coordinate 63,898,713 downwards.
CAGTGGATACCTGAAGGGAATTTATAGATGTAGATCGATGTGTTCTTGTAATGGCTCGGAGCGTGGCTGATTGTGCTTTCTCTAATTTGAGGAGGGTTGTCTTAGATGCAGTAACTATGGCTGGAGCCCCATAAAGGATATGTTGCAAAGAATGGGTTGCGTGTATTTTGCAGGATGTCTCCTTGTTTGCGCCCCAGGAGGTGCCGCTTATGAATCTGAAGAGGTTGGTAACCTTCTGACATTTTGTAACTGTGAGCTGCATGTGTTCCCTCCAGGTAAGACCTTTATCAAGAATGATACCTAAAAATTTAACGGAATCATGTTCTGGGATGGGTTTATTATCAATGAAGAAAGTGGGAGTGTTGTGAGCTTTATTTGTACCAAAATGAACAACTTTGGATTTTGAGGGAGAAAATGTGACTCCCCATTTAGAGGCCCATTTGTCAATGCTATTTAGACGTGTTTGTAAGGATTTGGTTAATTTAGAGGATAATTTGCCAGTAGCCCAGATGGTAATATCATCAGCATATACAGAAGCAGAAGAAGGAATAGGAATATCATTTATAAAGATGTTGAATAAAGTAGGAGACAAAACACTTCCTTGTGGTACTCCATTTTCTGTACTGTGAGGATTGGATAAGGTATTATTAGCTTTAACTTAAATTTCTGTTTGATAAAACGTTGTGGATCCAATTAAGTGCTAAACCTGATATACCTAACTGTTAAGGTTTGATTTCTATAGAGGCTCGGTTTGCCATATCAAATGCTTTGGAGTTGTCAAGAAATATAGCATGTGTTTTTTTGTTAGATATCAAACCTTTGTTAATGGAGTCGGAGATGAGAAGGATTTTATCAATAGTACTGCGGTGAGGACGATAAGCAGATTGCTTGGGATTAAAAAGGTTATTATGATGCAAGTGCCAAGAGATTCTGTTATTAAAGATGGATTCAAAAATTTTAGAAGCAACAGAAGTAAGACTTATGGGACGGTATGAAGAAGAAAGGTGGGGATTTTGGCCAGATTTAAGAATGGGAATAATGATAGAGGTGTTCCAAATAGGAGTTTTTGATGAGATCCACAACTGATTAAAGATTTGAAGGAGTACCTCAAGGGACTCGGAGGGAAGGTGGTAGAAAAATGGGTAGATTAAAAGATCTTTACCAGGGGCGGAGTTTTTAGTTTTGTTTACAGCTGATAAGATTTCTTTAAGGGTTAAAGGTTCATTGAGGGGGGAGTTAATGTGAGAAGGATTAGATTGAGTATATGAAATAGACTCTGGATTGAAATCTGAAGGAAGATTTGTATCAGAGCTAATTTGGGCATGATATTCAGCTACAAGATTGGTAATTTGTTGGTTGTTCCCAGTGTAAGAGTTTTCATTTTGAAGTTTAAGAGGAGGGATGCGACATTGAAAATATTTACCTTTGAGCCTGTTTACTGTTTTCCAGAGCTCTTTAAGATTTGGAGAGCTAAGCAATGAGCATTTATTGTGCCAGGATTTTGCTTGTTTTAGAGTGAGTTTAACAATGGCTGATTCTCTTTTATATTGAATATAATTTTGAGGGGTTTTGTGATGACAATATTTATTTCTTGCTTTATTTCTGGATATAATAGCAGAAGAACAGGAGTCAGTCCACCATGGGTGAGACTTAGGTTGATTTTGGTTGCGTGATGTAAAGGGAATAGATTCATGAGCAATATTAATGATTTTCTTGTAAAAAATATCATACGAAGTGAGATGATCGGATGAAATGATGGCAGCAGTTAATTTTTTTAAGCATAGTTGTTTGAAAAGAGGCCAGTTGGCTTTATTGATATTCCATCTTGGTTGAGGAGAAGGAATATTAGATTGAACAGGGATGTTATTAGACATTGAGATAATAGAATGATCACTTCCCATTGTGTTGAGGTGATTAAGAAAAGAAAAACTGTGGGAAATATCATTAGACGAGAGAAATAAATCTAAAATATTTGAACCATATTTATGAAAGTGAGTGGGAGTGTTATCATTATGGAGGGTAAGGTTGCTATCCTGAATGATTTTGAAAAGAGAGTTACCTTTGCAATTAGAGGAAGAGTGGTGCCAGAAGGAATGATGGGCATTGAAGTCTCCCATTATTATAGAATGAGGGAGGTCAAAAATAGGATGATATTGGTTGGGATCAATAGTTGGATTGTTGTCATAAATATTGGATGTGTGATATGTTTGATTAGCAATGTTGATTTGAATGGTTTGATGTTCAATGACTGATGGTAGATTAATAATGGAAAAATGGATATCTTTATGGATTAGCATAGCTAGACCTCCATGATCAGAAGAGAGACGATCATTTCTGATGGTAAAATAATTGGGAAGGCTAAAGTAAGAATTAGGCTTAAGAAATGTTTCTTGTAGACAAATAACATTAGGTTTGGGATTTGTTTTAATAAGAAAATTAGAGAATTCGTTTAATTGCGAGCGGATACCTCTGCAATTCCATGACCATATGGATAAGTGATGATTGATAACTGAGTCTGAAATAAGGGACGGTTGGGTTGATTGCGAAATATTGGGGGAACTGACCATGAAGGCTATAATTAGGGTTGTAAGAATAGTAATGTTAGCGGTGAATGGGAAAAGTTTCTGATTGAAGTGTATTCGATCTACTGAGAAGAGGAATGTTCGATGATTTGGTGTAATTGACTGGTGACTTGAACGTGATGATTTATGGCATAAGCAATTGTGTGAGAGGTAATGTTGACTTTAAGGAGTTCAAAAGCAATAATGGCAAGAGTTTTAGATTTAGTTTCAGCAGATAGGGGAGATGATAAGATGGCTGTTGACAAGTAGACAAAATCTGAGAGTTGAGATTGTTGTTGTGTCGGAGCAATCTTAGCTGAAGGGGGAGATGAAGAGGGGGTAGAGTGATGAGGAGGGGATGAAATTGGAGAAACTTGTTTGGGAAGATCAGAGGTTGGGATGGATGATGAGGTAAGCGGAGTGACTGGAGGATGGGGTTGATCAAGAGGTTGAGATTGGGCCTTGGGGGCAGGCTTAGTAGGAAGAGATGTATGGGCAGGGGGTTGTAGAGGAGGGGAAGGTGGGACGAGAGAGACAGCCTGTGCATATATTATTTGCTTTGTTGTTTTGATATCAGTGATAGTTTTTGCCTTGACGTATGCTTTGCAGCCTTTGAAGGCAGCACTATGGGATTCACCACAATTTGAGCACTTTTTGATAAATGTTGAACAATCTGAAAATTGATGATGTTTCCCACAAGTTGGTCAAGAGGTTGTGTTAGGGCAATAGGTTACTGTATGGCCAAACTGATTGCACTTAAAGCATCTATTTGGAGGGGGGATGTAAATTTTGACATTATGGAATGAATATCCTATTTGAACTTTGAAGGGCATTTGAGATGTGGAGAAGGAGAGTTCAATTGACTCAGTAGGATTTACTTTGCCAAGTCTGCGGATAGCTGTTACACTGTACTGTTTGAGGACATCACGTAATTGGCTGTCTGAAATGTCTCTTGATACACCATGAATGATACCTTTAGTTTCTTTAGCTTTGGACGAGATGACTTTTGTGTTGATAGAAAAGATTGCAGAGCTTTTGGATAGACTTGAGGAGGGGAGCTTGAGCTTTTGAAGCGCAGAGTGTAACTGACGAACCAGTTTTGGCTATTTTGAAGGATGGACCAATGAGGGAGGAGATTTCACTGTGGATTGCAATTGAGTTGAACTTAGCAATGTTGACTCGAGGACAAAAGATGTTTACTTTTACAACTTCAGGGATGATGGTTTGATTTGCGGATACGGAAGGTGACCGACGTCTTTTTTGACTGGGGTTTCATGATATGAACTGTCAGATGAATGTGATGAGGAATTTTCAAATAAGTCAGGAGAGGAATGACACGAGGAGAATGATCTGGCCGGAGAAAGGGCCATGGGGTGTAAGTCAGTATGAGATTGAAGATTTGCTATGAAGAGTGTTTCCTCCATGCCGAAAACATTTGAAATAATGAAAATGAAATGAAATAGATATGGATGACAACTGAGGATAAAGTAACTGAAGATATATGAAGAAAACAAAACCAGATATGCGCCAGAAAAATGTGCGATAATATGACAGTGAACAAATAATAAAAGATTAAAGACTCAAGTATAATGAAGTGGTAGTAGTGGATTTCACGGGTAGCTGGCAGCGGTGTTGAACGACGCTGACAGGACGACTAAATCTCTGAAATTAACACACCTTGGCTCAAGCAGGCCGCAGGAGAGTGGCCGCCAAGCCAATAGCGACTATATAGGAATAAAAAAACTGTATTTGTCCTTAATATAATATAACTGAGCAAGGATAAACGCCGAATAGTTGCGCCAAAACTTAAGCACAAACTAATGAAACAAGAACAATTGAATAAACTAAAGAGAAACACCGATAAAGCGCGAAGAATCTCAGCAGATATCGAATACGTGTTAGTACTTCGAGCTTCGTCCGTCCACCGATGTCCGTCGTCGTCGTGCGGGCTGGTTGCGATCGCAGGAAAGGTCATCAGCTTGCGGCTGTCGCCGAAGATAAAGAAGCACGACAAAATTCAAATTCTGGCACAGAGCAAACTAAACACGGTTACAGATATTATTTCGGCGGCGCTTGAAGACGGCTTTATCTCAGACAATGAGTTTAAGCTCATTTCGGCCGAGATCGTAAAATATACTCGAATGAAAAGCGACATTAAGGTTAAGACGTTGGCTAGGGCATCTCCACCCCCATCACCGCCTAGGTCGACCACCTTAGTCGCTGGAGGCGATCGTGCCGGTACCGCAACCGACCGACTGACCATTTAAAGAGTGGTGTTTGCTGTGTATAATGGAGGCGGCGATTAAATCTTTCTGCAACGATCATACCGGAGTCAAGCAAAATACGGACCAGTGGGAGACCACGAGGAAGGGCCGCGTTGGAGGAAGTGACTACTCCGCTATCATAGGGCAAAACTACTTCAGCAGCTATAGCAAGAAGCTGACTGAAAAAGCTAGCAACGAGGGTGTTCGCTTTAGCGCGCCCTGCCTCTGGGGTCAGACTTTTGAGCAGGTTGCAACTGCGGTATTGGAGAAGGTGTACGACACCAAGGTCTACGGAAACAATATCTATATTCAGGGCGACGCAACGGCCTACTCTCCGGATGGCTTTTGTGTGCTCCCGATCCGGCGGGCTGGGGTGGATGCTTTCTGTCGGGGGCATCCTGAGGAGGTCGTCCTGCTCGAGATAAAGTGGCCCTACACTCGGAGTCCTGGGAGGGTGATTCCGAACATGTATAAGCCTCAGGTTCTGTTGGGGTTGCACCACAGTCCGGTGCGTGTTCGACTGCGTGTTCAGGTTGTGCGCCTTTGAAGACATGGGGAGGGCTGAGGCGTATAACCAGGTGTATCACAAGGATCGGAAGAAGTATAAAGAGACGGTGGCTTGGGGGTGGGCGTCCATTGGGGGCCTCGAAGACGGCGACTATGGCGCGAATGGGAGGTTTAATAGTTGCCTGGACGTGGAACAGGAGCATCACGGTCCTTGGCTGGGAAGACCGAGTGGGGCCGCGGAGAGGCCGAAGGGGGCGTTCTACTGTTGGAAGCTCTTTACGATAAGGTTGATAACCGCTCGTCCTGATCCCGACTCTATCGAGCAGAACAACGCTACGGTTGCCCAGTTTATAGAGGACCTCGACCGCGTGAAAAATGGAACCTACACAGGTAGACTTAGCCCCAGAATGGTTACGCTTGAAGACCTCTATGGATAGACCCTGGAGGTTGGTAGTATAGGTAATGGCGGTTCCCCAGCAACCCTACCCCCTGCGACTCGTGGCTCCCTGCCCCCTGCGACTCGTGGCGCTGGGGTGTTCTCTACCTGCTACTGGGGTTGGCTGCCCTAAATTAGTCCGTTGGAATGATGGTTGCTGGCTGTTTGGATGACTCCCTTCCCCTGCCCCCTGCGACTCATTACTGCCCCGCGATTCGCTGGTTCCCCCCGTTCCAGGACTATTGCTGACCCGCGCCCAACACACTGCTCCCCCCACTTAGTCTGTTGGAAATATGGTTGCTGGCTGCCCCAGCAAGACTAATGAATCGACCCACTTACACTAATGAATTGCCCACTTCGAGGAAGCTGCCCCCGTTCCAGGACTATCATTACCTATATTACTCCTCCTCGCCGAGCTGCACCCACCACCAACATACCTCCTACACCCCCTCCTCGCCGAGCTGCACCCACCACCAACATAGCTCCCACACACCCACCTCGCCGAGATGCACCCACCACCAACATACCTCCCACACACCCTCCTCGCCGAGATGCACCCACCACCAACATACCTCCTACACCCCCTCCTCGCGAGAGCTGCACCCACCACCAACATAGCTCCCCCACACACCACCTCGCCGAGATGCACCCACCACCAACATACCTCCCACACCCCCTCCTCGCCGAGCTGCACCCACCACCGACATACCTCCCACACCCCCTCCTCGCCGAGCTGCAACCACCACCAACATACCTCCCACACCCCCTCCTCGCCGAGCTGCACCCACCACCAACATACCTCCCACACCCCTTCCTCGCCGAGCTGCACCCACCACAAACATACCTCCCACACCCCCTCTTTGTCAGCACCAACCACTCCTACTCCACTCACCATACAAAGCACCAATAAATTGTGGTCAAAGGCTGCAAATGCAGGTGTTGACCTATCAGTGTGTTACCTAGGTAATACCCATAATCTAGGGTGGATGGGGTTATTCATGTGACATCATGACATGACAATACCCCAGTATCAGAATAATGACCAGGTGCAAATAGATAATTCCAAGCAGTTGTTATAAGGAGAGCTCTTATTAAAGTAGGTGTTATTTATTGCTTGAATTGTTTCAAACAACAAACATTTCAGCTTAGTCCTGCATAACACAGTAAAAGCCAAGGCAGTTTTAACCAATTACTTAGTGGTATAATGTAAGATTCATTGGAAAGAGAACATTGGACAGAACATGGAATTACGATTACAGAGTTCTTTGTTTTATTGATTGATGCATTTATTTTATGTACATATTATAGGAGAGCTTGGAAGCAAATACCAGTCAGACATCGTTTATCTGCAATCACATCCCCTTATTGCAGAAATCATGAGTTCACCCTGTCAGATGTATACAAATAATGCGCAGGCATTTAGAATTAGTTTTTGAAATAGGACTTCTAAAACAACAAGTTTATCTCAACCGAAATAATACTGGGTCTAGTTGTTTGGAGAGGTAAAAGGCATTGATGGGTAAAAAAATACAGCTTCTCAACCAATTAATTTATATACTGCCCATCATAACAACTACTGAACTCAAGGTTGTATCAAGAGGATGTTCCACAGCTTAGCAATATACAACTGGAAAGGGCATTAGATGACATATCAACCTAACTCATGAATATGCAACGCACACCAGTTACTCAGTTCAACACAACTAGGATCGAACAAAATGACAAACAATGAAGCTTATTTCACCAGATCTGGAGTAATAACCTTAAGAATGTAAGAACTGACAGAGCACCAATAAAAAGGGTCTGCTCTCATGGAATGCACGTTAACGCGACCATCATACCCACATTGAGATATGGAAAGAAGTTTGCTTTGGAGAAAACATGGCAGAGGAATTTCAGAGATCGGAGATGCATCACAATTTCTCCTGCATTTAAAAAGAGATATAATCCTACACCCCATAGACATCCAAGGATACAGCTCTATTTAAACAAACCTAACATTTCTACAAACAATAAGATGACTAACTGAAAATATAATAATAATGATCTTTAAGAATTATTTAACAGAAACACTTGCGACAACCTGAAGATTTCATACAGGAAAAACACCCTAGCACTCAGCATGAAATAAACCATTAGAGAAAGACTTGATCATCATTTCTGGATGAGGTTCAATTGCAGTCTTTTGACATTCATCCATTTTATATATTACCTTGTCAAAGATATCATTCCAGATATACATCACTAAGTCATAATTCAACTAATCAGCAGGCCAAAATGACTCGTAAGGTTAAAAAAAAATGATCAATGGATTGTATGGGCAAGTTGTTGATGTGCATTAGGCCTGTTGCCAATGGAATTACTTCAGGTTGCCTCGAAGATCGCCAGCGATTTTATATCCCAGAATCTTGTTCCAATCAAGCTTGCTCCTTGTCACAGGCAAGTTACGACGCAGAGCTTTAAATGTAGTTTCTGACATGGTTTTATAGTTCTCAGAAATGGCCATCTACAACCAACAAATATAAATAATGCTAGAATTCAGGTACAACAAATTCATTGCCCTACAATTCAGTTATCAAGCTGCCTTTGTAGGAAATGGTATATCATTTTCACCCCCAACTGATAAGGTTTTCCATCCAAGATGTTTACGGTAACAAAAACCAGAAAGAAATCTAACAAATTCTTAACAAATAACAAAAGTATTTTGAACTCCATAAAAACATACTTGACTATGAACTGTAGGGAATTCTAGTAACAGATCTCTGCCAAATTTAGAAAAGATAATTTGTCACAGTGAAGTAACATCCTGGAAAAAAATCATCACATAAGGTCATAGATGAGACAATCACAGTTGACACACCTGATAATCCTGCTCCGACTGAGAAACAATACGGCAGATCTCTGTTGCAGTTGGTGTTTCTTTCTGTTACATGGAACAAAAACAAATGTTATAAATAATTTTTACACTGCACTTAAATTAACACCAGTACAGCTGCAGCTAGAAGGAGAAGATACCACTCCTGGTCAAATCAGAAAGAAAAGAGTAATACAAAGGACCTTATGTTCTAAGCATAAGCACCCAAGTCAATTATGTAAATAAACAAGTCGCCAATAGGCCTCGAAGCTCTGCTGCTTTGGACATAATTAAAGGAATTTTTTTTCAATAATAACTTGGGAGTCAAGGGTCATGCAGGGCTGATGTTCAGTATGCAACAAGTGGTCAACATGAGAGGGGTCCATGTACAATATCAGACTGCTACCATACTCTATAAGAAAATGTACAACCAAAATTTGCTACCCTTTGGGTTAACATGACCATGAACCACACGATTGTTCGCTGTAAATCATTATGCGCTTGATAACTACCTCGCTATTGATGTGTATACTTCCGCTTTGGTTACAAAATGTAGATTTCATCAAATCTTCACTCATTTAAGTTGTGGGCATCATTGAGGAAACAATTAGATCGACAGCCGAAGTAAGGTTCTATTTTCTGAGACTGCAGCGCCGCATAGCGCTGAAACTTTTGGTTTCCAAGCAGAAGTTTCAAAGCAGCTTGCTTCAAATACGGGGCTGAACAGTCTCTTTCAGATGGAACAAGAGATTGTGATAAGCATTTCAATAATTACTCAGGCATCAAGGGTTATGTGGGGCTGATTTCTAGTGTGCAAGGTTCAATCATTATAAGAGGAGTCCATGTGTAATTTGAAGTTGATAGCTTGCGTAATAAGACAAGAAATTTGATTATAGTCTTAAATCCTACATATGTAATTAGTTGTTTGCGAGGAGATAGTGACATGAGAAGGCTCTATGAATGATTTGAGACCGCCTTCTTCCATTAAAGTGTTATATCAAAACTTTCAAAACTGCATTGGGTTAACATGATAAAGGGTTTACGTGGCATAGGATATCCATAGGTTTTTCAATATTGACTCAGTGGTCAAGGTCATTTAGGGTTGATATTAAGTTTGTTAGTGACCATCAACATTAGTACTGTCCATGTGTTATCTAGGGCTGCTAGCTTGCTCTATATGAAAAATTTCCCCATTAAGTTAAAAATATATTTTTCACACAAGGATTACAGTCATTTAGCTGCTAGCTTGCTTGAAAAGAAAAAGTGTCATCAAAAATAACTCCCCATACGGCTAACATAGTAAATGATATTTTTCTATAATTTTTCAATAATAATTAAGGGGTCAAAGGTCACACAGGGCCGATTTTTGAGAGGGGTTTATTTCTCAATCATTACGTTTGAAGTTTTCCATGATCCACAAAGCACAGTTTTATGTTTGCAGTTGTCAGTCAGTCACACTTGCCTTGTTATTAGATTACATGAATGGCATGCCATAAGGCGTTTGCAAGTGCAATTATAACATCATGAAAAGCTATAATGACAAGATGTGCCTGCAAAACAGTGCATTAACTGATCCCCCCATTGGCGACTGTGACCATAATCATAGTTTATGATTGGCCTGAAAGAAATTGGTGTCTTTCAATTCCACATAAGTTTTACATTGAACAAGATTTATCAATAAATCAAGGATCAGAAGTCAAGGCTGAGTTATTGACTTGAGAGTGATCCATGCTGACCATGCATGGTTCCATACTGTAAGCTTGCTTTATAACAAAATGTGCAATGTAAATTTGGGAACAAATGGACAGCAAGCAGAAGGATTCATGGTTCATCATGTTGGGTCACTTTGTGTGTAGTCTTATAGGTTCAGTCAACCTCAGCCCCAATATTGTTAACTTTGACCTAAGGGGAAAAAATCCAACTTGGCTCTTAAATGATATTTCCTCTTCCTTGTAACCCACTTAACAGGCATTTCACATTATATTACAGCATTACAATGTATCTTTGAATGGCGAAACGAACCCACCGAGACAGATATGCCCTCCTTGATTTCCTTTGATGAGACAAGCTGAACATTCCCATCTTCATAGTAATGTACCTGAGGAGGGAGACAAATACATCAGCATCCCACACCATCCAACACATCATGCAGTATTACTTCACAGCATCACACCTATCCTACCAGCGTTCCATAAATCGCACAAATGTTCCACATAAGTGAGGTGGTCACGGCACCACACAGTTGGTATAAGCACACTTATAAACATACCTGCACCTTCAGGATCCCTGTCAACTGAACACTGCCACCTGAGGCGGGGAACGTGACTGACCACTGCGAACGCCATCGCCCGTTCCTGAAGTCACAACAACACAGTGTGCATAACACCAACAAGCACAAGTACCGAGGAGAAGCTGTGTTGTGCTGTGCAATAAATTGTGTGGTTGTTGCTTTGATCACAAAAACAGAAAGTGCCTATATTAAGTCATAACGTCTATGTAGTCACTGAATAACGTTATGATGTGGTAGCAGTACAGATGAAGGGCTGGAATGCGTCTAGTATAGCCAGACAGGTCCTCACGACATTAATGAAATCAGCGGAACCAAATCAAGGAGCCATCTCAATCAATGAGCTCACCAGAAGTTCTTAGGGTTGAACTTGTGGCTTTCGATGCAGGCAATGAGTGTAATGTTTCCAGCATCACTTGTACCATACACAGTAGCCACACCCTGCTCATAGTGTTCTTTGACATACGACGTGAATCGCGTTTCCAGGGCCTTCCTCCAGGGCTCAGCGACATTATCAGTGGTGGCTGGCTGTACATCACTGGCTTCCTTCCTCAAATGATCATACCTGTCACAGTCGGCACAAACATGACAGCCTAATGAGTGAGCCCAATTCCAGTTTATAATCACTTTGTATGGGCAAACTGATTTCGAGGCAACCATTGCTACAGTTTCCTGGTGTAGGACATTTCTCTAGTTCACATACTGATAGATTAATACTGGCATACATCTACAAAACATGAGAGAGAATGAGCAAAAAATCCTCAAAGAAGTCCTACTTGAAGGACTGTTTACTGCGAGGGTCAACAAAGCGACCATGACCCTGGTCACCATGCTCTGTAACCAGCACCTAACAACAACCATATTGTCTGTCAACAGCATTCACATAACTTCATATCAAGGGATGCAGAAATTTATTAGATCAGAAGAGTGAGAAAGGTGATGCCAAAAGCAAACTAACCTGCTCATCAACACTCTTGACTTTGACAGGAGTAAATTGGTCTTTGTTGTATTGAGCAAATGCACTGTACACAAAAACATTATTGGCTGAGAGGTGTGTCTGATTGTTAACATTCAGTGTGAACCAACAGTGACCATGATGTGTTATATACTAAACTCACCCTGATGCTTTGTCCCTCAGTAAATGGTCGTCATTGAGGAGCACACGAACATCTGTAGAGATAACAGCACTGACAATAACAGCAGACTATCTATATAGCTTGTATTCAGATTAAGATCGGTGATCCTACAATAGAACGATGTCAAAGCAGCCATCGACTTACCATTGAATACTTCATTGAATTCTCCAGGTGGTGAGTGGAGGATGAAGTCTGACACAATGCGAACCTGACCACAAACAGATATTGAGACGTAGGAGGAATAACTGGCAGAATAAGTTAAGTATCATCATTTCATTTCTTAAGCTTTAATAGTCAAGTTGATCAAAGGGATTGTCTGTTTCCAAGATATCTTAAATTGGATTGAATGAGTTCTGATCAAACAATTTTGTGGATAATTGTTCTGATGCCAAGAACCTATCCATTATCACACTTTTAAAAACTCAGTTGATGAATCGCGTTTTTTCACACCTAATTGGCTGGCGACTAGACGGCATCGTTGAACTTCTTCACTTCCTCAAAATATATAAAGCTCACTAGAGTAAACCATGGTTCATACAGGTCAGGCCCAAAAAAAATTCAAGCACTTTTCAAGTACCTCTGAACAGATTTTCAAGGACCTTCTATCAGAGTAATAGTTCTACTGTCAATTTAAAAAAAACTTTATTACTGATCATTTGAGTTATAAATGAAATGATACATCTAAATAACTTAAATTTTATTTGAAAAAGCCCAAAAAACTATTAAGTAGTAAAGGAACTGACCAATTATCCAGGTTTTTAAATACAAGGAGAGGAAGCTGCATGCATACAAAGATCATGAAGACAATTTTGTTTTTGCTATACACATTCATCACTACAAACGGCAGTTTTCATACATATTAAAGACAGATCAGCCGAGTATTTAAAAAGAACAAATTGCAGCAGAAATAAACATTGTCACAAATGGTGAATTAAAACAGAAACTGCACCTATACAGCACTAAGTTTATTTAGTTGCTAGAGCCTGGCATTAGCAAAAGAGAGAAACAAGAAGGGCGACGTAGGCTGGTCATAGAACGTGCGAAAAAGTCATAAATAAACCAGCCTATGGTATCAAGCACTGTGGCTCGATTTGGGTAGGACTTTCAAGGCTCTAGCACGAGAATTTTGACACGGCAAAATGTTATTTTCGAGGACTTTTCAACGTTCGAAAAACTGAAATCAAGGACATTTCAAGGCCTGCCACTGCAAATTTTTCAAGCACTGAAACACCTCACTTTTTCAAAGGACTTTCACCTCCTTTGGGGCATTTTTCAAGGGGGGGTTATTTTCAAGGACTTTTCAGGGCTGGAAGTCGAAAATCAAGGACTTTTCAAGGCCTGTGCAAACCTTGGTAAACACTGAAACACCACTGTCACTGACTGGGACAATGGGCTGATGTCACCTCCTTTAGTGGGGTCGGGGTGGGGGGGGGGGGCAGGGGAGGGGGTTGACAGTTCTGGGTAGGGCTGGAAGTAGATCTAGAAATATACCAACTTCAGTGTCACTTATTCGTAACTAGCAAGCTCCACTATGACAAAACCACCGACAAATATGCTCAAGTTATATTCTCAGGCTCCTTTTCCTGGTTGATGTACATTCATCAGCTGGGCAGAGCATTGAGCTGCCTCCCCAGACTATAGATGTGTTAAAACATGGTCCACTTATTCCTTACCGGTTGTTCATACCACTGGTGTAAACAAAACCGAGTGACTGACATGCCCACATGGGCAGCAAAACTTAGATATGCTGGTGGTGTGCAATTTGTATAGGTGTCTGGGTTTGGCAACAGTCATATGCACAGATAATAGAGCATGGGCTGGGATGCATGGAATTCTGATCCCTGCATACTTATAGTGATAACTGCAGACACTCCAATCCAGTCCTTCACACTTGCATAAATGTCAAAGGTGACATTTTCAGCTAATGTTTGGTAAGACATAAGTCTAAGAATGTTATCGGTTAGACAATAGTTGTTCAAATACTCAACAAATACACATAATATTTTCTTGGTTACCCCAATAATTTTGACACAGTCCAATGAAAGAGAAGTCAGTGTAGTGGAAATTCAGGGTCTTTGTCAGAGACCTGTCCACCCATCCATTGGACGGGTGATCGTCGATTTGGATCGGGATTTTCCCCTACAGACCGTCCAACCCGACAACGCCTCCCAGGCCGGATACAAGAAATTAGCGTAGTTATAAACAGCTCATTTAAAGTCAAACAGCGACGTAGCACGCTGGCCACTCATCTACGATCAAGATAAATACTTCTCTGTTGATAAAGCTTTTTAATTTTATGACACGAGGTTTAATTAACGTCTATTTTAATGATGGTGAATGGAGTGACGACCAGCTTCGTCTCCTTGCAAAGCAAGTTCCCAGTCCAATTTATTTTCCATTCATATTAGAAAGGGCAAACTACCGGCTTGTTCTTGTTTAAGTTAAGTTTTGATGAACCAAGCTGTCAGATTAAGCTTACTTCCGGACTCAATTCGGTTCACTTGCTTGCAGTATATACGCAAAAAAAAACATTATTAAAACTTCGTTACGCAACAATAGAAAACTCATTGTAAGGTGATCAATTATATGCGCATATTGTTATCGGTCATTCGTGTAATCAACAACTCAATTACCTTTTCCTGGTCCGATACATGATCGTCGGTGGCCATTTTGAAATATGTCGACACAGCGCCGCCTCCTTTCCGGTTCAGTGTTATGAGAGGCTAAGTAAGTCGTATTCTATACAAAGTAATGCAACTGTTTAACAGTCTCCTACAGAATACCCTATATGCACCATTGTTTCCGATAAATCGACATATATACCCCAATTATATGAGAGTACTATACACAATACGAAGTGTATTTGATGTTGAGCATGAACTAAATCGCGAATACGGAAATGTGGCACACGCAATTTCTAATTGATATATACATATATGATATACAAGTCAATATTGTAGTGCTGGTAATTATTCAGAATGTCTGTTCACGTCCAATATTTTCAACATACAAACAGACGGAAGAAGTTTTATAAGTACACAATCAGTAGTCTAAAGTGTGCACCTTGTTGCATATGTGATCGATCAAAACGATAAAACATATGCATCGATATATAAACATATGCTCACACATGGAGTCATACACACACAAACCAAACACACACATATATATAAATATATATATATATATATATATATATATATATATATATATATATATATATATATATATATATATATATATATATATATATATATATATATATATATATATATATATATATATATATATATATATATATATATATATATTAAGAGGCACCACCCATTTGCACCTTGTCGATTGTCCCCGACAGATCTGCGAGCTGATTTTCCATGAAGCCTTTCGGAGGAGACACATAGAAGATATCGTACAGATCTGCACGATCAACAGCAGGTTTGGCCGGATGTGCTGTATCCTACCCACGCCAGTGGACGGGTTACCAGAAGTCGAACTACACCACGACTGCAGCGAGTTCTGTGGCTAAGACGTGCAGTACCATATGCCAGCCATACGGCCCATAGTCTTGGGCAACATAGAAGGGAACTGCAAATATGGCGCCTTCGACCACTGTAGCAAGAGCGATCGCTGCTTCCAGCATACGGTCGACTACGAACCGCAAACCCCAAAGCAACCACGCGAAAAACCGCACTACGACAAAATCAAACTGCCGGAGAAACTAGCTTGCAAGGGAACTATTGCAGTGCATACGCTACGCACAACCAATGCATTGAGACGATGCAGGACGGATGCAAGTGCGAAAGAGGAAAGGATTGTATTTGACAGAGGATATAGAGCTATGAGCGCATGGAGTGCATACGCCTACAGAGCCACAGTCCCATGGTCTACTCTAGTTGCTACCACATCCCTGGTCCACACATCGGCTATATGCCCACACTACAGTTGTCTACAGAGCCACCACCCACGGTCTACACTACAATTGTCTACAGAGCCACCACCCACGGTCTACACTACAATTGTCTACAGAGCCACCACCCACGGTCTACACTCCAATTGTCTACAGAGCCACCACCCACGGTCTACACTCCAATTGTCTACAGAGCCACCACCCACTGTCTACACTCCAATTGTCTACAGAGCCACCACCCACTGTCTACACTCCAATTGTCTACAGAGCCACCACCCACTGTCTACACAGCCACCACCCACTGTCTACACTCCAATTGTCTACAGAGCCACCACCCACTGTCTACACTCCAATTGTCTACAGAGCCACCACCCACGGTCTACACTCCAATTGTCTACAGAGCCACCACCCACGGTCTACACTCCAATTGTCTACAGAGCCACCACCCACTGTCTACACTCCAATTGTCTACAGAGCCACCACCCACGGTCTACACTCCAATTGTCTACAGAGCCACCACCCACGGTCTACACTCCAATTGTCTACAGAGCCACCACCCACTGTCTACACTCCAATTGTCTACAGAGCCACCACCCACTGTCTACACTCCAATTGTCTACAGAGCCACCACCCACGGTCTACACTCCAATTGTCTACAGAGCCACCACCCACGGTCTACACTCCAATTGTCTACAGAGCCACCACCCACTGTCTACACTCCAATTGTCTACAGAGCCACCACCCACGGTCTACACTCCAATTGTCTACAGAGCCACCACCCACGGTCTACACTCCAATTGTCTACAGAGCCACCACCCACTGTCTACACTCCAATTGTCTACAGAGCCACCACCCACGGTCTACACTCCAATTGTCTACAGAGCCACCACCCACTGTCTACACTCCAATTGTCTACAGAGCCACCACCCACTGTCTACACTCCAATTGTCTACAGAGCCACCACCCACTGTCTACACTCCAATTGTCTACAGAGCCACCACCCACTGTCTACACTCCAATTGTCTACAGAGCCACCACCCACTGTCTACACTCCAATTGTCTACAGAGCCACCACCCACGGTCTACACTCCAATTGTCTACAGAGCCACCACCCACGGTCTACACTCCAATTGTCTACAGAGCCACCACCCACGGTCTACACTCCAATTGTCTACAGAGCCACCACCCACTGTCTACACTCCAATTGTCTACAGAGCCACCACCCACTGTCTACACTCCAATTGTCTACAGAGCCACCACCCACGGTCTACACTCCAATTGTCTACAGAGCCACCACCCACGGTCTACACTCCAATTGTCTACAGAGCCACCACCCACGGTCTACACTCCAATTGTCTACAGAGCCACCACCCACGGTCTACACTCCAATTGTCTACAGAGCCACCACCCACGGTCTACACTCCAATTGTCTACAGAGCCACCACCCACGGTCTACACTCCAATTGTCTACAGAGCCACCACCCACTGTCTACACTCCAATTGTCTACAGAGCCACCACCCACGGTCTACACTCCAATTGTCTACAGAGCCACCACCCACTGTCTACACTCCAATTGTCTACAGAGCCACCACCCACTGTCTACACTCCAATTGTCTACAGAGCCACCACCCACTGTCTACACTCCAATTGTCTACAGAGCCACCACCCACTGTCTACACTCCAATTGTCTACAGAGCCACCACCCACTGTCTACACTCCAATTGTCTACAGAGCCACCACCCACTGTCTACACTCCAATTGTCTACAGAGCCACCACCCACTGTCTACACTCCAATTGTCTACAGAGCCACCACCCACTGTCTACACTCCAATTGTCTACAGAGCCACCACCCACTGTCTACACTCCAATTGTCTACAGAGCCACCACCCACTGTCTACACTCCAATTGTCTACAGAGCCACCACCCACTGTCTACACTCCAATTGTCTACAGAGCCACCACCCACTGTCTACACTCCAATTGTCTACAGAGCCACCACCCACTGTCTACACTCCAATTGTCTACAGAGCCACCACCCACTGTCTACACTCCAATTGTCTACAGAGCCACCACCCACTGTCTACACTCCAATTGTCTACAGAGCCACCACCCACTGTCTACACTCCAATTGTCTACAGAGCCACCACCCACGGTCTACACTCCAATTGTCTACAGAGCCACCACCCACTGTCTACACTCCAATTGTCTACAGAGCCACCACCCACGGTCTACACTCCAATTGTCTACAGAGCCACCACCCACGGTCTACACTCCAATTGTCTACAGAGCCACCACCCACTGTCTACACTCCAATTGTCTACAGAGCCACCACCCACGGTCTACACTCCAATTGTCTACAGAGCCACCACCCACTGTCTACACTCCAATTGTCTACAGAGCCACCACCCACTGTCTACACTCCAATTGTCTACAGAGCCACCACCCACTGTCTACACTCCAATTGTCTACAGAGCCACCACCCACTGTCTACACTCCAATTGTCTACAGAGCCACCACCCACGGTCTACACTCCAATTGTCTACAGAGCCACCACCCACTGTCTACACTCCAATTGTCTACAGAGCCACCACCCACGGTCTACACTCCAATTGTCTACAGAGCCACCACCCACGGTCTACACTCCAATTGTCTACAGAGCCACCACCCACGGTCTACACTCCAATTGTCTACAGAGCCACCACCCACGGTCTACACTCCAATTGTCTACAGAGCCACCACCCACGGTCTACACTCCAATTGTCTACAGAGCCACCACCCACGGTCTACACTCCAATTGTCTACAGAGCCACCACCCACGGTCTACACTCCAATTGTCTACAGAGCCACCACCCACTGTCTACACTCCAATTGTCTACAGAGCCACCACCCACTGTCTACACTCCAATTGTCTACAGAGCCACCACCCACGGTCTACACTCCAATTGTCTACAGAGCCACCACCCACTGTCTACACTCCAATTGTCTACAGAGCCACCACCCACTGTCTACACTCCAATTGTCTACAGAGCCACCACCCACTGTCTACACTCCAATTGTCTACAGAGCCACCACCCACGGTCTACACTCCAATTGTCTACAGAGCCACCACCCACTGTCTACACTCCAATTGTCTACAGAGCCACCACCCACTGTCTACACTCCAATTGTCTACAGAGCCACCACCCACTGTCTACACTCCAATTGTCTACAGAGCCACCACCCACTGTCTACACTCCAATTGTCTACAGAGCCACCACCCACTGTCTACACTCCAATTGTCTACAGAGCCACCACCCACTGTCTACACTCCAATTGTCTACAGAGCCACCACCCACTGTCTACACTCCAATTGTCTACAGAGCCACCACCCACGGTCTACACTCCAATTGTCTACAGAGCCACCACCCACTGTCTACACTCCAATTGTCTACAGAGCCACCACCCACTGTCTACACTCCAATTGTCTACAGAGCCACCACCCACGGTCTACACTCCAATTGTCTACAGAGCCACCACCCACTGTCTACACTCCAATTGTCTACAGAGCCACCACCCACTGTCTACACTCCAATTGTCTACAGAGCCACCACCCACTGTCTACACTCCAATTGTCTACAGAGCCACCACCCACTGTCTACACTCCAATTGTCTACAGAGCCACCACCCACTGTCTACACTCCAATTGTCTACAGAGCCACCACCCACTGTCTACACTCCAATTGTCTACAGAGCCACCACCCACGGTCTACACTCCAATTGTCTACAGAGCCACCACCCACTGTCTACACTCCAATTGTCTACAGAGCCACCACCCACGGTCTACACTCCAATTGTCTACAGAGCCACCACCCACTGTCTACACTCCAATTGTCTACAGAGCCACCACCCACTGTCTACACTCCAATTGTCTACAGAGCCACCACCCACTGTCTACACTCCAATTGTCTACAGAGCCACCACCCACGGTCTACACTCCAATTGTCTACAGAGCCACCACCCACTGTCTACACTCCAATTGTCTACAGAGCCACCACCCACTGTCTACACTCCAATTGTCTACAGAGCCACCACCCACTGTCTACACTCCAATTGTCTACAGAGCCACCACCCACTGTCTACACTCCAATTGTCTACAGAGCCACCACCCACTGTCTACACTCCAATTGTCTACAGAGCCACCACCCACTGTCTACACTCCAATTGTCTACAGAGCCACCACCCACGGTCTACACTCCAATTGTCTACAGAGCCACCACCCACTGTCTACACTCCAATTGTCTACAGAGCCACCACCCACGGTCTACACTCCAATTGTCTACAGAGCCACCACCCACGGTCTACACTCCAATTGTCTACAGAGCCACCACCCACGGTCTACACTCCAATTGTCTACAGAGCCACCACCCACGGTCTACACTCCAATTGTCTACAGAGCCACCACCCACTGTCTACACTCCAATTGTCTACAGAGCCACCACCCACGGTCTACACTCCAATTGTCTACAGAGCCACCACCCACTGTCTACACTCCAATTGTCTACAGAGCCACCACCCACTGTCTACACTCCAATTGTCTACAGAGCCACCACCCACTGTCTACACTCCAATTGTCTACAGAGCCACCACCCACGGTCTACACTCCAATTGTCTACAGAGCCACCACCCACTGTCTACACTCCAATTGTCTACAGAGCCACCACCCACGGTCTACACTCCAATTGTCTACAGAGCCACCACCCACTGTCTACACTCCAATTGTCTACAGAGCCACCACCCACTGTCTACACTCCAATTGTCTACAGAGCCACCACCCACTGTCTACACTCCAATTGTCTACAGAGCCACCACCCACGGTCTACACTCCAATTGTCTACAGAGCCACCACCCACGGTCTACACTCCAATTGTCTACAGAGCCACCACCCACTGTCTACACTCCAATTGTCTACAGAGCCACCACCCACTGTCTACACTCCAATTGTCTACAGAGCCACCACCCACTGTCTACACTCCAATTGTCTACAGAGCCACCACCCACTGTCTACACTCCAATTGTCTACAGAGCCACCACCCACTGTCTACACTCCAATTGTCTACAGAGCCACCACCCACGGTCTACACTCCAATTGTCTACAGAGCCACCACCCACTGTCTACACTCCAATTGTCTACAGAGCCACCACCCACTGTCTACACTCCAATTGTCTACAGAGCCACCACCCACTGTCTACACTCCAATTGTCTACAGAGCCACCACCCACTGTCTACACTCCAATTGTCTACAGAGCCACCACCCACGGTCTACACTCCAATTGTCTACAGAGCCACCACCCACTGTCTACACTCCAATTGTCTACAGAGCCACCACCCACGGTCTACACTCCAATTGTCTACAGAGCCACCACCCACTGTCTACACTCCAATTGTCTACAGAGCCACCACCCACTGTCTACACTCCAATTGTCTACAGAGCCACCACCCACTGTCTACACTCCAATTGTCTACAGAGCCACCACCCACTGTCTACACTCCAATTGTCTACAGAGCCACCACCCACTGTCTACACTCCAATTGTCTACAGAGCCACCACCCACTGTCTACACTCCAATTGTCTACAGAGCCACCACCCACTGTCTACACTCCAATTGTCTACAGAGCCACCACCCACGGTCTACACTCCAATTGTCTACAGAGCCACCACCCACGGTCTACACTCCAATTGTCTACAGAGCCACCACCCACGGTCTACACTCCAATTGTCTACAGAGCCACCACCCACTGTCTACACTCCAATTGTCTACAGAGCCACCACCCACTGTCTACACTCCAATTGTCTACAGAGCCACCACCCACGGTCTACACTCCAATTGTCTACAGAGCCACCACCCACGGTCTACACTCCAATTGTCTACAGAGCCACCACCCACTGTCTACACTCCAATTGTCTACAGAGCCACCACCCACTGTCTACACTCCAATTGTCTACAGAGCCACCACCCACGGTCTACACTCCAATTGTCTACAGAGCCACCACCCACGGTCTACACTCCAATTGTCTACAGAGCCACCACCCACTGTCTACACTCCAATTGTCTACAGAGCCACCACCCACGGTCTACACTCCAATTGTCTACAGAGCCACCACCCACTGTCTACACTCCAATTGTCTACAGAGCCACCACCCACGGTCTACACTCCAATTGTCTACAGAGCCACCACCCACTGTCTACACTCCAATTGTCTACAGAGCCACCACCCACTGTCTACACTCCAATTGTCTACAGAGCCACCACCCACTGTCTACACTCCAATTGTCTACAGAGCCACCACCCACGGTCTACACTCCAATTGTCTACAGAGCCACCACCCACTGTCTACACTCCAATTGTCTACAGAGCCACCACCCACTGTCTACACTCCAATTGTCTACAGAGCCACCACCCACGGTCTACACTCCAATTGTCTACAGAGCCACCACCCACTGTCTACACTCCAATTGTCTACAGAGCCACCACCCACGGTCTACACTCCAATTGTCTACAGAGCCACCACCCACTGTCTACACTCCAATTGTCTACAGAGCCACCACCCACGGTCTACACTCCAATTGTCTACAGAGCCACCACCCACTGTCTACACTCCAATTGTCTACAGAGCCACCACCCACGGTCTACACTCCAATTGTCTACAGAGCCACCACCCACTGTCTACACTCCAATTGTCTACAGAGCCACCACCCACGGTCTACACTCCAATTGTCTACAGAGCCACCACCCACTGTCTACACTCCCGGTCTATACAGTGTACAAATGTCCGCGCAATTAAAATTATTCTATGTATTGAGGTGGGTCAATATCATTCACAGTCCGCTCAATGGTAAACAAGCACTCAATTTTGTCTGATGCCTTCCAATGTGTGGACTCAAGCGGCTCCAACACTGTGGCAATAGGAATGGCAGCTACTGTAGACATTATACCTACACCACTTGCGCCAAGACACAAACCAAAGGTAACTGCAGCAGTGTCTACTGCCTATATTTTATGTGACTGATTTCATTCAACCGATAGGAGTGCCCTGAATTCTCATCAGGCAGCTCCGGATATATAAGTGCCGTAAGAATGGTTGGCTGTTGTTACATATTGCTGTTGTATACATAAGTCTATATGTCAAGTTCAATTAGGAGTGATACTACTGACATTGATCCCTGGGAAGCACTACCACGTGTTCAGAAACTGATTTGGTCACCTGCAGCCAACACGAGAGGGGTGGTTAACACTCGGACGCCAACATAATCGTTCCTTTGTTTGGTTACATAATAGTTGCTTTGTTGGATACGATTAACAACAATAGTTACACCTAGAAGGGCAGGATATCCACTCAGACTAGTTGATAGCCCCATATGCAAAACTCGACCCGGCACCATCATAGGATATCCATGGTCAACACCACTGGCACGATCACCAAATGACCATTCATGCAATCCAATTACCAACCGACCGCTATCTTCCGCCTAAATAGTAATAAGAGGATTCAGTGAGGGTTGGTTGTGCAGCGCATCAACATAGGTTTTTTAACATATTCAGACAGGTCCAGTGGAGGCTGGTTTTATGTTGAGGTCCATAAATACTCGCTTTTATTGACAGCTTGTAAATTGAAGAACAACACTAATAGGAAGGTCGTGATTGTTCAATAAACGTCCCTTATTATACCTTAACTGGATCTTTAGCTCATTCACAACTCAAACAGTAACACGTTTTGACACAGGATTAGCGATGTTTGTGGTTATAATATCACCAAAATAGCCACTCTCAGAGCTCACAACTTCAAGAAACCATCAAGCATGTTGTGCGTGGTACAGACTTGATCGAGGTGAATATAAAGTGGGTTAAAGTTGCTAAAGTTAATGACCCGGTTACCTATGTAAGTACCTGAAGGAATTAATTGCCAACTCTGACCGTCATCAAGACTCAACATTTTTAACACACTGTCTGTTATGCGCGCAACCCCATTATCAGGTATTGTGAGGGTAATAACCCCATTTGCAGCATCAACATTTAAACTAAGACCTATTGATGTAATCTGCTGCTGAAGAAGGCTGAAACTTGAGAGACCAGGTTTTAATTGGACAAATCCTCCTCCTCCTTCTGAAGTCCTTGACCGCTATGCAATGGTCTCGTTTGATTCGACATTGTACCAGCCCACAGTATACGTGATTGATCTTAGGTCAACACATAGATCACCTGCACTGTTGTCAATAGCATTTTGCGGGGATACAGCCACGTCGCTTTGAACATTTGTCAGAGTTTGATACATAGCACTATGGATAAACAAGCCTTTAGATTCAATAGAAATGGAACATACAAACCGGGCCTGCTGTACCCGCCCCATATAGCAGCTGAGCAGCTGGCACATCTCCTCATCCATGTGCAAGCGGACGACAGTACAGAAGCGTTTAAGGTGGAGTTCTCCAACCTGTTTGATCACTACTTGATCGTGCCAAATATAAGGTACAACATAACTTGTAGTTGGCTGGAAAACCAGCCACGTGCAATACTGGCAGAACCAGGTAAATTTTGTTATATGGTGCGCAACCTCCGGCTTTGGTGCATCTGCGTTGGACCACCTTATCTCAGCAGTCCCAGCAATAAGGGATCTTTATAGGTTTCACGTGTACTACACCATTAGGAGACTTCTGAACGAAATGAGGGTATCCCTACCGGATGACTACATGGTCAGCACCCGATAATACCTTTGACAAGATAATCTACTCTGCTATGAGTTCGGTGTTGCAGAAAATACCAATTGGAAGATAAAAAGTGGAAACCAGGGCCTCGGGCGGGTCTTTGACACCCAAAAGCAATTTTAGGCTAATATTGAGGATGCTATCAACTCTCCAGTTGACAATTCCTCATCCATCATCAGGTATCAAAACCTGCTCTAGAATGTATCCTCAAAGGTTGATTATGTGTTTGAAACGGGTCTTGACATGGCTTTGAAACCCCGCCTGATGATATAGGCAGCCCCTCTCCACTTGTCCGGAATGACGTTATTGATAGACTACCCCCCATAGGAAAGGCGCATGAGGATGAGAAAACCGCTCTTATTGTAGATAGAATCGCAAAATGCTTAGCTGTGCTTTGGCTTGCTACGTAGTAGGTAGCGGAGTATCAGGAGGATAACTCCCCCAACCGCCACAACTGCGGCCCATACATGTACTGCCATCCAACCAACCACCTTTTCAGCTGACTTGAGCAGCCATGATACGATTGAGCCAATAACCCCTGGAAGGGCAGCTGCTGCCTTTCCAGCTAGGCCCTTCAGGACGTATGCCAAGGAGTTCAGCTGTTTTTTAATCCATTTCCTGACACTGGGCTTGTCATCTGGCGTCGGTGTTGGCGCCGGGGTAACACTAGTGCTCCCTCTACCTGTCAAAACAAGTACCAGGGTCGAGATTGCCAATCCAATCGCAGTAAGGATGGTGGTGATTGTAACCCCTTGCTCCCTGAACACGGTGCGTACAAGCTCAGCTAGCGCTGTGTCCTCTTTAAGAAGTCTATTGATAGTTTCCCTGTTTACAGAGGCAGCCTCAATACGGGCACTAAGTAGATCCTTTAGCCCTGAAAGCTTATTCACTTGAAATTTCCATGCTCGACTATCACACCCCCCATCCTCCTCCAGGCTTGCCATTTTAGCTTCCCACTGTTGACCAGTTCACCACTCTGGGTCTGCATAGCCTTGTCAAGCCCTATAAGCTCTCTGAGTGGTAGTTCGTAGTCTTTTTGTGAACCTAGGTCTTCTATAGCGATGTGAATGCCCTCTATGAAGCTTGTTTCATTTACACCAGCTTGCTCTGTCACGGCTTTGGGGCTTCTCTGAAGTGCAGCTTGCGCTTTAGAAGCAGCTTGGTCTATACCTTGGAGGGCTTTTGTTGCCTTTTTGGATAGTTCAGGGTTCACTTCAGGAGCCCGAGCAAGCTATGTACCACCTTACTTTTCTATACTACTAGGCGAGAGGAATTTTCTGGGATTGGTCTTCCATTTCAGAAGCTTCCACTCTCGGCCCCACTTAACCCAAAGGTCACGTATCTTAAGTTTCGTTAAGGAGGTTAGTTTTCTCATCATTAATGAAACTAGGCTCATCCCCCTCCCCTCCCATAGCCCCCTTCTCCTCTGTTGCGTCAAATGTTGGGTTATCATACATACCCATGTTATTATGCTAAAGATATACTCGCTATTATTTAACATGATGAGTACTTACGGATGCAAACTTAATCCATACAGCCGGGTATGCGAGCCCCTAAGGATAAAGGGGCGCAACAGTCTGTAGTTATTACAAAAAATCCAAGCACTATTGACCATGACCAACAACTTCTGGTCCGCTTCCCCAATCTAGGTGCAGACGACGTCATTGTCCCTTTACAATCACACTGACCTCAAACGATGCTAACCACAGTGTTGTGCAAAACCTGAGTCGCGCCTGGTTAAGAAACCGACAATCAAGATTTCTGGCAATGAGGTCATGTCTGTTGATGACAGCAGTGTGTACCACTGTTACCACGACTTGTGGCGGACTGCACAGGAGAGACAGGGCCTCCAGTATCAGGGCACTGACACATCAGATGACAGAAACGCAACTAAGATGCGAGTGGGGACAGGAGACAATGATGAGAACGACGAAGAGGACAAGGTGACCATTGAGGTTATCCCCAATCAACTCTATGCCTGGGCATTCGTGGCTACTAGCAGTGGGATGAGGTGAAAAAGGCCTTTACAGCAACGAGTAAGCCCAGTGGCCACAAATTCTGAGCAAGCGGAACCCAGAGATAAAGGGTTGCTGCTGTCATAGCTGGGGGTCAGGCCCGTCAGTACCTTGCTCAGCAGTGCCTTACAATTTACCTGGTTGAATTAATGACTAACGAAGAGATCACAAAGCTGTATGTGAAATGCGAGGCACGGCTAGGCGCTAGCATGACGCACACTATAGTTAAGGCAGTGGTAGAGCTATACTCAGGTATTGCTTGTATGTTTCTACCAATCCCATCAGAACACCAGCCAAAGCTAATTAAAGACCTCGAGGGCGACCCCTTTGTTGTCCACGCGCTGAGTACTACTACATGTGAGCTATGTCGTCGCTATGGAATGTTCTTAGCTCCACTTACCACGGCTTTAACAACAGTTAAGCACTGTAAATTTGGAAAAAAACAAGCACCGAATCAACAGGGACTGGCGGAGAGGAAGACACTACTGATAGAAAAATGCTCGTGAACGCGCTGTACCACGGTGCAGATGTGTCCTGTATATCAACAGGTTTTGACAAGCTTACTAAGATGGCTCTAGGTGGGGCTAACGTCTTGAATTCTCATCACGCGATCTGGCTTTGTCTGGTATAGTAGTGAGCTGGATCTAAGCCATACTACTTAAGACAGGTTTTGCAGAATATCTCAAATACATCAGCCAAGAGTAGTACATCTGTGCATGATAGTCGCCCATGTTTTTAAACCCGATCGCATTTCAGACCTTCTGTGCATGTTCATAGTATACAGCAGATATACCTTGCTAAGAGAGCTTGCTGTAGAACTCCTGGAATGACGGCAGCGAGGCATCAAACTATTCCCAGCCATCCCTAAACTCATAGGGATAGACTCCCTTGCACAGTAGCAGCCGGCGTTTTGTTTCACCAGGCTCATACTTAGCCATCACTGCAAATGCGTCTGGGTTTTTTGCAGACACCAGCTTGTCAGCTTGCCAGGAAGAACTGTGCACTGTCATTAAGCATAAATGTCCGATCGATAGGGACATAAACTTCTCCATATTGTTTGGGATAAAGTTGATCTTCCCTTCCACCTTGCTTATAGCATGCATCAAGAGGTGGGAGTCATAGCCCTGTAGGATATGGAATACTTCAGGCACGACCGATGTCTTAGGATTCAACCGCAGCTTTAGGTTGCAAACATTGTGGGTTGCCCCCTGTACTTACCTGCTATATGACAATGTTCGTAGACAGAGTCCCCGCCAAGTTCTTTTTTACACACATGACAATGGGTTGCTGCCTTATGCACTCTTTTATCCTTTAGCGTCAAGCACATGGAAACAGGGTTTGACAGAACTGCTTTGATCTTGAGCTCTTCCTGTTGCAGGGCTTACGGGAATTTATCCACAGTGTTGCCTCCTCTATACACCACAGGTGTTCGGTCTGACCATCACACCGGACAACTACATAGCCTAAACCACATGGCTCATGTTGCTCTGTTTTCACCGTGAGCGCTTCAAAGATAATATAAGGGGCAGCCAGCTGCATCTGCCAGTTCTGGAAGGATTATATGTTCTTCCCTTCCACAGGTATATCCACAGCAGCAGTTTGCCCTATCTCCATACACTCAGGTTTGTGCTCAAAGAGTAGTTTATCAGTGGTATAGCCATGTAGACATCGTTCACAGAAAGACTTGTGGTGTTGATATTTACTCTGATCATACAGCAAACGGTAAAATATTTGATTTGCGTGTAACGAAACTTACCATCCTCCTCATTCAGTATGAGACACAGGGACGTTCATCAACCATTCACGCAAATAGTTTTTACCAGCCCACTTTGTATTCTTGAACTTAAGATGTGGTGTAGGGATGGGGGGTGTTTTGCGTGGCACAGGGACAGGGGGTGTTTTGCATTGCACGGGGATGGGGAGTGTTTTACGTGATGCAGGAGGTGACACCCCAGCCTTTGATCTAGTAAATATCTCATTGTATACACAATCAAATTCATTATGCTTTTCAAGTGCTCTTGTATTGTGAGTCATGTTTAATATATACATCCATATCTCTAAATGGAAATTTTGGATACTAAAATGACAAATACACAACTAGACAATGAGCGGACTTTGACCTTGTTGGCAGCGCCAAGTTCTACAGGATTTCTATTTTTATACAGTGGGAAATCCCCTTTCATTTTTAGGCTCAGTGTTGCCGGCTGGTGAGTCAGTGTAAGGCTGTTGTGAAGCAATTTTTTTCTTTTGGTAAACAAGCCTGTGGTTGACTTAATTGAACGTACAATCCATACACAATCCTAGGTTATTTTTTATACCCTTCTGACAACCCTTACAAAGATGATTAACGACACCATGTTTGATCTTATATTTGTGTAAGTTGCAAAACTCTTGCGTACAGGGCCTGTTACAGGGGTCTTTCTTTCCGACTTATATCCATAGGCACTTATTTTCAAATACTACTATTATTATGTATATAGTCTAGATATCTATTTGTCTAATTGAGAATACCATCTTGTGGCAACTGGGAATCGGATGGCACCACAAGATACTCCTTCTTTACAAAGCCACGGAGTGGTCCATCTAATAAATAGTATAGTACAGGTTCACCAGGTTTAGTGACAGAGAGTCCAATCCGCATGATGAAGGTGATATTGCCATACCTCACCTGGCTGGTAGAGATAGCAAACGCCAACACCAGAGGGAATCTTTTGCTCTTTGACCCCCAGCGGGCGACCTGGTATGATGGAAGAGGGCGTTTGTGCAACAACTTTTGCCTTTATAGCATCTTTAGTTTTTTTTTCTCAGTCAAGCGGTTCACCTCGTTATTTATCACAGAGACTACAGACTGCAGTAGAGAAACCCACTTAGTCAATTGTTTCCCAGTATCCCTCTACTCCATGGCATACCAGTGTCCAAAGAGTCGTTCAGCAAGTGTGCGGTTAAAGCATTCCACTATAGCCTGGTCTCGATGGATATTCACATGGCCACGCCAGACCGAGACGCCATGTTTTGCTAACAGCTGATTCACTGCTCCCATAAACTCCAGTCAGGGGTCAACCTAAAGTAGTTTAGGCCAATGCAATTTTCCATGCTTGTATATCTTTCGAGTGCACCTGCGACCTCTTTAGCCTCTTTTGTAGTCAATGGCTCAGCTGCTTTGTAGCGTGAGGCCACGTCCACCACCATGAGGGCAAACTTATAAGTCCGGCGTTTCACAACGTCATGGGATGTGTTTTGGCATTGGCAGGTAGATTTGCCATATAGCTTGCTTTGTGAGCCACCCCCTGGCAACTTCCTCAGTTGCAAGCATCTTGATAGCTGTAATGCCTTTCCAGTAGCCCTTAGGACTATAGTTGATCTTTTGCATGTCTGACGAGGGTGAGCTTAAAAGGGCTAAGGGAGTGAAGAAGGTTGTGGTTTAGAAACACCTACGCCACGCACAGTACATAGAGTCGCTATTCACACAGCAGCAGTTCCGTCATGGAATGAACATGCTACGCAGTGATGGCCGTAAGATATATGGGCTCCACGTCAACAAGGTGTCACCCTCTCCCTTTGATTCAAAGAGGTGGATAGCCGTGAATGGTGTAGACACTTTGGCCTATGGGCACACTAGTTTACCTACAAACTAGCAGAACCACCTTGGCCGCGTTTGGGGGGTTGGGTCCGAGGTGCCTTTCTCTTAACTTAGGGTAAGCAAAAATTTGTATAAGCCGCCAAAGAGGGAATAGTATTGATGAGTGGTGGTGGGCCCGAATCGCTACTCTTTATACTACCAACTTTATGTCAATAGCCTGAAATATCCCTCGCAAGTTTCTCGAGCACATTACAAAGAGTATAAAAATAAATAACAAAGTATCTTAAGAAAATTTAAGCAAAGTAAATTAACATAAAAAAGTCATCGATTTTAGTGAACTGCGCACATAATAATAATAAGAGCTTGCATGCATCTAGTGAGTACCGTATAAACGGAACGATGGTATCTTATAACCATATTATTGCAGATACATTCAATAAATACTTTATAAATATTGGCCGAAATCTTTAAAATGATATACCGCAATTTGATGTTGATCCACTTCTATTTACGAAGGCCTCTAATGTACATTCAACGTAAAGTACTAACGAAACAGAAATTGAAATATTGTTAGTTGTCTTAAATTGTCGAGTCCAGGCCATGATGGTATAAGCAGCAATATTATAAAATGTATACTTGCACATATTGTCCACCCATCGGTACACGTTTTTAACCTTTCATTTAGCCAAGGCACTGTACCTAATGAACTGAAAATAGCTCATGCCGATATATAAGAACGGGAATAAAACAGATGTAAATAGCTATCGACCAATATCAGTGCTACCATGCTTTTTAAAGATTCTGGAACGGCTTTTGTGTAACAGATTATTACTTTTTGCAAATAGATATCGTGTACTACATGATCATCAATACGGTTTTCGAGAAAATCACATTGCTAACATTGCTTTACCTTATTTGATTGATAACATTGTTGTGGCATATAAAAAAGGGAATTGCATTGTTATAGATATAAGCGATGCATTTGACTCTTTAAACCATACTATGTTATTACATAAAATGTACACTTATGGCATAAGAGACATTGCTCTTGATTGGTTGAAAAATTATCTGAAAAATAGGTTTTAGTATGTGCAGTATAATGGTATAAACTACAAACAAGAGAATTTATTATGTGGTGTACCGCAAGTATCTATCTTAGGTCCCCTACTGTTTTATGTCAACAACATTGTAAATATTTCTCAATATGCTGTTTTACATTACTTTTGCAGACGATACTAATATGATCACAGCGGGTAAGGATATTGATGATATTGTTAATATAATGAGGATGAACAAATAAGTTGGTGGTTTGGCTGAATGCCAATCTGCTCTCATTGAAAAAACGCATTACATTTTATTTAGACCAGGTAAATTGAATAGTGTGCCTCAAGCTAAGCTACATATAGTCAACTAAATATTGAGAAGAAAGGTATCAATCAAGTTTCTTTGTGTTGTAATAGATTCGACAATGTCATTGTGCCAACATATCCAGCAAGTAAAAATGAAAATGGCTAATAGTACACGAAAAATATTGTGCTGCAAAAACTCTTTTGACGTTGTATTATTATTTTATCTACCGGTATATTTCTGATTGTATTGAGGTAAGGGGAACAGCAGCCAATCAATATACTAACTCAATTCTTAAATTGCAGAAGCTCTGTTATGGAATTATCACATATTCAACGCCACGTACATGGTCTTGGCCGCTGTTTAAATCTCTAAATATTATGTCTGTATCTGAGGTCCATATATTCCATGTTTTGATTTTAATGTATAAATATAATGTTGGCAGTTTACCTAATGCGTTCAAGACTATATCTGAAATAAAACAAGGTCTGGTTCGGATGAGACAAGTTAATTTATTGCGTGTTCACACATGTAGGTCCGAAAATCTCACAAAAGCATTCGATATTCGGGAGTAAGAATATTATAGTAGACTAAATTTACCATGTTCTTTATATGTATTTAAATCAACCAATAAGAAATGTATCTTAGGTTGTTTACTTTTTTGTCATGTGTACGTTTGCATTGCACTTTTATCGAATTGTATTGATTGATGACACATGAATTATACATCGTATAATTTCTTTCCTCATCACTGCATTTGGAATTGTATGATCAACTGAAATAAATTTATCTATCTATCTGTCTATCAATCAATCTAATACAAAATTTTGCAACACGGTTCACCACAGCAATACGTTGTCTTCTCAGCCCATCACAATAGCTTTGTTTGTGCCCCACCTTCATCATCAAGGTCTCAAATACTCGACCATCCCAACGTACATATCCTCCCTGTCTTTCGTCCATAGATTGAAAAACGTCCCTGACACTACCACGAACTTTTATATTACCAAATATCTGAACTGACTCCTCAACTCCCAACCTACACAACACAATTCCAAGCTCCTCCCAATCACAAAACTTATCCTTCATCAACTATTTAATACCATAACGTTTTGCACTTCCCTTCCTTACACGCGTCTCGTGTTAAAGGCACTCTACCTGTCATGTTTGTATGCCTGTCTGTGTGTTGGGAAAGCCGTCCGCTCCAATGACACATCTCACACACTGACATTACTCAATGTATCATTTCTCGGCTACTTTGTTACCACCAAACAAGGCAATTGTATGCCGCATATTTCATATGGTACTTTATTTTTAATGTTATATATTTGTATATCTCCATATTCATTATTTCTTTGTTTCTTGGACTGTTTCCAAATAAGGCTACTGCTTATCTATTATGTACAAGAACCCAACCTTATCATTATCTGCTGCCTCATATGTAAATCATATAAATAACTGCATATGATAATTATCTATAATTATCTGTACTCATGTCACTTTTACGTATCTTCATCATTGACATTATATTTTAATAGTTTACCTTATCACCATGTCAACGAGCTATAAGTAGAACAGAGCTTGGTGTTCTGTTGTACCTGACTCGTAAGCAGACGCAACCGAACGCTATCTATTGTAGGAAAACTACTGCGGCAATATTGATATGTTTTGAAGAAATGGATGAGAACAAAATCGATTTGGAACGCAGGATCAATAAATGTTGCTTTCATGCTGTTCTGAGCCATTCACGTAGATATAATAGCATCCTCAGCCTATGAATAGTTAAATCCGGTATCTGGTAAAGCTTGCTTCAGGGTATTTCCAGTACACACGTCATCAATCGATCGAATCGAATCCACATTGTGCTGTTTAGCCTTTTCAAAGTGAATGTAATCAATATCCTAAAAAATTTGTAGTGAACGAAAAATTCATTTCGATGTCTGATTCCTTTTCACTTTAGGAAATGGCATACGTAAAGCCGAGTAGAATCTTATTTGTTCGACTGGGCGAGATAAATAGACAAAACATGGCACAAAGGATATGCTAATAAATAAGTGATGTTATAGAGGTAATACCTGAAAATTATCGAATTGCGAGTGCGTATTTTCTTGTCATGGACGCTTTTCATTTGCATGTTTTGGTAAACAAACTTCGCAGGCTGTTTTGATGGTGCCTATTGCGAAAACATTTTCAGTTTATGTTAGGGTTTTAGCAACAGAGAAAAACGTTAATCATGTAAAAATTGCACAAAATCGTCGAAAAATGTATCTCCTACTAAGGTCCTGATCCACAATGGACAGCTCAATTTATGACTGATAAGCGCCTGGAAGTAAATCAAACAATTGTTCATAATCGACTAAATATTGTCAAGGCCGACAATGGAAAAACAGTATTCTTTATCCTTCGGCTGCTAATAAATTAATTGTGATTACATAGAATCATATTAAGGTATCTAAAATTGTCGTAATGAGCAAAGTAAACTATCCATTGCAGTCATGACAATGAATTGATAATTAAATCCAAGGGATGCAAGAAAAGCATATTTAGACATCGTTAAGCAAGTTGAGAGAAGGTGTTATGATGTGCTACCAATAAACCGAATAATCAATGATCGCCCTAAAAACCGCTTAAATGTCCATATGCTAGATAACAGCGTGTATTGCCATCTTGTCCTCAATATGCCCACATGTGTAATGCGCGCTTGTTCAGTTGTAGAATATGCAGCAGGACGTTTAATGCGGGAAAGGGCTGCTATAAAATCTCATGAATTTCCTGCAATAGTTTGCGCTTTCATTAATTTTCTACGATATGTAATCGAAGATTTGATGTGGAATATTTAAGAATATGTTGCCGCGCTATTGAGGGGTAGAGCCGAAAGCCAAAATATTGATTGTCGTGGAGATTCACATATCTCATTTACCGTATATTCCCTTATTAGC
Source organism: Urechis unicinctus (assembly GCA_034190875.2). Classification (NCBI taxonomy): domain Eukaryota; kingdom Metazoa; phylum Annelida; class Polychaeta; order Xenopneusta; family Urechidae; genus Urechis; species Urechis unicinctus. The sequence goes on along the minus strand of CM067343.1, from coordinate 63,864,138 downwards.
GCCCCGGGGGCGTTACATTTTGGAAAGGGGGGGGGGCGTTTATAAAGCGTCAAAAATCGATAACATTTACTTCATGTTTAAGTCTTATATAACAAAAAAAAAACAATAGTCACATCATGTCCATGTCTTTTATGCGTAAAAAAACAACACGTACGGAGCAAACTCCATCTCCCTAAACATCGCATACGTCTATTAGAACAAGTACGGCAATCGGTGCTTGAAATATGACACACGAGAATATCATGATTTTCCGGCATGAATTAATAAATTTATGGTGAGTCATGATTTTATCTTTTCTTTAAAACGGAAGGGGGGCGTTAATTAGAGGAGGGGCGTTAATTAGGGAATATACGGTATACATTTATTAATGACAAACCGGCTGTGCCTGATTAATGAGTTACAAGAAGAGAAGAACGCGCGAGAACGAAATGGGAGAAGGGGGCAGTTACATATATTCACCGTGGAGGGTATATCCATAAATGAGCGAACACAAGACCCACGGTCGCTATGCATACTATGGCATTGTTTTAACACACCATCGTTTTCATGTAAAATATACAATAAGATTCCTACTTGTGCAAAAAGTTTATGGAGATAATGAAAATGTTTTAAAATAAATGATTGGTCAACTAATGGAGTTGCACAATGATCTATATATGATCGGTAGCATTAAAAGAAATTGATATATTCACTCGCGTATGATAAGCTCAAGAGCGAAAGCCGTTCTCTGGTAGGAGCAGGTGTTGCGATCAAAGATAAAGTTGTCTCCGTCGACATACAAACGCCCATTACATGCCGTCTGCAGACGAGGGTCAGTGCGGTTGATAAATACTGGTGTACGGTTTTCAACTTCATAGAAAAAAACTCCTTGGGTCGCAGTACTTTCATAAAACACACCTAAGAAGTCACCGGCCTTGACCTCAGTTTCTGTCACGCTCTGTTATGAACAAACGTGAAAAGAAAAAGAGCGAAGTAAATCACCGCCGATGATGGATCGAAAGATGTCTGCAGTCAACTACGCTATGTCTGTCGATAAGAACCAATAAATATCAATCGGCATTATGGTATCCAATAAATAAGTTTTCGAATTATCACTTCAATACTCACCTGTAGATTCATTCCGGAAGATGAAGAGTTAACTTGAACCTGCCACATCTTGTCAATCAGCGTTGATCCAGGAGTCACCTGGTGCCATCCTCCTAAATAAAACGTCCCAATCGTGGTCGCATAATATTGAACCCCTATCAGAGTGCCATTCACTCCTATTGGATCCTCAATCAGTATGTTTAAGTATATGTATGGTACGCGATTCATTTCCATTGTTGGACCAAATTGACGGAAAGTGATCCCTAAAAGATAACGCAGACAAACATAGGTGACAAAGTTATGGATATATAATGTTTCGGAAAAAATCAAACTGAACTTTCAATTACCTGACAACTTTTTGAGGAATGCTTGGCCATCACTTTTGCTTTCATTGCTGGTGTACATGGAGAGGAGTGAGCACGAATGACGCCTTCCATGTCCCTGGACGAATATGGCACCAGTACACTGGTCCTGTTTCAGACATTCTAACCCGCATTGAATCAAGCTTCTGACGAGCTTTATGCAGAAGTCTGAGGCGAGAGAGGGCACAGCGTCGTTGTTAACCGAAAACTTGGATTGGAAAATAGCTTGGCTCATAAACAAGAAGCCGACGATAATGCCAAGGGAATAACACTTAGAGCTCATTTTTCTGTTTGAGTCCCGTTGGACAGGTGCTTACTGCTGGATTGATTGGTCGCCATATATACCCGTCTGCAGTATTGATCCCAAGGATGCATATTCCTTCAGCCAATTGCTGTTCGCCTATTTGATGTGCAGGGATGGCTTGAACCAAGTTTAGGTCCGTATTCGTTGACATACACTTGTATCACATATATTTTGGTCAATACAAGTAACTGATATGCATGACACATGAAAACCCTAGAGACGGGTTTTAGCCGGGGAGTAGTATAAAGAGTAGCGGTTCTGGCGCACCACCATTCATTTATACTATTCCCTCTTTGGCAGCTTATACAAGATGTTTGCTCACCCTAAGTTAGAAGAAAGGCGCCTCGGATCCGACACCCCAAACGGGGCCGAGGTGGTTCTAGCCCACCACCTCTCATCGCTATGGTATGTTAGTTTGTAGGTAAACTAGTGTGCCCATAGGCCAAAGTGTCTACACCGTTTGCAGCTATCCACCTCTTTGAATTAAAGGAAGAGAGTGACACCTTGTTGACGTGGAGCTCATATATCTTATGACCATCACTGCGTAGTATGTTCATTCCTTGACGGAACTGCTTCTTTGTAAATAGAGACTCCATGTACTGTGCGTGGCGTAGGTGTTTCTAAACCACAACCCTCTTCACTCCCTTAGCCCTTTTAATCTCACCCTCGTCAGACATCAGGATCGAGTACATCTTTGGGCGCAGACCAACATACTCCTTGATGGGCACACGGGCACACTCATCATTCATCTTTCCTATCACCTTCTTGTTTACGTTACTTTACAAGGATGAGAACGATGATAATTGCTGGTATCAAAGAGGTCACTATCTTCTGTCATGTCTGCATACACGTCAGCTGGGCGGATCTCCAGAAGCAGCGAGCCAGTGTCTGTGTATGGCAGACAAAGGTTGCTACCATATCTGGACTTCATTGTGTTATAGTCAAAGTCGTACATCAGGTGCTTGGAGAGGTCGAGTATTCACATACCTAGATACACCGGACGAATTAACACTAAGTGGGTCTTGTGCATATGCAGGGCGGCCAGGTCATCATCGAATACTTTAAGTCGAGCATAGGCGGGACTGGCTACAAGCCTGCATATTTTTTCTTCTTCTACCGAGCGCACAGTCTTAATGTTGACTCGCCTTCTGAGATTCTCCATGGTTTTACCAAACACAGAGTTGTTCATCAGCTTGTACAGGTCCTTCTCAAAGTCGCTGGTGGCAACCTTACGCAGGTCTGTGTTCGTGCGAATGTAAGGCTCCATCCAGGGGCTCTGATTGAATACAAGCGCCCAGTGTATCTTGGTAAGCCTCATTCCCAGAGATAGGTAAAGCTTGATATTCCTATAGTGGACCACATACTTTTCTTTATTGCACATGCTGGGTACCAGCTTCTCAGCTCCACTTCCGGTGCTCCCCAGTGCACCTAGGAGATTATTCTGGTAATCTGACAACCAATCATTCTGCACAGACATTGCTCTGGCGCGAGTGGATGATTATTGTGATCAGCATGTAACTCTGTAGGGTATTCCAGATCAACTTCGAGTATATATCCGGTTTCGGCATTGTCAGGATGATCCTGTATCTGTAGATCGGCCGGCTGATCCACCAACTCAATTACCGCTCATCGCCCACCCATACAGGTTGTTAGAGTCAAGGTACTGGATAAAACTCGCTGGCTTATCCTGTCAAAGCCCTCTACGTACGGGTTATTAGCTTTAGCGTGGCGACGTGATACCATGAGCAGGTACAGGTCATGATAGCCGCCCGTGTTTTTAAACCCGAACACGTTCCAGACCTTCTGTGTATGTTCATAGTCTGCACCAGATATACCTTACTCAGAGAGCTTGCTGTAGAACATCTGGGGAACAGTCATCCATAAACTCATAGGGATATACTCTCTTGCGCAATAGCAGCCCGGCGTTCCGTTTTATCAGGCTCATACGTAGCCGTCACTTGCAAATGCATCTGGGTTATTTGCAGACACCAGCCTTTATCCTTTCGCATCATGCGCATGGGAACAGGGTTTGACAGAACTGCTTTGATTCTGAGCTCTTCCTGCTGTAGGGCCTGCAATAATTTTTCCACGGTGTTGCCTCCTCTATACACCACAGGGGGTTCGGTCTGACCATCACACCGGACAACTACATAGCCTAAACCACATGGCCTCTGTTTTCTGTGTGTTGCTCTTGGTAGGATCAGGTGCAGGGCCTGGACGTTCCACCCTGAGCGCCTCAAGGTGACGTAGATAACATATAACATAAGGGGCGGTCAGCTGCATCTGCCAGTTCTGGAAGGATAATATGTTCCTCCCTTCCTCAGGCATATCCGCTCGCACAGCAGTTTGCCTAATCCCCATACACTCAGGTTTGTGCTCAGAGAGCAGTTTATCATATTTTTCTACCTTCTCAATATGTGACACTGGTGTTGGATATTCTACGCCTTTACCTTCCAACAGTGTTAACAGCCGCTGAATATTGTAATTTGATGGTCGCTGTGGGTTTTTAGCAATATATGTGATATAGAATTCTGTAGTCGTCTGTGTTTTTAACGTTTATGATTTCTTAGCTGCGAGCTTACTCGGTAGTGATAAGTAGGAGCCACCTTTAAATGGCTGGTAGTTGGCAATATCAATGCACAGAGCTGTGACTGCATCAAACTCCCACCCGGAACCTTTATTGGTCCACTTCTCCAACCGCTCTTGGATATTAACATTACTCTGGTCTAGCGCATCGCTAATATCTTCTGAGGAGAGAACCACCTACTGCTTATAACGCAATACAGGCTCAACATACTTAGTGCAACCATCATCGGTGTGCTTCATAAGTCTTACTTTAAGAGCAAAAAGACACTTAATTACGTTTAGCTCTTTCAGTTTATCAGTCAAAACTGCCGACGCACGCCAACATAAGGTCAGAGCCGAGACTCAGGGACGTTCATCACCAATCCACGAAAATAGTCCTTAACAGCCCACTTAGTCTTCTTAAACTTAAGACATGGTGTCGGGACGGGTGGGGCCTGCTTTACGTGGCGCGGGGACGGGGGGTGTTTTGCTTGGCGCGGGGATTGGGGGTGGTTAACTTGGTGTGGGAGGTGACACCACAGCCTTTAATCTAGCAAACATCTCATTGTATACACGGTGAAATTCATTACTGTTTTCATGTGCTCTCGTATCGTGTGTCAAGTTTATATATATATATATATATATATTTTGTGAAGGAGTAAACATATAATGTTTTTTGGGTAAACATTTAAACTTTTAATTTTATTTTAGAAATTATTCTAAAGTAGCACACCGTGTAAAAATCATGGTTCAAATCACGTAAGTAAAATATTTGGTATTACATTATAGAATACAGAGTAATTCCCGAGTACAGGTGCACTACAAATCAATTACCAGTATTACAATGAGGCAGATAATGATTACAAGTATAGTAACGTTATGACTGGTGGACAGGTAAATGTATATGTATGATGTTGATACAATAAGTGAGATAGATAACTATGATATGTTTAGGACAGTTTACACAATGCAGGATAAAGCTACTTTAATTGGTCCTGACACAGAGAGGATTAATTGATATACCTATACATTTACAGACATACATATTACAACAGTGAATGTTAAATGACAAAACTAGAGGAAAACATGTACAAAAGATGGGTTGGCATTGAAAACGCCAAAGTCAGAGGTTGAGGCTCTGACATCCCACAAGACAGAAATACCAATGGCAAAGAATATTTACTAACAAGAAACAACTGACCCCTGCGAAAGGGTGATTATGGATCGATGGTGCTAGGAAATCAGGGGAGTAAAGTACCAACCCCTGGTCTTGTGTTTTTGATATCAGGGCAGTGAAGTACTGACCCCTTTTATTGCGGTTAAGGATATGTGCTGACCCTTGGTGTGTGGTTTTAGGATATCAGGGGAGTAAAGTACTGACCCCTTGTGTGTGGTTTTAGGATACCAGGGCAGTAATGTACAGTGTGTGTGGTTTTAGGATGATCAGAATGCACCGGGGCGGAGCGTTTAAAGAATGAATGAGACTGACCCCTTGTGTGTGGTTTTGGATAAGAGGTGTGATGGGATAGGGGTAGCCAGGGGCTGCATCCCAGCCTGGAGGCAAGAATAGTACATCTACCCCAGGTATATATTGTGCATGGAAACGAATGTTGAATTTGAGTAATTGCAGGACAAAGGGTCTGATGAAGTGCATGATGGCGGGGTGCTTAGATGATTGTTTGTTGATGATAGCTACAAAAGCCTTGCTGTCACAGAGAAATAGTATGTTTGAGTTGGCCATTTTGGGTGCAAACATGCAGACTAACACGAATATTGGGTACAGTTCAAGGATTGTAATATGTAATTGTATCGAACGTGGAGGCCATTTAGCTTGGAACCATATGTGGCTCCAAAGGCAATGCTGGAAGCATCACTAAATAGATTTTAAGTATTGGAGTGTGCGGTAGGAGAGTAGATAATGAATCCTCTCTTACTTGTTGGGTTATGCGTACAAAGTGGTTTTGGCTGGTAATGCATATGGATAAATCATACAGGCGGCACAAGAAAGCTTTGCCTGGGCAAACGACAGAAGTAGCAAACTGTCTGTGACAGATTGCAGCTCTAGTACTTTTACAATATTGTGCACATGAAATTTATGAGTTAAGATCCAAACAATAGCGGAAGAAAAGGTTTCCAAGATTTGGCAAGAAGAAGAGCATCCATGAGGTAGACATGTGCCACAAGTTGTCTCACGATTGTGACCAGACCATTAACAGTGTCCTGGAGCAAGTGAACTTGATCAGCTAGTGTAGGTTTTTGGTCTTGAGGACCGGTTGGTAGGGCCTCTGGTTCCGAAGTTTGTGAAAAGGGTGGTGGTGCTGTGGCGCAAGTGGATTTGGCGGCGGGAGGCCTAAACTTTGCGGGAGTCATTTTTGGTGCGAGAGGGAATGGGTGGGGGGTTGATGCTGCTGGCACGCTTCCCACTGAAGTGCTGATTGTTGTGGCGTTTAAGCGGCGTTTTTTGGTGGTGATCATCTTCCTGAAAATCGTTAAAAAGAGGGGACAGTACAGTACATTATTATATATATATATATTTTTCCTGAATTGTATATACAATGGGCTGCTGCCGTAGCAAACAAAAATAATGGGCAACTGCCCTGCCAAATATGATACAATGGGCAACTGCCGTGTCAAATGTATTACAATAGGGGAACTGTCTTGCAAAATAATTATAGTGGCTAGATAGTAAGCTATGAAGCAATGCTAAAATGAGGTATGGACTGTTATTGTCGACTGCAATGATAGAAACTGGGTAAGGTGAAGTTGCGTCAGAGTGTAGAAGTGCACGACCTATTAGAAAAATGACATATTTAGAATGGCTCTCTTGATGGTAGTTAGAAGGGTTTTGGCCATGTCAGTTAAGCAGACACCCAAACTCAGTGGTTGCGTCCCAGCGACTAGATCATTTGAGCCGAAATCATTAATAACAAAATCAGGATTAGAAGGAAAGAAGGGCAGAAAGTAGAGTAAATTTGGTTGCTTGCAAGTCCCTGGTGCCTGCTACTTTGAGGCTGTAGACCTTGTCATATACCAGAAACAACTGCACCATGGTAGAACGCGTTGCCGAGCATTTTTCCATCAGTAGTTGGCGTTGTCATCTTATTCCATATAAAAAGGATCCTTTGAATAACCATCAGGAGGTTTTTCTACCACAACCTGTTTAGGATGTGAAGCTACTAGTTTGTGCCTGTACCAATACCATGCTAGTCCAAACACCCCAACGCCGCTGACAACCAAAGGCGAAGCCCATGTTGGCCAAGCCCATATTTCAGGAGGCTAACTCGTTGATGTTGACTCGACAGCTTCGTCTCTACCGCCTGTAAGCGGGGCCTTAGCCTCACGGAGCTCTCTCAGAAGCTTATTCTGATTGGCTATTCGAGCTGCAGAACCCTTTCGTCCTGCCGAAACCTTTTCAGCGTTTTTTGTAGGTAGCTCACTGGTCACTGACGTCATTTCTACTGGTTTTTGTTTCCCCTTGATTCGTGTTCGTTTCTTCCATGTTTACTTACTAAATTTGTTTTGTCCATTTGACAGCTCTTGGTAAGCACATGCTATAGTGGAGTTAAGCACATGTTATTGCAGAGTAAAGTACATGTTATAGTGGAGTGCAGCACATACTACAGCCCGCAAGCAGTAGTGTCTTCCTCTCTGCACGTCCCTGTTGATTCGGTGCTTGTTTTTTTTTCCAAATTGACAGTGCTTAACTATCGTTAAAGCAACGGTAAGTGCAGCTAAGAACGTTCCATAGCGACGACATAGCTCACATGTAGTAGTACTCAGCGCGTGCCCAACAAAGAGATCGGCCTCGAGGTCTTTAATTAGCTTTGGCTGGTGTTCTGGTGGGATTGGCAGAAACATACAAGCAATATCTAGCACTGCCTCACCTATAGTTTGCGTCATGCTAGTGCGTAGCCGAGCCCGTTTTTCACATACAGCTCTGTGATCTCGTCGTCAGACATTAATTCAACCTGGTCAAATGTAAGGCACTGCTCACCAAGGTACTGACGGCCCTGACCCCCAGCTATGACTGCAGCAAGCCTATCTCTCTTACAAGACATGTTCCCTCTGGGTTCCGCTCGCTCAGACTCAGTGGCCACTGGGCTAGCCGTGTCCTGTACAAGGAGTTGATCAATGATGGTATCAGGATCCATGAATATACGTATACACTTTGAGAGTTTAATATATTGCTGAACCCAGCATCGGTAGGACACTACTATCCAGATCAGGATACTTAAACTGGTAAATGAGGCAGCGTCTGCTGTCAGGGCCAACATCGCTTCAATCGACGCCATATGCAGTAGGTTGATTAGTCTTCAGCAGCAGTTTTGCGTGATTGGTCTTTGCTAGTAGTTGGTGTACTGCGGCGCGTTTTTCCCTTGTTGGGATGACATCATTCTCACGTAGGGCCTCTTCAAATGAGTCACGGTCCTTGGTGTGAAAGAGCACAACCCTGCGGGGCAGCTCACGTAGGTCCTTCAGCACAAAGTTGTACATTTGGATGAGGACCCAGACACTTTGCTGCGCATGGTGGCCGCTAAAAGCCAATTTTGATAACATGTCTTTCTTCTTGGTTAGGGCCTTTGTTGACGAACTGTCGTCAATAATGTACAGGGTAGCCTCGCCCTTAAAACAATGGTAGAAAGCCCTCAAGTGGTCATGGAGCCGCTCCTCAGGATCAACCACGTACACCTCTGAATCACTCCACACCCATGACCGCGACTGAAAGGCTTCGTTGAAATAGCTCTTTCGAACTAAGTACGGGAGTGATGTATGCACTCCCTCTTAGTTCTGGCGTCCAACGCATATTCCCGGCATAAGTCAACGGAATCATCAAGAGTTCCGCTGCTTTACGTAGTTTTAGCTAATAAAATCAACTCATCAAACATTTATAGGACCAGAAGCTGAATTTCAGCAACAACAGTATCCTGTGAATAAGTATTTTGGCCTAAAACACACCAAACGTTAATATCTGAGCCCGACTTGGCAACATGGCGGCGAGGCGGCGGAAACTGACCAGCGGGAGGATTCACCAATTGGAACATAGGCGAGACTACTCACAAGACGCGGGTTCACAGGGATCACACCGAATCACGAAGAAAGCAACGAAAACCTGGGGAAAAGGCGACAGGAATTATCAGCTATAGTTTTTGCCTATGTTCTCACCGCCTTATTTACATCGGAAGTTTCTGGGGCTGTCTGGGATATCGTCCTCCGCGCTTGTAATTCGGAAGAAAATATCACCGGTAAACTTGGAAAGTTATCGAAAATATAGTTTTCCGCAGACGATAGGAATATGAAACATTATCTCGAACCGAATCAGATAATAACTTTCGACACTGATCGCCCGAAACTCGTCAGAAAAAAGTGATGAGTTCTGGGTTGATCGAATGCATCGACCAAAAAATTTGCTTAAACTGTTGGACCGACAAGGTGATAAATAGAACCTGACGTTGGTCTTTTGGGCTACGTTGAAATGTATGGTGGGGCAGAGGATTACAATATGCTTAAAGGCCCTTCAAGTAGGTAGAGGATTAGTACGGTTTTCCCACATCCTGTCTGCCCACACACAATAGCAGAACAGGGACCATCTGAAAATGTAAACTTAGTAGACTGCGCTGACGAACCTGCCATCTTTAATGTTAAGCTGTGCATCCATAACAATATTCAAATAAACGTTCAATGCACCGACCGCCTCTGCTTTTGTTGTGATCTGAATGGTAATACCCTCAGACACATTCTCCACGGCCCAAGCCACTACCGTGCAGCTGGTCGTCATCACTCGTCCTTAAGTCGAGCCACAGAGCATACTTACTGGTTAGGTACTCTCCTAGGGAAACGTCCGACAATGTCTAGTCTTTTACAGCCATTGCTACACTGGGGTCTCGTTTACTCGTTGCTGCAAAGGCCTTCTTCACCTCATCCCACTGCTGGTAGCCACGCATGCCCTGTGCTTAGAATTGGTTGGGGATGCCCTCAATGGTCACCTCAACTTTTTGTTATCTTTAGATTGTAGAACGACTCTGGCTTCCTGACGAATGAGGTATTGGCTGGGTCTTCATGCCCTTCATGCTGCGAGCAGGCACGTTCAGGTTGATGTTCCACAGTGTATCTTTTTTATTGTATACAAAGCTTCATGTGACAAAGCACACGCTCATACAGAATCGCAAGTCCATCTGTGTACTGGGAGCGTATCATTAGGGCCAACTCTGGTTGGGTAACCATGTCATACTCCTAGGAGATGCCATCAACTTTGTAGCCAGCGTTGATGTCACTCGCTGCGTGAATCACGCGGTTGTAGTCATTGAATGTGAGCTCGTATTCCAGTCTGTCACTAACTGCACTCTGGTAGAATGGCGTGTGGCTATCAAGGAGTTCAAAATCAAGCGGAACGTAGAACCTGTTACTGTAAACATCGGCTACGGCCTTGTCCTCTTCACATCCTTGTCTTCTGCCCCCACTCGTATCTTAGTTGCGTTTCTGTCATCTGATGTGTCAATGCCCTGATACTGGAGGCCCTGTCTCTCCTGTACAGTCCGCCACAAGTCGTGGTAAGAGTGGTACACATCACTGTCATCAATAGACATGACTTCATTGCCAGAAATCGTGATTCGGCGCAACCCAGGGTTTGCACAACGCTGCGGTTAAGGTCAGCGTGATTGTAAAGGCCAGCCGTGCTGTCACTGGGATAATGACGTCCTCTGCAACTAGAATGGGGAGCGGACCAGCAGTTGTTGGTTCTGGTCAATAGTGCTTGGGTTGTTTGTACAACAGACTGTCGCACACCCTTTACCCCGAGGGGCTCGCGTACCCGGTGGTATGGATTTAATTTGCGTCCGTAAGTACTTGTCATGTTAAATAATAGTGAGTATATATTGAACGTAATAACATGGCAGAGTATGAGAACCCAACATTTGACGCCGCAGAGGAGGAGGGGCTGTGGGAGGGGAGAGGGATGAGACTATCTTCATTAATGATGAAGAGACAAACCTTATTAACGAAACTTTAGATACGTCGAGTACAAAAAGTCCACCATGGGCTATTAATGAAATGCCTGCTGGGTTAACAGAAGATCAGGTGGGATAGAAGATCTAGGTAGACACACAGACAACGAACTACCACTCAGAGAGCTTATAGGGCTTGACAAGGCTAAGCAGACCCAGAGGGGTGAACTGGTCAACAACCTAGCTAAGATAACTGAGCTAGAAGGGGAGATAATAGAGCGGGAAGCTAATATGGCAAGCCTGGAGGAGGATGGGAGATGTGATAGTCGAGCATGGAAATTTCAAGCATATGAGCTTTCAGGGCTAAATGATCTACTTAGCGCCCGTATTGAGGCTGCCTCTGTAAACCGAAAAATACTGTGGACTCAAATCAACCGCATCAGGGAAACTATTAAGAAACTTCGTAACGAGGACACCACGCTTGTTGAGCGTGTACGCACCCTGTTCCGGCACTTACATACTGGAAAGATCGGAGGGATTCCTGGTTGAGGAGATGTGTCAGCTGCTCAGCTGCTATATGGGGCGGGTACAGCAGGCCCGGTTTGTATGTTCCATTTCTATTGAATCTAAAGGCTTGTGTATCCATAGTGCTATGTATCAAACTTTGACAAATGTTCAAAGCGACTTGGCTGTATCCCCGCAAAATGCTATTGACAACAGTGCAGGTGATCTATGTGTTGACCTAAGATCAATCACGTATACTGTGTGCTGGTACAATATCGAATCAAATGTGTTCGCAACTTTAAATCGTCCTAACGCTCAAAATCTCGGAGCCCGTTTTAAACCTGGCCTCTGTAACTTTAAAAGTATAGAGGAGAAATTTACAAATATGCGCTGCGCTTTGGTACTTGGAACTAAAGATGGGCATGTTATGTTCAGAATTGGTGGTGACCTTGATAGTTATTTAGAATGTGATGACAGTGTGTTAAAACTCTTGGGTATTGATGAGAGTCTGTGTGGAAAAAGGCTTATTTACGGTGTTCACACAGGTGACCAGCCCGGTGACTTTAGCCTCTTTAACCCACTTTATATTCACCTCGATCAAGTCAGTACCATGCAGAACATGCTTGATGGTGCGCCCACTACACTTCTTGAAGTTGTGAGCTCTGAGGGTGGCTCTTTTGGTGATATTATAACCACAAACATCGCTAATCCTGTGTCAAAACGTGTTACTGGTGGAGCTGAGAATGAGTTCAGGGATAATAAGGGACGTCTATTGGACAATCACCACCTTCCTATTGGTGTTGATCTTGAATTTACAAGATGTCAATAAAAGCGAGTATTCATGGACCTCAACATAAAACGGATCATGGCACCAACCTCTCTGAATATGTTAAAAAAAACACGTGGTAGTGCTTCCCAGGGATCAATGTCAGTAGTATCACTCCCAATTGAACTTGACATATAGACTTTTGTATACAACAGCAGTATGAAACAACAACCAACCATTTCTACTGCACCGTTATATCCGGCGCTGCCTGATGAGAATTCAGGGCACTCCTATCGGTTGAATGAGATCAGTCTCAAGAATTAAAACCTTGAGAAAGAAATTGAAAAATGTATAGGAAATATAAGCGTGCAGTGAACTCAGTGGACGCAGTAGACACAGCTTTAGTTACTGTTGGTATGTGTCTTGGCGCAAGTGGTGTAGGTATAATATCTACAGTAGTTGCCATTACTATTGCCACAGTGTTGCGTGCTACTGGAGCCGCTTGTGGGCTACTTTAAATTGCTGGAAAATTTGTCAGTCGGCGCCTTTCCATCAAGATGAAAAAACATGATCAGATCTGCATTCTATCGCAGAGCAAATTGAATACCATTGCTGACATTGTATCGACAGCAATTGAAGATGGTAATATCAAAGATCTTGCTATAGTAAGATACCCGACTCGGACGTCTCCGTTGTGAAGCTCGCGACCAGCGCACCACCTGGAATCTAAAATGTAAACAAAAGCGCGTGGCTCAATGGTAAAAGATCGATCGGCGATGGCATGTACTCAAAAATACCGCTGTATTTCTTAGATTTAACGACTTTTTGATAGAGCCAATACATGAAAACAAAGCCAATAACTATTGACACCTTTGTATCAATTTTTTATGAACGTTTGAACGAAGTCGCATATATCAGTATCTACCCCAGGCCTAGCCTCGATCGGACGGCAAAATGCATACTTAGACGTCCTGTAGGGCTGAATTTACCCCTTTTTGAGACACAGTCGGACGTCTAGTCTACCCTTATTTGATGTTAAAAGATTAATCTGAATCATATTGGTTTTGTCATTAGTGTGGACATATTTGCGGCGGAATTGAAGAAGTTGATTTAAATACATGCTCATGATTTCCCGATTGAATGATATTTGATTTGTCACCCGAACCTCCACCAAATCAAAAAGCTGCATTGTCGGTTGATGGGATGCCCTGTGCAGACGTATGACTTTATCATGTCGTACTGTAACATGTATTCTTGCTTATTCTGAATATAACAATGAATTATTTCAGGACATAGCATATACTAAAACATTGATGCAGCTTTAATTTAATCATCATTAACTCTCTCACTCTCTCTCTCTCTCTCTCTCTCTCTCTCTCTCTCTCTCTCTCTCTCGGTATTTATGTGTATCTCTCTCTCTCTCGCTCTCTCTCTCTCTGTCTCTCTCTGTCTCACTGTCTCTCCTCTCTCTGTCTCTCTCTCTCTCTCTCTATATATATATATATATATATATATATATATATATATATATATATATATATATATATATATATATATATATATATATATATATATATATATATATATATATTACAACTAAAACTCTCAGTCTTAAAAGCTTACTCACAACAACCACAAATGAAATGAGATCATCAGCATACATTAGAAGATTAACACAAGCACACTAAATCTACACTGAACACAACAATTATTTAAAACCAGAGCTCAATTCATCCATATAAACACTGAAGAGATAGATTGACAATATGCCTCCCTGTCTTATGCCATTAAACACACCAAATCAGCCAGACATAGTTCTGCCCCATCTTGACACACACATCTGATTGGAGTACCATGCAACCAACCATTCTAACAGTATATCCAGGGACACCTTTGTTCCACAAGCTCCCCCCACCACTATAATCTAATCTGCTGTAGTCCTATATACTGGAGTGGATTTATGATAGAATAGTCCTTGTACATCTGCCATAGAGGGCTTTCAAGGAACTAAGTAAACACAAATTTGATTTTTCGGAAATCTACACATACAACAGCAAGCACTTTAAACAAATAAGAGCAAAAAAATTCATGTGTGGGAAAATGTCAATGTCTTACGATTTTTTCTCTCCTTATGGTCCCTTAACATACAGTTAGCCTCTCTCAGGTTATGATGAAACCTGATGTTCATATTACAGAAACATGACACCTGCATAATTCACATTGGAGTTTCTCTAATGAGACCTCTTTAGCTAGAATGCTTACAACCCTGGCTTTCACTTGCTTACTGTATAAAACTGTGTCAATGAAATTGCTGAAATGTTCCTTAAGCCTGCATAATGCATCTACTAGTGATTTGCTTGGGACAACGAGCCCTTCCTTTACACTTCGGTAATTCTTCTGGTCATGTATATCATTGACTACAGAAATTTTTTTTCTGTATATTGCACACAACTTAATTTCCGGGCAATATAGCCAGAGACATATGCTAGAACATTCACTTCCTGGGTGGAAAGGCCTTTGTCAATTCAAACAGTTAATTGCAGTGCAGAAATACCCATCTGTGTTTGACTTCTAGTCAGACATACTCGCAAGTCATAACGATGTTTGTTGGCTGCTACGCGTCGAGTAGCTCCCACAAAAGTAGGGGCGCTGGTTACACGGTGTCACGGAATTTGTCGGGCGAGCTGCCGAGTCTGGTATCTTATTATAACAAGATCTTTGGTAATATCTCGTATCATGAGTTTAAACTCGTTTTAGCTGAGGTCACAAAATATACCCAAAAGAAGGGCGAAATTAAGGCTAGATCTGTAAAGGCACACCATACTGTTTTAATTGATGAAAAAAAATGGGTGCTTCTTTAACATTAAGCGTACTGTTAATGTTATTGACCCGCCTCAATACATAGAATAATTTTAAATTGCGCGGTCATTTGTACACTGTATAGACCGATCAATTGAATAAACGAGGGTACAAGGTATAGAAATGAACACCGAAGAGCGTATTACTGAAGTAGTATACAGATTATGTGAAAGACATGGTGAGAGATCTGGAGGTTGAAAACGATGATCTTATGGAGCGAGTGGAACTCATAGGGAAGCTTGTTAGCAAGCTTGTGATTCAAAGAGGTGGATAGCCGCAAACGGTGTAGACACCTTGGTCTATGACCACACTAGCTTACCTACAAACTAGCAGGGTCAGAACCACCTCGGCTCCGTTTGGGAGGGTCGGGTCCGAGGCGCCTTTCTCTTAACTTAGGGTGAGCAAAAATCTTGTATAAGCTGCCAAAGAGGGAATAGTATAGATGAGTGGTGGTGTGCCAGAACCGCTACTCTTTATGCTACTCCGGGGTACATTAGGCCCACTGTATCCTCCTGCATGTCAGAAGAGGCGACTAATAAGGGGAAACCTGTTGGCCGTGGGTTGCGACTCGTGTTTGTGGACAATTGGATCCTGGTGGTTGAGTTGAGAGGTCCTTACGAGGGCCATATCTTCAACACATTGATCTAGCCCGGATTTCTCCTAGACGATATGCTGGAATGGCCTGATCCAGTTAATCGGCTGGTGGTGACTTGCCCTAGGATAATCGTTTCCATTTTTATCTATTTGATCTTCATCCACGTCTTTCCCCCTTTCCCCCCATTTATCGTGTGGTCTTCCATATGGGGCGTAGGTATTTTATGGCGGAAAACATTGACTAAACATTGTTCCATTATCCAGTAAGACGACACGTGCTTGCAACGCTTCAAACTAGATATTGATAATAGTGTATATCTCTTTTGAAATGTATATATGCCAAATCAATGGTCAGATAACCTGGACGAATGCACGCTATATCTATTGATTATAAGAAAGTACATCTGGCTACCATTGTTGACGGTGTATCTCGTGCCTTTTATGTATGAAATACGTGGGGACCAACATTGTGCGAAACCTAATTGCGCCTGATATGAAGACAACATGTCCCTCGTTAGCCTAAAGTTGTCATTTCTAGACGCCGATAAACAGAGCCTTGAAGACAATGAAACATATATAGTTTATAGATTCAATAAGTTGTGTGGGGTTTAAGAGACGCTATGACAATACGATGCTGCTCACAGGTGGGTCTCACATATTTCCTCGGGTGGAAGGCTTGAGTGAGTGCTCTTAGCGAAGCTATAAACTCTTTGATCATAGTCACAATAAGAATCGTACCCATCACCACAGCATTGGTCATAGTCACTAATAACCGTGCCTACCGACATAGTCTTTATGTCATAGTCACGATTAGAGTTTTACCCATCGTCATGGTTACAATGGGAGTCGTACCCATCGCCATGGTTACAATGGGAGTAGTACCCATCGTCATGTTCACAACGAAATTTGTACCAACGTCATGGTCTCAATGAGAGTTGTACCCATCGTCATGGTCACGACGAGAGTTGTACCCATCGTTATGGTCACGACGAAAGTAGTACCCAACGTCATGGTCACGACGAGAGTAGTACCCATCGTCATGGACACAATGGCAATCGTATCCATCGTCATGGACACAAGAGTGCTGCACTATTCGTCTTGCTCATAATGAGAATTGTACCCAACGTCATGGTGTCTGTGAGAGTTGTTCCCATCGTCAAAGTTACAATTAGTGCCGAACCCATCACCATTTGTCTTTTAGTCACTGCCACGATGGGAGTTGTACTCATAGCTTTAGCCACAACTAGAGTTGTACCCATTGCAAACGTATGTTTGAGGCGTGGACATCGTCCTACAATTAGTGTCATTCACATTGTCTGTGATTGTCGTAACATATGCCCATGGTCAATATATTTCTGTTTGAGCAGTGTCACGTTATGAAACCGATTGATGTGGTGTGTTCAGCAATTCATAACGCAACATACAACCAGGTTTGTATTTCTCTCTTTACCAACTGATCTCCTTGGCTCTATGCCACCTGGAATAAATCCAGCATACATAATTTATCAATCAACCTGCAACATTCCACGCACATTTCAGAATGGACTTGCTCTCTTCAGCAAACATTTACTTTCATATTCTCAGAGACAAGGATAATGGTAGTAACTGTCGCAATTGGTACACATCGTCATAGTCACAACGCGAGTATTACCTATTGCCATGGTCACAATGCGAGTATTACCTATCGACATGGTCACAATGCGATTATTACCTATCGCCATGGTCACAATGCGATTATTACCAATCGCCATGGTCACAATGAGAGAAGTACCCATCGCCATAGCCGTGCACGACGTCTCATTGGTATATATTTATATTACTGTCGTGCGCGGCTACCATCGCCATGGTCACAATACGAGTATTACCTATCACCATGGTCACAATGAGAGAAGTACCTATCGCCATGGTCACAATGAGAGAAGTACCTATCGCCATGGTCACAATGAGAGAAGTACCTATCGCCATGGTCACATTGAGAGAAGTACCTATCGCCATGGTCACAATGAGAGAAGTACCTATCGCCATGGTCACATTGAGAGAAGTACCTATCGCCATGGTCACAATGAGAGAAGTACCTATCGCCATGGTTACAATGTGAGTATTACCTATCGCCATGGTCACAATGAGAGAAGTACCTATCGCCATGGTCACAATGAGAGAAGTACCTATCGCCATGGCTACAATGCGAGTATTACCTATCGCCATGGTCATAATGAGAGAAGTACCTATCGCCATGGTCACAATACGAGTATTATCTATCGCCATTGTCACAATGCGAGTATTACCTATCGCCATGGTCACAATGAGAGAAGTACCTATCGCCATGGTTACAATGTGAGTATTACCTATCGCCATGGTCACAATGAGAGAAGTACCTATCGCCATGGCTACAATGCGAATATTACCTATCGCCATGGTCATAATGAGAGAAGTACCTATCGCCATGGTCACAATACGAGTATTATCTATCGCCATGGTCACAATGCGAGTATTACCTATCGCCATGGTCACAATGCGAGTATTACCTATCGCCATGGTCACAATACGAGTATTACCTATCGCCATGGTCACAATGAGAGAAGTACCTATCGCCATGGTCACAATGAGAGAAGTACCTATCGCCATGGTCACAATGAGAGAAGTACCTATCGCCATGGTTACAATGTGAGTATTACCTATCGCCATGGTCACAATGAGAGAAGTACCTATCGCCATGGCTACAATGCGAGTATTACCTATCGCCATGGTCATAATGAGAGAAGTACCTATCGCCATGGTCACAATACGAGTATTATCTATCGCCATGGTCACAATGCGAGTATTACCTATCGCCATGGTCACAATGAGAGAAGTACCTATCGCCATGGTCACAATGCGAGTATTACCTATCACCATGGTTACAATGCGAGTATTACCTATCACCATGGTCACAATGCGTTTTAGAGTCGATGCTGGACTACCATGCACCATCAAGGATGGATGAATTTGTTAGTTCTGAGTTAACGTTCATTAATTTTACCCACTTATTATTTCCATTGCATTCTATTTTTGTCAGGCTTATTTTCACCAAATTTCAGAATCGTGTCGTTATAATCGTTAACACAGTTAGCAACAACTTAGCAAGGTGTAAAGTGAGGACCCCACACGCGGCATCGAGCTCATTGTGCCCAGGGCGGTTCCCAAACAAGAGACTTCTGTTTCAGTCAGGCTCATTCTCCGAGGATGTGATGAGAAAGAAGCGGAGGAGATTCCGCCAGATCGTTCTCTTGTTATACCAGGTAAAATCGCCGCTCAAACAGGCAGGAATACAGGGAAAGTAAGTCAATTTAATCATTGTAGTTCGTTTGAATGTTGACTGTTACTCCGCGCGCGCGCACACACACACATACACACACACACACACACACACACACACACACACACACACACACACACACACACACACACACACACACACACACACACACACACACACACACACACACACAGGCCCACATGGGTCCACACATTGAAAAGAAACCAATTGAATTTCTCCGCTACATTTCACACACCGTCTGTTCGCCCCAGCTTGGATTACTTCGTACAACCTCCATGTATTCTGGCGAGATAGCCAACCGACTGCAAACATTGTCTGAGGATTAGCTCGAAAACCTGGCTAACATTCAATCGTCTTCTTCTGCTGAGCTCCATGAGCAGGTGAGTGTGGTTAAGATTGGATCATTTCTCGTGAGCCTAGCTTGGTGAAGACGTAACTTACCTTTGCCCTTCAGTGGCTGAGTATGCTTATAGGCTGGTAGCGGTCCGCCACTAACAACAATTCTGACCACGGTTACCAACGAACTGTGAAAACAGAAGCCTAGCTTATACATACCTCATCCATTCTCCTTGGATTCTAGCTCTACTCGTGGTATTCGTGAATGATCTATGCTGTCGTGGAGTGTAGTATCGTATCGGCTGCTGTGGTGTCAATGCGCCATTATCAGCTCATCACATCTGACGTCACAGCATATAGCGGTGAGTGACACAGAGATAACGAATCTTAACCCAAGTTCCACTTCCAGTTCTATACTGATCAATTGCGGCATTTCGCTGTGCATCTTGGAGCATGATGTGTTGATTCATGTTGTTCAATGTGATGACGTTAAGTTTGGGGTAACCATTTTAACAGATGACATTAAGATTCAGGCCACAGTTTTGACTAATGGTGTCAAGACTGGGCCAATTTAATTAATAACATTTACATTAATGACAAAATTATTACTGTTGAGATTGAGCCCATCGTTTATATTCTTAACATAACAAATTGGAGTCACCACGACCGAGACCACAGAGTAACTGATATCGTAAATATTGAGGCAACCATTTCATTTCATGACGTGCATATTGGAGTCACCATTAGGATTGGTGAAGTTAAAATTTAAGTCACAATTTTAAATAATAACGATAAGATTGAGGTCCCTTTTTGAAATGATGACGTTAAGATTGGAGTCACCATTTGAAAATGATTAATTTAATTTGAGGCCCTGTTTTGTGTGATGACGTTATGATTGAGACCACAGTTTTGACTGTTACGTTAAGATTGAGGCCACTGTTTCAACTGATGACGTTAAGGTTGAGGCCACTGTTTCAACTGATGATGTAAAGATTTAGTTGAAGTCATGAATTACATATCGAGGCAACCGCTTTAAGTGATGACGTTAAGATTGAGGAAACCATTTCATAAAATACGTCCAGATTGAGTCCACAATTTTAAGGGAATGCTTTATGGCAGTTATATCTTGTGTCGTACATATTGAAGCCATCGTTTAAACTGATGTCGTTAAGATTGAGGCCATATTTTATTTAATAAAGAAATGAGGCCACCACTTGATGACGTTAAGACTGGGGCCACAGTTTTATTGAATGACGTTGATATTCAGGTCACCGCGATAAGTGATCACGTTCAGATTGAGTCCATGGCTTCAACTGATTACGGTCAGATTAAAGACATATTTTATGTGAATACGTAATGATAAAGGGAGCAGTTTTAACCCATGACGTTACGATTGAGGCACCCATTTCATATTATGACGGTAAGATTTTGCGTCAATTTGATGTAATGATGTTTAGATTGAAGCCACCGGGATTGTAGCCGGCTTTTTTACCGGTAGCAGTTTTATATAACGACATTAAGATTGAGACCACCTTGTGTCAAACAGCGTTAAATTTGGAATCAACAACAACAACAACTACAACAACCTTGTCAGCTGATGACATATATGTAGAGGACACTGTCGTAAGTAATGACGTTATGATTAAGGCCAACGCTGCATTCATTGCTTGTATTTGGGCTACGAGGTCCTCATAATATTCCCATATGTCTACATAAGCTGAGATGTGTTTTTGTGTACATAAAAGCTTGCTTGGTAATTTACACGGCTGTACGAGCAGGACAAACAGCATTGTATGCTGCCAATTCAAACTATGTTTTGCGATCGATGTCACATGGTCCAGTCAAGTGTATGCTAATGACATTGACGCCATGGGTTGTGAAGCCTCACGGGGAATTCATTGACGGACTGACTCACTGGGGTGTCAGGCACGATCGTGTCGGGTAGGGCCCGCATTGGTTGACGTCATTGAATGAAGTTGTCCCCTATGATATGTTCTACCCTCTGAAGTCTTCTTCGAAGGCTGTAACCCTGATTTATTAGAACAATTGTAATGTTGACAATGTGATTATAGCGATGCGCCGATACTATCACCCCAATGGATGTATATAACAAGCATGACTGTTCACTATCGTCACCCCTGACAACATGCCTCTCCGAGCCCAATCAGCACCCCTGACAACATGCCTATCCGAGCCCAATCGGCTCCCCTGACAACATGCCTATCCGAGCACAATCGGCTCCCCTGACAACATGCATATCCGAGCACAATCGGCACCCCTGACAACATGCATAGCCGAGCACAATCGGCACCCCTGGCAACATGCCTATCCGAACACAATCGGTACCCCTGACAACATGCATAGCCGAACACAATCGGCACCCCTGACAACATGCCTATCCGAACACAATCGGCACCCCTGACAACATGCATAGCCGAGCACAATCGGCACCCCTGACAACATGCATAGCCGAGCACAATCGGCACCCCTGACAATATGCCTATCTGAGCACAATCGGCTCCCCTGCGACATCCTATCCGAGCCCAATAGGCACCCCTAACAACATGCCTATCCGAGCCCCAATCGGCACCCCTGCGACATCCTATCCGAGCCCAATAGGCACCCCTAACAACATGCCTATCCGAGCCCCAATCGGCACCCCTGCGACATCCTATCCGAGCCCAATAGGCACCCCTAACAACATGCCTATCCGAGTCCCAATCGGCACCCCTGCGACATCCCTATCCGAGCCTAATCGGCACCCCTGACAACATGTCTATCCGCGCCCAATCGGCACACTTGACAACATGCCTAGCCGAGCATAATCGGCACCACTGACAACATGCCTAGCCGAGCACAATCGGCACCCCTTACACCACGCCAAGCCATTGAGCAGCTGAAACTGCCCAATACTTCCCATCAAACCGGTCTGAAACCCGATCTGAAGTATTCTAAGATGACGGGGTATGAACTTGCTGCCGTAGTATTATAGCTTCTGTAATATAAGGTGGATTTACAACTTGGATAACGTCGATCGCTTTACTGGGGAGTTTGAACTGACTTGGCGCTGCCCGATTTTGATCCTGGGTTGTCCTAAATGCACAATGCGAACCACTGACCCGCGTCAAATCAGGGTCTATTTGAGAGGCGATGTCGATCGTTCCCAATGAGCTTGTCAAAACATGATATTGATTGTGCTAATACTCGTAAACGTCTGCCTTAGGCGAGTCAAGTAATGCTGGCCGGTGCGGGGTTGAGTGGCTTGTTAAAAGACCAAGTCTCTAGTGCCAGTAGCACCGATCATCTGTCGTTACAAGACGTATTGCGTGGAGTCCTTTGAGTGGCAGTGCTAACGGGTTAAGTGTTCGAGTCCGGCGATTTGTTGTTGCGGACTGGAAGACAGTCGACCAGTCTGTCAATCAATCAACACAGAGACACCATGTTGGTAAGCATCAGCTCCTGGCTCACGTGATTCAACTCTCTCTATGTCAAATAGCAGCTACTTCGCTTACCGTAAGTGCATAGATATAGACACAAACTTTGGCTACCATCCAGAACAACCCAAACAACTGTTTTCAAGCATAACTTTATAGCCCCCTGCAGCCTAAGCGAGCCAGCAGGTAGATCTTAAACGCTGTGATGTGAGTTGTTCGACTGCGCTCGCTCCGTGCGCAGTCTTCTCGGCTTAGCAACCACTCGCATAGAATGTGCTCATAATGTCTCTCACAACGCCTAGTGCGTCCGATGCTGTTTAAGCGATCATCCACGCAGGTGATCCAATGAAATTATTTGACCTTGGCACTCTAAACCTTGTGGATAATCTGACCGTGGAGTGAATAATCAATATACGGCGAGTTTCAGTGCGGGTGAAAGTCGAGAATACATCCGATCTGAACTGTTTGGATACATTTGTGATTCGTGGTATGTTGTTGAGCTTTTTTGAATCAATGGCAAACACGCGATGTTGTTTAATTGTTACTAGGAAATATACAAATTCAAATTATCAGTACTGGGTAACGCATAAGCTAGATAAGTGTAACAAATACTTCCCCTGAAACTTTCTTTGGGTGAGTGATTGAAATAACCATATGATGACCCGACGGCCTGGAGACGGTAGATTCGCTTGCGTCAAACAGATCCCATCGCTTGTTATAGTGGATATTGTATACGAAGGTAAAGAAAAAGAACGGCTAAGAACTATTTCTGTGTGTTTTGAGAACATTCAATCTAGCTAGAATGTTGATTAAGGAGTCATCTGGGTGGGGAATGAAGATCTGTTATTAGTTCGTGGGTTTTTGGTGTGGGTTTCAGTGGATTTGGGCTTATTTGTTAATGCGGAGTTGGCTGTAGACGGGGACAGGACTTGTTTGTGGGTGGTGTGAAGTGGGTGAAGGGGTGGGCTAGCCCTACAAGCAGTCTGGTAGACGTCTTACCGTTTCTCGGCTTGTTATTTTTAGATCGATTAGACAACTACCAAACACCAAACATACACAAGTGTGTTATAGAATGCAATGGACGGACAATTTCATCCCTTTTCGGCTGGGATTTCATCCGTGGTAATTATTTATAGTGCGATATTTGGGACGGTAAAAAGGAAAACACAGCAACATGTTTGTTTGTTAGACCACATGTGATGTGGAGGGGGCTGTAGTATACATGTGCCGCACGAAGGGCTCGTTTTTTCAACATTGTACGGGTTAGACATTCGTGTACGATGGAGTATACTTTTTCTCATTGTAGACGGGGACACGGGTTGTTTTGTAGGTGCACAGCCCTATGTAGGGAGTGGGCTAAGGCAAGACAAGCGGGAATCGCGGGCTCAGTTTGTATCGGTGGTGTGGAACGAACTGGATGCCATTTATTGAAGAAGAGCGTCGAGTGGGGGTTTTTTGGCGCGGGAGTCTATTTTTTGTAAAGGTGATATATGTAGGGAGCAGAGGACCTTGTAGACGAGGGGGTAGGTGTTTGACGAACTTTGTACGGGTTCATGTGGAGTGGGCTTGTTGTGGAGTGGGCTGTAGGGATTGTGGAGTTGTAGACAAGTGAAGGGGTGATGTGGAGTGGGCTGTGGGCTATAGACAAGTGAAGGGCTCGTTTGTAGGTGGTGTGGAGTGGGCTGTAGACGGGGGTTGGGCTCTTTTGTAGGTGGTGTGGAGTGGGCTATAGACAGGGGTAGGGCTTGTTTGTAGGTGGTGTGCAGTGGGCTGTAGACGGGGGTTGGGGGGTAGTTAGTGGGCTATAGACAGGGGTAGGTCTTGTTTGTAGGTGGTGTGCAGTGGGCTGTAGACGGGGTAGTTAGTTACTCATCCTGGTATTCACGCGATGTCCCAGTATGCGAGGTGTGTCATTGCAATACAAAGGTGAGTTTCTATGAAAGAAACAGACAATGACGCTTCGGGCCGTATCAGGTTTTATGAGTGTCGCAGTTCATCTTTCCTCTCGTACGTACATTAGTATAACCTTGACTCCCAGTCGGCACCTGTCGCGTTACTCTGCTTGCGTTGGCATATTGTTAATTAAATATCGTTATATCATGGCGCAGTGACAACTCTTATTATTGCTACCTGTCTAATGAACTTGCTTCCCACAGCCTCACTACAGCCACTTCCTCATATATCCACGCATGACAACCACGCTACTGCAAGATCATTGTCAATGATCACTCAGGACTATATGTCAGAATTACTAGATACTGTATTTACAAGCTGTAGAACAATGTTTGGAATCGTTACATCGAGACATGCGCCTCTGCTTTAGTCATTGACAGCAGACGCAAACATCTAAATGAATTTATTCTGGAAATAACTGTCGCAAATTGGAGTACATTTCACGCTGGCATCAGGTCGATCATTTTGTATGACCACCAAACATTTTATTTTCTCCAAAATGCACTTTTGTCATTTATCCTGTTTGTATATCATTATACTGGCGACGGAAGAGGGGAGATATCTAATAAATAGATCCCGAGTTCCCGCCCTGTTTATTCCGTGCCAATTGTTCTGTTTGCCTAAAACGACAGGAAAATTTAGTAAGAATAGATTGCAAATTGACAATTCCTCACCATAACCCAGGTGCCCCTATGTTCCTCATCATCTGTTTGGCCTTCTGGCCACATGCGACAAATCTCGCTCGCCAAGCAATTGTTTGTTGCGTGGTATTATACAAGTGGTTTTGGGGGGGGGGGTAACAAAGCTGTGTATCGTAACCAAGTAATTACCTTTTGCCTAGGAGCTTATGTGTCCGTGTTTGTCCTTGATGCTAACATGCCCGTACTTCTGCATCACTACTTTACGCAGGCGCTTAATTGTCCATGTTTGACCCCCATAAGGGGGGTTGGGCGCCTTCGGTTTCTTTTAACGATTGTGATATTCTTTCAGCGATAAACTCGGCGAGTGATCAAGTCTTGGGAGGAAGAATGTGCCACACAGGAAATCACCGACGTCATGCGCGAGGGTGACCTGTTATAACGTCGAGGTTTTGATTCCTCATATACAAGCACAAGCGACTGCAAAAAGGAACGGAAAATAGACTATAACTACTCGAAGAGGAGCGGTCTGTTTGAGACGACCCCTTTAACTTCACGGCGAGCCACATTGCAACCTTGCAACACGACTTCCGCTCAGCTCTGGTTCCGTATGTGCCTCGGTCACCGATTGCTAAAAAAAAAAAACATTGCTTGAGGCAGTCGCTTTCACTGGCGATTCTGAAGGCCCGTACATGAGACCTCGCGGTATTGTTACACCCCATCGTTGGATTTGTTAGAGCGGAGAATTGGTTACAATTGTAACAAATCTGGATTGTTTCACACAGAGAGTCCGCGAGTTGGATTAAGAAAACAAATGTATGCCCTGCAAGTCCAGCATTGCAACATGCCATGTCTGTTGGTGCCCCACTTGGATCAGAATTCTAGGAACAGGATTAGCAGCGGGGATTGTCAGGGGACTCGTTGGTGAAGAAAAGGATGGATTCCCGTCTACTCGCACACAGAACAATGAGCATGGCGGTGAAGCAAGAGTTTACCTACCGGAAACCCATCTGTCCCTTCATCTCTTCCACCTTCCAGGACTTCCAGGTAGCACATTAGTGCAACGTTCCTCGCATCCTGTATCTGTATTTGCTTATGTAGCGTTGGAAGGCATACCCCATGTCGGGCGATGGTAGAAAGGGATTTTTTTTAAAACATATATTGCACGCGTACGTATTTGTATAGGTTGAATGTTACGATTACTCATAATGATATCAGCTTGAACAGAAGTATTATAATCACGATAAAGTAATGTTGGTATGCCACTGTGCATTAATTCAACAACAGCGGACACTCTTGATACAAAAGTTAATTAAGTAAGGCGCTCATTGCGTCTGTATTGCGAAGAATGATATGAACGCCCTGTCGTCAGCTACAGTATCAGTTAGGTTTTTATCTATCTAAATGAATATAAAACAGGCTGTATTGCCGATGGTATTGTACCTGTGGTATCTCCGACAAGGCGGCATCGCTGAAGCATTAATGAACCGGATTGCTCGGGAAAATGCTATTTTGGCATCTCAGCTTACGATCACGCACTGCATTTCTTAGTTACGAGTAATTTAATATTTACAGATTGGGTTATTACCTGTTTTTGATTGGAACAGGTGGAGCGAGATTACCTGGTCAAGAAAGTGTTCCCTACCATAGACAGCCTGTGCAGACAGCGCGGTACATACTTCGCACCGGTTGACCTGCGCTGGGGTATTAACGACGCTCAGACCAAGTCGGGCTTGGTAATACAGCTGTGTTTGGAATATGTGGCACATTGTAGCCCGTTTTTTATCTGTCTACTCGGTGAACGTTACGGTTCTCAGCGTTTTGATGAGGACCCCCAACTCCCCGACTCCTACGACCAGCTACCCGTTGATGCCTCCTGGCTAGACAAGAACTTCATGGTGGCAGCGGCCGCAGGATACGATTGGATCCTTCAAAAGAACTACCAGAACTGTAGCGTGACTGAGTTAGAGATCTTGCAAGCAGCCATGCAGGGAGACGGAGAATTCTGCTATTTCTACTTCCGGCAGCCTGATCATCTGGATAATCTATTTAAGGATTTACCAGATGCGGAAAGGCGCGAAAAATTTGAAATTTATTTGGCAGAATCGGAGACAAGTGAATTAAAAGTGAAAGACCTCAAGGCACGGATCGTGAACAGAGGATTACCTATACGGTATTTTCAAACCCCAGAAGAACTTGGCAGGCTAGTGTTACAAGATTGGACCGCTGTAGTTAACAAACTGTACCCAAGTATGACAGATGCAGTGCTCGAAGCCTGTGGTAGGTGGAATCTATTCTTGGATTGCTGTTCATATAGGACCTAAGAAATGCGTGTCAGAGAGGGTGCGGATAAATCTAAATATATATATATATATATATATATATATATATATATATATATATATATATATATATATATATATATATATATATATATATATATATATATATATATATATATATATATATATATATATCTATATATATATATATCTATATATATATATATATATATATATATATATATATATGTGTGTGTGTGTGTGTGTGTGCGTGCGTGCGTGGGTGGGTGGGTGGGGGTGTGCGTGCGTGCGTGCGTGCGTGCGTGCGTGCGTGCGTGCGTGCGTGCGTGCGTGCGTGTGTGTGTGTGTGTGTGGTTACAAGAAAACTGTGGTGAAGAACCTCAGAACGTATAGACTTGGCTTGATGCCAAAACAGTAATTAGATTGTAAGCCGAGCAGTTAGTAAGAGGAAGTCCATATTCGGTTGACATTTTCCATGGGAAACATAATTAATTTGCTAAATGTGTTTCCTAGCAACCCATCCGGATTGTACAAAATATATTCGCCCCTCGTTGCTGCTTGTAGAATGGGCCTGGAATCAGTTCTTTGAAGTCTTTCTAACATAATGACTACATCACTAGCAGTGTATAATATATGTACATAACAGATAATGCAATCGGTAACAAACATGTGAAAATAAGAACAAACTGGAACCCAATAGATGGAGGGCTTAATGAAGTCTCAATGCATTGTATAACATATATTTGCCCCTCGTTGCTACTTTTAGAATAGGTCAGGAATCGGTTCGCCGGGGGTTTTCTTGCATAATGACCCCGTCGACCACAGGCACTTGAGTCTTAAAACGCCCCTCCTAATTGGCCTGTAATATTTAAAGATTACTTTAGAAGCGAGAGAGGAGGTCAGTTTCATGATTCGAGTGCCTGTGCATCGACCATTGTTGTGCACTGGCTATCCCACCATGTGATAGACCCATACGCTATGTCCTGGTCACAACATCAACTACCAACACGCAGTCGATTCACGCATCCTAACCATAGCAATTAGCCTACTGCTATTTCCCATCCACCCCCTCGTGTTTGGCATGTTCTGTCTTAACAGTTCTCGTGTGAACATGTTACACTGTCCAATGGATTTAGGAGGGCATTGTAGGAGCTGTGTCAAAGAAGTTTATTAGGTCAAGTGCATAGAAGTCTTCCTCCATACATGTAAATCCAAGCGGTGGTTTGAGAACGCTGATAGCTCTATGTAAGTTCCCACACTGTCGCGTCAATCACGGTTTGACGTGACGCAACGCCTACCAACTGATCCTCGCTATGCGCAACCTGTTTGTCAATGGTAGCAGAGGTACTTGGGCTAGACCATAATGATCCTGCCATCAAGCTCGCATGCAGTAGTATTATATACAAGACTTAACAGTACCACATGCGATCATTATGGCCTGTCTCTAGCTTGCGTGGTTAGCTGTATGAACAGTTCTAGGCTTCAGGAAAGAACCATGTCGTTAGTCATTCTGACACCACTAGATCTAACATATTGAGGTCAAGTCCTTGAGAGAAAGGATTAGGCACTTGTCAAACCAATTCAGATTCCTCTAAGTATTTTGTAACTGCATATATATTGTACAATTGTATACAACACTTGACATGACGAAAAACGTTCTTTCCTCAAAGTCGGCGCTCCATGCATGCGCATTTCTAGCCCCAGAGATTTGTATTGTAAAAAATAGTTGGTACACCTGAACGGGCCGGCGGTATATGTGTTTCAGGTTATTGCCGACTTAATATGCTAGCTATGTCGACTTCCAACCTCGGTAGTATTGACACGAACTACAGAGACTGGAACAGCGTCAGTGGTGTTGGTGTTAGGGGTGGGGATGAGGATGAGAATGACGAGGATTTGGTGAAATTGATGGGGTCGTGAACCGAACTGTTGCAACTTGCTTTGGTGCATGATTACTCCCAGAATAGCGTTCCGGTATTCTTATCCCAAGACAATGCATTAGCAATCGATTCAAGTTGGCAACACCTAAGTATTCTACATATGAAGGCCACTCTGTCGTTTCAGCCGCGACTGAGATGTTTGGAGAATGGATGGCGCATGAGACGTTCGCCGAAACCAGGCGCAGGATATTCGTGCGCACACCGGACGTGGAAGCAACATTCGCCCTGATGTCGGCGTTTGCTCGTTCGGCAGCTGACGAACCTATCGTGGCCCATGCAGAGTCAACCCCGGTATTCCAATCTCATTCTTTCAGCAGTATTCTTCGACAGAGGAAGTAAGTGTGTCATGATTGTTTATCAATTGGCATGCGTGCCCATGGAGATTTAAGGCGCTTTTCACAAAAATTCCTCCTAATTTTTTTTGAAAAAAGATTCATCGACGTTTGGAAATGATATCCAAAAACTGTAGTCCAGTCGGTGACCTCGGCCTTGCTTATGGCCTTTTTATTTTTGATGGGACGTGAATTTTGTGTTCCCAATAACATGAAAAGATTATAAACGATTCATTTTAGCAACTGTACAAAAATGGGGGCAAAATAAAAATTGCATCAAATCGCCCAAAAAATGCATCTTTAAGTCTGGCATCATCATCATTACAAAAATCCCTCATCCTTCTCCAGTTATGTCTCTAAAACTCGCTCACGTACATTCCCCGCCCAAGTTGAAATCCTTATTAAGGTAATCACATTATTAAACTGATTTGTTACGCCATCCGTTGCTTGCCTCGATGAAGAACCAAACATCTGCCTGCGACAGACAACTGACGGATGTCGAGCCTCGCCTCGTGTATGGATTAGTTGTGGAATTAGCTTAGTGTCAGCCGGATTTCTATCTGTCAGCTTTCGTATCGACATGATATATGTGTACCCTTCGCCTTAAAACATTTCTCATAAGGGGACGTATGATGGAGAACTGATGTGATAATTCGGGTTTACCGCATTCAAATGGGGTCGTGTCAAAACGCAACGTCGATGTAAGTGGGTGGTTGAGCTAGGCCGGTGACTGGCCTTGGTCGGATTAACGCTTTACTGTAGGTCTCTCTGGGACGCATTGCTACGTTCGCTCGATCGATAATCGGCAATTATGTCATTGTCGTCAAACCGTAGGTGTGTGTGCCTCTGGGAATCCTGATTCAATGTTGGAATCGTACGGTCTTCGATAAGAACCAATGTCTTGTCAGTATGATTGATGCAAATGAGTATTATTGTTCTAAGATTATTTTTATACTCGTATTCTCCACCAATTATTCTAAGAGTCTTTTTGTATCCGGAATCTCCACCAGTTGTTCTAAGAGTCTTTTTGTATCCGGAATCTCCACCAGTTGTTCTAAGAATCTTTTTGTATCCGGAATCTCCACCAGTTGTTCTAAGATTCTTTTTGTATCCGGAATCTCCACCAGTTGTTCTAAGAGTCTTTTGTAGTTTCTTAGAAACGGGGTGTTGTGCAAAACTCGAAGACTTGTATAATCAGGATAATTGTGGTTTATTGCCTCTCGTTTAGTCTCCGTCTCTCCTGGCAGGCCTCTCCTAGCAAGCCTTCCATGTCAAGCTTCCCCTGTCAAGCTTTCCCTGTCAAGCTTCCCTTGGCAAGCTTCCTCTCATGCCCCCAGTGTTCCTTCTTTTATCCCCATCCTGGAACTCAACCACTCCCCTCAACAAGACGCTCGGACTATAGTCATTGGTCACGACTCGTCACCTGGTTGGAGTGTAAGTGAGCGATTGGTTCGGGGTTGGGGACGCCAGGTGGAACACGTGGGGCATCCGGAGATTAGCAAGCTGAGACTAATGTGCGACGGGATATGTTTTTTCGGCCTCTCGACTTGTACGACGGGTTTTATTGGGCCTCATATTTGTACGACGGGGTATGATTTTCAGCTTCAATCTGTTCGACGGGATTTTTGGGGTCTTCGTTTTGTACAGCGGGGTATGTTTTCTCTTCCCATGTCGAGATTTTCTCCCGGGATTTCCCACCGATCGTTTACAATGCAAATGCAATGAATGGTCCCTGTGTGACGCCCCGAGAATCACACGCTCAACCCACAGGGATTTACATTGGCCGGTTAACCGATACTTCTATGTATACAAACCCTTTATGGTTTATGTATACATAAAAGATAGCGAGTGGCCAGCCAATTACAAATACCTGTGGCTCGACCGTGCAAGCGCGCAAAGTGGTTACTGCATGTAATCAGAAATCTGCTCATAGCATTTTGAGATTCATCCGCAACTTTTATCCTGCCTACGACGTACGACGGATTATACGTTATACATTTGCATAATACCTTGTACGACGGGGTACGCTTTTTTTTTCCATTTTCACATTGTACGACGGGTTATACATTCGCATAATACCTTGTACGACGGGGTATGCTTTTAGTCATTTTCAACTTGTACGACGGGTTCGAGGTCCCCCGGGGATTCAACGACCATTCCGGCATTGTCTTGATAGCATGTAGGCTTTTGGAAGACAATACGTATTGCGTGTATCTAAATATATAAGTCAAACACTATTCTTCGAGATTTTATTTTTGATACTGCCGCGTTTCTTCTTCTCTTGCTTGCCATTTAACAGGGATGCCAACAGGTTTTTGTAAAAAAAAGTGGAAAATTTGCCGGGGGTCATGGGGGCCGATGAACAAAGCTCACATATCTCACAGTGTAGAATCATAACGTTCTCAAAAATAGTCCTGGCGGCCACGATCCGCGGAAAATTCACATCCCTGATTTAAACAAGTGCATCAAGTATCAGTGGCCACTTCGCCAACATACACAACTTTAGTGGAAAATTCCACGGGCGAAAACGTAATACTTGGAGCCGAAAGCCAATTTATAACCCAACCACCCCGTCTGTTCTGGATGTTCTACAAAACTCCACTGGTTATTATAGCAGTCAATTATGGCACGCTGCCAAACTCAAAAAGGTGTTCAGGGTTCCCTCAGAATATAATATAAATCTACTCGCCGGGAAAATAATGATTGCATTTATCTCATTTTGATTGAAAATTAAATCTTCATCAAACCGCTAATTAACATTCAAGGTTTATTCCGGTGATATTTGGTGGCAGTTTAATTTTTTTTTTAAAGCAGTGATTTTTCTATTCACGACCGCTGCTCGATGATGTAAGGTAAATGGATGAAATGGAAACTAATACAGCACAGAGAGAATTTCCATTACACACTCAACCTTCGAATACTATTTAGAAACGCGAACTATCAGATTCACTTTGCCCATTTATTCCTATTGATCTCATTGCCCTTCTTCCATCAATCTTTTCGATTATTCAGTAAGTTGCTAAATCTGAATGGTATTGTTGATTGCCTTAGACGACAACCACTGGCCGAATACAAGTCTATATTACTGCTGGTGGGGGACCGGGGCTCGGGGAAAACGTCTATCCTGGCCAACTGGGTGAAAGAGTTCAAAGAAGAGTGTGGCGGGGGTGTGAAGGTATTCTCGCATTACGTGGGCAGCAGTGCAGAGAGTGCCGACGTCACGATGTTACTGCGCAGGTGCACGCTGAAGATGCGCGACGACATGCCCGACTTCACCAGTAGGTGGCGCGTGGCTATGTCACCTCTAAATAATGGACATTTTTATGCATTTGAATTTTACCTTTGTTCAGTTATTTTCTTACACATTTCCTTTGGGGAGTCATATCATAGGCACAATGTCGTTGAAATATCTAGCCCGTTATGTGCTGTTTTGGAAGGCGGCGACAGTGATTTGGCTGGTGGCGCGGGTTCTAACGAGGATTTGTCTGAATTTCACCACGCGTGTGAGGAATTTCTGGCGGCAGTCAGTCTGCAGCCGTGTGTGTTGGTCATCGATGGGGTGGACGAGCTTGCGCAGACACGCGGGCAGACCACGCAACAGGTGAGTACACGAAGTTATTGTCAAGTGCTCCCAAAGTCTAGATGATTTGATTCTTCATCAGTGTGTAGGCGTAATATATTACCCTTATCACGAGTCTTCATCATTGTCAGAAGCAGCAGCGTTTTTCCTACAGCATTATCATCCTCAGTACCATCACCAGAAACAGCACTATCATTGTCATCACATCATCTCTAGATCATCACTCTAATTCCCATTGCCAAATATCTACCATACCATCCTGATTATCATCATCTCACAAGTGTTTCAGCCCTCATCATAAATCATAATCATTGCCATCATCCAATAACTGCATAATGATGATAATCATCACCCATCTGTCAAATTTTCATCATCGTCATCATCTTCATTTTATCATCGTTCCACAACCACATCTTTATCAACATTATCTTAGTTATTATCATCATCATCATCTTCACAATCATCATTATCATGATTTTATCATCACCATTTGTATCGAGCTGAGTTGCCATGAATACTCTATGTTTTTTATGTGACAGGTGAAGGAATTCACTTGGTTACCCTACCCTCTACCGCCTCAATGTAAAGTCATCATCACCTCTGCTCGCTCAGACTCCTCCTTCAAAGTCCTCTCAACACGTGCAGACACCACTATCACTAAAGTACCCACCATATCAGAAACAAGCGCCAGAAAAGATATTATCCGTGAACACTTAGCAGTGCATTGTAAATGTCTCAGTGAGGAACAGCTTGATAAAATAGTGAGCTGCAAGTTATCTGACCGACCTTTATTCCTCACAGTATTGGCCAATGAACTGAGAGTGTTTGGTGTCCGTAGCCACTTGGACTACCACCTAGAGTCTTACCTTGAGGCGACCAGCTGCCGTGATCTCTGGAGTCGTATCATTGTACGCTGGATTAAAGACTATAGTTGGAGAAGCCCGTCTGTTGCTATTGATGCTGCCAATCCCACCATTAATAATAATGGTGAGTTCATTTGAATCCCCGGGAATGATCCTGACTTGGTTCTGAGTGAGCATGGTAATATTGAAGAGAGGGTTAAAACAAATTCAGTAGCTGTAGATCTTTATTTGTTTGGTATATTGTCACTTGTAAGCATATCATGCATTCAGGTTTTTAGGCACAAGGGTAAGTGCAACATTTTTCAAGACTTGTGTATTGACAGTGTGGTTATATGAAATGTTATGCGACATGAATATTCAATAGTTTGAACATTACATGACCTTTCATATTGTCATTTGTTTTGTATTGTATGACTTGCTGACTGGATGTGTGATGTGTTATCTACAATAGTTAAGTTACTTGTTACAGAGTTATGTGAATTATAATCTAGTTATATGGTTTGTTAACAAGTTCTGTGACCTCTTATCTTATTACTGGACATGTTAGCCGGTTATGTGACTTGTTATCTAGTTATATAACTTGCAAGCCTGTTTTGTGACTTGTTATCTGGTTGTATGATTTGCCAGCTGGTTATGTGACTTGTTATCAAGTTCTGTGACTTGTTACTAGTAATGTGACTTGCTAGCTGGTTCTGTGACTTATAATTTCATTCTGTGACTTTTTATCTAGTAATGTGACTTGCTAGCTGGTTATGTGACTTGTTATCTAGTAATGTGACTTGCTAGCTGGTTCTGTGACTTGTTATCTAGTAATGTGACTTGCTAGCTGGTTCTGTGACTTGTTATCTAGTTATTTTACTTGTTATCTAGTAATGTGAATTGCTAGCTGGTTAAGTGATTTGTTATCTAGTAATGTGACTTGCTAGCTGGTTAAGTGACTTATTATCTAGTTATGTGACTTGTTATCTAGTAATGTGACTTGCTAGCTGGTTAAGTGACTTATTATCTAGTTATATGACATGTTATCTAGTAATGTGACTTGCTAGCTGGTTAAGTGACTTATTGTCTAGTTATGTGATTTGTTATCTAGTAATGTGACTTGCTAGCTGGTTAAGTGACTTATTATCTAGTTATATGACATGTTATCTAGTAATGTGAGTTGCTAGCTGGTTAAGTGACTTGTTATCTAGTTATGTGACTTGTTATCTAGTAATGTGACTTGCTAGCTGGTTATGTAATTTGTTATGCATAAATCAAAATTGATGTATATTTATCTTTCACTTTATTCTGTAATGACAGACTTGAGTGGCTGGGTGGCTGATGCCTTACGTCTGATTGCCGTGTCTCGGAATGGTCTCAGCCAATCTGAGATTCTCGACTTACTGAAGCAGCTGGGGTACTCTGGCAAACGTGAGGTATCAGGCTGCGACTGGGCTCTCTTCAGATCTGCTGCCCTTGATGCACTGTTTGAAAGGCCTCAAGGATTACTCAACTTCTTCCATCAGCACTTTAAAGAGGCTGTGGAATACTCATTGCTAGGTATATAATTATGCAATGGATTTACTCACATTTGATTCTGTGCTCCATATTCTGATGGTTGATGTAATTTTTAGGTACAGTGATGCCAGATTCTGCTGGTCAGAAGGTCAAGGTGAAAGCCCAGGACCACCTGACACACCTCGCCTCACCCAATGTCAACAGACTTATGTTTCATCGCTACCTGTCAGATTACTTCTGCCACAAAGACCTGCTACATTCGCGGGTGATCAGCGAGTTGCCATGGCAACTGGAGAGGAGTGGGCAGATGGAAAGATTAAGGCAGTTTTTGATGAAACCCAAGTATGTGTATATTAATAACACAGTATCGGTGATTTTCTTATCGACAGTTGATAATGATTTAAAAGAATACACAAATGAATGACATTAAATAAGCATGTCTGGGTGCAGAGTGTTCCTAGTGATGTGTGGAGACAAGTTAGTGTCCAGTAAACGCCTGGAACTCATCGGGTACTGGCGCTCATTGTCCCAAGCCAACTACAGCCCGACTGTTACCTACTGGCAGATGCTGAAGCTGGCCGGTGGTGAGGATGAGGAAGAGGAGGAGGACGATGTCAATTATAATCTCCCTCCCATTGTCAAAGTACTGAAATACTGCTGCTGTATTAGGAATTAACTTTCATGTCGTACATGTCGATGAAAAAGAGTGAATTTGATCTGTTTGTGAATGTCATCATCAGGTGTTACCACTGACCTCCGTTCCCCAGATATGCGCTATATCAGCTAGCTCTCAGTCAATCAAGTTCCATGGTGATCTAGACGAGTTACATGAACCCATCAGCGAGCGTCTAAGTCTCAGCATCCGGGTAAATGACTCATCTAATCTTCTTTAGCATTACCTGTGAATGAACCAGCAGTCTTAAATGTTACAGTTTAGTGTCAGAGTGTGGATGAAACTCTGGAATGACATTCAGATGGTAAGTGTGTGTGCATACAGGTGAATTGTTACCTTTGGTAATTTTTTGTTGCTTGTAGAGTAACCACCCTACAGAGTTACTTGGAGAATGGGATGAGGAGACAGAAGAGGATGAGGAAGCTGTAAGCGGGAGGGGCAGCAGTGTTCCAGGTAATTGCATATCAATATCTGGTTAATGAGACTCCATGCTCATTACCTCTCACCCAAGGTCATTAAAGTAGGTATTGTGCTCACAATGACCTGTCAATGATGCATATGCAACATGTGTATGGTCATCTCGTATCATGTTATGGTCAATTCTTATCATTGTGCTGACACTATTACTATGGTCATCTCTTAGCATTGCCCTGACACTATTACTATGGTCATCACTTAGCATTGCCCTGTCACTATTACTATGCTCATCTTAGCATTGCCCTGTCACTATTACTATATTCATCTCTTATCACTGCCCTATTACTATGGTCATCTCTAATCATTGCCCTGTCACTATTACTATGTTTATCTCTTATCATTGCCCTGTCACTATTACTATGGTCATCTCTTATCATTGCCCTGTCACTATTACTATGTTTATCTCTAATCATTGCCCTGTCACTATTACTATGGTCATCTCTAATCATTGCCCTGTCACTATTACTATGTTTATCTCTAATCATTGCCCTGTCACTATTACTATGGTCAACTCTTATCATTGCCCTGCCACTATTACTATGGTCATCTCTTATCATTGCCCTGTCACTATTACTATGGTCATCTCTTATCATTGCCCTGTCACTATTACTATGGTCATCTCTTATCATTGCCCTGCCACTATTACTATGGTCATCTCTTATCATTGCCCTGCCACTATTACTATGGTCATCTCTTATCATTGCCCTGTCACTATTACTATGTTCATCTCTTATCATTGCCCTGTCACTATTACTATGGTCATCTCTTATCATTGCCCTGTCACTATTACTATGGTCATCTCTTATCCTGTCACAATCTCTTGCCCATCCTTGTCTCCTGTTGTTTGTGTCACCTAGCCATGTTTCAGTTTAGTACATATTCACATCAACATCTCAGTTGTTGATGGGATGTCGTTTTAGCAACTTGGCTTTGTTCCATACCACACTGCACGAATTGTTGTTGTGTCATAGGTAAGACTGATAGTCTTCGTGGAGAGGAATTGGCAAGGCTAGCCATGTCTGCTGGACAATTGCTGTCTGTTCTGGGTCACTTTGTCGATGCAGAACAAATGCTAATCAGTGCTCATTCTACATTAAAGCAGGTCAGTTCACACTCTGGTGCTCGGTTCTTGATAATAATCTATATATAATAAGTGCTATATATAGATAGCAGCGCGAAAGCCGCTTGACTTCTAAAGCTTGGCATAAGGAATCAAGCCCCTGTGATTTCACTATTCCTGTAGTTTACTAGATAGACTGAGCTAAAATCATTGATTCCAATTGTAGTTTCTGTGAGATATTGCTAAATATCACCATTCTTCTTGGAATGTGTGTACCTTACAAGATGAATGCTAATTGATGTTGAGGAAAATAAAGTGATGTGATTCTTCCTGACTGCCCCAACAGCTGACACCCCTGACCGAGTTACAGCAGCTGCTAGTGGCTAGTGTACAGGAAAGCCTCGGCAGCCTCTACTTGTTCCAGCTCAAGAGGGACCAAGCAGCTGACTGGTATAATCAGGCACTCAATAACGTCACCGAGTTAATGGAGCTCTCACTGGATGCTGAGCAGGTGAAGACATTGGTGGAAACAAGAGGTGAGATGGACTTGTTATCAGAGTTGCATTTAAGGGGTGGTGAGTTTGTCTTGTTAGATAATGTCGTAGATTGGAAAGAATTCTCCATGATCTATTTTTGTCAAGCGCGGTATCTGTGTATTGTATTCTGTTGTCTAACGCTTTATTGTTTCATTTCTCAATCAGTCCTAGTTATTGACATCTCTTTGATGTGACAGGCCGACTGATGGATCACCTGGGTCACATGATGACATACTGTGGCAGGTTCAAGCAAGCTGAGCACCTGCTGTTGAGAGCCAAGGGATGCTATGAGAGCGCAGGCTGTTGGGTGGGGCGTGCTATTGTACAGTACCACATAGGTGTTCTTAGGTGAGAAATTATGTCAACATAGCAAATAGGGCCATAAAGGTGCATCAAAGTATTTTGTAGGGTCTCTCATGTGTATGATTGTGTCAAAGTTACATATAGGTTTAGTCGCATATGGGGTTATTCAGTAGACTCTACAGGCTGACACTGGTGATGGGCTGTATCAACATACCATAAGAATAAGCTTCACCTGCAGAATGCACCTATTACACTAATGATGCAGCCTACTGGCTGTATGACAGCTGACACAAGTCGTATGGCTGGTTCTAGGAGAATGGATTGTTTGATTATAAATATAGCCCCCCAGCATTTGAAAAATGCGTAGGAGTTTTATGAGGTTAATTGCTTATTTCTGCACTACCAGTTCCAATTATTGCTCAATAATGTATGTAGTTTGTAACCTTCTGCTCAACTGGGAACATTTAGGTTGCACCAGGAAGACTTTGAAAAGGCCGAATCACATATAAACTGGGCCATCTCATCACTGGAACGCTGGTATGGCAAGTCTCATCCCAGAGTTGCCGATGCACTGAATGACCTTGCTTCTCTACTGTCTAACAAGAAGAACACAAAGAGGTGATGCATTGTCCTGAGATGATTTCTTTAATATTTGGCAATTATTTTCTTTGGTGTAAGGAAATGGGATGTTAACGTTATGATGTACAAATCCTGTTTGGTTGCATGGATAATGGTGTGTTACTGTTATGATTTCCCCCTGTCCATGAAGCTTCAACATGCAGCAAGGAGAGAGTTTATACAGGAGAGCCTTAACTATACGAGAGAAGACATTTGGTCTTGACCACCTTCTTGTTGCAACAACCCTTTTCCATCTTGGTAATATCTTTTTAAAAATCAATGATTAATTGTTCACATCATACATATAATCTTCCAATGTGTAATCAACCACAAGCAATATAGAACCTATTACTTGATATTGTGATAGATGGTCTGAATCAATATCAGCTGATTTTTAATGATTTCACATGGATCGTATGTATATATCTGGGATGAAAACGATTTTCACAGGGAAGCTGTTGAAGGATGTCAAAAGTATTCCTGCCGAGACCGAGGCAGTGGGTCTGCTGAAGCGGTCACTCGATATCCGTACTGCCAAACTAGGTCAGAAACACTGTTGACCACATCATCTGCACGAGCTTCACACTAGTTCTGCATGCCTTAATTTAGTGTCAATTGATCCATCTAATATTTCATCTATTTAGCCTGCTCTTCACTTTCTGTTTACTTCTACATAGACATCCACCATTTAGTTATAACGGCTCTGTTTCTTTATAATCTTCTACTGATTTTATGACTTGCATCCAAGGTTATGAATTGTGGTTAGTGGCCTGGCAATATTATAATATATATGATATTCAAGCCAGAAACCCCTCATACCTGACAGTGGAGAGAGTCAAAAAGTGCTGGATTTGCTTATTATGTGGATTTTTGGTTTATACATTATTTTTTGATGTGATTTTGTTTCATTTCTGAAGAAACTTTATTCGATGAGGTAAATATGATTCGAGTAACATTGTGTTGTATGGTTGATCAGTCTGTACTGGTGTTGTTGGGAGTCGGGATCAGGAGGTAGGACTTGGATGATGTCTAATGTCCTCCATTGAGACTGTATGATCTCTCCCTCCCCTGGTGCTCCCTTGGTACATGTCTCCTTTGTTTGACCATCCATCTGGCCTTGTAACACCACCAGTCAGAACATGTATTCCGAGTAATGCAGTCTTCATGAGATACGAGTCATTTGGTGCAAGCTTTCTCATTTGTTTTCATAAGATATTGGTGTTTGTTACGTTACAACATTTTGCAGTTGCATTGTGATCACCAATGTGATCAGCTATATATTAGTCAATTGTTCTATATTTGGTTTCTGTACATATCAATGAATTATTGGCATATATTGTCAGGGGCAGCTTCATTGATGCACATTGGGTGAACTGTGATATTCTGACTGATGCAGGTACTGACCATATCCAGACAGCATCGGTACGCCGTCTTCTCAGATATCTAGAGGTACAGCTGCAGCGAGGACACAAAGAGGGCGATGGCAGGACTATGAGAGGGACGGAGAGACCCTTCAGTAGCCTCAGCTGGCATGACAAAGACTTGGTTGCCTTCAATGCTAAAACTAAGGCAGATGAGGGCAGAGAGAAAACTGGAGGCTCTTCTCATTTTAAGGAAGTGGTTGACCTACCAGTACCTGATATAGTGGAGGTAAGAGACAAGGTCTTTAAGTGCAACAACCATACACATGAAGGTATCCAGGAGCCTGCAGCAGATGGAGAAGGTGAAGAAGGGAACGGAACCAAAGATCACAAAGAATATGTGCATAAGTTGGAGACTCTTGCTGCTCGGAGGAAAACTATGTCCAGACAACACTCGATAGATAAATCCCATGATGACTCAGAAACAGAGTATATTGATAGCTTTGCTAATCTTGATGACCTAGCTGTAGAGGCTTCATCAAATGATAGAGTCCAACATCATGCAAAAGCTCTGGTCAAGGATGGTAGTAAAGGCAAAAGTAAAGGGTCTGTTTTTATCAGATCTCAAAGTGCCCCGTTTACATTGAGAACCTCCCCTAGATCGTGCACAATACCTAGAGATACAATTCGAGAACCCTCACTATTGAGTAAGAGAATGAGAAGTGCTCCACCTGGTGGGAGGCAGCATTACCGACCCTCATCTAGCATGGCCATTCACAAGAAAACCTGCTATACTCCAGGACCTCATTCTGTCGATGTGGAAAATGCTTACTCTGCGGTTATCGGTTTTAATTCATCCTTGGATAGTTTACTAGGTCCTAAGCCTTGTCCTCGAAACATCTCCACGGGGATTCACCATAAAGCTGCCTGGTACCATGTACCAGGGAGATATTCCACCATAGCACAGATACATGCTCCTAAACGTCTCCAAAAAAGGGTGCGATTAAGGAGCAATACCATCTCAGCTGAGAATCAGATGTTCTCACACACAGCTGTAACAAAGGTCCCCTGTCAATAGTCTATCTACTCACCTGTGCTTAGCTTTCACCCAACTGTAAAGAGTGCCTTGAGTTAATATAATGTACATAAAATATATCATGGATATGCTCATCAATATGTATGTGATTATAGATAGTGTACAATTTTATAGGAGCACATAAGTTTGTTCTAAGTTATTGTTAATAGTAGTCGTTGTGTTGCATCTGAACATTTATGTTTGTGCCATTCTACCTGTGATAAGTAGATATTTTATATGCTGCTTTTTTGACTGATGACAGTATTTGGGCCACTTCAAATTACTGCTTGTGACAATGATGATTGGATGTATTCACTCAGTAACTTCTACCAAATAGAAGACAAAGAAACATTTGTGTGTTTCAATGACGCTGTCATCTTCTGCTGGGGTGGGTTCATTGATCAGTTTTAGTTACCCAGCAAACAATTTACGTACTATATACGTTGTTATTACGTAGTTGTTTGGTAGTGATTACGTAGTGTGTCTATGTTATGATTACGTAAAAGTGTGGACTTATATTTATCAAATATATTTGAAATACAACAGGTCAGATTGCTCAAATATGGAATTTCAAAACTGGAATAAATTAATATATTACTTGTTGCTACATTTCTACGATGTAGTCCATATTTTCTTCAAAAAGATTATTTTTCAATAGTCATAACATTTGTCAAATATTTCATGACTCCACTTTTGAGAATCAATCAATTATCTGGAAATACAACAAAATCCATGCTGTATCCAGTAAAGTACTACCAAAGAGCTAGACCTACGGTAGGCCTCTATGTCTGCAGTAGTAGTTAGGTCTGTTAACCGGGCTACCAAAGAGCTTGTAGCACTGCAAAGAGGACTGGCGCCCCTGCCAGAGAAAACGTGAACGCCACCCCGGAGCAGCGGGGTGCTGTGTCATAGCATCTAATCCAGATGAAATTTACTGATTTATCGTAGGATGGGGGCGTGGTTGCCTTGACCAACCTGATGACTCCATATCTTCAACGGACGCAGAATGCCAAGGTGTTATGATAGGTATGCGGCAATCCCCAGCGATAGGCGTGGGCCGATGTCTGCAGGCCGCAGCTTGGGTCTCTCGCTTATTCCGCGCAGGGCGATCAATGATATCCTGGCTACGGATTGGCTGTTGTTGAGATTTCCACAGGGAATCCTTCTATTACGTAGATCGAAACCCCTATTTTTCCCTCGTTTTCGATTTTTTGATTCCGTCACGTCATTGGGGAGATAGCGAGATTTACAAATTGTCGTTAAGTTCCGACACTCCAAAACCTACTTTCTCACGCATAGACATCACCCCAAAGTTAATAGACGTTCAAAACAACATTTAATCTAATAACTGGCCAAGTTTCATCAATATTGGTGGCAGGCAACTTGAGTTATACTTATAGGAATGTCCCCATGTACATCCAGCAATGCGTCATTACGGAGATCGCGCGATTATAAAAGTTCATTAAAGAGACTGTTCAGCCCCATATAAGGAAAGTGGTTGCCTAGCAAGCTGCTTGGTAACAGCACCTTGGAAACCAAAAATGTTACACTTTCAGTC
This sequence comes from Urechis unicinctus, assembly GCA_034190875.2. Classification (NCBI taxonomy): domain Eukaryota; kingdom Metazoa; phylum Annelida; class Polychaeta; order Xenopneusta; family Urechidae; genus Urechis; species Urechis unicinctus. The sequence continues at coordinate 63,820,304 of CM067343.1, read as the reverse complement.
GCTACGCGGCGCTGTGGTCTCAGAAAAAAGATCCTTGCTTCGACAGTCGCCATTTATGTTGTCGGACATTGTCCTTCCTGCTTGTCGGTCTAATGTGTGCACAATTATGCCCACAACTTGAATGAGTGAAGATTTTATGAAATCTACATTATGTAACTAAAGCGGAAGAATACACATCGTTAGCGAGGTAAATTCAGAGCGCGTTATGATTTACAGCTAACATTCGTGTAGTTCATGGTTTTAGGGAGGCACCGTTATCGATGGAACGACATAACTGAATAAAACAGATCTCCACAGTATATCATGAACATTTCCAGTCAAATAATAATGTTAAAAACTTATCAACATAACTTCCATCATGTAAACTCGGCGGCACAAATTAGAAGATGTCATTACTTACATCTGCGTTAATCGCAGTAATGTAATAACGAAATGATCCCTGATTGCCTTATATGTGGCTGAACAGTCTCTTTAAGTTCCATCGCATCAAAACCTACTTTCTAACGGATAGACATCATTCTAAAGTTAATAGACGTTTTAAACTACATCTCATCTAATAACTGGCTAAGTTTCATCAGTATTGATGGCAGGAAATTTGAGTTATACTTATGGAATGTCCCCATGTACATCCAGCAATGAGGAGTTCGCGCGATTATAAATTTCAATAGCACTCCATTGCCAATGGAATGCTATTGAGATTTATTATTTATTTCTCTATTGCATTCGTCCCTGGTACGTGACCATTGATCCCTGAAGGCTTCATGAAAATCCATTCATAATTTTTCCATATATCTTTGCTAACAGACAGACATCGGATGAAGACATATTTCTACTGGACGAAGGTAAATTCAGACTTACGGGTACATCAGCGAGTCCTGTCTGTACCGCCATGCATTGCGATATACTTAAGATAATTGTGATTTCTAGTATTGTGATTATGAATGTCAGATGTTTGATTTATTATGTTTATATTATTGTAATATGAGGGTAGATTGTTGTGACAGTAATTATAATGAAATTTATATCTGGACAGCGAAAATAGATCTTCAATTTTCAAGATTTGTAGTTCTTTAAAAAGAGGATCAGTGTGAGCATTGTAGGAGCTGCAGGTAATGATTGGAATGATCTTTTTTTGAAGTTTTACAATTCTATTACCATGTTGACCCCAAAGTAACAAGTTGTAGTTAGATGTGGTAATATAATAGTGAGTTGTAGAGCAATTTTTTAATATCTAAGGGGAAGAGGTGTTTTAGTTTATTTATAATGCCCATTGTTCGACTAAGTTTGCTATGGATTTTATCAGTATGACTTTTTCAGCTGAGGTGCTGATCGATGTTGAGACACAGGAAGTTAAAATATTGCACTTGTTTGATCTCTGTGTTATTTTTACGGATCTGAATCTTTGAATATATTTTGGTTTTTTGTGGTTTATGAAAAATCATGCATTTGGTCTTGCTTGTGTTAAAGAGGCTGTTCAGCTCCATATCGGGCACTCTGGGATCATTTTGTTAATACATGACTACATTTAACGCAGACATAAATAATGCCATCTTTTAATTTGTGCCGCAAAGTTTACTTGATCGAAAATCATGTTGATAAATTTTCAACATTTTACTGGAAATATTCATGAAGTATTGTGAAAATCTGTTTTATTTAGTTGTGTCGTTTCATCGATAACGGTGCCTCCCTAAAACCTTGAACCACACGAATGTTAGCTGTAAATCATTACGCGTTCTATAACTACCTTGTTATCTATATGTATACTTCCACTTTGGTTTCAAAGTGTAGATTTCATTAAATTTTCACTCATTACAGTTGTGGGCATCATAGCGCACAAATTGACCGACAACCAGGAAGGGTAATTTCCGACAACATAAATGGCGACAGCCGAAGTGAGGATCTATTTTATGAGACCGCAGCGCCGCGTAGCGACTGAATGTCTGAAAGCTTAACACTTTTAATTTCCAAGGTGCGATTGCTTAAGCCAGTTGTTGACATTATTAAGTTCATTGTTCAATGTGTCTATATTGTATGTAGAATTTGTTGAGTTGAGGGTGGTGGTAAGGGTTGTATCATCTGCATATGCTATAACTTTGAATAAATTTGATGCATTGCATATGTCATTTATATGTATCAAGAATAAAAGGGGCCCTAAGATTGATCCCTGAGGCATTCAAGTTGTAAGGGGAAGGAGGTCAGACTGAGTGTCTTCAAAGTTTTCTGTCTTGTAGATAGTTTTTAATAAATATGCTACTGGTGTTTGTGAATCCATAATAAGTTAGTTGTGAAAGCATTATGTTATGATCTATTGTGTTGAAGGCTTTGCTGAGGTCAAGAAATATGCTGATTGGTAGCAAATTTTGGTCTAGGTCATTTTGTACAGATTCAATCAGTTCTACTGCTACTTGTTCAGTGGAATGCCCTTTTCTGAAACCATACTGGTTGTCATAAAATAAGTTATGGGTTTGGAAGTACTGATATATTTATTGGAAAATAATTTTTTCAAATAATTTTGATATGGATGGAAGAAGTGACATTGGACGATAGTTATCAAATAAAAAAATATCCCCTTTTTTGAAGATGTGAATGAATTTTGCTTTCATAAATGATATGGGAAATATGCCTGTATTGAGGGCTTGGTTGATAATTATGGTTATTGGTTTGACAAGTGCCTGTTTGAGATGCTTCAAGAGATTTGTTGATATGTTATCATATCCACAACTGCTTTTTTCCTTTCAGGTCATTTACAACTGACTCATTAATATTTTTGAAATTGAAATTGTTCCGTTGATGCTCAGTTAAGTACAAAGTGAAATCCCCATTTAAGGGTGGGTTTATATTTTTTGCTAAATTTGGGCCCAAATTTGTGAAAAATGAGTTAAATTTGTTCGCTATTTCAGTTTTATTGTTTATTTGTGTTCCATTATGTATGAAGTAATCAGGAAGTTTCCCCTTTTTTCCAGACTTGTTTAAATCCTCTTTTTTCCAGACTTGTTTAAAATTTCATTGATGGTTTGCCATGTTTTTTCATGTCTGAGAGTGAGTCTTTAAAGCATTAGCCATGTCTGGTTGTAGCTTTTTTTTTTTTTTTTTTTTTTTACAATATGTGATTTTAACTGGCTAGATTTTGTTTTATAGTGTTGTAGCTATCAGAATTTTGTGGTGTTTTGATTTTATATTTATACAGTTTGTCTCGGTAGTGAATGGATTTGATTATACCATTTGTGATCCACCTGTTTTTCTTGTGCTTATGTTTGTTGAATCTAACATATTTATGAGGGGAATGTTTTTCATAACATGACATTGTAGTTTGCCTCTGGATCAGCTGTATCATTTGGATTAATTTTGTCACAAATATTTGGTGCTTGTGTCCTCGACAACTTTTTTGAACTAATTTTGTTTGAGAATCTTGAAGTTGGCAATAGTTATCGTGAAGAGATGATTTACAGAAAAATCAATATGTTCGACCATCTTGTTGGGTCGTGAGAGAAGTCGACCATGGGGTAAAAGAAGTCATTGAAGATATTTTTTTCTTTTATTTTAAGTAAGTTGTTATTGAAATTGCCAGCAAGTATGACTTCTTGTTTGTAATTTTCAAGTACTTTTAAGGAAGATGAAATTTCACTTGTGAAAGTATTACAGTTTTCCTCTAAATTGCGAGGGGGTCTGTAGATGTTTCCCAAGATTATGATATTTGTTAGTGTGTCACTATGAATTTCTATGAACTGAGATTCCCAGATCTCTGAGTGTATGCATATTTGTCTTGGTTGGTAATTGTATTTGTTTAGTAGATATATTATCAAGCCACCTTCGCTACCACAAGTTTAGCCCTACAAGACGTCCGAGGTATACATTTATATTACCGTTGGACCGGAGTTACCACAAGTTTTGCCCTGAGGTATACATATGTGTAACCAGTTAGCTGTATTAGAGACAAGTCATCTCCTTCTTTTATTCTACATTATTGAAAACATAAGGCGGAGAATTCTATGTTGTGAGTTTTTAGTGTTTTAATGAATATTGTAATTTCAGAAAATTTAGCATTAATTGAGTCAATATTAGAGCTGTAAATAATAAATGAATCTTTTTGGGATGCCAGGAATTCAAGTGTATGGTCATCATAGTATGGGGAGTGCCTTATAACTTGTATGACATAACTTTCATCATTTTCAACTTCAATGTCATTTACCAGTTCGCAGAAAGAATTGTTTGTTAACCCTCCAAAGCACCGTAAATGTACATCAGCAAGGATGTCAGACATAACTCTCAGAAGATAACAAAATTAACAGTGTAAATAGGAGCATAGAATGATTATACACCTAACACTGACCATAAAACGATAATTTACCTCTAAAATCACCAGGGTAAAGGATAGGCAAAGAAACTCCGCCTCTGCAGCGCCGCGATATTTACTACTTTCGATGTTTCACATCCGCGCTCAAGGTGGCATCAGATCATCAAAGCACCAGGGGCGAATGCCTTGCCTAGGTAAAGGCAAGAAGTAACAAGTAAAATAAGAATTATACTATGTAGAAGTTTGGTGTTAAAGACAGTGAGATTAGTTAAAGTCATGAAATACGCGTCCACATATGATCACTGAGATTTCATATCTCAAAATGAGTAAAAATAACCAGAAAACATATTTTGGTTGGTAGCTCCATGAGCAAGGAGTAGTGGCATTGAACTTCCGGGTACAGTAAAACGTCTAAACGGCTAAAATATGGTTTGAACTCGAAAAAAGTATCCTTTTAGGTGACAAATTTCGGGGCGGATGGTTTTGTTAGGTAGAAGAACATGCTCGTAAACGGAACTAAAGATGGTTTAGGCCAAATTTTTTGGTGAGCTGGTGGCGAAATCGTTGTCCCACTTTGGGTTTATGTAAACATAGAAGATAGCGGCCGGCATGCCAATGCAAATCCCTATGGGACGTCCTGGGGCGCTCGTTGATAGCCTATGGGCCCGAGTCACACATCTGTTCATATAGTGGCCGCTATATAATTAACTTCCTTGCCGTTACGAACCAGAGCATCGTTGGGACTGACCACGGGGTTTTTTTTTGCAGTTGCGAAGCTTAATAAACGTACTTTTTCATTCTGAATTGTTAGTTTGGAATATGGATGGGTCCCTTGTAGCTCCTCGTGGTGGTCTAGATATGATTTGGGATCATTAATTGTGGTATATGTATTGGTGACCCTTTCAAAAATTTTGTATATAGATGGGTCTTTTTTCAGAGGATTTGGTGTGTAAATGGTTCCCTTTTCTCACTTTGGCTTGGTATAGATATGGTCCGGTTTATGTTTCCCATGGCGGCTCACCCCTACCCTTTTCCATGGAGAGAACCATGCCCCCTGGGTGCTAAGCAGGCAGCTTGCTGCTTTCTCACAGCGTTCTGAATAATTCGGAGGCGTGGTCGCCTCTTCCAATCAGAAGACTCGAGGGGCAGAACCCCGAGGTGTTTGGTCATCAGTCCCATGTGCTTTTGTTGATTTGATGGTTGCCCCACCCGAGGAAAAATGTGTATTAGTGTGCTCTCTTAGCACACCAACTAGCCTTACAAGACGTCCGAGTAGACTACAAGACGTCCGAGAAGACTACAAGACGACTAGACGAATACATTTATATTACCGTTCGACCAGGGCTACACAGCTACAAGCTCTTCAGTACTACTAAGCGTACTGTGTTTTAACAAAAATACGGCATATACAATATAGAAATTCAAATTAAATACGCTTCATCAATGTTCACATGGTGTCATCAATAAGAGCCGAACTATGGATAAGAACTGGTTTCACAAAGGCCAAAAAAACTACACGTTGCAGTCTATGGTAAACAAATCGTCAACCAACAGTGATGAGGTAACTTTCCTGTCGTATCCACATTTCTGGATGAGGTTCAATTGCAGTTCTTTGACATTCATCAATTTTATATATTACCTTGTCAAAAACACCATTCCAGATATACATCACTAAGTCATAATTCAACTGATCAGCAGGCCAAAATGACTCGTAAGGTTAAAAAAAAGGTTGTTGATGTGCATTAGGCCTGTTGCCAATGGAATTACTTCAGGTTGCCTCGAAGATCGCCAGCGATTTTATATCACAGAATGTTGTTCTAATCGAGATTGCTCCTCGTCACAGGCAAGTTACGACGCAGAGCTTTAAATGTAGTTTCTGACATGGTTTTATAGTTCTCAGAAATGGCCATCTACAACCAACAAATATAAATAATGCTAGAATTCAGGTACAACAAATTCATTGCCCTACAATTCAGTTATCAAGCGGCCTTTGTAGGAAATGGTATATCATTTTCACCCCCAACTTGAACTGCATGTTAACGACACACATTCAAAGACTGATAAGGTTTTCCAACCAAGATGTTTACGGTTACAAAAACCAGAAAGAAATCTAACAAATTCTTAACAAATAACAAAAGTATTTTGAACTCCATAAACACATACTTGAACTGTGGGGAATTCTAAAAACATATATCTGCCAAATTTAGAAAAGATAATTTGTCACAGTGAAGTAACATCCTGAAAAAAAAAAATCATCACATAAGGTCATAGATGAGACAATCACAGTTGACACACCTGATAATCCTGCTCCGACTGAGAAACAATACGGCAGATCTCTGTTGCAGTTGGTGTTTTTCTTTCTGTTACATGGAACAAAAACAAATGTTATAAATAATTTTTACTCTGCACTTAAATTAACACCAGTACAGCTGCACCTGGCTGGGAAAGATACCACTCCTGTAATACAAAGGAGCACCCAAGTCAATCATGTAAATAAACAAGACGCCAATAGGCCCCGAAGCTCTGCTGCTTGTGACATAATCAAATTAAATTTGTTTCAATAATAACTTGGGAGTCAAGGGTCACACAGGGCTGATGTTTAGTATGCAACAAGTGGTCAACATGAGAGGGTCCCGTGTACAATATTAAACTGCTACCTTACTACATAAGAAAATGTACAACCAAAATTTGCTCCTCATTGGGTTAACATGGAACAAGATATTTCTTCCAGTTATAACTAACCATTGAGTAATGTAGCACTGATTACTAGCTTAAAGGAAGCCATCAAGATAAGCTGAGTGTATGTAAAATTCTTTAGTTAATTTTTTTAGTGGCCATAATTAATTTTAGACCACGAGTAATTTCAGACTGTTGACTTACTTTATAAAACAAATGTGCCACTAATTTCCTTTGGGTTAAAGAGGCTGTTCAGCCCCATATCAGGCACTCAGTGATCATTTAACGCAGGCATAAATAATGCCATCTTTTAATTTGTGCTTCAAATTTTACTTGATCAAAAATCATGCTGATAAATGTTCAACATTATTATTTTACTGGAAATATACATGATGTACTGTTGAAATATATTTAATTTAGTTGTATTGTTCATTCGATAAAGGTGCTCCCCTAAAACCATGAATCACACAATTGTTAGCTGTAAATCATTACACGCTCGTTGACTATCACGCTATTGATGTGTATACTTCCGCTTAGGTTACAAAATGTAACTCATTAAAGGGAAATGCTACAGTTAACTGCCGCGCCACCCCCAGCGACCGTCGCGTAACTGCACGATCCACATTTGACGCGCTGTGAGTATTTTCGCGCCCGGTGCACCTGCGTCTGCACTGCAACGAGTTGACTTCTAAGTAATTTTTGCACGCATAGCGACGAATTATTTCTGTTAAGTTTAGATTAAACGTTAGATGAACGTTATGATTAACATAAGTGTTTGTGGTGCCACCTCAATATAGTTCGTGGCTATTCACTAGAGGTCGCCCACGGGCTTCGCCATATTGTTTATGTCTATGTCATGTGCTTGGGTGAAAGTAAACTCATGACAACAAAACTGTCTTCACCTTCACTTCACATCATATTACAAGGTGGCAGCGGTAAAAGGACAATACGCTCATATCACCAGTGCAAGTTTGTGAGTAATTCTGGCTACGAAACTCAGTAGCAAACCCTATAAACTGTGGTGAATCCTCAATTTCTCCCATTATCACTCACACACGGAAAGCATGGCGTCCCTCATCCCTACCATGGACTGGTCTAGTGCTAACCTAATTTCGGCCATAAAACTATTTAAACAGCGCTGTGAACTTTATTTCTCAGTCAAAGACATTCAGGCTGAAAAGCAAGTCGATCATATCTTGTTATTTGCAGGGGAACAGGGCCTCAAATTTTTTAACTCATGGGACCTAAATGACGCTGAACGAAAAGACCCTGTCACAGTGTGGGACCACTTTGAAAAACAAATTCAGCCTAAAGTAAACTTTAGGCTTGCTCGTTTTCATTTGCAAAGAATCCACCAGGGTGCCCACGAGTCCATCAGCGACTTCGTCAGCCGGTGCCGGCTACAGGCACTGCAGTGTCAGTTTAGAGATGACGAGGAAGCAGGAGTGAGGATAGTAGAACAAATCATAGCGGGCACACGCTACCCGGAATTGCAGAAGGATCTTCTTGGGAAGGATGACAAACTTACGTTCGCCCAAGCCGTTGATCTAGCCCAAACATACGAGGCGTCGGCGGAACACATGCGGCAATTCACGACGGTCAACACAGACGGTGCACAATCGCAAGTGGACGCAGTACGGGCCCATACCAGTAAACACGATGGGTCTGTGTGTTACAACTGTGGCCGTAGTCACGACAAAACGCCAAGAAACAGGTGCCCAGCATTCGGTACGACATGTAACTTTTGTGGTAAACAAAATCATTGGGCTTCTGTGTGTATGGCAAATCCTGAAAACCTTGGTCGCTCTCGTGGAAGGGGGCGTGGCAGAGGTCGTAGTAGAAGCCGTGGAAGGCAACGAGTACATGACAATCATGGAGGACAACAAAAGAACACTCAAATGGTACAGGAGCTAAGTGTCGAGGGAAAATTCGAACATTTATCTATAGAGACTGTGAACGTGTCCGCAATCGATCGCTTCAACGCTGATACTCGGGACGAGGTCTTCACGAAGATCTCGGCAAAACTCCCAGAACGGCGCATAATCGCAGATATACGAGCCAAGATTGACACAGGTGCGCAAGGAAATACGCTCCCGGGTACGAATGTTTCGGCAGCTTTTCCCCGACAAGCTCGACGCAGAGGGACTTCCCTTACCGCAGGCAGTGGACAAGCAAAATACGGTGCTGACTGCCTACAACGGTACGACGATACACAACTACGGTGCCGTACAGTTACTCTGTAAAAACCAGGAAAGTTGGACAACAGAAGAGTTTTTCGTTGTGGAAACAGACGGGCCCAGCAATCTTGGGGCTGCCGACGTCAAGAAAACTCAAACTTATAACATTGCACTGTTACGTTGAGAAGCAAGGTCCTGTAAACTCCATCAAAGACTTGGTGCGAATATATCCCAACCAGTTTGATCGTACAGGTGATTTCTCAGGCCGGTACCATATCGTCACGATGCCGAACCCTCGCCCAGTAGTGCACGCTCAACGCAAATTTTCCATACACCAACCAAATTAACTGAAGGCCAAACTGGACTCGATGGAGCAACAACGCATTATCAGAAAAGTCCTTGAGCCCACGGACTGGGTCAACAGCATGGTGGTCGAGCCGAAGGAAAACGGCGACCTGAGGATCTGCCTGGACCCGACTGACCTTAACAAGGTGATCAAGAGGTGCCACCATAAACCCCCAACACAGGAGGAAATTACATACAAACTCGGAGGCGCCCAATACTTCTCGAAACTTGACGCAAAAGACGGATACTGGTCTGTCAAGCTTGATGATGAAAGTTCCCTACTGACAACTTTCAACACCCCTTTTGGCAGGTATGCATACCTGAGGATGCCATTTGGTCTCGTCATGTCACAAGATGTCTTCCAGCAGCGAATGGATCAGATCCTTGAAAACTGCCCCGGTACAATTGGTATCGCTGACGACGTGATTGTGTTCGCAAAATCAGAGGAGGAGCACGACGCGAATCTCCACAACCTGATGCGGGTGGCTGGTCAGAACGGGCTGGTGTTCAATAGCGCCAAGTGTGCCATTAAGCAAACCCAGGTCAAATTCTTTGGAACTCTATACGATCGAGAAGGCGCACACCCAGACCCAGCGAAGATCGAGGATGTCGTAACCTGGCCCGCTTCCACAACCGTGCAGCAACTTCAAGGGTTTCTGGGGGCTCATAACATACATGTCGCCATTCATTCCTAACCTCTCTACTGAGACGGCTGTCCTCCGTGAGCTACTGAAGAAGGACAGAAAGTTTGACTGGACCCCGGCACACGACAAAGTCTTCAATCATGTGAAGACACTTATCTGTAACGAGGTCACACTGGCATACTTCGACCCCAGCAAGGAAACGGTCATACAAGTCGATGCATCCCAGAAGGGGATCGGTGCGGTACTGACGCAGGAAGGCAAGCCAATCGCCTTTGCATCGAAAAGCCTCTCAGAAACAGAGCAACGATACGCCAACATTGAGCGGGAACTACTCGCTGTTGTGTTCGGGTGTGAACGATTCCATACATATGTGTACGCAAGTCAGTTCATTGTGGAATCAGACCACAAGCCGCTCGAGATGATACAACTGAACTCTTGGCAGCTGCGCCACCCCGTTTGCAGAGAATGCTACTGCGTCTTGAGAACTACGATGTCACGATCAGGTACAAGCCGGGCAAGGAGATGCTACTTGCCGATGGCCTCTCGCGAAAGCCATCGCGACATACTGAACACATCAACCTCGATCTCAAAGTCAACCTAGTACGTTTCAGCACAGAAAAGCTAAATGAACTCCAGCGCGAAACTGCTAGGGACCCAGTGCTATCGGCTCTCCGCGAAGTTGTAGTTGTTGGGTGGCCTGAGCATATGAAAGAGGTCTCAAAGGAACTTCGGCCATATTGGTCGTTCAGAGATGAACTGTCTGTGGAAAATGGCCTCTTACTGAAAGGACAACGCATTCTGGTCCCGAAAACCATGCAACAAGGGATCTTAACGAAGATCCACGAAGGTCACCAAGGCGTGATCAAATGTCAACTCAGGGCAAAGGACTGTGTGTACTGGCTGTCCATCAACAAGGACATTGAATCAGTCGTGCGACAATGCCCTACCTGCCAATCTCACCAGAACAGTCAGCCAAAAGAAACACTTCAGCCACACGAACTGCCTACGCGTCCATGGCAAATCGTCGGAACAGACTTGTTCTTCCTGGACAATTCAGAATACCTGCTGGTCGCTGACTATTACACAAAATTCCCAATCGTTAGGAAAATGCCAGTTCAGTGCACTAGCCAAGCTGTCGTCACGGCATTGAAACAGATCTTCAGCGAGCAAGGAATCCCCGAAAAGGTGATTAGTGACAATGGCAGACAATATGACTCTGAGTGCTTCCACCAATTCGCTAAAGAGTGGTGTTTCGACCATGTGACAAGCTCTCCCCATTTTGCCCAGTCAAACGGTTTTGCGGAGAGAATGGTCCAGACTGTGAAGCAGACAATGTTAAAGGCAAAATCAAGTAACATGGACATACAGCTAGCGCTGCTCAGCCTGCGCACTACGCCTGTAGACTCTACCATTCCCAGTCCGGCAGAGCTGCTGTATGGTCGCAAGGTGAGGGGGAATCTCCCCATACGTACAGTGAATCAAGGTGTCCAGAGAGACATTGTGAATGAAAGGCTGAAACAGAGACAGCAGACACAGGCGCATTACTACAATCGCAATGCGTCGGACCTACCACCTCTCATCCCGGGTCAATCAGTGCTCTTACAAGACCATGTGACTGGCCGATGGTCACCGGCTCAAGTCACAGAGAAACTTGATCAGCCACGTTCGTACAATGTGAAAATGCCAACTGGATCTGTGCTAAGACGGAATCGCCGAGGCCTAAGAGACACTGGTCCCGCAAAGACTGTTCGTTTCGAAGATGGAGAAACAACAGCTCCCCAGGATACTCCAACTCCTACAGCAAGTCCAATACCACCTGTCAGACCACCAGATGGACAATATCGTACTCGGTCTGGACGACTCGTGGTGAAGCCAGAGCCAGTTAATCTCTAGGACTTTATAGTGTTAATTCATAGTGTAACCTTGTAGACACATGTCACACCTAAATGTTTATGTTTCCATTTTGCATTCATAGATATCGACAACACAGTGAAATGACTCCTTCCTGAGAAAGGGGGATGTAATGTGATGAACGTTATGATTAACATAAGTGTTTGTGGTGCCACCTAAATATAGTTCGTGGCTATTCACTAGAGGTCGCCCACGGGCTTCGCCATATTGTTTATGTCTATGTCATGTGCTTGGGTGAAAGTAAACTCATGACAACAAAACTGTCTTCACCTTCACTTCACATCATATTAGGTGGTTTGAATATTGTAATACACGCACTCACGGGATACAACAGAAAATCGATTGTGGTTTCCCACAGACTACACGGACCTATGATTTTTTAAAATTCTGTTCATAGTACATATATCACTGCAACATATTACCAAGTTTACTTCAAAAGTCAGTGGTCAATTTTTTTTATGGAGGTTTGAATATTGTAATAGACCGCACTCACGGAATACAACAGAAAATCCATTGTGGCTTCCCATAGACTACACGGACCTATGATTTTTTTAAATTTCTGTTCATAGTACATATATCACTGCACCATATTACCAAGTTTACTTCAAAAGGCAGTGGTCAATTTTTTTTTATGGAGGTTTGAATATTCTAATTGACCGCACTCACGGGATACAACAGAAAGTCCATTGTGGCTTCCATAGACTACACGGACCTATCATTTTTTTAAATTCTATTCATAGTACATATATCACTGCACCATATTACCAAGTTTACTTCAAAAGTCAGTGGTCAAATTTTTTTTATGGAGGTTTGAATATTGTAATAGACCGCACTCACGGAATACAACAGAAAATCCATTGTGGCTTCCCATAGACTACACTGACCTATCGTTTTTTAAATTCTATTCATTGTACATATATCACTGCACCATATTACCAAGTTTACTTCAAAAGTCAGAGGTCAATTTTTTTATGGAGGTTTGACACCATTCTGGAGAAAAATTAACAATAAATTTATCAATGGCTTGCCGTAGAGTGCGGCGAGACATCATTTTGTTCGTGATTTTTTGTAAAGCAGATATTGTTCTGTCTGTATGTCAATTATAATGTAATTCGCTGTATGAGCTTTTCTATAGAACCAAAATATGTGATGATTCTTGTTAGCCCCAAAGGCACTCGGTTCCCAATGCCAAGCTTCCGAGTCGCTTTCTATTTACATCACAAGAACATAGACGGGACCTGTCTAGAGGTGATTGCCTGTCGACCCCAATAAAGTGATGATCGACGTTCAAACCGATAGTAGTTATATATAGATAGCGGCTCGGCGCTCGGGGGCTCGTTATCGGGAACAGAGCTCCTTTGGCCGCAGCTATATCAACTGAACCAGGCCCAAGTTGTTATTCGTTACAGAGATTAGTAAATATTTGCCGCTCGCATACCACTGAGCCACGAAGCCCTTCAACCAATCTGGAGTGGTTGCGTAATTTAAACGATGCTTCATCTTAAGGTGGCACATTGATTGACAATAACTCCGATTGTTCATGGCCCGTACGTTCTCCACCTGCATGGTTTTGAAAACAAGAGTTGCGTTTACATGTCATGCGGGATTGGGAGAAAAGAGGATAAGCTTCCGAAATAACAAAGCAAATGTTAAAAAAAGTAATATTACTTCCGCCGCAATCACATACGAAATTTTAATTATATAAGGTAACATGATGAGAGATCTTAGCAAGATATATCACTATAGATAGAGAGAGATATATATAGATATAGAGAGAGAGGATAGAATGAGATATCTATATATATATAGAGATATATATATATATATATATATATATATATATATATATATATATATATATATATATATATATAGATATATATATATACATATATATATCTATCTCTGGAGAGGATCTATAGATAGATATATCTCTATCTCTCTCTATATTCTATGGGATCTCTAGATAGAGAGAGATATCTATATATAGATAGGAGATATCTCTCCTAGAGTATCTATATATATAGAGAGAGATATCTCTCTCTTATGTAGATAGATATTAGATCTCTCTATATAGATATATATATAGAGATATATATATATATCTTTCTATATATCTCTATATATATATATCTCTCTCTATATATATATCTATCTATCTCTATCTCTATATATATATATATATATATCTATCTCTCTCTATATCTCTATCTCCTATATATCTATATATATATGCATATATACATATATGTATATACCAAGCTGGCAAGACGAGTTAATTAACCACGGCGCCTGTGGCTACTGATACCTTAATTGCCGTGTGGACGGGTCAAGGACGTCACCAGTGACCCTTGACACTAATCGATAACTTTCTGGAACTTTAACAACTTGCGGATGTAACTTGCCGTCACACGACCTTACTTTATCTTTCTGGACTTTTCACCTTACAAATAACCAGATTGGCACCAGTAACATTAAGTGTATCCGTATAGGAATAATCGCTGACAAGGACGAGAAACTGTTGTAAACATACTTTTCGTTTGTTTGGAAGCAGGATGTTTTCAAAGTGTGTGTCTCGCGTCTCCAATATTTGGAGTACGTCTCTTCGGGGGACGAAAGTGGGCAGCGTGTTCGGATGCCGGGCTCAGACGAAAGCTAACGTCAGGACGAGTTCCAGGGTGCTAGGTGTACAGAAGAGTCCCATGCCAGAGTTGGATATACCCACAGATATTTCGCTGCCCAGGCACTTGTTCGACTCATTCGGCAGGTTCGGAGATGCTGTTGCCTTGGTAGGTCATTGTCGTGGAGGACGGTTATATTTATGTGTCATTGTGTGGACAGATGTAAATTTTGGTGAATGCTGAGAAGGATGAAGGTGTAGATGCTAAAATGGTTGGATGCTAAGGTGGGTAGATCCCAAGATGGGTCGATAGGAAGATGGTTGATCCCGAAGTGGGAGGATGTTCTAAAAGTCGGATCCTAAGATTGCCGACGATAAGAAATGACAAAATGGGTGCATTCTAAGATGGATGTGGGGATGAGTGGATGTAAAGATACGGAGATGGACGAATGAATAAACGATATGATGGATGGATTCTAGTCTGCGTCCCAGATTCCAGGGGTTCCGCTACACTTCTCGCCCTAGGCGAGACTATTAACTATCAGTAACATGTAAACAGCGCCCGCAGCCATCAGGTTAGGGGACCTTGACTAGTTGGATCCTTAGTTGGATCCTGAGAAAGGTGAATGCTAACATGGGTGGTTGTTATGATGGATGAATGCTAAGATGGGTGGTTGTTATGATGGATGAATGCTAAGATGGGTGGTTGTTATGATGGATGAATGCTAACATGGGTGGTTGTTATGATGGATGAATGCTAACATGGGTGGTTGTTATGATGGATGAATGCTAACATGGGTGGTTGTTATGATGGATGAATGCTAACATGGGTGGTTGTTATTATGGATGAATGCTAAGATGGGTGGTTGTTATTATGGATGAATGCTAACATGGATGGTTGTTATGATGGATGAATGCTACGGTGATTAGATGTGGATTTACATATGTCCTTGTTGCATTTCATATCTGAATCTTGTACAATGAGGTTGCTTGGGTAAATTACATTAACCAGTAACTTCAGTATTGCCGATCCACCCTCGATTAGTTATTGCAGTTTCCCTATCACCTGACCTACATAATCTTGTCGTTCTCATATCTGGTTGTACAGGAAGATGGTGTTACAGGCCGGAAGTTCACGTATTCCGAGTTGCAGACTTCCATTGCCAAAGTTGGCAGTGCACTCGTACTACAGGGATTCAAGCCTGGAGATGTCATTACAATATTCAGCCCTAACTGCCCCGAGTTTGCTATCATGTATTTGGCTGTTGGTGCCATTGGTGGAGTAGCCAGCGCTGTTAACCCTGTGTACACTCCAGGTAATAAGTCCATTTGAAACTGCAATACCATTTAATATGGTAAAATTCAATTATGATCTGTTGTGGACTAGATGCTTTAACCATCCAAAATATGGTCTTTCATTGTGATGTTGCTTGACCTGCCATGGACAGATGAACTGACGCATGCGTTAACTCACTCCAAATCTAGACTGCTGGTCACCTCTCCAGAACTTATGGATGTGGCTAAAAAAGCTGCAACCAACAGTCCCAACTTGAGGGTGTGTGGTTGATGAAGTCTTAACAACAATGCTAGCAAAACTAAAGATTGTTTCCCATCAGGAAAAATGCTTCTAGAGTCATTCCATTTCAAATGAACCAAAATTTGGAAAATTCCCTGCGAAGGATTTTTGATTTTTTTCTAGCTTCTCACAGTGAAAGTTCCATATATCTGACGGACTTTGGTCAAATAATTAAGCCCAAATATGATTACTTCTTCAGATTCAGCCTATTTTATGATAGGGGGGTCATTTTTTATATTCAGGCCTTCATTTTGGAGCATGTTGAGGCCCCTGGAAAAGGCATTTTAAGAACAACCAGGCCCATAGCTTTCATTTTCCCCTCAGAAAAGTAAAAATATATTTGCATTGTATCATTTTTTCTCACCTTGGACCCTTGGTTATCCTCTCACAAGCTCCAGTAAATGCGAAATATCACCGTGACGCGAATTCGCGAGTGGTTTTTAGTGATGTTGATTTGTATTTTTCTCAAGGAATATTCATGATGGGACCTTCATCTTTGGTATGCAAACTCAGAATCAACTTTTCTAATAGTCTAAGCAAGCCAGAAGCTCTCAGTGATGAATATCAAGATTTATAGTGTTTCAAAGTTGGCTCCAGCCTGAAAAGTGCTATTTTTATCACTTTTCGGGGGGGGGTACTTTTCTCAAAAGGGACACATGTTGTCCCCATAATTTTTTTTGTGGTGATAGATAGGTATCTTATCCAGAACATATAAAAAAATTGGAAAAGTAATATGTGTCCTTTTCATTTTACAGCATATTTCCTATAGTGATGTCGTGGAAGCATCTTAGCCATGATTATGAGTGTATTGGTTGCAAATTATGCTGTCTAATACTTTGAGATACTGGCAGATTAATTTTGCATTAATACCTGGACTAAACATGTGTATTTGCAAGATTTATATCATCATTTTCAGCGGTTTTTTTTTTTTACATTTCTGTGACATTCCTTTTCTAAAATATAAACAATCAGATTAACATCTACAATAAATTAGAAATGAAAACCTCTATATTCCCCTAAGCTCCATGAAGACAGAATACTTCATCCAATGTGTCTTGAGAAACCGGGAATTCCCCATATTGGGTTATGAGATTTCTAGGAATCCCACATTTGGTTTCAGTCTACAAAGCACACACCCTATATAAGGGTGGCTCCTCAGCAGAAATCAACAGGTTTTATTGCTCTCCTAAACTGTGTGCAAATATGGAGGGTTGCAGCATAGGGTTGGAAAAAAAGGCGACTGTCACAAAACAACTTATTCCACTACAGCTGGATTCAGCAAGGTGAACTGAATTTTCAGAGCCCGATTCTTATACAACCGTGTGTTTTCATCATCAGAAAATCTACATTGACAAATATGCATTCCTGCAGAGGAACTGTTGTGATCCATATAGCCTACATAAAGAAATGAAATCTGAACAGTTCTCACATGGTTTGTCATGAAATCCTTGTTCAATAGCATCTGGAGGAACTCCTTAACAGGCTGCAACCTGATAGGATACAGCTTCCTAAGCTTCTAGGGCCTTTCTTTTGCCATACCTTACTCGGTCTCTTGAGCTGACTCTCTTAAACTTCAGGGGAGAAAAGCCAGCTTCGGTGAGACTGGTATCCATTGTCTCCAGGTGATGTTCAGTCAAGCTCTCCAGTACTACCTGCGCTTCTCTGGATGCACTGGTCAACAAACCAGAGGGTCCAGCCTCAGGTTCTTCTTCTTCTGATGATGATGATGGAAATGCTGGGGGGCTGTAGGTTAGACATTGAGTACAGAGCTTTTGACCAGGATGCACTTTCTTTCCAGCTTGTACGCTTAAGGTGTCGCAGTTTGAAGGTCTATAGTACGGAGTGATTTGCGTCGTGATGAATCTTTATGTAGGCTATATGGATCACATCAGTTCCTCTGCAGGAATGCATATTTGTCAATGTAGCTTTTCTGATGATGAAAACACACGGTTGTATAAGAATCGGGCTCTGAAAATTCAGTTCTCCGAAGGAGAAGCTCACGATCTTCTAATTGTAGCTCAAACACCTTGTTGAATCCAGCTGCAGTGGAATAAGTTGTTTTGTGACAGTCGCCTTTTTTTTCCAAGATGCAACCCTATGCTACAACCCTCCATATTTGCAAACAGTTTAGGAGAGCAATAAAACCTGTTGATTTCTGCTGAGGAGCCACCTTTATATAGGGTGTGTGCTTTGTAGACTGAAACCAAATGTGGGATTCCTAGAAATCTCATAACCCAATATGGGGAATTCCCGGTTTCTCAAGACATTGGATGAAGTATTCTGTCTTCATGGAGCTTAGGGGAATATAGAGGTTTTCATTTCTGATTTATTGTAGATGTTAATCTGATTGTTTATATTTTAGAAAAGGAATGTCACAGAAATGTAAAAAAAAACCGCTGAAAATGATGATATAAATCTTGCAAATACACATGTTTAGTCCAGGTATTAATGCAAAATTAATCTGCCAGTATCTCAAAGTATTAGACAGCATAATTTGCAACCAATACACTCATAATCATGGCTAAGATGCTTCCACGACATCACTATAGGAAATATGCTGTAAAATGAAAAGGACACATATTACTTTTCCAATTTTTTTATATGTTCTGGATAAGATACCTATCTATCACCACAAAAAAAATTATGGGGACAACATGTGTCCCTTTTGAGAAAAGTACCCCCGAAAAGTGATAAAAATAGCACTTTTCAGGCTGGAGCCAACTTTGAAACACTATAAATCTTGATATTCATCACTGAGAGCTTCTGGCTTGCTTAGACTATTAGAAAAGTTGATTCTGAGTTTGCATACCAAAGATGAAGGTCCCATCATGAATATTCCTTGAGAAAAATACAAATCAACATCACTAAAAACCACTCGCGAATTCGCGTCACGGTGATATTTCGCATTTACTGGAGCTTGTGAGAGGATAACCAAGGGTCCAAGGTGAGAAAAAATGATACAATGCAAATATATTTTTACTTTTCTGAAGGGAAAATGAAAGCTATGGGCCTGGTTGTTCTTAAAATGCCTTTTCCAGGGGCCTCAACATGCTCCAAAATGAAGGCCTGAATATAAAAAATGACCCCCCTATCATAAAATAGGCTGAATCTGAAGAAGTAATCATATTTGGGCTTAATTATTTGACCAAAGTCCGTCAGATATATGGAACTTTCACTGTGAGAAGCTAGAAAAAAATCAAAAATCCTTCGCGGGAGGCTCTGGTTGATTTGACTTGGAATGACTCTCTATTGTTTGTCTGATTCTGAAGATATTGGTGATAACAATCGAGTTAATGGTTTTCTTTTATGTCGTTAACTTTCAGGAAATCATTGTATTTGGTAATGCTGATGGATGCAGACCTTTTGACAGCCTCCTGGACAATGACATGTCGCACTTTCCTGTGAACTTGGATATAGACCCAATCAATGACCTCCTGGCTTTGCCCTACAGTTCAGGGACAACTGGCCTCCCAAAAGGGGTCATGTTAACCCATCACTGTGTGTTAGCTAACGTAGAGCAACTCACGTATGTTATCAATATTCACTAATCTCCTCAACATACAGTGTTTGCGCATCTGGTTGGCCTGAGATTGGACTGTATGTTTATAACCTAAGTTCTATGCATCACTTGTCTTGTCAATGAGGTAAGCATGTAACCTAATGCTCTGATGATGCATCATTGATTGGTGTGCTAATCCATATCAGCGGGAGGTCATTACCTACCACGACCGCTCACCTGACTGGCTAGTAACTTCTATTGAGATTTTTCATTTCACGCTGGAGCAAACATAACCTACCTAAATAAGCAGATTCTGGTGCTAAATATTTATTGACTGCTGATAAGTAATAGTTCAGTGAGTAAACAAGCATTGGGGATATGTTATCAATCTTCTCTTTGCTCTCAATGTCTATAGCCATTTTGAAGTCGTGTCGTTTTTAATACAAAACCGGGCGATGTTGTGACATCAACTCTCCACTTTGCGCATCGATGTAAGCGATGCTCATTGTTATATGCTCTGGACGAATGACCATATGGGATGCGGGGTATAATAGTTTAACCACTATCATAGATCGTCGCGGTGGGGATGGGGTATGGTCTTTTAGATGGATCAGCCCGCATTAAAATTTAACATACCCAAAACCCGAAGATTACTCATACGAAGGAATTTCTAGTCAAATATTTTTTGCCAGGTTAGAAATGACAGTTCCCCAATCAAGCATTTTGGTGTTCACAATGTTGTTTTGATACGGAGATGATGCTTTTCCATCGTGCATGAATTTGAGAATAGAAGGCTTAAAAGCATTGACACGATCTATTAGAAATCAATATTTTTGTCCAGTTTATGTAAGTTTTTCTCAAGGCACAGGCATAGATAGTCAGTTAATATTTAAGCCAGTGCCCACCTATGAATTTCGTTTATTTAAAAGATCAAATGTTGCATATTGAATATAACCAACTTTCGTGTGTTAGAGTTCTATTCAAGATATGTAAACTTTTTCCATGGGATATCATTTTCGTTACATTAAGCCTTTGACATGTTGCAGGACTGACTATACCTTGCAGTACATACCCAACTATGATACTCTAGTTGGTGTCCTCCCATTCTTCCACATCTATGGCCAAGTTGTTGTGTTGTTATCTGGTCTCAAATGCGGGGCAAAGATTGTCACCCTGCCCAAGTTTGAACCAGCATTGTATCTTGACACAGTGAGGGACCACAAGGTGCGCACTGTGTATGTGATTGGTTGAGAACACACAGTTGTTTTGCGTTTTATCTCTTCTAACCTTTGAAATGTATGAGAGTCAGTATTAAGACCCTGCTCTCAATCAGATTATATTTACCAACTACTAACCTGTGCTATTAACCGCTTTTCCCTAGCACTAAATTGCACAATCTGGTCAACGCAACCCACCCCCTACTCCCCCACGCCACCACGTCAACCTGTCAAAGCTTTATACCATAACTCACTTATCTCAGCTCTCATTCTGTTTGCTCTCGTGCGACTTTGACAGGCCACGTACCTCCACATTGTCCCTCCGATTGTCCTCTTCCTCGCTAAACACCCTATGGTTAGTGACTATGAGATGAGCCGAGTTCGGATGTTGTTTACCGGAGCGGCCCCCGTCGGTCCAGAACAAGTCAGCTTAGCAGTGGAACGCGTCAACAAGAATGCTCTCTTCAGGCAAGGTAAAAGCCGCCGGTCTAGTTGATTAATTGATTGATTGATTGATGGGTTGATTGATTGATTGATTGATTGATTGATTGATGGTTGTCAACTCCTGAATAATCAATGTACATTTACATTCGGTTGGTCCCAAGTTGATAAAGACACCAAGTGCTGAGTGTTATCATTGAAATCATCTTCATCAATCCCCACGAAGATATGATTAGATATTAAATGCCTGCAAATCGATAACATAGCTCTAATTGTGCTCACTCTAAATATCTACATACGGTATCAATAAGAGCTTATCCTAATATTGTTAAGGTTATGGCCTGACGGAAATGAGCCCAGTGACCCACGTCAACCCAATTGAAGACTTACGGCATGACACTGTTGGAGTTGCAGTACACAACACTGACTTCAAAGTAAGATTGTAATTCAATAATGTGTATAAAAATAAATGGAATCGGCTATTTCTACCGAACAACATAATGGGATCATCGGTGTGATGCGGTAACTACACTGGAGCTTGTCAGATTTATGGCTTTTTTATTGCCCTATGTTAATGCCTTACACACTGTGAGCAGGTAGTGGATATTACCACAGGAGAGACATTGGGTCCCAACGAAGAAGGAGAAATCCTAATCAGGGGACCGCAGATGATGAAAGGCTACTTCAACAATGATAAGGCCACACAGGAGACAATCAAAGATGGATGGTTGCATACAGGTGGAACAATACAATATTATCTACATTATTAATTTTGATACACCCATACATACGTGATTTAGATCAAATAGGTTTATGTGTTATGGCATATGATGCATTAAGAGCTGCATGGTTCATTTGTTATCCTTGTATTTATCGATTGATTTGCATGAACCATTTAGGAGACATAGGGTTCTATGAAGAATCAGGACATATGACTATATCTGACAGATTAAAGGAGCTCATTAAAGTAAAAGGTTTACAGGTGGGTGTTTATTTATAGCCATTTATACATTGAAATTTGTCATTGCTTCGTATATGGTAGCCATTTTTAAAAAATCTTGCTTCGGTTTTTTCGGCATTCAAGCAAACACCTTGAATTCGCCGTATCCAACATTGAATTCCTGAATTAAGAAAAGCGGTTTTCTTTTAGGTTGCACCCGCTGAATTAGAAGCACTTCTCGTGACACATCCTGCCGTTCAAGATGCTGCTGTTATAGCTATACCAGACGAGAGAGCAGGTGAACTTCCACGAGCATATATAGTGGTAAAAGCAGGACAGACAGCATCAGAAAAGGAGGTCAAAAGCTTTATAGAAGGTGAGGTTGTTTAATCTGTAATCTGATTATTTTATGAGGATAACAGTGCTTTGATAAATGTTACAATTTATATAGTTTTGTATCCTGGGTATGCAAATCGTAAGTACCATTTTTTGTTACTCAGAATTTAACCACTTAGGTTGTTTTTCAATCATCCTAACTTACAAAACATGCCTGGCATGAATGGCAAAGGACATTTATGAAACGAGCTGAGAGATAAAGGTTTTGTATGAAAATGTAATTCCGCTGCTTTTTGACAGAGAAAGTGTCGCCATACAAGAGGCTGGCTGGTGGTGTGGAATTCAGAGTCGAAATTCCCAAATCTGCCAGTGGGAAAATACTGAGACGAGAACTCAAAGCGGAGTTTTTAGGAAAATGAAATGTTCATATATTGTACATTCAGCAAACCATGAGCTATTGAAAACCCTTTTTACAACAATATTTCGTGTTCGATAACTGGCGATATTTGAACAAACAAAAGTGCGATATCTCCTAACATGTTGCTTCAATGTGAAGGCAAATCCCGAGATCGTTTGACATTTCATCAAATATAAAATGGTTGGCCTGTCTTATTAACAGCTCGTTGATATAATTTACAAAATGGTATGTACTGTACTATAATTGAACGATATATACTCTGTACTATGTAAATTTATCAGGGAAGTTTATTTGTTTTTGGCTTGGCCTTGAATAATGATGGTTCTATTTTATAAGGAATGGGCACAATTTACACTATGTTGATAAACTCTTGTTTACAAGTTGTACGCATCTTATACCGATATATATATATTTATATATATATATATATATATATATATATATATATATATATATATATATATATATATATATATATATATATATATATATATATATATATATATATATAGATGAATACACACACACACACACACACACACACACACACACACACACATATATATATACATATATATATATATATATATATATATATATATATATATATATATATATATATATATATCTATATATATATATATATATATATATATATATATATATATATATATATATATATATATATATATTGTTAGATATTAAAACATCGATGGGAGCATTGTTATTTTCTTCAGGTGCAGCATCATGTTATTTTTCACAACGTTTCATGATTTCTATATGTATTCTTGTACGGTATCATTGTTTCTATTATCATCAATTTTTTTATGTACAGGTGTATTTTACAAACACAAAAGTTTGCATTCCTTGTAAGTTTGTCCTCTTCAGTGACCTTTGTTATATGTTTAACAGTTTATATAGTTGATATTATTATGCTGTTTTTGTCTTTATAGAGTAATGAATGATAAAAAGTAAGTGATTGACTCATTTTTTTAAAAACAAAGTTCGAATGTGGTTTTCAAATGAACTCGTAGGTGGCATCACATCGCCATTGGCGAATTGTATTTAACTATTACGCAGAATTATAACCATGACACTTCATAATTAATTACATTGCATGATTTAATAAATACTGACACCCCTAATAGATGCGACCGTATGGTGTCTCTGTTAAGCGGTCCGTTGCTATGGGTTTAGACGAGTAACGATGGAAGATTCGTTCTCATGAGTTGTTGTGAAACCCTGGCCTTCATTAGTTTATAATCAAGTACTGCTTGTCATGTCTGGCTTTGATTTGAAGCAGTCTATGGTAATTTGAGCGGTTAAGTAGTGTGGAATTAAAGTAGCATCTATGGCAATAAATCATGCATATACGCCTTATATATTGCAATTTGTTGATTCTTAGGTCCTTGCCAAAAATTGGAATCCTCGAATCGTATACACTGATAACCTCAAGTGATAGGGACCCAGGATATGGTTGTAATTCTTGTTATGAATGTTCCCTGATTGTATAAATCCAGATTCTGTCTATATGAACAGTTTCATTTGAGTTGATCCGGTTGCATTCTGTTAAGTAGCGTTTCCAGAGTGAGAATTATACACAGGTCTGGTGGCATGTCAATATTTTTATTTTCTATTCACGGGACATGGACGGTCACTTTCAAGAACATTTGTATAATGCTTAATGCATACTATTGCATTCAATACTTAGCTTCATTCGCATAAACAAAATAATGATGTATCTTTGACTTGGGGGAGTGGTATGATAAAGTGGCTCCAACCTCTACCATTAAATGTTTAGTACTGATGTTAAACTAACTATTGTTGGTTTATTGCAAATCTTACATGCACGGTTTCAAGGATAGTTAAGCAGGAACTTCAAACACCCTTTATGAAGACATAACGGGTGGAAGTTACACATACACCATAGGTGTCATCCATAGTCACTCCACCCAAGAACGATCCGGAATCTATTGGACATAATTTTGATATGAGGGAAGCCAGTCGTACAATGCAACAGGAACGTCATGCCAAAGTTTTTAGCAAACTGGACTTTAAATCAAGATACCATCGGCATCAGCTGGAACTATTTACAGTATCTCGCTACACCACAACATTCAGTACTCACCTGGGACTTTTCAGAAACATGCTTATATACCTCTGCATATATTCTGCATCCCCAGTATTCCAAGAAAATATTCGTGGCATCATTTCAGGAACCCCTGACTGCAAGAACCTAATTGATGTTATCTACACTTTTGGACTCGACTAAGGTGAGCATGATATTGTACCCCACGTCACTCTCATACGAATCAAAGACAATAGACAAACACTGTTAAACCAAACAAGTGAAATTTTGGTGGCCAGGGCTGTGGTAGACCCAATTTGTGGGGTGTGGTTCCTCTAAGGGTAATTAATGTTAACAACACTTCCATTACTCTTTGTGAAGGGACAAACGTGGCAAGCTGTGATGTTATTGAGGGTGTTTCTAGTTCATTGGTATACACCGAAGGCCAAGATGATCACGTGTCACAACCACTGGGGGAAGGAGTCATTGCTTCCAGATCATCTAAATGATCTTTGGAAGGATACTTTTGATAGACTTAGTAGTGAACAGCAGGACGAGGTCCATAAGTTGCTAGACCAGTTCCAGGGTACATTTGCCCAGTCGCAGTCAGACCTTGGTCGTACAGACTTGGTACGACACAAAATAAAAACTGATGATGCAGCCCCACTCAAACAGCACCCTAGGCGGGTCCTCATGGCTTTGAGACCTGACGTAGAAGCAGAAGCCAAGCGCATGGCAGACTTAGGCATTACTGAGCCCTCTGGCAGTCCCTGGGCTTCACCAGTTCTACTGGTACGCAAGAAAGATGGGCTAGTCAAATTCTGTTTTGATTATAGGAAACTGAATGCCGTCACAATAAAGAACAGCTATCCAATTCCTAGGATAGATGAATCTCTTTTCCACGATTGATTTGGCCAGCGGCTATTGGCAGGTGGAGGTGAATCACCGGGCGACAACATGTTGCCATCTGTCCATATACGTCCCGAGATGGAAAATAAAATCCACACATCACATCGTGGCAGGGTGAGCGACCCATTGTAATGGTCTGGAACGGGTCAATAAAAACCGCCGTCACACGGTGAAGTATGCGGGGAAATATAGTAATGGTAGGCCAGAGATCGAAAGCTGCCCTATGAAAATCCACCACGTTCTTGGGATAAAGTAGGGTGAGACCTGTTTGGGGTGGGAAGCCAGCAATACATGATCTTCTACCTTGACTACCACTATAACTCGAGAGTTGATTTGGTGGAAATTGTTACTTATTTTATATTTCTTATTATGTAGAGCCTTCTTCAGGCCAACAATGCATACCAGCGTAACAGGTGGGAGAAAAAGGTGAAAATGCAAAAATCATGGCGAGGCTGGTCACCGCCAGATCTTTGACTGGACCAGGCCATTCCAGCCTCTCGCCTGGCTAAAGTGGGGTGTTACAGACCTCTCTAGGACCGCTTTACCCTAACACCAGGATCCCATCTTCCATCAACACGAACGGCAAACCGAGTGCCCCTATAAGTTGCCTCTTACGACATACAGGTCTATTCTACCCCTAGACCCACATGGGACAGGGGAGAGGGGTGGTGGTGAAGAGGGAGTATATCGGACTAGGGGTTAAGACCTGGTTTGCTACCCGGTTTGATGGCGCACTGTGTGTTTGGCATTTTACCAAGGCTCCCTTTAGCGCCATATAGCTGGTACAATTGCTTTCCCTTTTCTCTTTTTGGTTTGTTCTAATCTGATACCCAGTGTGTGCGATTCGTCAGTTACACAATCACTGTATCATTCTGTGTCAAATCTTACTTCACAACGAGTGACCGGAATAGTTCTGCCCAAATAGCCACTACTGGTCCATCTCATGATGGAGGTGCGCCAAAAAATACAATGTCACAAGCCCCGGGAAACATAGACTGTCCTCATTGTAAACTTGGTGGTATGGGTGGTCCCCACCACCACAGTGCTTATATGTCAGATAAACCTGGTGTCTTCTCCCCTAACTCGCCTCCAAAGTACCCTCTCCATGGATATCCATTAGCATGGGCAGGTCGCCCAGCTATGCCATGGGGCAATCCTGGGTATTTTGGGGCTTGGCAATACAACTGATGTGTTGAAGGAGGGGCAAGATTGGGTAACGGTCAGGTATGCACTCCACCAAGGACAGGCTTTAGTCAGGACAGTTACCATACACCAGTTCAGCCAGGCACCACTATTCTTATGTACCACAGCCCGCCAGCCCACCTACTTCCCAAGTCATGCTGTCAGTTGTGTGTCAACCAGTTTGATCACATTCAGGCATGAACAGGTCTGGTCCCATTTGTGACAGAGAGGATGACTTGGATGTGGTAGATGGAAATACGGAAATGCCCCCTCGGCTAGGATTCAAATCAGATAGCAATGGGACAGGTGGAAATAGTAGTGGAAACAGGCTGTTTTTGATCTGAGAGTGCAGGCCTACACCATGAATGGAAGAATTAGTTGTCACCGATAAGGCTGTCAGCCTGGCTTCAAGAGGATTTGTTGGGTTAAGTAGTGTATGACTTCTGTTGTAAATGTTTCATGCTTGTGGGTGTTTGGGCCAAACACTTGGTTAGTCGGGGGCAGTGTGACACAAGCCAGTTCTCTCCCCGTTGCCCTTCCCATACTAGATCGCAAGCCCAACTCGGGCAGTGTATGGTGGCTGGTAGGTTTTTAGTGTATTGCTGGTAATTATTGGTTTATTCACTTTCATATGAATGTTCTACCTCAGTGTGTTTATAATATTGATTATTCTGCATATGCTGTATACAGTTTTAGTTGTTCATTTGGTGAGTTTGTTTTGGATGACTTTCAACTTTAGCCAGGTCACTTCTGTTGCTTTTTGAATCTTGAACCATTTGAAATAAAATAGCTGCCTTGTTGAACCTACTTGTTGTGTTTACAAGTTCCATTAAGCTGGACTTTGTTGCAGGGTTCCAATTAAGTAGTCCTCTTGAAGGTCCTGTTAAGAATTAGTCAAAATTGTTATGTGAGGAAAGCCAAATTAAGAGCCAAATAGTCCAAACGATACCATTCGCTATAAGCACCAGACCACTTGCACGCTATATATTAGTCCGATGATACAAAACAATTGAAATGTTTGATATGCATGGCTATTAACATTTACCCAATAGTGACCAATCAAGACAAGCACTCGCATTTGGTTTTTGGTGCATCGCACGCCAACATATTTACATGGTTGAATTGTGACACAACAATACTTCATCAAGTCACTTATTGTACTGCATATGATAATGTTACCACCAAACAAGTCATTTAGTATAAAATACCCATATGATTTATTTTCACTAACTAAAAGTGAGGTAAACAGCTTTAAAATAATTCTTTTACAGACAACCCTTATGATGAATAAACAAAGGACTAGACAGAAAAACAGTTGACTGTTGAAGATGTTATGCATTGATCCTATTCTGGCCGGAATTGTAACATACATCACTGAACATAGAGGTAATGTAGTCAAATTCATTCCAATTCCTGCAACAGAAATAAGTCAGTAAAATAAACACAATGAGTGAATGGCGTTTTCACAAGAAGAATTGTCATTCAATGATAACATGATCATATGACAGCAATAGTGATTGATAAACTGCATCAATGCAGGCGTCGATTAGGATGGCTAGGAAGGGTACCTTTTTGGCAAACGTAGGCAAGACAAAACTAGCCCTATGGATGTCTGTATTGTAATATTTCAATCCTAATTCATCAATTTCGGCATCGGTGAATGTTCGCACTGGCTCCCTGAAGTTGGTTTCCTGAGTGAAGCAACAACACCACAGTGATAAACACATCCAGAATTCTGAATTACCAATCGCATACAAATAAAGAACCATCTTATCGGACAACTTTAACATAACCACTCACAAGAAAGGTCGGAGCATCCAACGCAAGGAATTTTACTCAAAACTCAAATCACTCATGCAAACTGTTTGAAATATTTCTTCACTCACAGGATTTGTACTGCACAGAATGAATCCGATCTGGCCACTGGGATAGGTTGGAACCATGGCAAGGGTATAGTCTACAACTGGGAACAACTCCTTGCAGAAAGTCTTCATTTCTTTGATAAGTTTTAAGTGGAGCCACATACATTCACCTGCATAATACACAGGTAAATTATTTGTGATGTTCCTAAATTGTACCTCCATTATTGGGTAAACCCATTGAGAAGATATGAAGTGGTTCCAAGGTCACTTGATTCATGACACATTTAACACAAGTGACAAGCAGAAGCATCTTCATACTTTAGATAGCAACTGAATATTAGATCATCATTCAAACTACTAGACAGCATCTTATCGACAGCTCAAATGAATAAAGGGCTATTGCTGGGCTAAGGTTCAGCCCTGGTATGATGTCGAGACTTAAGTTGAGCAGTTATTGCAATTCCAAAGAGGCACCATTCATTTCGCTTGGGTAATGTACCACAATATGGACTGTGAAGGAAGTTTCCGGTCAGAATATGATACTGCCTCACACAGGAATTAGGTTTGAAATTTAGGAACATGTTGTAAATATAAAGTTACAAGATGACAGTTGGTTCAGAGAAAATATTGGGGTTTAAGGCGGGGCTAGCAACAACTATGCGATTATTGTAACAATGGTGTACAAGGTTAATTGTGATGTGTGGACAGTGTCTTTGGGGAAACATTAAACAATAAAGCAAATTTGAAATCCGATTTCACCATTGCCAACATCGGTGAGGAGTGAGGTTTGAGCATGCTCAGTTTCAAGTGATGTAGGATGATTTCATGTTTTAAAGGCTCAACGTCCCGTGTTTTTATAACATATGGTGATGAAGACAGCTTCATGACCGATTATTGTCTGTCAGTTGCGAGCATCATAATTGTAAAAACTTCAATGTTTTGAATTTAATTGTGATAAATAAAGGCACGGTACCTTGAGAGCAGATGATGCCATTTGCTCGGAGGGCAGACTTCATCAGCGAATAATAGGATTTCTCAAACAAGGATGAAGCAGGTCCTACAGACAACGCAATATAG
Source organism: Urechis unicinctus (assembly GCA_034190875.2). Taxonomy (NCBI): domain Eukaryota; kingdom Metazoa; phylum Annelida; class Polychaeta; order Xenopneusta; family Urechidae; genus Urechis; species Urechis unicinctus. The sequence goes on along the minus strand of CM067343.1, from coordinate 63,790,112 downwards.
ACAATCATTCCTCCTGCAATATATGTGCATAGGAACAGAGAGAGAGATAAAAAAGGGAGGAGAGAGAGAAGAGAGAGAGAGAGAGAGAGAGAGAGAGAGAGAGAGAGAGAGAGAGAGAAAGAGGGATATGGAGGGAGAGAGATTGAGAGTAACAGAGAGGGTGAGACAGGGAGACAGAGAGAGATGAGAGAGAGAGAGAATGAGAGACAAAGAGAGAGAATGAGAGAGAAAAGAGAGATGGAGGGAGAGAGATGAGATAACAGAGGGGGTGAGACAGAGAGAGAGAGAGAGAGAAGAGAGAGAGAGAGTGAGAGAGATATGGAGGGAGAGGGATTGGAGGGAGGGAGGGAGGGAGAGAGAGTGAGAGAGAAATATGGAGGGAGGGAGGGAGGGAGATGGAGAGAGAGGAAGGGAAACTTTGATGTGAGAGTCTGATCTAGAATGTCTTCATCACCCTCATGTCAAAGCAATTGGTAAGAAAAAATAGTTCCAAACTATGGTCTACGTATAAAATGTTACTCACATAGATTGATTTGTACTTTATTTATATAAATTCATCAAGTATACTTCTTCAAATCATATTTTTCTCTGTCAAGAAGTCTATGCATATTAAGGTGCTTACCAACTGGGTCTGAAGAATCTGTGATGATCACATCAAATTGATTGGAATGTTTTTTCATGAATTCAAACCCATCGCCAATAATGAGGTTGAGTTTGGGACTGGAGAAACCAACACTTAATGAGGGTAGGTACTTCTTGGACAGTTCTACTACAGTCTACAATAACACATAAACCCAGCCACAAACATGCTTGTTAATACAATAGAAATGTATCGCCTAAATCTATACAGTGATCACATTGAAACATGAAAAATAATTCATTAGTTAGCTACAAGTATTCACCAAAGAATTTAACTATGAGGAAATTTTGAGAAGTAGCATACATACGTCGTCATTAATTAGTGTAACATGATAAAAGATAAATTTATAGAAATAGATAATATTAGAGAAAAAAAGAATTCTGATTAATAATGCTGACCTCATCAATTTCACATTGGGTTATCTGCTTGACTGCTGGGTGACGGCTCACCTCTCTGGCCACACCACCATCACCCCCACCAATGATCAATACCTATATGAACAAGAAAAAGCCCTTGATGAGTAAATAAACCAAATTTAACAAAAAAACACTTCAGTTATCAAGATAATACATCTGATATAACAGGGATGAAGGCCTGATTCAACAGGAAAACACACCTGGCCAACAATTAAGTAATGTGGACTTGAGGAACAATTTACCTTTTCAGGATTGGGATGGCTGTTTAGAGCAACATGGGCTCCCATTTCCTGGTAAGCACACTCATCATTTTCGGTCAGCTGGATTACGCCGTCCAGAATCAAAGCATTTCCATGGTTTTTCCTAGACATATATTTATGAGTAATTGAAGCACAATAATGAAGCTGATGTGACAGTATGTGTACCCGAATATAACCCTAACATCATTAGACTCAAATTCCTTTACATACTCGGCCACAACACGTGTGCAGCCCTGGTGTGTGTGTAATACAAGCCACAAGGAGGAATTACTGGACAATGGTATTTTGTACAAATGACAGCTCATGTCAATATCAAAGCTTGCAAAGTCAATTTTAATATGAATATAAGTTGACTTTAAATAGGCTGTCCTGTCCAATTTTCAATATTGCAGAGGATAATAAAATATAATGCAGCATATTCCTATATTTGCTGGTTTTATTAATCATTGAACTGGCTTTATTAATCATTGAACTTATGTACAGCCAAAATGAGACTGCCAGTGTAGGGTTGGGCTGATGAAGAGTGGGATATTTAGGGCAGTATTTTGTGCCAAGGTGACTATTTTGATCGATCCATACGGATTATGAGATAAAGGTCCTAGACATAGTTTACACAGTCGAAAATTGGGGATCAATTTTATACCTATGTAACCAGGTAAAATAAATAGTCTAGTCACTGATCACTCGTTCTAAACACACAGCTTACGTTTTGAGAATGGCCACATCCTGATATTTGGACTTCTCCGTGTGCAGAACTTCTTCGACCTCAAGGGACATAGCTTGTCCAGGCCACAGAGCGTTAATTTCAGAGAACCATCCTTTCTTTATGGCATCCATGGCTTCTCGGAGAGTCCTACGAGACACGTTGAAGTGGGCGATATTACCAGGCTGAGAGAGTAGTTTGGTTGCAGAAAGTCCAGCAAATGTATTGGACAAGTTAAATTGCGGGGTATTTATCGATAAATATACAAGACACCCCTTCATAAGCTGATACCTGTCTGGCCAGCAGATTCGCGGTCTAGAACCAACACCAACCCGTCACCCGTATCTCTGACTTAATTATGGGCTGCCCGTTATGCAATAAATAGAGTAGATTGCCTAATGGTTCGTCCGATCATGCAGGGCCCTGCACTGAATTATCTATTTCTATATCGAGGGCCGATAAAACTTTTAGATAGCGTAGGTCATGGTAATGCACTATAGAACACCTGATATTATTGTGATAAGATCGCAGAGGTGAAGATGTTATCATCTGATACTCCCTGTCATTCATATAGGTCTTCCTTTCCAAATTTAAAGGTCTATTTCCGTTATTCGGTGCCTTGCATGGATCTTTCATTCGCAAATACAAGTAACAAACGTAGAAATCGTTCTACGTGACAATAGCGGCGATTTAGTTACATCTCCACATACAGCCCCGCTATAATATTGATAAGAGTCCGTGTATATACCGAACTAAAAACGAAAAACCAAGGGCTAAACCGTAAACCGTTTTTCTTGTGCGACAACGAAAGACGGATAACACCAAACCGATTCGTTTTTCGTTTCTCGTTTGATCAAACGAAAAACGAGTCCCGCGGCACACACCGGTACTTCACAGGCCAGAGAGCCATGTTATCTCCCTCCTAAAGAGAAAAGGGACATCCTGACCCTCCCCGGCCCTTAGTAGGCACAGTCAATGGACTCGCCCATCTGGGCCAGGGATTCAGGGCAGGGATGCTTTGATGCCGGATATGCTATGTATTAGTACAGTTATGTAGAACTTTGAGCACCCCTTCTTATTGCGTAATGTATTCGCCCTGAGGCAGGCAGCCTCCGGGCCAGAGATATCTGTGTAAAAAGGGACGCAGGACCCTATATCGTCAGATGAACGGGAAGGTGACCTGTGCTCCCTAGTCTCCTCTCTGCCTCCGAGAGAGCTCTCCAGCCCCCTGCTCCAAGAGACCCACAGACCGCCGAAGCTTCACCAGTAAGCCTCCTTCCCGGGAGTGAAGACCCATCGACCGCCAAATCATCACCAGTAAGTCTCCTTCCCGGGAGTGAAGACCCATCGACCGCCAAATCATCACCAGTAAGTCTCCTTCACGGGAGTGAAGACCCATCGACCGCCAAATCATAAAGAAGAGGACAACAAGAAGAGGAGGGGGGCCAGTTCGTGGCTCCTCATACAGTCGTCAACCAGTGCCAGCTACCCAGTAGGGGTTTGTCTGATCGTTAGACCCCGGCGTTCGGCATCAAAGCGGCATGTGATTTGTGTGCACCAGTGCAGATCTTTTTCATCATCTAACGGTTCCTAGATACATTGTTAAGAATCTGTCTGAGATCTGCCCGCAAGTGACCGCGGTAGAAATATGGCTTGTGATCGTGTACAGATTGCTGTCAACCAGGACTCTGACCTCGTCGTGCTTCTTGGCCTTGATCAAATGCCTGCGGTTGATAATCTAAGCCACCAAGAGAATGCCACAGGCTACGGTCGTTATCTTAAAGAGACTGTTCAGCCACATATAAGGCAATCAGGGATCATTTCGTTATTACATTACTACGATTAACGCAGAATAAGTAATGACATCTTCTAATTTGTGCCGCTGAGTTTACATGATGGAAGTTATGTTGATAAGTTTTTAACATTATTATTTGACTGGAAATGTTCATGATATACTGTGGAGATCTGTTTTATTCAGTTATGTCGTTCCATCGATAACGGTGCCTCCCTAACACCATGAACCACACGAATGTTAGCTGTAAATCATAACGCGCTCTGAATTTACCTCGCTAACGATGTGTATTCTTCCGCTTTAGTTACATAATGTAGATTTCATAAAATCTTCACTCATTCAAGTTGTGGGCATAATTGTGCACACATTAGACCGACAAGCAGGAAGGATAATGTCCGACAACATAAATGGCGACTGTCGAAGCAAGGATCTTTTTTCTGAGACCACAGCGCCGCGTAGCGACTGAAAGTCTGAAAATGTAACATTTTTGGTTTCCAAGGTGCTGTTACCAAGCAGCTTGCTAGGCAACCACTTTCCTTATATGGGGCTGAACAGTCTCTTTAAGCCCTATGACTGTAAGTGCTGCAACGATGGTTGAGATGGTCCACAAGCCACACTCATACCAAGGCTACCCGAGAAGGGGGCGCCATTGTAAGGAGCTTCACTTTTGACCCTCTTGCTCTGAATGTGTCTTTGCAGTTGCAAAATCTCCTGGAGCCTGTAAGTCAGGTCGTCAGGCTCGGCTGCAGGAGGTAGCGCAGGGCACAGCGGTGCCTTTGAAACGACAGTAACGAATGGCATACTTTATGTCTACAAGGGAAGTCCAATTCGGAGGATACTGCCGGGCAGGTCGCTTTCTTACTCGACAGGCTGCCATAAAGTTTATAACATCACTTTCACCCAGATGCAAAGGTTGTGTAAACAACCAACGCCATGATGTGTCAAACAGGAAGCAACTTTATTACAAGGTCAAGGTCATTCCATCCGGTGGGTGCACAAAGGATATCGTAAGATCTCCCTTTTTTAAGACAGGAAATCTCAGAATCCGAAACTACCTCAACCTTGACTAAAACAATCTTAAGCACTTGAAACATACATTCCTTGATGTACAATCAACTGAATCACTTTAAATCTTTAACAGGATATTCATCGACATCTTATCTGAAACGCTGAGGTTTGATCACCTCTCTACCACTCCGAGTAAACACCTTTGAACCATCAGGCTGGCTTGGTTCAGCATTACCATGTTTTTCAGTTGTTGGCACAGTTTGATTTTCACTCTTTTTAGCCACATCAGGTGTTTCTAGCTGAGTACTTTCTACACCTTTGTCAAACACCTTTTCAGGCACGCTTGCACTCGTTACACTTTGATCTATAGTTGTATGCAGATCTTTTCGATTTCTACGGTACTCATGCCCATTCCTAGCAACAACATATGACCTAGGCTCAGGCCCTACTTTGGTCACCTTTGCTGGTAACCAGCCTTCTGAGGTGTTAATCCTCACTCTCTCTCCTAGACTCAGTTGTTCTCGTTCTTTGGACAATGCCATTTTGTCATACTGAGCCTTATACTTTGCTGCCTTCTCTTCCAGAGCAGTAGTGAGCTTGACCATAATGGGTTTTGGTCGAAGCTGTTTCGATGTAGTCGGCACTGTTGAACGCAGCCTACGACTCTGCAGAATTTGCGCAGGTGACGCATGAAGCCCATCTATTGGCGTGTTGCGCCACTCCAGCACTGCTAGTGCTACATCGCTCTTATCAATGCGACACTTTTTCAGCATTCTTTTCACAATTTTGACCTGGCTTTCCGCGAACCCATTACTTTGCGAGTAATAGGGCGATGAAGTCACATGCACAAACCCGTATTGCTTGGCTAAATCAGTGAATTCTTTACAAGAATACTGTGGACCATTGTCGGATACTACTTGCTCTGGTATGCCATACCTAGCAAACTGATCTTTCATAAATCTGATAACACTGGCACTTGTAGCATCTTGGGACAGCTTCGCAAATTCCACAAATTTGGAATAGTAATCAGCAACTAATACATACGTTGTTCCATCAAAATAGAACATATCAGTTGCTACTTTCTGCCACGGCCTGTCCGGCATCTGACTGGTAATCATTGGTTCTTTCCTGTTGTTACACTTTGTTTCAGCACACACGCTGCATCTCTCACACAGTTCGGTGATTTCAGCTGTCATCCCAGGCCAAAAGAAAATATCTTTAGCTCTTTTCTTACACTTTTCAACACCTAGGTGGCTTCTGTGAATTTGCTGCAACATTGCAGTTCTCATCGACACAGGAACAACTACTCTCTCGCCTCTTAGCACCAAACCTTCTGACACGTACAGTTCATCTCTGACACACCAGTAAGGTCTACATTGGTTTGGGATGAGATCTTTCACGCTTGGCCACCCCTGGTTGACAAACTTAATTACCATTTGTAATGACATATCCCTATCGGTTTCAGCTCAGCTAACCTGACATCACTGATTGGTAGATGCGAAACAGTATGCACCTCATATTCATCTAGATCACTTGGCTCATCTAGAGACGTCACTGGTGCACGATTTAGAGTGTCTGCGATGACGAGCTCCTTGCCTTTCTTCCAGACTACCTTCAACGCGTACTTTTGCAGCTTTAACATCATCCGCTGTATGCATGGCGTAGCTGCACTCAGGGGTTTACGGTACAACGCTTCTAGTGGCTTATGGTCGGTCTCAACTGTCACATATTGTCTACCATAAATGTAATCGTGAAATTTTGTACAACCCCACGTGATAGCCAACATCTCTTTCTCAATCTGACCATAGTTCTTTTCACACGATGTCAACCCACGCGAGACATAAGCCACCGGCTTTTCATTCTGTAACAGACACGCACCTAACCCATACGCCGAAGCATCCACTGACACCGTAACTGGCTCACTCAAGTTATAATAGCTGAGTACAGGGGTTTTCACTACATCCCTCTTCAACTGCTCAAAGGCATCTTGCTGGGGCTTATCCCAATGCCATGCTGTTGTGGCACACTGAAGGGTCCGCAACGGTGCGGCCTTCTCAGACAACTTTGGAATGAATTTTCCAACATATGTCACCATTCCAAGCCACCTAGTGAGCTCATCAACATTCTCAGGTTCCTTAAAACTCGTGATCGCTCTCACCTTTTCATGATCAATACACACACCCTCCACGGAGAAAATGTGACCCTGGTACACAACTGAATTAACAGCAATTTTGCACTTGGCTTTGTTCAAGCCCAACCCACATTCAAGAGCTCTGTCTAGAACGTCTCAGAATCATATCATGCTGTGCTCTGTTGGCAGCAGCAATCAATATATCATCGCACACAATCTCGAAACCCTCGATGCCAGAAAACAGTTTAGTGATCGTCCGCTCCCAGACTTCAGACGAAATACCAAATGGCATTCGCAGAAACTTATATCTCCCATACGGGGAGTCGAATGTCAACAACTTGGCCGTCGCTTCTGTCACCGGTATCTGATAGAATGCTTGACCTGCATCCAAGACAGAGAACACTGACTTACCGGCAAGAAAGACAGCAACATCCTCGACTGTGCGCATAGGGTAGTGTTCATGCATGATACCCTCATTCAACTGTCTGGGGTCTATACACAAACGCAACTCACCACTCTTGATGACCATAACATCTATTACATAGTACTTGCTTCTAAAGCAGACTTGCAATTTAGCTTGACCCTCAGGTTTTACTGTTTTGCCAAAATAACCAACTAGCCGCGCACCACACGCACCACACCGCTTTACCTTGACATGCGGAAACTTTTTGGCAAGAAAATCACATGGAATTGTGTTCATTTCACTACCAGTGTCTAATTTGAACACTACCTTTTCACTGTCCTCCACCTCTACAGACACGCCAGTCCTTCTTTTGTGACTCCTGATTCACACCACATGATGTATTGCCGATACTGTCGACAAACAAACTGTCACTGTCTTCATCGTTATCTACTTGAACCTGGTGTGCCCGTTTGGTGTGACACATTTTCGCGTAATGTCCTTTACGGCCACACTTCCGACACAGCACCATCTCCGCAGGACATCCGTTCTGTAAATGTTTCTCGTGTTCACACTTGCCACATGCCCTTTTCACGCTTGACTCATGGCTTGTACCATGCGCAGCACCTTTTCCACGACCACGGCCTCTACCACGACCACGGTAACCCTGGCCATGTCCTCGGTTATTTGAGTGTCCATGTCCATCACTCACGGCTTCAACAGCTTTCTCCGGCTCCTGTAGCTTCGTCCGTATCTCATGGGTTGAGAACATCTTCAACGCCTTCTCCAGAGTCAGGTCATCCTCCTCATAGAGTTTGTCACGCAATTTCTCATCTGGCAACATACCGAACACCAACTGATCACGTATTAATGAGTCCTCCACAGCACCAAAGTTACATGTCTCCGCTAACTTTCGGAGTGCGCTGACGACTTGCGTCCCCGATTCACTGGTCTGCTGCTTGCGAATGAAAAATCGCTCCCTTTCCAGCAACTCATTCACTTTAGGGATACAGTGTGCTTCAAACTTGGCCAACACAATTGCGAGATCAAACTTATCTTCAGCACGGGCAAACTGGAACGACTCATACACAGCCATTGCTCGTGGGCCAGCAACATTCAACAAACACATCACTTTCCTCTTGCCAGGCTTTTCATCTAGCCCACTGGCACACATGAAAATATTAAATGCATTTTGAAATTTTTTCCAGTTCTGAGACACATTGCCAGTAAAGTCTAACTCTCTGGGTGCTTTGAACGCACTAAGCCCGGCCATTGTGATGCAAGGATCACTACACAGTCAATCCGAAGAAGCGTGACAGACACTACTTACTTAATGTTGCCAGATGGCCACACAGTCAAAATATCAACTTGACAACACAATCGAAGCAAATGACTGGCAAGTAGAGTGTCTGGTCTTCCGAATTCCACATCCATTGCACGCCGATGCCTATTACCAAGGATGATTTCACTCGATTTTTACTTCTGACACCATGTAAACAACCAACGCCATGATGTGTCAAACAGGAAGCAACTTTATTACAAGGTCAAGGTCATTCCATCCGGTGGGTGCACAAAGGATATCGTAACAGGTTGCTCGAAACTTTTCGTACCAGACTGTTGCATAGCGGGCTTAGCCCCTTTAAATTTTAAATACGAAAGACTGTTGTAGCTTCAGATGCAGCAGTCATACCATAAGAGAACCTGATAAATAAAACGCAACTGGGCATTAACACCACGCGACTCTCCTATGTAGCGTAGGGGTCATTTGTTTCAGCACAAATAGTATTGACGGGCTTGTTCCATATGCCTTTATAGTCTCTGATTGCCACGTGATACAGAGTCAGCCCAAGTCATCTCGCATCTCAGCTGGGCCAGGCTTAGTATCACCAGATGTAACCACTCTTCCTATTCTTAGAGGTCGGATATAGGGTGATTTCTATTCAAAACCTTGGATCATAGATACTTTCTATTGACATGTTGTATTTGTAAATTTAAGGACAATGCTTACATGAAGCATGTGGTTGTCTAATAGGCTCTTAACTGAACCTTCGACTCATCACAGTTCTGATAATAACACGTTTTAAGACCAGATTATGGATTTTCCTGTATATTATATCACCAAAAAAGCCATCCACTTAGTGCACCACTTCTAGAAGCATATTGGGAGCCCCATCTAGCACGTTGTATTGACTTGATTGAGGTGGACATAAAGTGTATTCAAGGTGCTTAAGTTGAAATCACTGCCCATCCAAGCCCTCATCAAGACCCAACATTTGCAACACTCTATCCATCTGGCACACAGTCCCATTAGGAAATGTGCGGGTAACAATTCCATCTGCTGCATGGACATGCAACTCAAGAGCTAGAGCTGTAACTGACTGTTGACGAACGCTGAAGCACTATAGGCCGGGTTTTAATCAAATAAATCCTCCTTTGCCAATAATCCTTGGCTGCCATATAATGGTCTCATTTGATTCTAGGTTTTACCAGCCGACAGTATAGGTGATTGGCCGCAGCCCTACGCATAGATCGCCTGCGGAGTTGTCAATAGGATTTTGAAGGGGCACGGCCCCTCAGTTTTGAACCTTTGGCAGAGTCTGGTACATAGCTGATTATGCAACTTCAATAGATAAGTCACACATAAAGTTGGCTTGCCCGAGTGATGGCAGAGGCCCAACGAGACCAAGCATTCAATTGGTCCATAGCGTCAGTACCTGAACGTGCTGGCTCGCAGCATGAATGACACCCTGCTGTTCTTTGAGTACCCATCCAATGTAGCGGTCTTGTCATAGCGCGCTCTTAAAACCACGAGAAAATCCGTTTAATTTTGACCCAATTTGACTCATCCACCTGGGAGTTATTCTCCTGCCCAAAGATTACAACGGTGGAGGTGACCATCGAGGGTGTCCCCAAACCAAAGAGTTTATAGCTTCGCTTAGAGCGCTCACTCGAGTCTTCCGCCCGAGGAAATATGCGAAGATGCCACCTGTTTACCGAAGCGCTATTGTCATAGCGTCTTGTCATAGCGTCTCTTAAAACCACGAGGAAGTCTCCGTTTAATTTGGACCAATCAGATGACTCCATATCTTAAACAGCCGCCGCCTTGAGACGTTGGAGCCGCCATGGGAATCAAAAATCGGACCATATCTATACCAAGCCAAAGTGAGAAAGGGGAACCATTTACATACCAAATCCTCTTATAAAAGACCCATTCATATACAATTTTTCAAAGGGTCACCAATACATATACCATAATTAATGATCCCAAATCATATCTAGACCACCTCGGGGAGTTACAAGGGACCCATCCATATACCAAACTAACTATTCAGAATGAAAAAGTACGTTTATTAAGCTTCGCTCTAGTCCGTAACGGCAAGTTAGTTAATTAAATAGCGGCCACTAAATAATCAGATGTGTGACTCGGGCCCGCAGGCTATCAACGAGCGCCCCAGGACGTCCGGCCCATGGGGTAGACGATATTGCAGGAAACAGTGGAAGGAGAATGTACGGTCCTGACCTTTCTGTTTGCTTATCATGCCATAAAATTTGTCTTTGAAACAACGCAACCACGCTGACTGATAGGGCTGACCACCATTGACCCAGGGGCCTAGAGCAAACACCCAATATTGAAAATCGTATTGGATACCCATCACAAAACAAATATCCATTGCTATAGTCGCTGTCAAAAATACGTACCTATTGGTATACCATAGTCTGCGTCCCAGACTCTAGGGGGTTCCGCTACGCTTCTCGCCCTAGAGTCTACGGCCAGACAAGGTCTAAAAGTGGCGCGTCTGAATATTCATTAGACACGTTCGTTGATCTTCGTGACCAATCAACACAAAGGTTGTGACCCGGATTGACCTTAAATGCGCCTGGCTCATGAAGCTGGCTTGTGATACGCACCCTTCGGTTCCATGTGACGTCATTGACATTGTAGTGGTCTGCATCCAATGAGAACACATTGAAGGTCTTCTCAAAAGTTGGAACAGCGCTTTATCGCGTAGCTGCACGATAGTATGTTTCGGCGTCTCAAAAGTTCAAATTGGAACTACAACCAGCGCTTTTATCGCGTACCTGAAGGCGAGACTATTAAATATCAACATGTAACATGTAAACAGCGCCCGCAGCAGGCCTCGATAGTATGTTTACGTGATAGTCAGTTAAAAAGAACCAGCTGTGTGTCTGCTTCCTCGTCGACTGTGTGATAAACGGTGCCACTCAGCGTGAAACAACAAATCGGAGTGTCGTAGAATGTGTGCCCGGCTCATAAAAATCACTCGGCCGGTTGGACAAGTTCTTCGGAACTTGTAGAATAGACCAATGAGAGACAACGACTCAAAAGTACCGACAGAGACCGAGAGACACGGCTTGTGATTGGAGCATCCCAAATCTGGGATGCCTGACCAGTTCAAGACATTATGGTCTCCCAGACCTGAAGGCGAGACTATTAAATATCAGTAACATGTAAACAGCGCCCGCAGCCATCAGGCTGGGGGACCTTGACTAGGTATACCAGGTCATTGATTGCCCAAAAACCGACCCATTGCTATACCTGTTTTCAAGAAATAACGACCCATTTGTATACCAAAATGCCAAAAAACCGACCCAAATTGGCGGCACATCCCCACTAACCTCCACATAGTGAGACACCCCCCGGGCATTTTTCCCACTCTCATCAATCGCAGTGACGTCAGGCCAGTATTCCCATGTGCTTTTGTTTGTGTCACGCACCTAACATCAGTGAAATGTGGCAACTGGGCAAAGAAGGCCTTAGCGGTCACCACTGGATGTGACCCTAGAGTTTCCTCGCATGGCATCTTCCAGGATATTGTGATCCTCTGCACCGGTTGCCGGGTTGGGCGTTATTGCTTGGGTGGCATACAAATATATTAGGTTTCAACACCGAGTTTTAGAAACAGCCCCAGCAAAATGGATGCTGATAGTATCATTGACCAACTCCTTGCTGAGCCAGGCATGGCTGCTATCCCGGCTGACGAACCCAGCGCTCCTCTTTGTGTATCAGCGGCCGCTGTAGTTTTGCGATGGTAATAACTGTACACAAGGTGAACGATACACGAGTTCAAATTGTACACGATAATAACACAAATGTACACATGAAGAATTTTTCACATATATGAATGTTTATGAACAAGTTTTGTTAGTTTACGTGTGATATTTCGTCAAAGGCGATTTAATCCGGCCAGATAAATTTGGAAAAGTTCATGTTTATTTTGAATGACAAGATCACTTAAGCGCACGCGCAGACAAGGTTCTTCGCAAGCGAGCCTTTGCTTTCCGATTTTTATTATTTAAGTGTAGCGCGCGAGTGGTATGGTTCAAATAGCGAAATGGGATCGTTATCAGACTTTCCGTTACATGGGCGTCCTTTGGGGGGGGGGGGGGATGCGTTGGGTGCACCCCCCTCTGAAAATTCCCCAATTTTTTGGGGTGAGATTCTTACGAAACGAATTAGCTGTTTTTCACGTAAATAACTATCTTAAAGTTTCAAATTTCGCGCAATTCTTTATTCGGGAGTTTCCGCTTGCACTCGTATTTTTCCGGATATCTTCAGGCGCCATTATTAAAGGAAAATTTAAAGTTTAAACAACGCTCAAATTATCTATGTTTGAAACCTTTAAGCGAGATAGGACCAAGAAAAAAGGAGGTAAGCATATACATATCAAAGCACACGATGTAGTAATCGTAGCATCGCACATATTCAGAGTTTTAATCTCAATTTCGTTTGTGATAAGATGGGCAAGTTCATGGTTTTAGTTTGGAAGTATTGGCGTTTAAGATATTGAAATAAATATTAATAGATAGTAAAAGTAAGATCAGTTTTCTTTACTTATTTCAAAGAATTGCAGTTTTTATAGTACATTGTTTTTGTCTAATTTTCATTCCATTGTATAAATGCATTCATCGCCCTCCCCCCTCCCCTATTGATGTTGCAGGGAAATGTCATAGATGGCATATACCATATGCGCAGTTATAAAAAGGTAAGTACACTGATATAAATAAAAAGATTCCCTTCAACGTCCGTCATTTCACCCTGTCCTCTCACAACAAATATGTTTTTGTTTCTGTATAAAGTGGTGTTTTAATTATGTCGTGAAGTAACTTTAATTTGAGATGAAGGTGAGATAATGCAGGGAATAATTTGAACATGTAAGTAATCTACTCCACTGAAGTGTACAGCGGAGCGACGGTTTGTACGTACGATATTTTACACAAATAGCCCACGGAACCTCTAGTTTTCCCTTTTCACGGCAATACCACAACTAAATGGAACAAGTAAATAAAAAAAACGTGAACTACTTTTTGCAATTATGTGCAAAAACGGCTTTTTTACTCATGCGTTTGAACGTCATTTGGGAAGTAAGCTATGCGGTTTTTAGTGAAATTGTACATGAACGTGTAAAAGTATTATCCTCTAGAGATTAGTTCTCTTCTTTTTCTTAGATCGATTGAGTATAAAGCTATAAAAAAACTGTTGTAATTCGGTCCCTGTTTAAACCAATCGATAGAGGAGGGGCAATAATTCCGTGGGGTCATAATATTACACGTTCACGCTCAAGTTCCGTTAAATGCCCGTCTACCTTAACCTCTCTAATGTCCGAGAAATCAAAACATAAAATGTATTTTCGTTGAACGTGTTCGCGGTATAGATTAATTATTGGACTAAACATTAAATGAATCCATCATTGTTGCATCAAGCAATACAGAAGAATGTTACATTTGATAATTAATTATAGCAACAGAAAAATAAATTATGAATGATCTGCTAACAAGCACAAGTGAGGAAGTAAAGACTTCCCTGCGTGTATCAGTATTACTCTGATAAACGAAGACGTTTTACACCGATTTAGATTTATCAGAAAAGATCTTTTATAGTCTTGAAAACGCTCAGATTGCACCAAATGGAGTCCCCGAGATGCGCGGCCTTCGGCCACGCAATAAATTGCCGCGCCACCTATAATTTGTTGAAAAACGCACCCCCCTTTACAAATATGGTGGGACGCCCCTGCCGTTAGCTTAACTAGTTCTGATTCAGCCACGGTGCGCAGACATATGCTCACCAGACAAATGCTCACAGGACACATGCTCACTTTTTTTTTTAACTCACAATCTTTATTATCACGGTATAGCATAAATAGCATACATAGCATAAATCAAGAAATTGAATATCACATCATACAAAGCACAAATGGAGAAATGGAATATCACATCATACAAGGTATAAAACGATAAATCGCATCACTCCAAGCGGATGCTGTGTCCCTCCACCAAGTACTTGCAGAGTGTCTGCAACCTCTTTTGTAACTCCTTCTGGGCCCTACGTTGGCGCTTCTTGGGCAGCTGACCTCTGGAGTACTGGGTCATCTGTGTTGTGGCCAAGACGTAGTCCTTGCGTAGACCTTCAATAGCTGTCCAGAATGAAGGGTGATGATGTCCAACTAGTTTGGAGAATGAGGTGTTCCATCCTTCACAAGCGTTGTTAGTACGGGAACGGCCCTCCAGGGTGGCTTGGTTAACATTACAAACGGGAATGTCGTAGCGTGGTGGGATGTGGCGAACACGGAGTGGTGGGAGAGGAACATCCTGCTGAGCTCTTGGAGGCTGGACACGGCGGTAGGACCCAGAAACGTAGGTGGCATCGAAGTACTGAACTAAAGCCTCCATCCCTTCAGGTACCCGGTTCTTCAGATACTGCATTCCTTCCTGCACCTGGTCCGGAGGAAGAAAGGCTAGGCCATCAAGCATACCGTAGAAATGCTTGAGTTCGTCATCCATACGGTAAAGCTCAGTCTTGCTTAGGTCCTGAATCTTCTTCCAGGTGCTCTGGGTGGGGTGGTAGAAGCAGCCTTGAGTGGTAACGTGTAGTCCAAGCACAGCTGTCACTGCTTGGATGGCTGCCAGCTCGAAGTCGGTGATGACGATCCGGGGTTTTGGGTAGATGAGCAGCTCCTCCATCTTGTCCAGAACAGCATGCAGGAGTTCTTGGTAGACTTGTGAACTTTTGCCAGGCAGGAAGGCGTAAACACAGGAAACGTTACCATCACAAAGGGGAGCACGGATGACGTAGAGCTGTTCGAAGACATTTGGACTCATGGAGAAGTTGCCATCCATGTACCAAGTGTCATCTGAACCTAGATGGCGTAGCTGCTCCTCTGATGCGTAGACCACAACAGGCTGCCTTTCATCAGGGCCTGAGTCGTGGATTAGGAAGGGCCTGGCAGTAGCTCCTCCAGTCAGTGTCTAGTCCTCGGTGATGTTGAGGTCTCAAAGTGAAGCAGGGTCCTGAGGCAGGAATCCATGATGCTGTCTTTGGAGGTCTCGTTTACAAGACTGGAGGTTGACGATGTTGACACGGACCTCATCAGTTGCATGAAGAAGGGCTTGTGTGAGGAGTTGGTTTGGACGAGAAGTGGATTGTTTGGCTTGGGCCTTCATCGTCATTCGAAGCTTGGTGACCTCAAACCCCAGTCCTGTCAGCTGGATGGTTGTGGGAGACATGAGACCTCGGGTTCTCGTAGGTAGGCTGTCCTTGCACCCTGCTGCCCGCTGTTGTGTGCACTGCCATCTGATGCAGTTGTTGTAGCTTCTCTTCTTCACATACATGTAGCCATCCAGACAGAGCTTGTCGCCTCCTCGATTAGTCTTGATGATCTCCATGGTGGGTGTTTGTGAGTTACTCTGATACCTGACCTCCTTATATATGGTCAAAAGTTGAGCTCATCACATCCAATAACTACTCAGATTGCTCAACACATAGCATAGGATTTGCTCATATATACAGATTAGCTCATAAAGAACTCTAACACCTGAGGTGATTCTAACGGTTCGATTCTAACACCCTCTAGTGCTGAGACAAAGTGTGAAAAGAGATGTGACAAGGTAGAACATCTGATGTTACACCTTAGATTATTTACGTAGGCAACAAAGATTTGTCATAAAAAGATGTTACACATTCTCACATATCTATAAAGACTTGATAGACCACAAGCCAATAATCAGAAATATATGAAAAATATATTAAAAAAATTAATAACTGTAAGCATTTGTCTAAAAATCTGTTAAGGGTTGTGAGCATTTGTTTTGTGAGCATGTGTCCTGTGAACATTTGTCTTGTGAGCATATGTCATGGAATCTTCAGCCACAACTATTAGCGATAATACGAGACAGTCGAATATGGTGCCGAATAAAGGTCCCGCTTTACAGGACCTCCTGACACCCCTGACTGACTCGAATACCCTCAATATGGTTCCATTTAATGGAACTCACCAATAAAACTTCAAGAAGGCTTTCGTGACAGAACTACAAGTCTTTATTACAGCTGCGAAAATGCTATCTGCTCACTGCAGAAGATGCCACAGCTTACAGGAAACATCAATATACACAGGAAACATCAATATACCTACACAGGAAACATCAATACAAAAGTACATTAAGACACAAGTGAAACAAATGAACACTATATCTCACCCATCATTTACTGCGTGACTCAGACCCCCCACCTAGAGCGGGAAGCAGTTTGGCGCAAAAACCCGATTCTGCCACATAAGTACATGTGTCATTTTGTCAATGATTATCTTTTGGTAATACCTACCTTAGAGGGGGATATGTATTCAACGATATCGCATTGACAATTAAAAAAATATGACACTTATGGATAGAATATGTCCTGAGTTGGCGTGTGCCCCGTACCCGTCGTTCAAAGTGAAAATGGCAAAAGCATACCCCGTCGTACAAATACGAGGCCCAACAAAACCCATCGTATACGCCGAGAGGCCGAAAAAACATGCCCCGTCGCGCGGTACATGTATACTACCTCTATACACTTAAGTGCCCCCCGGGACCCGCAGCCACATGGCGAGTGAAACTGAAACTGCGTAATGTGACGTCATATTTCCAAGACTTGGGGGTTGCCGTGACCGAAAGTTGTGGTTCTAAAAGTTCATATGACAATTGCTAAATTATTATGAGACAGTGGATAACCAAAATAGTGCTCTCGACATATATAGAAACATATGTACACAGCATTGATGAAAAGCAATGGACCCTCGAAATAAAACGCTCACCGCACGACGAACAGCGCCTCGCGCCCGACGGTATATAGTTATATTACCGTGCACGGTTTCGGCCGCTGTTGACGTGACTCACTACAGAGTTAGGCTGGCTGCCGCTGTAGCCTGTGGTCAGCCCATCCGTACCTGGGTGGTCGGACGGTTATATACATATATACCTCTACTCAGACGTCCTGTAGGGCTAGTCAAGGGTGACAATCGGAAAATCCACGTAAGGCTTGATATGATGTGCAATACTGACGTCATGACCTGCGTCAATTACACCTATGATGTCAGTATTATATTCATCATCGTCTGCATAACCATCGTCTGCATAACCATCGTCTGCATAATCATCGTCTGCATAACCATCGTCTGCATAATCATCGTCTGCATAACCATCGTCTGCATAATCATCGTCTGCATAATCATCGTCTGCATAACCATCGTCTGCATAAACATCGTCTGCATAATCATCGTCTGCATGATCATCGTCTGCATAATCATCGTCTGCATAATCATCGTCTGCATAATCATCGTCTGCATAATCATCGTCTGCATAACCATCGTCTGCATAAACATCGTCTGCATAATCATATTCGTCTGCATAATCATCGTCTGCATAATCATCGTCTGCATAACCATCGTCTGCATAAACATCGTCTGCATCGTCTGCATAAACATCGTCTGCATAATCATCGTCTGCATAATCATCGTCTGCATAATCATCGTCTGCATAATCATCGTCTGCATAATCATCGTCTGCATAATCATCGTCTGCATAATCATCGTCTGCATAATCATCGTCTGCATAATCATCGTCTGCATCATCGTCTGCATAATCATCGTCTGCATAACCATCGTCTGCATAATCATCGTCTGCATAATCATCGTCTGCATAATCATCGTCTGCATAACCATCGTCTGCATAACCATCGTCTGCATAAACATCGTCTGCATAAATCATCGTCTGCATAATCATCGTCTGCATAATCATCGTCTGCATGATCATCGTCTGCATAATCATCGTCTGCATAACCATCGTCTGCATATTTGTTTGGAATGTCAAACCTCCCCATCACAACCATGCGTCAGTGGCGAGACGCGATATGCGAATCTGGTTTGCTTCTGCTAATGATGTTGGATAATTTGTCCGGAGTAGGATGTTGACTCAAGCAAGCAGATGCTCAGCAGGAGGCAGAAATCGAGAAGGCGAGTAATATCGATCGTTAGGATCAATAATTGGGAGGTATATATGAGGACCTCTCAGAGCTCAGTTCGCAACCGTGCATTGGGACCAACAAGTACTACCGGAAGAAAATGTGGACTAACTTGATATCAAAGTGTTACATCCTTAGCATTCTTGTCGGGTTTTTCCTTGTAAGCCAAGCTATTTTCCAATCCAAGTTTTCGGTTAACAACGACGCGGTGCCCTCTCTCGCCTCAGACTTCTGCATAACGCGCGTCAGAAGCGTGATTCAATGCGGGTTAGAATGTCTGAAACAGGACCAGTGTACTGGTGCCATTTTCGTCCAGGGACATGGAAGGAGTCATTCGTGCGCACTCCTCTCCATCTACACCAGCAATGAAAGCAAAAGTGATGGCCAAGCATTCCTCAAAAAGTTGTCAGGTAATTGAAAGTTCGGTTTGATTTTTATCCAAAACATTATATATCCATAACTTTGTCACCTATGTTTGTCTGCGTTCTCTTTTAGGGATCACTTTCCGTCAATTTGGTCCAACAATGGAATTGAATCGCGTACCATACATATACTTAAACATACTGATTGAGGATCCAATAGGAGTGAATGGCACTCTGATAGGGGTTCAATATTATGCGACCACGATTGGGACGTTTTATTTAGGAGGATGGCACCAGGTGACTCCTGGATCAACGCTGATCGACAAGATGTGGCAGGTTCAAGTTAACTCTTCATCGTCCGGAATGAATCTACAGGTGAGTATTGAAGTGATAATTCGATAACTTGTTTATTTGATACCATCATAATTTGATAATAAGTGGTTCTTATCGACAGACATAGCGTAGTTGACTGCAGACATCTTTCGATCCATCATCGGCGGTGATTTTCTTCGCTCTTTTTCTTTTCACGTTTGTTCATAACAGAGCGTGACAGAAACTGAGGTCAAGGCCGGTGACTTCATAGGGGTATTTTATGAAAGTACTGCGACCCAAGGAGTTCTTTTCTATGAAGTTGAAAACCGTACACCAGTATTTATCAACCGCACCGACCCTCGTCTGCAGACGGCATGTAATGGGCGTTTGTATGTTGACGGAGACAACTTTATCTTTGATCGCAACACCTGCTCCTACCAGAGAACGGCTTTCGCTCTTGAGCTTATCATACGCGAGTGAATAAAACGATTTGTCGCACTGCAAACAAATGTCTCACTACAAAAAATTATGGTAGATAAATTATTTAGTCTAAAACATAAGTGTGGATAATTATTTTATCATTGCCTGCAATAAAGCAATATATAATCAAGATACTTATCTAATTCCTTATCAAGAATTGTCTGGTATGTGCAGACGTTATTGTAGAAACAATGCACACGTGGAAATGTATAAGTTCACTTGTCGATGTACACTCATCATAAAACATGACAGGGGAGCATCCCTTATCTAATCATTGGGATCGCGTCACTATGAGAGGCGGGTTCGCCACTGCGGTCACGTGATCCCTCCACATTGAATATATGTATACCTCGCCACGCAGATCGGGATCGCGTATGATCTTTGCCCCCCAATCGGCGATTTTGCTCTACAAAACTTCTGTGAAATCAATTCGAGATAGTCATAATTTAACCGCACCATATGCGCTAAACGGCTGTTCAAATAATTGACCGACAATAATGTGACCGCAAAATACCACATCATTCATAAACCATTGGTATCCGAAAAAACCTTTATAAGCTTCATAAGACAATGGAAGAAGTATTTACATTATTCATATCTTTGAAGTTGCAAATCTGGTGTCAGTTGATGTTAGGGCAGACACACGTCTATACAACATCTGGTGTCAGTTGATGTTGGGGCAGACACACGTCTATACAACATCTGGTGTCAGTTGATGTTCACGTCTATACAACATCTGGTGTCAGTTGATGTTAGGGCAGACACACGTCTATACAACACGTCTATGTTACAACATCATCTGGTGTCAGTTGATGTTGGGGCAGACACACGTCTATACAACATCTGGTGTCAGTTGATGTTGGGGCAGACAAACGTCTATACAACATCTGGTGTCAGTTGATGTAGGGCAGACAACACGTCATCTACAACATCTGGTGTCAGTTGATGTTGGGGCAGACAAACGTCTATACAACATCTGGGTGTCAGTTGATGTTGATTAGGGCAGACAACACGTCTATACAACATCTGGTGTCAGTTGATGTTAGGGGCAGACAACACGTCAGTTATGTTACAACATCTGGTGTCAGTTGATGTTAGGGCAGACACACGTCTATACAACATCTGGTGTCAGTTGATGTTAGGGCAGACAAACGTCTATACAACATCTGGTGTCAGTTGATGTTAGGGCAGACAAACGTCTATACAACATCTGGTGTCAGTTGATGTTAGGGCAGACACACGTCTATACAACATCTGGTGTCAGTTGATGTTGGGGCAGACACACGTCTATACAACATCTGGTGTCAGTTGATGTTGGGGCAGACACACGTCTATACAACATCTGGTGTCAGTTGATGTTGATGTTGGGGCAGACAAACGTCTATACAACATCTGGTGTCAGTTGATGTTCACGTCTATACAACATCTGGTGTCAGTTGATGTTGGGGCAGACAAACGTCTATACAACATCTGGTGTCAGTTGATGTTGGGGCAGACACACGTCTATACAACATCTGGTGTCAGTTGATGTTGGGGCAGACACACGTCTATACAACATCTGGTGTCAGTTGATGTTGGGGCAGACTATACAACACTGGTGTCTACGTCTATACAACATCTGGTGTCAGTTGATGTTGGGGGCAGACACACGTCTATACAACATCTGGTGTCAGTTTGATGTTGGGGGGCAACGTCTATACAACATCTGGTGTCTGATACAGACATCGGTATACAACATCTGGTGTCAGTTGATGTTGGGGCAGACAAACGTCTATACAACATCTGGTGTCAGTTGATGTTGGGGCAGACACACGTCTATACAACATCTGGTGTCAGTTGATGTTGGGGCAGACACACGTCTATACAACATCTGGTGTCAGTTGATGTTGGGGCAGACAAACGTCTATACAACATCTGGTGTCAGTTGATGTTGGGGCAGACAGTCTATACAACATCTGGTGTCACGTCTATACAACATCTGGTGTCAGTTGATGTTGGGCAGACAGTCTATACAACACACGTCTATACAACATCTGGTGTCAGTTGATGTTGGGGCAGACAAACGTCTATACAACATCTGGTGTCAGTTGATGTTGGGGCAGACAAACCTCCATACACCATCTGGTGTCAGTTGATTTGCAGGAAAATCATATCGCTTTCGTACATAGTACGCATGTTGTCTGAACTCGCAAATTCCTATAAGCAAATCTTGAATAGTTTGAGACATCTTCTGCAAACACGTTTAGTTCGTTTAGCTGAAGTGGAAACACGCGACGAAACCCTACGAAAGTGCGAAAACCTTCGAAATAGATATACATAGGTTGCCCCCCAGCCGCATTTTGTTGAGGATACGAGGCGCTCGTATCCGGTTTTTCCCTTGCAACGGGAAGTGGGCGTTAAACACAGAATTTTACTCAATTTTAAGCGCTCACCGGTATACTTGCCGCGAGATCAGCACGGCGAGCGCTCAGCTATTATTATGTAGATTTGCCTCTTTGTCCCGGTGTGCCATTAGATCAACACAATTATCTGCTTGGTCGCTATGAACGTAGCGGAAAACATGGCGCATGACCCGATTTGATTTTATGGTCGCGCCTTTGTTGACGACCCACTCGGCAACCCCATTACTTGTTAATGTTTGCACCGCCATTAGTTACCTGTGTCACTCGTGCTTAAACAAACTATACAACATCAAGCTATAGGACATCTGGTGCCATTGATTTAGGGAGACACAGGGCAATCTTTGCACCTCTGACTACCATGCTATACCAACTGTTTTCTTAACATATTTTCAGTTTTCGCCATGCAGCCTGTCGGAATGTTATAAAGCCATAGTTTTGTTTCTGAACTTTATCACCACATTTCGTGGAGCGCCCACTCCCACACCAATACCCTACAGCTTAAGGTCAGCCGCAAAGTTCATGGCATCATTTAGGCTGGCTCCGGAGGCCTGCCAGCCAGATCATTTCGTTATTACATTACTACGATTAACGCAGACGTAAGTAATGACATCTTCTAATTTGTGCCGCCGAGTTTACATGATGGAAGTTATGTTGATAACCTTTTTTTTAACATTATTATTGACTGGAAATGTTCATGATATACTGTGGAGATCTGTTTTTATTCAGTTATGTCGTTCCATCGATAACGGTGCCTCCCTAAAACCATGAACTACACGTATGTTAGCTGTAAATCATAACGCGCTCTGAATTTACCTCGCTAACGATGTGTATTCTTCCGCTTTAGTTACATAATGTAGATTTCATAAAATCTTCACTCATTCAAGTTGTGGCATAATTGTGCACACATTAGACCGACAAGCAGGAAGGATAATGTCCGACAACATAAATGGCGACTGTCGAAGCAAGGATCTTTTTTTCTGAGACCACAGCGCCGCGTAGCGACTGAAAGTCTGAAAATGTAACATTTTGGTTTCCAAGGTGCTGTTACCAAGCAGCTTGCTGGCCCCAACCACTTTCCTTATCCAACGATGGGCTGAACCCGCCCCTTAATGTACACCTATGAAGAATGACATAATGTAAATTTACACCCAGCACAAGCATGTCCCTCAAACCAAAGGGATTGACGGGTGTGTAGCATCATATATCGTTCCATTTATTTGCCCACGCCGCCTGACGCATCGGCTTTTACGCAGTCTGGGATTCACGTAATGTTGGCATAGTGTAAACGGCCCCGCTATGGATAGTGCCTTCAGCCCAGCACATTGAAAGTAGCCCAACAGACCAACAGTCGATCGGGTACTCCCTTGTTGGTCTAACAGGAAAACCCACCGTTTATGCTTAATTTATCACGTTCAAAATACGTATTGAGAAGAATCTAAAGCCACCAACAGTGAGAGTATTGACTGAATTTAATTGCTATGGGTTTTTACCAATATCTGGGAGAACACTTGATATTCGATTAATTCCTAGCTTTTTGGCGAAACTCCACTCCGAATTCTGGTGGTTGTCAACAACCGGTCTCTTGAATAACGTTGTCGTAAACGACGCGCGGAATTTGCTAAATTTTTATCATTCCATCATCTGCTTGATAATACATTTCAAATGTGAGTCAGTTTATACTAGATTTATACCTTATAACTTACCGACCTAACTGACTTTTCCTCTCCTCTATTCAGAATCATAACAAGTCCGTTTCCAACCGATTTACATTACGCAATCTCGCCGCCATATTGGAATTTAGTCGGAAAAGTTAATCGCCTCGCACATTTTAGGCGATTATGCATATTTACAAGTTGTTGCTATTCCTGAGACTCTAATGCGATACATAATACTGATTGCTTATTAAATTGGACTTGTTAAATCAAGTTGACATCGTGAAGGTAAGGTCTTATCATCGAATTTTCTACATTCGAACTGCCATCTTCGAGAACCAAGAGGGAGCGCAAGAAATTGAAAAAGAAACCACTATGGGGTTCGGTTAGTGTTAAACCCCTCACCAACAGTATTCAAGTCCCGGTTTTAATGGTAAACTCACCAGTAATGCGTTTGTATCGCACATAACAAGAGTGAAGATATTGTGCTAATAGAAATCACCAGTTGCTAATTTCACATTAGCAAACTCGTAATAATGTGTTGAAAATTCTCGATATACGAAATTTTCTTCTTATGTGTTCTAAAGCGACCGATTATCATATTGCATAATATCTAGGTATATGTGTACGCTTGTGTTGTTCAAATACATAGAAAAATATCAACTGTAACGCTATATAAGGACATAAATGAGACGTAGTGAACGATACTAGGAAGCAAGTAGTAATACTTAGCATTGAAACTGTAATGTCACGCTGATCAAATAAGGAAGGATGACAGTTATATTTCAACAACTTGAAGCTGAATACTATTTTTTCATTTAGCCTCATGCCCGCCTCACATGAACCAACGCAGTTAGGTATTTTTTCAACTTAGTAGCAAGTAGCACTGCACTGCCTGATAACAATTCTACATGCCAAATAATAACATTCTTTAACTAGACAACTTTTGGGGTACTCTGTCTGAGTTGGAGCGTCGACCGAGCGTCGTGCACGTTGACCTTCTTCCATTGATTACTCATAACAGTGTCTGCAAAAACGTGGCTCTTGTTGTTTTCCCAATCAACATAAATCTGCAGGAACTCCTTCAACTCATCCTCGCTCGGATAAGGACAAACCTGATCCGACAACAACAGAACATGAATACGTTATGATGCTTGCTTTCACGAATTGACTCGTTGCACACATGGTATCATACGCAGATGATGGTTGGGTTATCAAACTGCTTTGAGCTTGAACATGGTTACGTGTATTGACTTACATTGGTGCGCAGTGAATTCATGAGGCCTTTGCTCATGTGGTCGGTATAGAATTTCTTCTGGACAATAATGAATTCGGCGCCATTGCTCACCAGACTCATGCTGGGCTGGTCGTCGTGAATCAACTCGGACAACCCCTAAATCAAATCAGGTCAAGGTCAAATAAAAAAGGTCAAGACTGATATCCATGATTTGCTTTGTTCTTGTAACAGCCACATTGTAAATCGCAACAGGGGCGGGGGTCGGAACCTGAGTATATCACCTTTAAGGCTTCAACCATATTCAACTGGACGATCATGATGGATTAAGTGTCATTATTATTCACACACCTCTCTCCCCTCTCCTGTCCCTTCTGGCTAAATTTAGTAAATTAAGCATGACCTACAAATACGGATCCTTTGGTGAGCGTTTCTACGCGGACGAATATGGGATCGTAATCTGCTTCGGTTTCTTCAATGTGCTTCAACTGAAATAATCATCACAACCAGCATGTTGTGTCATATTGAGAAACTCACATGAAAAACTAATGAAACCTGTGATATGGAAATCATACCAAGGTCTTATATCTATACCAAGAGGGCTCACTCGAATTGGCTCATGCGGTGGGTATTTCCAACAGATGGAGACATCGCAACTGATGGAGACATCGCATTGGTCGAGGCGATCGCGCCTCAAATTGTTCACGTGGTTTCAATATAGACAAACAGCGCGCTGAACAAATGCAATGCTCTTTTGAAATATACGGACATAGAGCGAGGGGACAAGCTGAGCTGCTGTTTAATGCCATACATTATATCGAGCGGAGGTGCGAGTGAGCCCTCTGAGCGGAGCTATGAGCTCTTTGATCAGAACAGTAGAGTTGAAATAAGGATCAATGCATTTCTGAGAAGACGAGAAATCTTACAAGGAAGCGTTCGTTGAGTTCATCTGTCAATGTTTTATTCTCATTCCGTAACCGACCTTGTTTCGTTTTCTTGGCATCGATTGGGATTCTCAACTTATTTTTCTTGCCAGTTGAATTTGGCGTTTCCATGGTCTCTTGGGCGTCTTGTTATCAACAAGGAAAATAATCTTACCAGACATTTCTATGTAGTAAATGATGGCGAAAGCAATGTATACATTGAAGATGTACATAATCTATAGGAATCACCTGATATGTGTTCCTTATTCTCGTCTTGAATTATGACAGCAGGCATGTTAAAATGCATCCCTTCTGTTTTGGTGATAAAGGGGCCCTGATCAAACATAAAACACACATTTAAACCAACGTGTTTATCCAAAAAGATCAATAATTGAAGAAGTATGGAAGCACGTCACTAATGGCTCGTAGCTCAAGGCTTGAAATCAATGTGTGGTAACATATGCTCCCTCACTGAGAGTCTGTCTGAGCTGCTGTCTCGGGAAGTAACCTGCGACACAGACGCGGCGTCACCAGCGGGACCCAAAGTAGAGTCTGTCGGCGGATGGCCCTTCTCAGCTTCCTCAGCACTCTACAAGCGCGGTTAATTTATTAATATCCCATCAGTTAAACATGTATTTTGTGGATACATCATTGTATTATGAAGGTACCCACCATAAGTGGGATATTGACAATGTCGATTGACAATTTAGCTAGTATGTGGGGCTTACAAGGAATCTTACAATCATCTCTTTTGCACAATTGTCCCATTTGACACACTTTTAAGAAACATATTTGACGATTATTGATTGATTACCAATACAATGTTGATCATGGAAGTAGGGTTTTCTCTGCGCGGCAGAGGTAATAACTCGATCTTCAGGTCCAAATCGTGTAGACTGCGACCGCGGTAGGCATACGACTTGCGGTCCCAGCGCGCCTCCACCTTCCTCATACGGGCATTCAGTACATCTTCATGGGACGTTCCTTCCTCTTCGTCAACGGAACCACCTACTTGAACAGGTTCCACGAAGTTATCAATGAAAAGGAAGTTAAAGATTCATTTTCGCTGAATTGGTGTAACTCTGGTGAAACGCCCCTTCAACGAATTCTCCTATAGCCACTGGCACTGATTTAGAGTGTTGAAGGAAAAAGGAAATACTTAAGTAAGATCGGATACGCGCGACAAGACAATGGATTTCAGTGAAACAAGTATAAGCTCTTGGGCTACAAATTGTGACGTAGGTTAACTGAAAACAGACGTAGCTTTCTCATTCTCTGTAGCTCGCCGGTCATGTCTCTAAGTCAAACCTCAGTGACCACAAATAGGTTAATATCAATGGCTGAGGTTATTACATATGGATGATTCATCAGAAAGAAACATTTTAAAAACCAGATTCCTGTTTTCGCATGCTTTTGCGGGCGCAATGCGGGGTCGGATGAGATCATGACGTCATCCCTTTGTAGCCCTATGACTAATAATGATACCTGTCGATGTCGGTTTCGCGTTCTTCAGCTTCTTCAGGATCTTGGCACTACCCTAGTGACAACATGACAACCACAATACCATACTATCTTATGTAGCATATACACATGAGATCAAATAGAAGTCTTCAGGGATGCCTGGTCTTACAGTTTTGACGATGAAGAGCCAATCGGAGTATTTGCTGTCGTAGACAAGTACTGAGCCCCTCCTATTGACGACCAGATACAGATATTACAGGAGGGATGGGGGTGGTTTGATTGCCGGGGAATTGTATTCGCCTTTAAATTGAGAATTATATTTATATCCACTGCTCTGGTTAAATGCCAATGACCTACTTGAAGTAGCTGAGGAAAGCTATATTGGGATTGTCTGCTATTAAATCGAGAGGCCATCCCCGGAAGTAGGGCAGTGTCTTGAGGAAGGGATCGTCAGGGTCTTTGAGGCCGCCGGACATGAATACCTCTACATAATCCTCATCCCCAAACACTAGTAGCTCCACGGGCTCCTGCAAACCAGTCAATAAATGAATCATTCAATCAATCATTCATTCAATCTACCCACGTACCAATCAACCCACCTAACTCATCCATATCATTTCGTACCATACATTTATCCAATAATTTTGGGAGTTTATCGCGTGTAGGACAAGAAATAATGAAACACTTGAATTGCCTTGAATTCGCTGGATGGTCACTGCTTAGTATATATATATATATATATATATATATATATATATATATATATATATATATATATATATATATATATATATATATATATATATATATATATATATATATATATATATATATATATATATATAGATATATATATATATATATATATATATTATATATATATATATATATATATATATATATATATATCTCCTCTCTCTCTCTCTCTCTCTCTCTCTCTCTCCTCTCTCTCTCTCTCTATCTCTATCTCTATATATATATATATATATCTATATATATATATATATATATATATATATCTATATATATATATATATATATATATATGCTCGATGAATGAATGACTTGGGTGCCTGCGGTACCACGGCCTCGTACCCGCACTCGGGTCAAGCGATACGGTGGAATAAAAGGTCGCAGTAGGTGAAAAAAAAGTCAGTTCCCCCGACATGTTAATCTGGAGCTTGTCACCCGTCTACCAGTCTACTGACATCTTGTAGTGCTAGGTTGACTATTGATGTGGGTGAGGTGCGCGTCGGTGGATTAACCCCCCCCGCCCCCCCCCCCCCCCCCCCCCTCTACCCCTTAAGCGCGGAATGCGCCATTGTGACGTGATTGTTCATAAATTACCTAACATTAGGAGGGGAGCGTCCATTTTCAAACAACTACCCCCCCCCCCACCCTACTAACCCCTCCCCTCATCCCACGCACAGGCCCTTGGGCTAGGCCACAATGTTTCCATTACAAAGCTTGCATGCAATACTATGACCCAGAAGACTACCTGTACGGCGGTATATTTCCCACCTTGTCCTCTATGTGATC
Source organism: Urechis unicinctus (assembly GCA_034190875.2). Classification (NCBI taxonomy): domain Eukaryota; kingdom Metazoa; phylum Annelida; class Polychaeta; order Xenopneusta; family Urechidae; genus Urechis; species Urechis unicinctus. The sequence goes on along the minus strand of CM067343.1, from coordinate 63,761,104 downwards.
ACTGTCCATGGCAGACATGTTTGACGCTATGCTAACCTAACATCCTAGCCTGCGCAGAAGCCGATGCGCAAAGAGATCGCTATGTGATAATACTGTATGCTAGCTTGATGGTTGGATCATAATGGTCTGGTCCGAGCGCCAATGCATGTGGATGTAGCTCTCTAGGTTGAGGACACAAAGCTCCATGTTTATACGCACGTCACCAGGAGCGTTTAACTAATTCTATGATTGAGTTAACCGAGTGAGGACTTGATCCCTACTGAACAGTGGTTCACATGTCCTCGTTGATCAGCACTACACCGCCGCTAAGGGGAGCTCGTGTGCCAACAGAATCCTGCAGAGGTCCTCTCCGAAGCAACTCCCTGGACATTTGAACCACACTTTACCTCGCCTACTTTAACCCCTAAACTAACACCGCACCTACCCACCCCCACACATCACCCGTCGAGCGTTTCTGTTCCGAGCGCTACACAGCGCGTCGACCGCTTAACGTGGCACTCACCTTACTGACGACCGACGCCTGCCGAGGTGCATTGCTGACCAAACCTAGGTCTCCAAAACTCTCTCCTCGATTCAAGAAGCACACCGTCTTTGAGATCTCAGAGCCCTCCATACGAGTAACAATAACTGTTTAACGCGAAAACATTAATATATATATATATATATATATATATATATATATATATATATATATATATATATATATATATATATATATATATATATATATATATATATATATATATATATATATATATATATATATATATATATATATATATATATATATATATATATATATATATATATATATATATATATATATATATGCCTTAATTCATAATCCAACACTGTTAATCGTGGATCCCCGTATCACTACGCATGGTTATTGGTCCAAATGTTTTTCACACATTAGCGCACGCTTTCATGTAATCTCACCTGAGCCGTTGAGGATGAAGTAAAAACACCTGGACACGTGTCCCTGTCGAACGATGACCCTACGCCCATCGTACCTGTCATTGGCATATATCAATATCACCCAATTTCGTTGGCTCATATTTCTGTAATAACTCCCATTCGACCATTTCAATAGCACACACGTCATTGGCGCATGTCAATATCTCATGCCATGGGTACATGTGAATATCAGTCTGTCATTGACATAAGTTACTGTCATAGCTGATATTCGCCCTTGTCAATATCCAACCTGATACGATATTAGTCTTTGATAAAAAAAATCTATTCAAACATTGTACCAAACAAGTAATATATTACGTGACGCGTGTAATGTCCCGAAGTTAGAAAACGTATGACCGTTGAACATTGACAACCTCAATACCCGCTACAACAGTTATTTGGCTACATTTTATGTTAAATATAACGTTGTTATATTGCTACTTACTTTTCATACCAGGCTCGCTGGGCAATGAGCTTGGTCATCCGGAGGGGGTACTCGGCAATTGAAGGGTAATTTCCTAGCGCTATCTGCACCTGAGACACATTATTATATTGAACAGATCGATTTCAATATGGCCATAAATAGACAATACTACGGGGTCATTGGCAATACTTAATGATGTTATCGGGGATTCGAATCAATTTATAGTGAATTCCAGAGCAGCATACATATCTGACTTCTTCTGGCGTTCTCTCTTTGGGCCTTTTCATAAGAATCCTTTTCGTATCCTGGGATACTCTGGCCTATCGTGAATAGCACAAGAATAACGCAATACAACAATCACAATCAGCACCTGTGTCACCATGTTGAAATCTGACATACAGCTTATTGAGCACATTCAGCATCTAAATCACCAGATTAGCGCGGAGGTTCACTGCTTGGTTCGAGGAATTATTTACATGAAAAGCAACGTGAGCTACGTCAAAAAGTCATTGCGATGCATACATTTATAACATATACTTAGACCACTTTACTACTAGTTTTCCGACCGATCTTCATTTCTTGTGAAGTATGTTATAAGAGGTGTTAAATAAGATGCTTGACTTTCTTACTTCCTCTCCCACACCAGGTGATAGTAATTACTCATTCTCATTCACTAAAGCTGCTACAGATATATCATTAACAGCTAAGCAAACAAAGGAAGGTCATTTCCTTTTGCAACCATTAGTGCTCTGTACCAGCGTGTATCTTCTTCATGGCATTCCAACTTGCGCGCACTTTCAATTAACAAAATTTTTTGTTTGCTAAGTTTTTGCATCTATGCAAATAATACATGACGCTAAATGCCCGTTGATCAAACACAGATCTCAATAATATTGTTATGATTAATTCACTATCCTTATACGCATTGATAACACAGAAAGAGAGGTCAAGCGAGCCCACTATTTACCTGCTTGTCGGCGCGATATTCGGTGACATCGAACAAGAGGTCCATGGGCTGGCCAATCTCAATGAGATCTATATTGTTCTCCATAAACTTCTGCACCCTGTAATTGAACGGTTTTTAATGCGTGGTACTGGAATATAAAAAGGTATCGAAGTCGTGTAAATGTAAAGTGAATCGAGGAACGCAATGGTAGCCAGCTGGTTCACTTAACAGCCTTTATGACTATACAGAGGCCATACAGAGCGTCCTACCTCAATTACCCGCCATTAAAGAAACAATGGCTCATATTTTACAAAGCAACATGAGTAATTAGTCAGTGGCATCTGATTGTTTTACTTTTTTTCTATTTCAAACAAGGAATGCGATCATCATTACGAACCTGTTAGCATGAGATCTCCACAGTGCGAATAACACTTTCATAAAATGGCCGAGGCGTCTGAACTTGGCGCCCAGTTCCTACAAAAGTATCACCAGACGACAAACTATCAACAACATGTCTTTGTTAAAAAATGAAAAAAAAAGATACATAATTTATTTGTAATCGCTGAAACTAGCCAACCTGTCTGCGAATAAGCCTTTGGTTTGCTCTGGTATGCTCTGATGTGCTCCCTTCGTGAAGTTCTGTGATTGCTCCCAAGTCGGACTCCATCTCGGCTTGGCCGGACGACCACTTGGACCCCCGTCTGGAAGTACCTCCCCCGGAAGTGCTAAAGACAAATTCTGATGATTTACGCAAACCTCGGCGAGCTTTATCCGTGTTCTCATGACTGCCGTCATCCTGATCCGCCCCACTTTCGGTAGATAGACTACTAGAACCTCGTCTTGAGATAGATTTAACTGGTGGGTCCATTCGCTGGGATCCCCTGCGTGCTTCTAAATTGGCAATCTTGTTGTATCCTGAATACCCAGATAAGTCAGGGAGCTTGTCCAGTTTCGCATTTGGAGAGTTAGTGATGGATGTAAATGGAGTCGATTCTTTTCTAGTAGCTGGTTGAATTATCACTGGCAGAGATTTCAAAAACGTCCGAATCTGTTGAGATGAGTGACGAAGATGACTGCTTAGAGTATGTACGAGGCACGGCTCGTCTTGTCTCGATAAATGACCCCTTTTCTCGTCTTCTGGACCGGCTTTTCTTCAATGCATCTCCCAAAAAACTGCCCACGAACTCATCCCGATGTGTTTGCATGGCGGCTTTTTGCTGAGCCACGGCTGATTTGTGGAGACCGGAAGATGATGGGACGCCAGGTTCAAAATGAATTGTACCGTTACCATTAACGGAAAGCGCTCTCGGACCTGACACCTGTACGCTTTGTACCGCAGCCATTTCAATCTCTAAAAGAGTTCACTCACTTAACCCAAATCGGACGTCGCCTTTTGTAATCAAGTCGATTACTGGATTCGCAATTGTTGATGCGTCTTGGAGCGGTCGCTATTCACGCGTTCACTGCCTTACTGACCCGCGATATCGCTGACTTTTTATCACCACTCTCACTGAGGGAGCTTCCCAGGCTTGCAACTCGCACTAAGTGACACATCCAGACCACATATACAGAGGCTCAAATAAACCCTGAACTGGTGTCAATAAGCCAATATTGCCTCACCATGTGAATGGTTTAATCTACACGCCTCGGGGATAAAGAATCATCACTCTTTAATTGAGTGAGGCTGACAAAGAAGACTTACTTCCCCATATCGCTCGACTCCAGTCACCTCGCTTTTGCTCTGGTTGAGAAAGTTCAGCGCATGTTGAAGTACTTATAACTTCTAGGATAGCGTGGTTGAGGCATGAAAAACATCTCCTTGATTCCCTGGATTGATATAAGCAGGGGGATCGTCAGCTCAACAAGGCAGTATCGCCGCTGACTTGGTGAACTTGGCTTGCCACTGCCAACAACACACCGCCCTCACAAGTTTACCGACCTCGTCGGGTTTCCAGGAGATTTGACAAAGTGAAAAACATTTGAGCTAATCGTGAAAATTCCCCACCTATGAGAGTCAACTGCAATTTTGACCAGCAACGATCATCTGGCATTTGTCTAATGACCTCTTGGCGGGTCTACGTGGCTACGGAAGATAGTGACTTCTCTGGAACGCACCCAACAGAGGCAGGGTGTGAAGTGCTCAACTACCGCGAGTCTCAACTTCAACATTTGTGGTCACTTTGTAACTAAAGCAAACGACAGCTGAGCAGATGATGACTTGGTCAATAAAGCCAGTAAACATACACATGGCTAACACACACCTGACTCTACAGCTCCCCACATCTTCTTGACCACTCGTCCACGTTCTCAACTCAAAAATATTTTTCTGATCGGAATCGATTTTCGAAGAATGACTCAGACGCTTCAGCAAACGACCATATGTAAGGCCGAGGGGCTTCTTTTCATTTGTGTAAAGGGTTGGCCCATGCTGAGACTTTGCCTTTGTCCCTTGAGCTCTTAAAAAGCATTTGAATGGCCATTTAAGGTTCGCTATTTCTACATGGTTGAGGTTAAAGAATAAACGGTTTTTCATGAATGCTATCCTATTATGAAGTGAAGAAAACATTCCATTGAATCATATATGACTAATAGCATATTTAAGAATGCTTATGAATATTTTTATTTACTGGTATTTCAAAATGTAATTAGTTGTTAATTTCGTATAGCAATTCTAGGTTTGGTTGACGACTGATAATAAACGCCATTCGTCTGACCCTACCCCATCATGCAGTGATAATAAACGCCATTCGTCTGACCCTACCCTAGCTCCGGTCGTAACGGTAACATGAATTTTTACCGTTACGAGGCGATCATTATACACGCGTCGCCGTGTTCGCGTTTGGGTTGAAGGGCTACTCAGCGCTACTAGAAAATAACATATATCAAGACCCTTTACAAAAAATAGACTTTGCGCACCAAAAAACTTACCCCCAATCGACGGTATTCTTCAATAAATGCCATCGATAGTTCGTTTCCGAGAAAATCGCGATACGATGTCTGCCATTTTGTAAAATATTAATTCCCGCGATTTCCCGCATTGCCTTAGCATCCCAAGGGGGGGGGGGCACTTACCCTAACTCGAATAGTGTTGTGCCGCTGGACCTCGAAAACCCGTACCCCTTGTACAATTTGAGAATGGAAAAAAAGTATACTCCGTCGTACAAGGTATAATGCGAATATATAACCCGTCGTACAAGTCGAGAGGTCGAAAAAACATGCCCCTTCGTGCGGCACATTTATTCTATATCTATACACTTAAGTGCCCCCCCCCCGGGCATTAGTCGTCGTCTTTATGAGCATGCGCAATGCACGTGGTCTTGAAAACAAACATGCTGCTGTGTTTCTGACTTTTTACCGCTTCCCAAATTGATCGAACTATAAATAATTACCATGGATGAAATCCCCCGCTGAAAAGGGATAAAATTGTCCGTAAAACATCATTGCATTCTATAACTCCATCACTTGTGTATGTTTGGTGTTTGGTAGTTGTCCGAATCGATCTAAACAAATTCGCGTTGCGTCGTTTCCAGAAAGAGTAAGACGTCTACTCAGACGTCTTGTAGGGCTAACCCTACCCCAGCATGCAATGATAATAAACGCCATTCGTCTGACCCTACCCCAGCATGCAGTGATAATAAACGCCATTCGTCTGACCCTACCCCATCATGCAGTGGAAATAGCTAGAACAAAATGACAGCTTCCTCACAAGCAACTGAAGCTTTGAGGCACCTGGAGGTTATGATAGACACACCGATATCAATTTAGAGCAACGCTGTTATGGATCATAGGATTACATGTTCTTTTGTCCCTGTGTTCTCGTCTGCTCCTTTGTCCTTGTCTGTCCATGTCCTCTTTTGTACCTCTGTAATTTTCTTCACATATGCCCTCTTTAGCACTTCTGTGTTCTTTTGTGCCTATGTCCTCTTTTGTACATGTGTTCTATAGCAAATATATGCTCTTCTATACACGTCTTCTTTTGTCCCTCTGCCCTCCTCTGCCCGCCTTTGTCCCCCTGCCCTCCTTTGTCCCTCTGCCCTCCTTTGTCCCTCTGCCCTCATTTGTCGCCCTGCCCTCCTTTTGTCTCTCTGCCCTCCTTTGTCCCTCTGCCCCCTCTACTTTGTCTCTGTCCTCTTTTGTCCCTATGTCGTCTTTTGACCACTCCTGTCCGCTTTTGCACTCCTGTCCGCTTTTGCACTCTTGTCCGCTTTTGTATCTATATCATTGCTTGTACACATGACCGTTTGTGTACCGCTGTCCCGCTATTTACCTGGTCGCTGGTTCGATTCCTAGGACTATTCATACAGGCGACTGTGAATCCCTCGTGACTGAAATGATATGCGACTCAGCGATATGTTGTTCGATGTAGGGTCACAGACCGGTTGGGGAAACGGGTTGGTGTCAATGTAGCGATGGCAACCTAAATAGGTGTCCATGTATCAGAAACCATTTTCATGCATCACTGTTGCGATTTCATCGCGTTTTGAAAGTGGCATAAAAGCCCAGTATTTCATCATGAAATTTGCCTGTCATTGTATTCATCTGTAGTTCTGCCGCTGCCGTTAAACGTGAACGCCTGTCAACCCCCAGGGGTAACTGTCATAGGGTTAGCAGGTAGATATCTGGAGACTTCTCTATGCATACGGAACCACTGGTTCTGTGAGCATATGGGATCCTCTTGATTTATATTTGTTGATCTTCTGATACGATCCCTGTAATCCCGTCAAGTATATGCTATCACGACCCGTACAGTAGCATATTCAGAACCCGTTCAGTTTTTCGATGGCCAGCCGAATTAAGCTATTCGGCGATGCGTTAATGTATGGCTGTATACTGTATAGCCTAACGAATAAAGTCCTGATAAGCAAAGAGACACGCTTATGACATTCCATGTCTTGTGTTTCCTTCATGTAACATCATATAGCTCTGAACATGCTATAAATCGATAACAACAGCAAGGATTGACCATCATCGTCAGCCACATATGACGTCACTCTTCCGAATGACGCATTTTAACTCTGCGGGTGGAATTATCACAAAATATCTTTATGAACAAGTGAACGATACAGATTGAGTGATACTGAACATCGCAGTTGGTTTTACTTTATTCCCATGAATAACGATGATCTATAGGCCATTTCGGCATAAATGTATTCTTACATATAGGAGTCAGGGAGGTTGATCATGTTTTTTTTTAATCAATACGTTATGACTAGAGAAAATCCATTGATCAAACCCAATGACTGTGAGGCTCTATGACTGTTATTGAACGCCTAGTGAAGATCACATGCAAATATGACAACGT